>CM038677.1:570926436-572151069 GCA_021605205.1 Aegilops longissima
GACATTCAACAGTTTTGGGATTAATCTTTTCTGCATTTTTCTCGTATACATGCTATGGGTAACATGTCATGCACTGAAGGCATAGTTGAACTTGCATCGCTGGTTGTTATTTAAACTGTTGTTCTCTATTTTGTATCTGGTTTCGTTTTCACTCGAGCAAAGATAACCGTACATACTCAACAACGATGTACTATTTTTAGCACTGCTTATAAACTGAACATTGAACTTGAGAGATGTATGGATATGCATATATATATATATATATATATATATATATATATATATATATATATATATATATATATATATATATATAATCGATGCATGTCTTCTCTTTGTTCATCTATAACTTATGCAAGTACGGTAGAAGTACTCCTAGTTTATGTATCATTGAACTTCTTGTAACATGTGTATATTTTTTCAACAACATTCTTTCACTAGTTCGAACTAACGCAACTACACGGCATGCACTATTAGAAATAACATCATACAACTTGCGTTGGCAAATGAACCTCATATAAAGCCTAGTAGCTCCTTGGACTGATGCATAAGTTTATGTTTTTTGGTTTTGAACTGAAGCTATCATATTAGAGGTACTGACAGTAACCTCGACATCCAAATTGTGCATCAAGTGGCAGGGGTGTAATGAACTGATTAGGCATTTGCAATGTACTATCAGGTTCTTCTTCATAGCAGGATTGATGAACTGATGTACTGACACAAACGTGGGAAGCAGACATTACCTCCAGTTGACTGACTTCTTCTTCTTCTTCCTCTCGTGGTCGGCGTACTGGCATGTTCTTGGGAGGTGGCGCCATTGATGCAGCTCCTGCTTGTGGTGGACGTCTGGCGAAGAGGTCCGGGGAGGCAGCGTCTTGCGGGGATCATTGCCCCGGAGAAGGAGCCCCGGCGACGGAGGGAGGCAGGAGGCGGCGGATCACGACCCCGTCGTTGGATCCAGCGACGGAGGGAGGCAGGAGACGGCTGATCACGACCCCGTTGTTGGATCCGGCGACGGAGGGAGCCAGGAGACGGTGGTCACGGCCCGTCGATGGATCCGGCGACGGAAGGAGGCGAGGACGGCGGATCACGGCCCGTCGATGAATCCGGCGACGACGGAGGCGAGAGGCAGGCGGATCCGTCGCCCGGCGATCCGCGCCGCGGTCTCCCTCGCTCCGGCTGCCGCCGTCGCTCGCTTCGCCCACGACGGCTGCCTCCTATATCAAGGCGGGTTGGGTTCGGGCTGGGTGAAGATTCTCACGGTGGTCGGTCGTCGCGCCTATATAGGGGCGAGGGATATGAGAATATTATTCATTACAGCGTATGAATAGTCAGCCCTATATATATATAAAGGTGGGAGGGGGAGAGGCCAGGAGGCGCCCCAAGTAGGACCGAATCCTAGTTGGGCTCCTCCCAAGCCGCGCCCCCCCTGCCATATATATCGGAGGGGGAAGGAAAGAGAGGGGGAGGGAGAAGGAAGGGGGAATCCTATTCCTCTCTTTCCTTTCCCTTCCCCTCTTTCCTTCTCCTCCTTGGCTGGCCCATATGGGGGGCACACCAGCCCCTTGTGGCTGGTGCGTTTCCCCTCTTGGCCGATAAGGCCCATATCTTTTGTCGGGGGTGCCCGGAACCCCTTCCGGTGACCCGATAAGTACCCGATACCCCCCGAAACACTTTCGGTGTCCGAATACTATTGTCCTATATATCAATATTTACCTCTCGACCATTTTGAGACTCCTCGTCATGTCCGTGATCTCATACGGGACTCCGAACAACATTCGATCACCAAATTATATAACTCATATAGTACTATATCATCATCGAATGTTAAGCGTGCGGACCCTATGGGTTCAAGAACTATGTAGACATGACTGAGACACCTCTCCGGTCAATAACCTATAGCGGAACCTGGATGCCCATATTGGCTCCTACATATTCTACGAAGATCTTTATCGGTCGAACCATTATGACAACACACGTAATTCCCTTTGTCCAACGATATGTTACTTGCCCGAGATTCGATTGTCGGTATCTTCATACCTAGTTCAATCCTGTTACCGGCAAGTCTCTTTACTCTTTACTCGTTCCATAATACATCACCTCATGACTAACTCCTTGTTGGGAAACATAGCATGCAATTTCGAAAATTTTCCTATGCTCACCCAAGATCTATCGAGGAGATGCATAGCAGGGAGGGAGAGTGTGTCCACGTACCCTCATAGACCAAAATTGAAAGCATTTGACAACGCAGTTGATGTAGTCGAACATCTTCTCGTTCCGAACGATCAAGCACCGAATGTACGGCACCTCCGAGTTCTGCACACGTTCAACTCGATGATGTCCCTCGAACTCTTGATCCAGCAAAGTGTCGAGGGAGAGTTTCATCAGCACGACGGCGTGGTGACGGTGATGGTGAAGTGATCCGCGCAGGGCTTCGCCTAAGCACTACGACAATATGACCAGAGGAGTAAACTGTGGAGGGAGGCGCCGCACACGGCTAACAGACGTTGTTGTGTGTTCTAGGCGCCCCCCTCATATATATAGGTGGGAGGGAGAGGGAGAATCCAAGGGGGTGCCCAAGTAGGAGGAATCCTACTTGGGGCCCTAGTGCAATTCAGCCCCCCCTTACCATAACTTCCGGAGGGGGAAGGAAGGAGGAGGGAAGAGGGAAGATAGCGGGAGGCCAAATCCCTCCCCTTCCTTTCTCTCTTCTCCTCTTTCCTTCCCCTCCTATTTCGGCCTACATGGAACGCACCAGCCCCTTAGGGGCTGGTCTTCCCCTTTCTTGGCCCATTAGACCCATGTAGTTGCTGGGGGGATGCCCGGAACCCCTTCCGGTGACCCGATATGTACCCGGTACTCCCGGAACACTTTCGGTGTCCGAATACCACCGTCCTATATATCAATCTTTACCTCTTGACCATTCCAAGACTCCTCGTCATGTCTGTGATCTCATCCGGGACTTCAAACAACTTTCGGTCACCAAATCACATAACTCATATAATACAAAATCATCATCGAACGTTAAGCGTGCGGAGCCTACGGGTTCGAGAACTATGTATACATGACCGAGACACCTCTCCGGTCAATAACCAACAGCGGAACCTAGATGCTCATATTGGTTCCCACATATTCTACGAAGATCTGTTATCGGTCGCACCGTAATGACAACATACGTTATTCCCTTTGTCATCAGTATGTTCCTAGCCCGAGATTCGATCGTCGGTATCTACGTACCTAGTTCAATCTCGTTACCAGCTAGTCTCTTTACTCGTTAAGTAATATATCATCCCGCAACTAACTCATTAATCACATTGCTTGCAAGGCTTATTATGATGTGCATTACCGAGAGGGCCCAGAGATACCTCACCAATACTCGGAATGACAAATCCTAATCTCGGCCTATGCCAACCCAACAAACACCTTCGAGATACCTGTAGAGCATCTTTATAATCACCCAGTTTTGTTGTGACATTTGATAGCACACAAGGCATTCCTCCGGTGTCCGGGAGTTGCATAATCTCATAGTCAAAGGAATATGTATATTACATGAAGAAAGCAATAGCAATAAAACTGAACGATCAATATGCTAAGCTAACAGATGGGTCTTGTCCATCACATCATTCTCCTAATGATGTGATCCCATTCATCAAATGACAACACATGTCTATGGGTAGGAAACTTAACCATCTTTGATTAACGAGCTAGTCTAGTCGAGGCTTACTAGGGACACGATGTTTTGTCTATGTATCCACACATGTATCAACTTTCCGGTTAATACAATTCTAGCATGAATAATAAACATTTATCATGATATAAGGAAATATAAAATAACAACTTTATTACTGCCTCTAGGGCATATTTCCTTTAGTCTCCCACTTGCACTAGAGTCAATAATCTAGTTCACATCGCCATGTGGTTAACACCCATAGTTCACATCGCCATGTGACTAACACCCAAAGAGTTTACTAGAGTCAGTAATCTAGTTCACATCGCCATGTGATTAACACCCAAAGAGTACTAAGGTGTGATCATGTTTTGTTTGTGAGAGAGGATTAGTCAACGGGTGTGTCACATTCAGATCCGGATGTATTTTGCAAATTTATATGTCTACAATGTTCTACTTGGAGCTACTCTAGCTAATTGCTCCCACTTTTAATATGTATCCAGATTGAGACTCAGAGTCATCTGGATTAGTGTCAAATCTTGCATCGACGTAACCCTTTACGACAAACTATTTATCACCTCCATAACCGAGAAATATTTCCTTATTCCTCTAAGGATAATTTTTGACCGCTATCCAGTGATTCATTCCTGGATCACTCTTGTACATCCTTGCCAAACCCTTGGCAAGGCACACAACTGTTATGGTACACAGCATGGCATACTTCATAGAACCTATGACTGAGGCATAGGGAATGACTTTCATTCTCTCTCTATATTCCACCGTGGTCAGGTTTTGAGTCTAACTCAACTTCACATTTAGAACTTCTTCATAACTTTATCAAGGTATGTGCTTTGTGAAATTCCTATCAAGCGTCTTGCTCTATTCCTATAGATCTTGATGCCCAATATATAAGCAGCTTCACCGAGGTCTTCTATTGAAAAATTCTTATTAAAGTATCCTTTTATGCTATCCAGAAATTCTATATCATTTCCGATCAACAATATGTCATCCACATATACTATCAGAAATACTACAGAGCTCCCACTCACTTTCTTGTAAATACATGCTTCACTTCAAGTCTGTATAAAACCATATGCTTTGATCACCTTATCAAAGCATATATTCCAACTCCGAGATGCTTGCACCAGTCCATAGATGGATCGCTGGAGTTTGCACACTTTGTTAGCACCTTTAGGATCGACAAAACCTTTTGGCTGCATCATATACAACTCTTCTTTAAGAAATCCATTAAGGAATGTAGTTTTGACATCCATTTGCCAGATTTCATAAAATGCGGCAATTGCTAACATGATTCAGACATACTTTAAGCATCGCTATGAGTGAGAAAATCTCATCGTAGTCAACACCTTGAATTGTCGAAAAGCTTTTGCGACAAGTCGAGCTTTGTAGATAGTAACACTACCATCAGTGTCCATCTTCCTCTTGAAGATCCATTTATTCTCAATGGCTTGCCGGTCATTGGACAAGTCCACCAAAGTCCACACTCTGTTCTCATACATGGATCCTATCTCAGACTTCATGGCCTCAAGCCATTTATTGGAATCTGGGCTCATCATCGCTTCCTTATAGTTTGTAGGTTCGTCATGGTCTAGTAATATGACTTTCAGAACAGGATTACCGTACCACTCTGGCATGGAACGTGCTCTGGTTGACCTATGAGGTTTGGTAATAACTTGATCCGAAGTTTCATGATCATTATCATTAGCTTCCTCTCTAGTTGGTGTAGGCATCACTGGAACTGATTTCTATGATGAGCAACATTCCAATTAGAGAGAAGGTACAATTACCTCATCAAGTTCTACTTTCCTCCCACTCACTTCTTTCGAGAGAAACTCCTTCTCTAGAAAGGATCCATTCTTAACAACAAAGATCTTGCCTTCGGATATGTGATAGAAGGTGTACCCAACAATCTCTTTTGGGTATCCCATGAAGGCGCACTTCTCGATTTGGGTTCGAGCTTATCGGTGAAGCTTTTCACATAAGCATCGCAACCCCAAACTTTAAGAAATGACAACTTTGGTTTCTTGCCAAACCATAGTTCAATCGGTGTCATCTGAAAGGATTTAGACGGTGCCCTATTTAATGTGAATGCAATTGTCTCTAATGCATAACCCCAAAACGATAGTGGTAAATCGGTAAGAGACATCATAGATCGCACCATATCGAATAAAGTAAGGTTACGATGTTCGAACACTCCGTTACGCTATGGTGTTCCAGGTGGCGTGAGTTTTGAAACTATTCCACATTGTTTAAATGAAGGCCACGCATCTGCATGGCATTCTTTGGGCCGTCCATGACGGAAAAAACCATGGTAGAAGCAAGGGCGAGGAAAATATCAGGGTGTTCCCGGTTATGGTGGGTGGTCGGGGCCGATTGATGCGCGTTTCTCTCGTACACGCATGCACGTGGGTGCAAGGCGTTGGGCACTAACTGAACCCGAGCGAGGCGTTGGGCTCTAACTGAACCCGAGCGATTGCACTGCAGGCTACGCATTACTAAACCCGAGCGATCAATCGATTGCGGTTAACTGAACCCGATCGGCGATTCGCCGCTCTGCTGCTAAGCGAAGCCGATTGATGCTGCCTCGAATGAGCAATGGCGTTCTTTGGGGTGTTTTGTCATGCCCAAGATGCGACCCTATCCTAAAGGAACTCGAAGGTCCCACCAAGGATAGAAGCGCATCTTGAAGACGCTTTTGCAAGGTGGATATCATTACATCAACATTACATAATAGTGGGGATACTCCAAGACATACAATGTCACATAAATACAACAATACATCATACATAAGATAAACATCCGACTACGGATGAAACATAAACAGAAACTCAAACAATATCCACCCTGCTAGCCCGGGCTGCCGACCTGGAACCTATCCCCTGATCGAAGAAGAAGCAGAAGAAGAACTCCAAAACAAGTAACATCGCTCTCGCGTCATGATCATCGCATAACCTGTACCTGCAACTGTTGGTGTAGTAATCTGTGAGCCACAAGGACTCAAAGAATCCCATTACCATGGGTATCAAGACTAGCAAAGCTTAATGGGTAAGGAAGGGGTAAAGTGGTGAGGTTGCAGCAGCGGCTAAGCAATGTATGGTGGCTAACTTACGCAAATAAGAGCGAGAAGAGAAGCAAAGCAAGCGGTCGTCAACTAGTAATGATCAAGAAGTGATCCTGAACTCCTACTTACGTCAGACATAACCCAGAAACCGTGTTCTCCTCTCGATCAACCCCGAAAAGAGACACTCACGGTTACGCACACGGTTGGTGTATTTTATAAGAGTTTACTTTAAGTTAACTACAACCGGACATTAACAAATTCCCATCTGCCACATAACATGAGCACGGCTTTGAAAGATCAAACCTGCAGGGTGTCCCAACAAGCCCATGATAAGCTCTCGCGATCAACGAAAGATATTCCTTCTCCCGGGAAGACCCGATCAGTCTCGGAATCCCGGTTTAAAAGACATTTCGACAATGGTAAAACAAGACCAGCAAGACCGCCCGATGTGCCGACAATCCCGATAGGAGCTGCACATATCTCGTTCTCGAGGCAACACGGATGAGACATCCTATGAGTAAAACCAACCCTCAAGTTCCCCAAGGTGGCCCTTGATCTGCTCGTTTGGGCCAACACTTAGAGAAGCATTGGCCCGTGGGGGGGCTAAAATAAAGATGACCCTCGGGTTGGCCGACCCAAGGAAAGGGTATAGGTGGTGGTGAGGCAAATGGTAAAACCAAGGTTGGGCCTTCTTTGGAGGAGTTTTATTCAAAGCAAACTGTCAAGGGGTCCCATAAATCACCCAACCGCGTTAGGGACGCAAAATCCGGGAACATAATACCGATATGACGGAAACTAGTGCGGCAAGAGTGGAACAAAACACCAGGCATAAGGCCGAGCCTTCCACCCTTTACCAAATATATAGATGCATTAATAATATAAGATATATTGTGATATCCCAACATAAACATAATCCAACATGGAGCAATCTTCATTTTCACCTGCAACTAGCAACACTATAAGAGGGGCTGAGCAAAAAGCGGTAACATAGCCAAACAACGGTTTGCTAGGAAGGGTGACAAAGGTTAGAGGTTCATGGCAATTTGGGAGGCTTGATAAGCAAGTGGTAGGTAATGCGGCATAGCGATAGAACGAAGCAACTAGCATAGCAATGATAGTAATGAGATCCAAGGTGACGGTCATCTTGCCTGAAATCCCGCTAGGAAGAAGAACGAGTCCATAAAGAAGATGAACGGGAGTAGTCGAACGAATCCTCACAATCGCAACATTACCAGAACTAACAAGCAACACCGGAAAGAAACAAACAACATAGTAAACGCACAAGCATAATCATGGCATGATGCACAATCAAGTATGATGCATGTCCAGTTTAATGAGGCATGGCATGGCAAAGTGCAACAAACAATACTACAAATTAAGTGGAGCTCAATATGCAACGGGTTGCATATTGACAAAACACCACATTGACATATTTAGTTTAATCTCGTTTAAGCTACCAAACAATATTAAATGTTGTTAAACATGGCAAGAGGTGAAACAGAAGTAAACTAACTATTTAGGCAAGTTTAAATGAGGCCGGAAACAACAAACAACAATTCCAGAAAATCCTCATGTGCATATTTTAGATTCGGTACTGTTCTGCCCTAAACACAATTTTAGAGTTGTTAAACAGTAAGACAAAGTGCACCAAGTTAATCTATGCATTTTCCACCCCATTTACATATAAAGTTTATTTAAAACCGAGCTACGGTTATTTAGTTATGAATTAAAGCATTTTGACATGGCATTTAAGCAAATTTAAACAAACAGCAAGTTTAAACATTTTCAAACATGGATGAAAGTGGCATATTATGAAACTAGATTAAATTCTAAGCATTTTTCATATACAAAACATTTTAATCCGATGCACGGCTCATGAGTTATTAAGTGCATGAAGACTAGGGACTTTTCTGCAAAACTGGTAAATCCTGGGATAATGCTAAAATCGCAGATCTGTAAAAAAATCCTGAACGGGCCGAAATCTGCTGGGGAGCTGGGCTTGGGGTGGCTCACCATGGGCTAAGCCCAGTCGGTGGAGCAGGAGGCCGGCAGCAGGCCGCCGGGCTCAGGCTGCGAGCGCGAGAGCCAGGCCGACGAGGCTCGCCGCAGTCAAGCAGGCGGCGGCTGCATCGAGCGAAGCGAGGCAGATGTGGTCTGGCGAGGACGCGGGTCTCCAGGGCGTCGGATCTGGCCGGCGTCGAGGAGCTCCGGGAGGCGCAGAAGCTTGAAGCGGATGCCCTGGCGCTCCCTGTCCATGGAGAAAACAGACAGGGGAAAAACGAGGTAAGGTTGGGAGGAGAAGGAAGGAAGAGGAGCAGGGAAGGAGCGGTGACGGGGTTGGCCTGCAGGTGGCCGAAGACTGGCCGGGGTGGCCTGGTGGTTGAGGTCCCTTGTGGTGGTGCTCCGGTGGCACCGAACTCCAGCGAGGCGAGCTGCAGGAGGAGAGCATGGGAGGGGCTCCAGGAGAAGGTAGGGCACGAAGGTCGACCCGGAGGGGCGGCGTGCTCGTTGCTGGCCTTCGGGAGGAGCTCGGGAGGGAGGCGCAAGCAGCGGGGATGGAGCCGAGGAGGAGGCCGTCTTGCTCCGACGAGATTCGGGAGGAGGCTGAGGAGGCGTCGGGCGCTGCTTCTGATCTGTCCTGGATCGAAGCACAGGAGGAGGGGACGAGGCGCCGGGCCTTGCGAGCCTGCTGCATGCAACGGAAGGAGGAGGCGCGAAGAACAAGGGAGGTGGTCAGGGGATGGATGGGATCGGGCAGTGGATCGAGGAGATCACCGCTGGTTAGCTGGTTGGGGAATGGATCCCGATGAAGGTGGAGGCTGGTCGGTGGTGGATTGGGCAGGAGAGGAAAACGAGGAGGTGGGTGGCGAAGGATCTGGGTGACGGGATGGAGAACAGAGGCGGCGGCTGGGACGGGACAGATGGGACAAGCTCCCTAGGATCTAGGGTTCATCTGTTTATATAGCAGGTAGGTAATACTAGGAGGAAGGATTTGAATCATCGGATCGGGATCGGGCGGACGAAAATATGGCTAGGGAAGTCCAACAAAGAAAACGGAGATGTTTTATAGATGTTTGGGGATGAACTGAATGCAACGGTGATGACTGAGCAGGTTGGGTTTGGGTAAGTTTCGGACACGCGCGAGGGGGCTGCGAGCTGGCGAAAGAGGTTAGGTGGTCACGGTCAAGAGGGAAGCGAAACCCGATTGGTCTCGGAACGGTCAAAGAAGGCAAGGGGAACGCGACAACTACAAACGGGTGCAAGCTTTATGAAAACATAGATGCAATGCGCATGATGCTATGAAATGAAATGCCTGACATGAACAAAATGCAAAACTAAAGACAAAAACCCAACCACGAAGGAAAAAAAAATCGCATCTCCGGAAAAGGCAAGAGTTGGAGTTATAGATATGGAAAGTTGCATCCGGGGCGTTATAGGTTTGGATGAACAGTTCCCAGTAGGGGTGGATGAAAAGGACCCCGTGGTGTTGCCTCTGGATGAAAAGGACCCCGATCGATTGAGCCCGTTGGGGCTGGATGAACAAGACCCCGTGGAAGGCTGGATGAACATGACCACCCCGTGGAGGGCTGGATGAACAGTAGACGGTGGAGGGCTAGATGAACAGTAGCCCGTGGAGGGGTGGTTGAACAGGAGCCCGTGGAGAGGGCTGGTTGAACAGTAGCGGTGGAGTAGCACGCGGTGGAGGCTGGATGAACAGGAGCCCGTGGATGAACAGGCGCAGGTGGAGGCTGGAGGAGGTCGATGGTGGATGAATAGTAGCCCGTGGAGGCTGGAGGGGGCCGACGGTGGAGATGAACAGTATCCCGTGGAGTCCCGTTTTGCGGTACGCCACACCCCTCCCGATGAACAGGACCCCCGTATCGACCGTAGCGCTCCAACATAAGTCCGTTTCCTCTGTTTTGCGGTACGCCACACCCCTCCCGATCAACAGGACCCCCGTTTCGATCGTAGGAGGTCCGTTTCCTCCTTTTTGCGGTACGCCAGACCTCTCCCGATGAAAAAGATCCTGTTTCGACCGTGGCCGGTCGAACACAAGGATGTTTCCTCCGTTCTGCGGTACACCAGGCCTCGTTTCCATCGGCTGTTCCGTTCAAGCCGGTTGGCTCCCACGCATTTCGTTGCCTCCCGATGAACACGACGCATTCCGTTGCCTCCCCATGAACACGACGACGACGCAGTTTCTCCGTTCTGACCCAGCCATGTACACGAGCCCTGGCCGTACGTACGCGCGAGTAGGCGTTCGAGACCCCGCCCGTATGTACGTACATGGCCGTATTTTCTTTCTTGCACACTGGCCGCTGTACATACGTGTACATGCTACATGCGTGCCTCTACTACGACACGTGCGCGCTCTACATCGACCAGTATGTACGTACATGTTCGCGATCAGAATGACAAGCTACGTATGCTTCGACCAGGTGGGTCCCGACTGTCAGGCGCTTCCTTGTGTGCGAAGATATAGCTGGTGGGTCTCAACAGTCAGGGGGGCGAATCATTTTTGTTTGCCCGGACGCACTTCCTTGCGTGCGAAGATGTAGCTGGTGGGTCCTAGCAGTCAGGGGGAAACATTTTTTTTTCGTGAAATACGGTGGCCCGTCCGGTGGGTCCCTTTTGTCAGGTCCAAGAATAATTATTTTGCGCGTAATAAGGAGGCACTTTCTTGCGGCCGTCGTGGACCCTGCTGTCAGCCTCTCCACGTACAGTACTCTTCCGATGGAAGTCGTTCCTTGACCATGTTGACCATGCCGCACCGAGAGCACCAGGGCTGTGGACGACGTCGAGGCCTAGGAAGGGGACGATGCGGAGCCGGGGAAGACGCGACAGTGGAAGCCCGCGCGGAGAGGAGTACGAGGGTTCACTGGTTTGGCTGCGGTGTGAGGCTGCAGTCGCCACAGAATAACAGGGGGTGTGGGTGAGTGGATGGATGGCCTGGCCACCGGTGGGAGTAGTAGGGGGCGGTGAGGCCTCCGCGGCAGCACAGCCGGCCACGGGAGGCAGGAGCAGGCGGCACGACCGACGCTTCTTTGGGTGGCTGGAGCAAGAAGACCAGAGGTTGAAGAAGCACTATGGCCGTTGGATGGACATCGTATGGCCACTGCATCTAGAATCGTTTATATTGACTAAGTTGACAAAGCCCTTGGTACATGTCAACTTAGTAGGCTCACAGGTCAGCTTACGAAACGGTGCGCCCAGATGTCAGGGGGAGGAATCATTTTTTGGGCGGGTGAAGCTAGAATATCCGAGATTGAAGAAGAAGCACGGCATCCGTTGGATGGACATCCAACGGCCACTGGTGCTAGAACCGCGTGTTGGCTATAATAAGTTGACAAAGCCTTGCATACGCGTCATCTTTTTTAGGGGACGTGTCAACTTAGTAGGCCCACAAGTGTGTGGCAGAGAACATATAGCCCATTTGCGATTTATAAGAATGTACATCCCATTTTTGAATTCTAATGGAATTTACTACAACCCATTTACAGTTTATTAAAAGTACAACCCATTTTCTAGCTAGGACAACGATTAATAATTTCAACCAACCATTCAAGACAGAATTCAATAAAATTTCCAACATATTGATGGGATCTAAAATATTTTTATCCCGAAATTTCTAGTCAGATTAAATATGAATTTGTATTACGTAAAAATCTAACGAAACATTGAGCGCGCAACAATTAAAAATTAAGATTTTCAAAATCCATAAAACCTTTTCCCTGACTTGCTGCATTAAAAACCAAATTAGAAGCTTCTGATAAAAAAATGAGCCGTTCTAGCAAGATTTATAATATGAGTACCTTTACACTTTGAATATGTTATAAACTAATTTTGTGTTTAGTGCATTTTTTATAGTTACTGCCTAGTTTTTATAATTACATCCCATTTATTATTTTTAAATCCCATTTTCCTGTCAAGCCTAATGCATCCCTCCTAGGAAAGATTTGCAGCCCAGCGGGGCGGAGAATAACAAGTTGACCATGCCTGGGTATTCCTAAAAAAACGTATAGCTGGGCTAGCCATTTTCATCTTGAAAAAAATTAATATCTGGGCTGGATATCATCCTCGGCTAGGCAGACCTGGCTTCCCAGATTAATACCCTGCTCTCCTCTGAACAACAACGAAAACATCGCCAAGAAAAACTCTGTAGTGCTCACGCCTCAAAAACACAAATCTTTGCTCGAGCTGCTTGGTCCCGGTATCGGCCGCTTTGGTGCAATTCTATCATTTATATTGACTACATAGGTTGACAATGGTGTGGGACCGTGATACGTCTCCGTTGTATCTACTTTTCCAAACACTTTTCCCCTTGTTTTGGACTCTAAATTGCATGATTTGAATTGAACTAACCCGGACTGACGCTGTTTTCAGCAGAATTGCCATGGTGTATTTTTGTGAAGAAACAGAAGTTCTCGGAATGACCTGAAACTTCACGGAGATTATTTTTGGAAAATATAAAAAATACTGGCGAAAGAATCAAGGCCAGGGGGCCCACACCCTTTCCACGAGGGTGGGGGGCGCGCCCCCCTGCCTCGTGGGCCCCCTGGAGCTCCACCGACCTCAACTCCAACTCCATATATTCGTGTTTGGGGAGAAAAAAATCAAAGAGAAAGATTCATCGCGTTTTACGATACGGAGCCGCTGCCAAGCCCTAAACTCTCTCGGGAGGGCTGATCTAGAGTCCGTTCGGGGCTCCGGAGAGGGGAATCCGTCGCCATCGTCATCATCAACCATCCTCCATCACCAATTTCGTGATGCTCGCCGCCGTGCGTGAGTAATTCCATCGTAGGCTTGCTGGATGGTGATGGGTTGGATGATATTTATCATGTAATCGAGTTAGTTTTGTTAGGTTTTGATCCCTAGTATCCACTATGTTCTGAGATTGATGTTGCTATGACTTTGCTATGCCTAATGCTTGTCACTAGGGCCCGCATGCCATGATTACAAATCTGAACCTATTATGTTTTCATGAATATATGTGAGTTCTTGATCCTATCTTGCAAGTCTATAGTCACCTACTATGTGTTATGATCCGGCAACCCCGAAGTGACAATAATCGGGACCACTCCCGGTGATGACCGTAGTTTGAGGAGTTCATGCATTCACTATGTGTTAATGCTTTGGTCCGGTACTCTATTAAAAGGAGGCCTTAATATCCCTTAGTTTCCATTAGGACCCCGCTGCCACGGGAGGGTAGGACAAAAGATGTCATGCAAGTTCTTTTCCATAAGCACGTATGACTATATTCAGAATACATGCCTACATTACATTGATGAATTGGAGCTAGTTCTGTGTCACCCTATGTTATGGCTGTTACATGATGAACCGCATCCGGCATAATTCTCCATCACCAATCCAATGCCTACAAGCTTTTCACATATTGTTCTCCGCTTATTTACTTCTCGTTGCTACTGTTATAATCACTACAAAACCCAAAAATATTACTTTTGCTACCGTTACCGTTACTTCCATACTACTTTGTTACTAAATACTTTGCTGCAGATATTAAGTTATCCAGGTGTGGTTGAATTGACAACTCAGCTGCTAATACTTGAGAATATTCTTTGGCTCCCCTTGTGTCGAATCAATAAATTTGGTTGAATACTCTACCCTCGAAAACTGTTGTGATCCCCTATACTTGTGGGTTATCAAGACTATTTTTTGGCGCCGTTGCCCGGGAGCATAGCTCTATTCTTTGAGTCACTTTTGATTTATATCTGCTGGTCACTATGATGAACTTGAAAGACGAGAAAACTAAATTTTATCCCTCAACTACGAGGGGAGGTAAGGAACTGCCATCTAGCTCTGCACTTGATTAACCTTCTGTTTTGACTAAGCTTGCGATACCTAAACCTGCTTCTGCTATTAATTCTGATATGTCGCATGTTATTGATGATGCCACTTCTGCTATGCATGATACTTATGATGAAACTACTTCTAAGCTTGATACTACTGTGCCACTTGGTGAATTTCTCGATGAAAAACTTGCTAGGGCTAGAGAGAATGAAATTATTGAAACTGATAATATTGATGAAAGTGATGATGAAGACTCTCCCCCTAAATATGAATTTCCTGTTGTGCCTGAGGGCTATGTTATGGATGAAGAAACTGCTAGAGACTTTCTTGCTTGCAATGATAGAAGTGGTCTTAAGAAATTATCAGCTAAGCTGAAACAAAAAACTCTGAATGCTAGAACGAAATATGATCCTGGTTATGCTACTTGACCTATCTTTTTTATTGATAAGGATTATGGATTCTCTATTGATCCTGATATAATTACTTTGGTTGAATATGATCCTTTTTATGGCTATGAATCTGAAACTGTTGTGGCACATCTTACTAAATTAAATGATATAGCCACCCTGTTCACTAATGATGAGAAAACTCGCTACTATTATATCCTTAAGATATTTCCGTTCTTATTAAAGGGTGATGCTAAGATATTGTTTAACTCTCTAGATCCTGGTTGTGTGCGTAGTCCCCAGGATATGATTTATTACTTCTCTGCTAAATATTTCCCTGCTCATAAGAAACAAGCTGCTTTAAGGGAAATATATAATTTTGTGCAAATTGAAGAAGAGAGTCTCCCACAAGCTTGGGGGAGGCTTCTACAATTACTTAATTCTTTGCCTGATCATCCCCTCAAGAAAAATGAAATACTTGATATCTTTTATAATGGACTAACCGATGCTTCCAGAGACCACCTAGATAGTTGTGCTGGTTCTGTTTTCAGGGAAAGAACACTAGATGAAGCTGAAATTCTATTGAATAATATGTTGACTAATGAAAATAATTGGACACTTCCTGAACCAACTCCTAAGCCAACTCCTAATAAAAGGGGTGTTCTATTTCTCAGTCCTGAAGATATGCAAGAGGCAAAGAAATCTATGAAGGAAAAAGGTATAAAAGGTGAAGATGTTAAGAATTTACCTCCTATTGAAGAAATACATGGTCTTAATTTACCGCCTGTTGAAGAAATATATGGTCTTAATTCATCACCTATTGAAGAAACACATGGTCTTGATAACCCGACATAGGTAGTAAAGGTAAATTCTCTCTATAGATTTGATGAAGGTGATATTCCTCACTATAAGTCTGCTAGACAGTGCTTAGATGAGTTTGACAATTTATTGTTAAACAAGAAAACTTCAATGCTTATTTTGGTAGAGAATTAAAACGCAATTCTTATATGCTTGAACACTTGAGTGATTATATGTATAGAGTTAAAGGTGAACTTAAACTCATTAGTAAACATGCTTCTATGGTTACCACTCAAGTAGAACAAGTACATAAAGCTCAGAATGATTTGCTTAATGAATTGAATAGTAAGAATAATGACTATGCTGTTAGAGTGGCTACTAGAACTGGTAAAATGACTCAGGAACCTTTGTATCCTGAAGGCCATCCTAAGAGAATTGAGCAGGATTCTCAGAGAAATAATATTGATGCACCTAGTCCTTCTAAAAAAGAAGAAAAAGAAAAATGATAGGACTTTGCATGCTTCTAGTGAACCCGTTGTAGAAACACATGAGAATCCAAATGATATTTCTATTTCTGATGCTGAAACACAATCTGGTAATGAACATGAACCTAGTGATAATATTAATAATGATGTTCATATTGATGCTCAACCTAGCAATGATAATGATGTAGAAATTGAACCTGCTGTTGATCTTGATAACCCACAATCAAAGAATCAACGTTATGATAAGAGAGACTTTGTTGCTAGGAAGCACGGTCAGGAAAGAGAGCCATGGGTTCAGAAACCCATGCCTTTTCCTCCCAAACCATCCAAGAAAAAGGATGATGAGGATTTTGAGCGCTTTGCTGAAATGATTAGACCTATCTTCTTACGTATGCGTTTGACTGATATGCTCAAAATGAATCCTTATGCTAAGTATATGAAAGAAATTGTTGCTAATAAAAGAAAGATACCGGAAGCTGAAATTTTCACCATGCTTGCTAATTACACTTTTAAGGGTGGAATACCAAAGAAGTTAGGAGATCTAGGAGTACCAACTATACCATGCTCCATTAAAAGAAATTATGTTAGAACTGCTTTATGTGATCTTGGAGCCGGTGTTAGTGTTATGCCTCTCTCTTTATATCGTAGACTTGATTTGAATAAGTTGACACCTACTGAAATATCTTTGCAAATGGCCGATAAATCAACTGCTTACCTGTTGGTATTTGTGAGGATGTGCCTGTTGTGGTTGCGAACGTTACTATTTTAACAGACTTTGTTATTTTCTTGATATTCCCGAGGATGATAGTATGTCTATTATTCTTGGAAGACCCTTTTTGAATACTGCAGGGGCTATTATTGATTGCAACAAAGGCAATGCCACTTTTCATGTTAATGGTACAGCATATGGTACACTTTCTGAGGAAATAACCTCAAGTCCACAGTATCAATTCTATTGGAAAAATTCCATCGATTATTTTTGGAGGTTTTGAATTTCCTCTTCTTACTGTCAAAAAGAGATATGATATTCTTTTTTTTGACTGTGAACTGTAGGGCAAAACCCCCACAGCATATCAGAACTTTATTAATAAACGAAATAGTACAACAAGTTGATTACAAGGAGTAACCAGAGTACAAGGTAGAAAAGAGTCTTACAAAACTATCTTAAGGGGAGGAAAGAGATCCATTTAAGCGAGGTCATCCTTGTAAGCAGATTTGATTCGGTCTGCATTAGGCTAATATCATGCCTAAAAGCAAACCTCCATTTATTGAAACTAGCCCTCTCATTTCTGAACACTTTGGCATTTCGATGATCCAAATATTCCAGCAAGCAATGAACACCACTTGAGAGAAGAAAGGCATCAAAACTTCTCCTTGCACGAGTAACCAGCTGAATCATGGATGAGCCAGCAGACCAATCAATCTGCAGATAATTCCAGACCCTCACACTGAAATTGCGGTTGAAGAATAGGTGATCCTGGTTTCTCTAGCCTGCAAGAGGCAAAGCCTACAATGGACTCCATCTTCCATGTGCCAGTGCCTTCTCTCAACCATATCCTTGGTGTTCAATCTGTCCATAATAAGCATCCGAGCAAAGACTTTGATCTTGAGGGTATAAGAGGATTTCCAAACCCTACAGAGCAAAGGATTAAAGGACTCAGACACAAAAGTGTAGAAGTAAAACATCTTGGGCTTGAAAATCTTGGAAGAGCCCTGCCAGAACCAAACATCCCTCGAACTGGGGTCTCTGATGTGGGAATCCATCAAATCCTTAATCAAGTTCAACTCATTAAAGGCCTGAGCAGATAAGGGAAGGTGGAAAAGCTGGTGCATATCCTGGGTATTGAAAATTTCCTTAACTGAAATCCAGGGATCCTTGGCAAAAGAGAAAAGCCTTGGGAATCTTGTCTGCAGACTAGAACATGTGGTGCCAAGGTTCCAATTATTAGCCCAAAAAAGGGCAGTGTCCCCTTCATTGATCTGCACCCAGGAACAGTCCCTGAAATGCTGCATGACTTTACAAATATCCCTCCACCAGAAGGAGCCACAGTCATTTGTTCCCTGGGGAATTCTTTCATAGTAATATGAATCCCAGACTAGGGACACCCAAGGGATATCTCTCTTGTTCAGAAGTTATTGGCATGCTTGAGAAGAAGAGCCACATTCTCGAACCCCAGTTAAGAATACCTGGACCTCCTTTTTTTTGGCCTACAAATGAGATCCCAAGCAGCAAGAGATGGTGCAGGCTCATCTCTATGCTTTCTCCATAAACACTGCCTTTGTATTCTTTACAACTGCTTGAGAATACCGGCTGGCAGAGCAAGACTACTCAAAAAGAAAATGGGCATTGAAGTTAGAGGAGAGTTGAGGAACTGCAATCTCTCACCTTGGTTAAGGAAAGAAGAACTGGCAGTCATTCTTCTCTCCATACAGTCCACCAAAGGCATGAAGTCCACCATTTTGGGCCTTGTAGTCCCCACAGGCAATCCAAGGTATGTAAAAGGCATTTTACCAATTTTGCAACCAAAAGCAGCAGCCAAATCTTCCATTACAGCAGAGTCTACATTGATTCGAATAATAAATGATTTATGGTAGTTAACATCCAGACCAGTGGACTGAGAAAACACCTTTTGCATATCCTTCAAAGCCGAAGTTGAACCACATGCGGAGGAGGATGATCAATGTATCATCGACATCTTTGGATCATAGGGTAATCAAGATCATGGCAAGGTATAGGTAGGTGAAGAATTCCCTTCCTGAACATATCATTAATCACTGTTTGAAGTAGATCAGCAGCTATGACAAAGAGCAGAGGAGATACAGGGTCACCCTGTCTAACTCCTTTTTTACAAACAAACTTTCTCCCAGGGACCCCATTAAGCAAAACAGAAGAAGTACCAGTGGCCAGGAGCTGCTTCATCCAAAGAATCCACTTATCATTAAAGCCCTTATATCTTAGGATTTGGAAGATAGCTTCATGCTCAACAGAGTCAAAAGCCTTCTCAAAGTCCAATTTGAGAATTACTATGGGCCTTTTTGACTGATGACATTGGTGTAAATATTCAAATGTCCAACCTGCACAATCCTGGATTGTTCTAGACTTAATGAAACCATATTGGTTTTGTGAATGCACTTCATAATCATTTCACGGAATCTATTTGCAGCCATTTTGGACAGAAACTTAAGCCCCATACTAGTGAGAGAGATAGGCCTGTAGTCTCCCACTTCTTCAGGTGATAATTTTTTGGGCACAAGAGTAATAAAAGAACTGTTAATGTTCTCCAAGATAGCAGATCCATCATAAAAAGCCTGAGCCAGCTCATAAAAGTCCTGAGAGATTAGATGCCAACATTTCTTAAAAAATAGGCCATTGAAACCATCAGGACCAGGTGCCTTGTCCACGGGCATATGTTTAACTACATTGTCCATTTCCTCTTTTTCAAAAGGCTTAGTGAGCACCTCAAGGCCAGCCACAGGTGAGATAAGTGAGGACAAATCAAAACCCATCACAATCCCTCTAGAGGTGCCCATTCTATTCTTAAAGCAACTCCAAATAATTCCAGCCATTTGGGAGTGATCAGAGACAACAGATCCATCAGGAAGCTTCAGACTAGCAATGGAGTTCCTTCTATGCCTCTCAGTGGCCATAGCATGGAAGAATTTGGTGTTCTCTCCCCCCACCTTAAAATATCGGATAGAGCATCTCTTTTTCCAGTACAGAAACTACAAGTGCAGAAGCTTTTCCAAATGGTTTTTGACAATCCTTCTGAAGTTATTCTCCTGAATAAAAAGAGGCCTCCATTCCTCCAATTCATCAAGGAGGAAAATAACATGATTACATTTGCTGATCAGTAACCTCAATTTGGAAACATTCATTTGCCACCTCTTAAGGCACATTCTCAAACTTTTAAATTTATCTGCAATTTTAGCTGTTATATGTGATTTCCGAGAGGGTTGTTTCCAAGAAGACTCAACACAAGCCCTCAAGCTCTAGCCAATAATTTTCAAACCTAAAAAGATTTGATTTTGGAATGGAAGTCTTTATGGAGACTAAGCATGGCACATGATCCGAAGCAGTCCTGGCCAAAGGAAGAACTTCAGTCATAGGATAGTCAGAAATCCAGTCCACAGATGTAAAGAACCAGTCTAGCTGCTCAAGAAGTGGGGTATCTTGCATATTGGACCATGTGTAAGATCTACCTTTGATTGGAAGTTCAAGAAGGCCCAGGTGACCAATAATCTCATTGAAGATGAACATATCATTTATGTCCCCACCAGGCAAGTTTCTATTATCCACAGACCGAAGGAAATTAAAATCGCCAAGTAACAACCATTGCTCATTGGTAGGTATAGACAGGTTGTATAACCAGTTAACAAATTTATCCCTGGCTTCACCTTGACAAGGGCCATAAACAGCAACAAGAGTCCAAGATTCATTGTTCATGCGGAAGTAAATCGGACATCCGACAAATTGCTGCACTTCAATTACAGTGCCACTAAAGACAGAAGAATTCCAGACCACAATAATTCCTCTAGAAGCACCAAGAGAAGGAGAGCAGACAAAGGAGTCAAATCTTTTAGGGCAGAAGGATTTGATTGACCTAGAATCAAAAGAAGAGCATTTTGTTTCTTGCAGACAGGCGATTGAACAATGGCTTTCCTCAATTTCCTGCCTAACAGCCCTCTGCCTAGCTTCAGAATTCAAGCCTCTTACATTCCAGCAAAGGATATTCCAGTTTCTACAAATATTACTCATAATAACATAAGAAAAAGTCCACAAACCACATGGCACGCAATACCACATGTCCAAAAGAACACAATCTAGTCTGACCCAACATCAGCACACACCAGAGTTCAAGAAGTAGAGTACTGCCTAAAGATATAGATAAAGCAAAGTTAAGGGCTTGCGATACCCAATAAACCAAGGACATTCTAATCATCATGTTTAGGCGAGGCAACGGCAGGTGGGTCCACCATAAGTGCATCCACAGTGAGCAGGGCAGCATCAATTTGCAGCTCACGCCCAACTTCTTGAAGTCGACTGACAGGAGTTGCAGGAGGACATCCTTCAGAAGCAGGCTCGTCATGCATCTGGGCCGTGAAAGGCTTAGACTTGGGCTTCTTTCTCTTGGGCTGAAGAGTGAGCTCCTGGAAGGTGGGCTTGAAACCATCCCGCTGAGCCGAGCTTCTGGTGCAGCGTCCGACTGCGGTGTCAACAATTGGAGTTGGCGCCAAGGTTTTCCGTGGCCTGCGGGTTTGAACCACCACAACAGGAGGGGGGGGGGGGGTTACCTGCACAGGTAGCACATCAGCGTGATCAGAAAAAAGCGCCCTGGCAACTGGCCTAGCTGGCTCCTGTTCCCTCCAGGTAAGGCGCGACAGGTTAGAGTCACTGAATGCCAGATCCCAAGTTCTCTTGGACAAGACAACTGGCCACAGAGGTTGCAGCAAAATTGGCCTGGGAACAGAGAAAGTAACAGGAGCTTGCAAAAGGCTCTCAAACGATCTTCTCCAAACCATATCCGGAGGCAAAGGAGGCCCAAATGGAACCGCAGGCAAAACAATCTCCTCCCTGACAGCAGGGGGCTGGTAGACAACAATGGCCCAGGCGTTAGCAGCTTCCTCATTAACCAAAGGCAGAACAGGTGCATCAGACAGATCATCCTCCACCACAACAACTGGCGGTTCCTGGTTGGCAGCAGAGCTGGGCTGAGCTGAGAGATCCACCACCATTGATTCTTGATCTTGCACAGGTTCAGGCTCCACATCGTCATTCCAATTCCCCCAATTGTCAGCAGCCACCTCATTGACCACAGGCTCAGGCGGTGGAGGTGGAACTGCATTCCACCCCAGGGCAGGGTATGCAAGAAGATTAAACGGAGGCAGCTCAGGGAAAGGAACACCAGGAACAGGGTGCGGATTGCCATTGATGGGCATCCAATCTTCATCCTGGGGCATCTTCTCTGCAAAGTTCGCACCCAAAATATATAGAGGCGCCGTCCAAGAAACCCGAGCACCACCATAAGCCGCATAATCCATGAAAACCACATCACGTAGCACAAGGATATCCTCAGGGAAAGAAGCAAAAACCAGAGATCGAACCATATGTGGGTCCTCACTGACCAAGTGATGAAACTTGCCAAAAGTGTTCACAGCTGCCCTAATGCATTCAGTGTTGCGAAGATCCAACGGAATTCCCAGAAGCATGAGAAGCCCTTGACGAAAACCCTGAACTCCATGAAAAGATTCGCCCTCATCGTGCTTCATAAATCTCACAAAACAGTCATTCCCCAGCGGCTGAGGTGGAAGTTGCAGCAAAGAAAACATGACCGCGGCGTCCCGAAGCTCGAAGAGCCCAACCGAACGGATCCAAGGCTGTGCTGACCTAACCAGAACACCATGCCCTTGCAACCACTGCACAACTTCTTCTCGAGCAGCACCAATCTCATCTGGCTGAGGAATAGGCATTACCTCCGCAAGCATGAACTCCTCATGGAGGCGCACAATTGGGGTATGTGGCGTCACAAAGGTTCACGGCAGACGATCTTCCCCACCATCGACGATGTGGTGAACAGCAGGCACATACAGTAGGGGATCCAAGTGAAAGTTCGCCATCGGAGCCGGGAGCTCCGCCTCCAAGGACGGCGAGTGGAGAGGTGGGGGAGGGGTTGCAGGAGGCGAGGCCGATGGTGTCTTGGGGCTGAGGCTGATGGAACTGGACGACGACCTAAATGCGGAAGTGCAAGGGAGGTCCAAGTTTGGTAAAAGAGATGTCAGAGAGATATTCCCGCAGCGCGCCTCGGAAGATGGAGTGTTAACGGGTTTGGCTTGCCATACGAGCCCCAAAATACTAGCAAACTTGTTGCAATCTTTTTTGACATGACCAGACCGGAGGCAAGAGATACACCAGAGCTTAGACGTACATGCAGAGGCAAAATGACCCTTTCCAAGGCACTTCTGACACGTAGAAATTTCGTCGACCATATCAGAGATTAAATTATCAAAATCCTCCCTGGCCTGTTGAGACGAGGGGATATCCAGCTGCTCCTCGAAAGAAACCGGCCCAGCCTGGCCCAACTCAGCAGAAGTCGAGGGCTGATCAAAGCCCACAACAGTCACAGAGGCCGGCCCATTATGGCACATAACGTCCACATTCAAAAGAACAGAATTCCTGCCCGAGATTGGTGGCCTCACATCCGGGACGTCACGTACCAGATTTGCCATAGAGTTGCAAGATGATGCACCGGAGATGACGGCCGAAATTTTGGCAGTAATGTTGATCGTTCCGAAAGAGATGGGTGGCGTAGCCATCGTCCACTGGAGATTGACCGCCGACGGTGATGGCAAGATCACCCTCTCAGAAGGGTTAATTTCATAGCCGGCCTCAACAATCGTGTCAACAAGAATCTGAGAAGCTGGATATCTATAACCCTTACAAACAGGGTATTGATGGAACGTAGCAAAAGATATTTTCTTACGTGAAGAGAAACCCAATCTAAGAGAAGACTTTGAAGGAGGTTTATGCATAGCAATCAAACCCAAAGTTGCACGCCTTTTAGAGGACTAACCGAATCCACTCAGCGTCGCATTCCTTTCTCCGGATCCTAACTCCGTCTCCAATTTGGACCACCTTTTCCCTAAAGATGAAAATAACATTTGAAATGCAGGCAGGTATATGATCTCAACTTGAGGATGTAGAGGCCAACTTGCTTGCAGGAAACAATGAAAGAAAATACCTTGCCCTTAATAAGCTGGACTGACAAATCAATGGCCGAACCGCCAATCGCTGATTCCAATGCAGCCGCCACAGAATCCTCATCAAGACGAAAAACATGTCGGCTAAAAGACACAACCATAATGAAATGGCCCGTGTCATCCGAGGGGTGAATAGATTTCCCACAAGAAATGAAAACCTTATCTGCAAAGATGGAGCCCGCTGAGAAATCCAAATCCAACGTTGGTCCACCAGAGGCACCCATAGGAGATGGGTATAAACGTGTAGATCAGAGCACGCCGGAGAAGATGAGCGGATGTGCATATCCCCGTTGAGGTAACATAGTGTTATTCGAAATTTTTCCGGTTCCATGTTATTCGGAATGAGTTTGTTAACAAGACTTGATCAACCTTGTTAGTGGATTCCTTTTGATGAGCATGAGATGGATGAAGTTAGAAGGCAGAACCTTCTGTACCCTCCTTTTATTTTCTGTTATTTAGTTAAAATAAAGTAAAAATAGTATTTTTCTGTCTGTTTTCTGAATTATCCATGCAATATAAAAATACCCCGAAAATAAAAGTTCTCCAAATGCCCTGAAATTTAAATATGATTTTTCTGAAATATTTGAGAATATTTGGCACTGAGAACACATCAGGGGGAGCTGGCACCTGGCCACGAGGGTCTAGGGCGCGCCCCCTGCCTCGTGGGCCCATGGTGGCTCCCCTCCACTTATTCCTGCACCCACACACTCCTTCCTCCCAAAAAAATCACCAACCAGCTCAAGCACGAGTTCTCGCTCATCCTGCTGCCATTTTTGATCTCCTAGCTCAAAGCACCTCTCAAAAAACTGCTTTGGGGGATTGTTCCTTGGTATGTGACTCCTCCATTGGACCAATTAGTTTTTGTTCTAGTGCTTTATTCATTGCAAATTTTTGCTTCCTAGGTGACCATGTTCTTGAGCTTGCATGTCAAATTTATATGGTTCCAAGTAGTTCTAATGCATGATATAGTCTCTAAGCACTTGTGGGAGTAGTTGCTATCAATTTTGTTGAGCTTGGTTCACTTTTATTTGAAGTTACTAAAAATTTCAGAAATTTTCAGAAAATGATGAAGAGATTTTTGAGGGGCTCTTCGAGCATTAGCTCGAAAGAAAAGCAAAGTGAAGAAGAAGAGAGGCCCAATATAATCTGCCTCGCACCACGGAGGTTCGGCTGTGTGAATGGCCTTGCGATGATTTCTTGAGAGCAGCCGAGATTTATGATGATTTTTATGAGTTGGCTGAGAATGTAGGCCTCACCGACTTCCTCCGCGACCAACGCAAACAGTATCTCTTACTCATCAATACCTTTGTGCAAAATTTTCATTTCCATTCTAGGAGGTCACCACCTACGACGGATTTTTATTTATATGATGAGTATAAGGAGATGATCCTTCGTGAATTCTGTGAGGTTTGCAAGTTACCTTTTCCGGGTTTCATAGAGGAACCACATCGTAATGATGTGGAGGGGTTTATTGATACAATTGCTGTAGGGGAAACGCAGAAGGTTTCCGACGCACGAATAACTAGCATACATTTTCCCGTTCTACGTTGCTTTGCTATATTTGCTAGTAGGTGCTTAATTGGTCGCGGAAACTGTGGAAACCCAAGTGTCCCTGATATTATTATTTTGTGCCATGCCTTGTTTCGTGATGACACATTTAGTATGGGCGCTATTGTTGCAAAGCGGCTAAATCTTAACCGTACTAAGGGCCCCATCTTGGGAGGCATTTTCGCCTCGCGCCTCGCTGCATATTATAACATACCTATTAGGCACTATGAGAAAGAAGAAAAATTGTTACCTACTATTTTTCTAGACTATAAGAGTATGGTAGCGCATGATTTTATTGTTAAGAATAGGGAAAGGGCGCTTAAATACAAGCTGTTTTTGATAAGAATCATCCTGAGACTATTACCTTGCCAGTTCCTTCCTTGTTTGATTTATCTGCATGCGAGTACCTTGTTCCGTTGAAGGCCATTCACGCCTACCGGAACCCTACATCAGCTACAGAGCTGGAGTCGGAACCACAATTTGATCCTCCACGACAGTCTGATTACCAGTGGGGTCTGGAGGTGATTGCCAACCAGTGGCAATCCGAGGCTTCTTCACAGTACGACCCCAGTTATAACTACGGATATCCGCCAGGCCAGTCATGGTCATAGACCAACTTAGGCCAAAAGCCTAAGCTTGGGGGAGTACGTATCTCTCACCGACATTACATTTATGTTCACACGCTCACTTCTAGATGTCGGTGCTCATACTTTTTCATTGTACTATCCATGCTAGTTTATTTTCCTATTTATGCTTTCTTCTTGTGTGTAGGTAAACCTTAAGAAAACCAAAAAAATTAGTTGTAGCTTTAGCTAGTTTACTTTTCTTGCTGTAGTAGTAATAATTAAAAAGAAAACCCAAAAATATTTCCTGTTCTTCTTTTGCTTGTTGGGAGCTTTCCCGTGTAAATAGTTTTATTTCTTTTCTTTTCTTTGGGGGGCCGATAGGAGAAGACCATGATGAAAATGTTAGAGTGGCTCTTATATGCATTATTGTTAATTTAACCAAGAGCCCAAATTGCCTTGTCTTCTCCTGTTTAATGAATGCTCGCAGATTCCATCTTAGTCCAATGCATGTGCACTATTATTATTATTCACATTGTTCAGTCGTGCAAGTGAAAGGCAATTATGACGATATATGATGGACTGATTGAGATGAGAGAAGCGGGTATGAACTCGACCTCGTTTTTGTAAATATGATTAGTTAATCGTTCCTGATTCATCCTATTATGAATAAACATGTTTGCAAAGACAATTAGAGATTATAGTTACTTATGCCATGCTTAATTAGCTAGGAGTTTATAATGGTTTACCTTGCGTGCCAACATGCTATTAAAATGGTTATGATGTGGTATGATAGGGTGGTATCCTCCTTTGAATGATTCAAGTGACTTGACTTGGCACATGTTCACACATGTAGTTGAAACAAATCAATATAGCCTTCATGATATTTATGTTCATGGTGGATTATATCCTACTCATGCTTGCACTCAATGTTTATTAATTTTAATGCATGTTCATGACTGTTGTCGCTCTCTAGTTGGTCGCTTCCCAGTCTTTTGCTAGCCTTCCCTTGTACTAAGCGGGAATACTGCTTGTGCATCCAATCCCTTAAACCCCAAAGTTATTCCATATGAGTCCACCATACCTTCCTATATGCGGTATCTACCTGCTGTTCCAAGTAAATTTGTATGTGCCAAACTCTAAACCTTCAAATGAAACTCTGTTTTGCATGCTTGAATAGCTCATGAATCAACTAGGGTTGTCCATATCTTCCATGTTAGGTGTGTTATTCTCAAGAGGAGTGAACTCCGCTCCTCACTCACGAGAAAATGGCTAGTCACCGGGATGCCCAGTCCCATGCTTTATGCAAACCAAATCAAAATAATTGCAAACACAACTCTCCCGGGACTGTTGTTAGTTGGAGGCACTCGTTGTTTGGAGCAAGCCATGGATTGATGCTTGTTGGTGGAGGGGGTGTATAAACTTTACCATTCTGTTTGGGAACCGCTTATAATGTGTGTAGTATGGAAGATATCGCCATCTCTTGGTTGTTATGTTGACAATGAAAGTACGCCACTCAAAATATTATTTATCTCTATTTCAAAATCGAGCTCTGGCACGTCTACAAATCCCTACTTCCCTCTGCGAAGGGCCTATCTATTTACTTTTATGTTCAGCCATCACCCTCTTATTAAAAAGCACCAGCTGGAGAGCACCGCTATCATTTGCATCCATTACTATTAATTTATATTGGGTATGACTATGATTGGATCTCTTTTACCATGAATTACAATGTCTAGTCAGTCCTTGATCTTTAAAGGTGCTCTGCATTTATGTTTTGCGGTCTCAGAAAGGGCTAGCGAGATACCATCTTGTCATATCATATCATGATTGTTTTGAGAAAGTGTTGTCATCTGAGATTTATTATTATTGCTGGGTAGTTGATTATGCCATTGACATGAGTAAACATGAGACCTAAGTGTTATTGTGAATATGGTTAGTTCATCATCTTTGCTACAAACTTGAATGCTGGCTTTACATATTTACAACAACAAGAGCAAACAGAGTTTGTAAAAGTTTTTCTTTATCACTTCCAGTTTATCAACTGAATTGCTTGAGGACAAGCAAAGGTTTAAGCTTGGGGGAGTTGATACGTCTCCGTCATCTCTACTTTTCCAAACACTTTTGCCCTTGTTTTGAACTCTAACTTGCATGATTTGAATGGAACTAACCCGGACTGACGCTGTTTTCAGCAGAATTGCCATGGTGTTATTTTTGTGCATAAACAAAAGTTCTCGGAATGACATGAAACTTCACGGAGATTATTTTTGGAAAATATTAAAAATACTGGTAAAAGAATCAAGGCCAGGGGGCCCACACCCTTTCCACGAGGGTGGGGGGCGCGCCTGCCCCCCTGGGCGCCCCCTGCCTCGTGGGCCCCCTGGAGCTCCACCGACCTCAACTCCAACTCCATATATTCGTGTTTGGGGAGAAAAAATCAGAGAGAAAGATTCATCGCGTTTTATGATACGGAGCCGCCGCCAAGCCCTAAACTCTCTCGGGAGGGCTGATCTGGAATCCGTTCGGGGCTCCGGAGAGGGGAATCCGTCGCCATCATCATCATCAACCATCCTCCACCACCAATTTCATGATGCTCACCGCCGTGCATGAGTAATTCCATCGTAGGCTTGCTGGACGGTGATGGGTTGGATGAGATTTATCATGTAATCGAGTTAGTTTTGTTAGGGTTTGATCCCTAGTATCCACTATGTTCTGAGATTGATGTTGCTATGACTTTGCTATGCTTAATGCTTGTCACTAGGGCCCGAAAGCCATGATTTCAGATCTGAACCTATTATGTTTTCATGAATATATGTGAGTTCTTGATCCTATCTTGCAAGTCTATAGTCACCTACTATGTGTTATGATCCGACAACCCCGAATTGACAATAATCGGGACCACTCCTGGTGATGACCGTAGTTTGAGGAGTTCATGTATTCACTATGTGTTAATGCTTTGGTCCGGTACTCTATTAAAAGGAGGCCTTAATATCCCTTAGTTTCCATTAGGACCCCGCTGCCACGGGAGGGTAGGACAAAAGATGTCATGCAAGTTCTTTTCCATAAGCACGTATGACTATATTCGGAATACATGCCTACATTACATTGATGAATTGGAGCTAGTTCTGTGTCACCCTATGTTATGACTGTTACATGATGAACCGCATCGGACATAATTCTCCATCACCGATCCAGATCCTACGAGCTTTTCACATATTGTTCTCCGCTTATTTACTTTTCCGTTGCTACTGTTACAATCACTACAAAACCCAAAAATATTACTTTTGCTACCGTTACCGTTACTTCCATATTAATTTTGTACTAAATACTTTGTTGCAGATATTAAGTTATCTAGGTGTGGTTGAATCAGCAACTCAGGTGCTAATACTTGAGAATATTCTTTGGCTCCCCTTGTGCCGAATCAATAAATTTGGGTTGAATACTCTACCCTCGAAAACTGTTGCGATCCCCTATACTTGTGGGTTATCAGACCGTGATGTCAGGAAACCAGGAGGAAGCAAAAAAAAAAAAATAGTTGTACATAATAAGAAGGCACTTCCGTACGTACGGCTATGGCCCTAGTGGGTCCCTACTGTCATCCAGTCAAAATAAAGTCATCTCCTGAATCCTCATGTTCATTGACCATGTTAAAAATGCTCGGCGCTACGGCGAGCGCAACAACTCGAAGGACGACGGAAAGGGCCTCGCGGGCCCTACCGATGGTTTGATACAGCGCCCGCTGCTCATTCAGGAAGCCTTGATCATCGGACACCTATGAGAACCTTCGAGAGACTGAGACGGCATGAAACGGTAAGGACGCGCTTGGGAGCTCTGGTTTATTTCACACCTGTATTAAGATACAAGTGTAATTTACTCGTCATCGGAAACAACACGTAAAATACAGGCGTAATGAAACCGAGGGCCCGAGGTCTGTAAGTAAAACCGGCGGGTTACGCATGTAATTTGAGAGACCAGTGTATATTTTACTAGTCGAAATCAACCAACCAAGCGCTTCGCCCGAGACCATCTGCTTTTATTTACAAGCGTCAGTTTTACAAGCGGTTTTGGTTGGAAAACGACGATCCAATCATGGCCTAAGATGATGAGTTGGTCGGAAGATCATATGGTTTCACGTTTAACCTACTCGACTTGTCATATAGGGTATGAATGAAACATAAGACGATGAACTTCTTAAGCATGGAAACTACAGAAGAGGATGATCTTCCTAACAAGCAAATCACTGGCATTAGATCGACACGCAAAACAATACAAAGCATTATTCTCAGGAGGCACGGTGAACAGCTCGTGATGCTGCATGCCACAACATTCCAAGCTCAACTTTGCAATCAAACACAAGGCCTGGCATTACATAGACAATATTCAGAACATACTCTTAAAATATCTTACATAAGTCAACATTCATGTGACTATGCATACATCTCAGCAGAGTAAATATTTACTTCTGAACTGAAGACAGGGTAGGAAAAAATGATCGACGTTGCTCACAACAAAGGGCATCCCACTCAAAAATTTCAAATGCATGTCTTGTGGCTAACATCAATGAGCAAAAATTAACAAGGTTTTCCAATTCCAATATATTAAACTAATGTCAACTTTGACAAGCTTTTCCCATTCAAAATATGTAATGCCTATGATTGTGGAACGGGCAGGGTTTGTCATCAGTTTGTCATCTGATAGTCCGGTGGCTCAAGGTGACGATGAATGATTAGAGAACCATTCGATGTATTGTGCATGATGAAGTATTATGGAGGACACGAACCATATGAAAATTTTGTGCAGTTCCACTAAAATCAAGCTGAGCATCCCTATGGATTTCGTATTTATATGCTGCCAGAAAACAAAGACACATCATCACACACATGAACATTGGCCCCAGTGTCAACCCACCAATCGGTGGACTAACAAACTAAAAGTATGGTAAACAGATTACCATACCCTTATGCCCCATCATTGTTGATTAGAGTGACATTGACATACTTGGAGTCTTGTCCTGGCTTCTTGGTACTTGTTTGGGCACTTGTTGAAGGAAATATGCCCTAGAGGCAATAATAAAGTTATTATTTATTTCCTTATATCATGATAAATGTTTATTATTCATGCTAGAATTGTATTAACCGGAAACATGATACATGTGTGAATACATAGACAAACAAAGTGTCACTAGTATGCCTCTACTTGGCTAGCTCATTGATCAAAGATGGTTATGTTTCCTAGACATAGACAAAGAGTTGTTATTTGATTAACGGGATCACATCATTAGGAGAATGATGTGATTGACTTGACCCATTCCGCTAGCTTAGCACTTGATTGTTTAGTATGTACCAAACGTCACAACGTAACTGGGTGATTATAAAGGTGCTCTACACGTGTCTCTGAAGGTACTTGTTGGGTTGGCGTATTTCGAGATTAGGATTTGTCACTCCGATTGTCGGAGAGGTATCTCTGGGCCCACTCGGTAATGCACATCACTATAAGCCTTGCAAAGCATTGCAACTAATGAGTTAGTTGCGGGATGATGTATTACGAGCGAGTAAAGAGACTTGCGGTAACGAGATTGAACTAGGTATTGAGATACCGACGATCGAATCTCGGGCAAGTAACATACCGATGACAAAGGGAACAACGTATGTTGTTATGCGGTTTGACCGATAAAGATCTTCGTAGAATATGTGGGAGCCAATATGAGCATCCAGGTTCTGCTATTGGTTATTGACCGGAGACGTGTCTTGGTCATGTCTACATAGTTCTCGAACCCGTAGGGTCCGCACGCTTAAAGTTCGATGACAGTTATATTATGAGTTTATGTGTTTTGATGTACCGAAGGTAGTTTGGAGTCCCGGATGTGATCATGGACATGACGAGGAGTCTCGAAATGGTCGAGACGTAAAGATCGATATATTGGACGACTATATTTGGATACCGGAATGGTTCCGAGTGAGATCGAGATAATACCGGAGCACCGGGAGGTTATCGGAACCCCCCGGGAGGTATATGGGCCTTAATGAGATTTAGTGGAAAGGAGGGGAAAGGAGCAAGGGAGGGGGCGCCCCCCCAAGCCCAATCCGAATTGGGAGGGGGGCCGACCCCCCTTTCATTCCTCCATCCTTCCTCTTCCTCCCCTCTCCCTCTCCAAATAGGAAAAGGAGAAGTCCTACTCCCGGTGGGAGTAAGATTCCCACCTTGGGCGCGCCTCCTCCCCTTGGCCGGCCCTCTCCTCCCCCCTTTATATACGGAGGAGAAGGGCACCCCATAGACACAACAATTGATCTCTTGGATCTTTTAGCTGTGTGCGGTGCCCCTCTCCACCATAGTCCACCTTGATAATATCGTAGCGGTGCTTAGGTGAAGCCGTGCGTCGGTAGAACATCATCATCGTCACCACGCCGTCGTGCTAACAGAACTCTCCCTCAAAGCTCGGCTGGATCGGAGTTCGAGGGACGTCATCGAGTTGAACGTGTACATAACTCGGAGGTGCCGTTCGTTCGGTACTTGATCGGTCGGATTGTGAAGACGTACGACTACATCAACCGCGTTGTGCTAACGCTTCCGCTCGGTCTACGAGGGTACGTGGACACACTCTCCCCTCTCGTTGCTATGCGTCACCATGATCCTGTGTGTGCGTAGGAATTTTTTTGAAATTACTACGTTTCCCAACAGTGGCATCCGAGCCAGGTTTTATGCGTAGATGTTATATGCACGAGTAGAAGACAAGTGAGTTGTGGGCGATACAAGTCATACTGCTTACCAGCATGTCATACTTTGATTCGGCGGTATTGTTGGATGAAGCGGCCCGGACCGACATTACGCGTACGCTTACGTGAGACTGGTTCTACCAACGTGCTTTGCACAAAGGTGGCTGGCGGGTGTCAGTTTCTCCAACTTTAGTTGAACTGAGTGTGGCTACGCCCGGTCCTTGAGAAGGTTAAAACAACACTAACTTGACTAACTATCGTTCTGGTTTTGATGCGTAGGTAAGAACGGTTCTTGCTAAGCCCGTAGCAACCACGTAAAACTTGCATCAACAAAGTAGAGGACGTCTAACTTGTTTTTGCAGGGCATGTTGTGATGTGATATGGTCAAGGCATGATGCTAAATTTTTATTGTATGAGATGATCATGTTTTGTAACCGAGTTATTGGCAACTGGCAGGAGCCATCACTACAAAAAAAAGACACATCCGTGACATTTTGGGCCGAACGAATTTTTTTCCTGTCATACATATGACACTTCTATGACGATAATTGTGACAAAACCCGGTATCATCATAGATGTGGTGGGCTCCTACTTCTATGACAAAAAAACATGACAGAAAATGGGCTTTTCGTCCTGGGTGGGCCGAAGACGCAGCTGCATGACATTCTTTGGGCCATCCATGACGGAAAAAACCGTGGTAGAAGCGAGGGCGAGGAAAATTTCGGCGAGTTCCCGGTTACGGTGGGAGGCCGGGGGCCGAGCGATGCGTGTTTCTCGTACGTCTGCTGCTGCGTGTGTGCGAGGCGTTGGCTCTAATCGAACCCGGCGATTGCACCGCGAGTGCTACGCGTTCTCGAACCCGGCGATCAATCGATGGCTGTTAAATGAACCCGATCGAGCGATTCGCCGCTCTGCTGCTAATCAAGCCGATCGATGCTGCCTCTGGGATGAATAAGTGAGTGTTGCGGGGGTTTGGTTGAATAAAGGCGGTGGCGTTGCCTCCGGATGAACAGGACCCGTGGTGTGGTGGAGGGCTGGATGAACGATGAGACGGTGGAGGGTGCCCGTGGAGGGTGGTGGAACATGACCCCGTGGTGTGGAGGGCTGGATGAACAGTAGACGGTGGAGGGTTGGTTGAACAGTAGCCGGTGGAGTAGCGCGCGGTGGAGGCTGGATGAACAGGAGCCCGTGGAGGTTGGAGGAGGTCGACGGTGGAGATGAACAGTATCTCGTGGAGTCCCGTTTTGCGGTACGCCACACCCCTCCTGATGAACATGACCCCCGTTTCGACCGTAGGAGGTCTGTTTCGTCCTATTTGCGGTATGCCACACCCCTCCCGATCAACGGGACCCCCGTTTCAACCGTAGGAGGTCCGTTTCGTCCGTTTTGTGGTACGCCACACCCCTCCCGATCAACAGGACCCCCGTTTCGACCGTAGGAGGTCCGTTTCCTCCGTTTTGTGGTACGCCACACCCCTCCCGATGAACAGGATCCCGTTCCGAACATGATCGGTCGAACACAAGGCCGTTTCCTCCATTCTGCGGTATGCCAGGCCTTGTTTCCATCGCCTGTTCCGTCCAAGCCCTCTCGATGAACACGGCCATGCATTCCGTTCCGACCCAGCCAGTTGGCTCCCACGCGTTCCGTTGCCTCGCGATGAACACGACGTATTCCGTTGCCTCCCCATGAACACGAGGCATTCCGTTGCCTCCCCATGAACACGACGATGACGCTGTTTGTCCGTTCTGACCCAGCCATGTACACGAGCCCTGGCCGTACGTATGCGCGAGTAGGCGTTCGAGACCCCGCCCGTATGTACACATACGTGGACGTATTTTCTTTCTTGCACCCTGTCCGCTGTACGTACGTGTGCATGCTACGTGCGCGCCTCTACTACGACAAGTGCGCGCCTCTACATCCACCAGTATATATGTACGTACACGTTCGCGACCAGAATGACAACGCTACGTACGCTTCGACCAGGTGGGTCCCGACTGTCAGGCACTTCCTTGCGTGCGAAGATGTAGCTAGTGGGTCCCAGCAGTTAGGTGGGAAAATACGATGGCCCGTCCGGTGGGTCCCCGCTGTCAGGTGGAGGAATAATTATTTTGCACATAATAAGGAGGCACTTCCTTGCTGCGGCCGTGGACCCACCGTCGATCTCTCCACGTCTGATCCAAATCCGATGGAAGCCGTTCCTTGACCATGTTGACCACGCCGTGCCGAGAGCATCAGGGCGGTGGACGACGGCGGGGCCTAGGAAGGGGACGACACGGAGCCGGGGAAGACGCGGCAGTGGATGCCCACGCCAGAGGAGTATGAGGGTTCACCGTTCGATCGGTGTGAGGCTGCCGTCGCCCTTGAGAATAACAGGGGTGTGGGTGAGTAGAGGGATGGCCTGGCCAGCGGTGGGAATAGTAGGGGGCGGTGAGGCCTCCGCCGCATCGCAGCCGGCCACGGGAGGCAGGAGCACGAGGCACGACCGGTGCTGGTTTGGGCGGCTAGAGCAAGAAGACCAGAGGTTGAAGAAGCACTAGGCCGTTGGATGGACATCGTACGGTCACTGGAGCTAGAATCGTGCATATTGACTAAGTTGACAAAGCCCTTCGTCCCCGTCAACTTAGTAGGCCCACAAGTCAGCTTGCCACTATACTGGGTCCCAGCTAACAGGGGGAGTATTCATTTTTTTGTGCGTAATAAGGAGGCACTTCCTTGCGTGCGAAGATATAGCTGGTGGGTCCGAGCTGTCAGCAGCGGTAACGTTTTTTTCACGAAATACAGAGGCCCTTTCGGTGGGTCCCTGATGTCAGGTGGAGGAATCATTATTTTGCGTGTAATAAGGAGGCATTTCCTTGCGTGCGGCCATGGACCCAGCTGTCGGCCTCTCCACGTACAGCCTATTTCTCATTACTGATGGGCCATTTTCTCGGCGAGCCGAATGAAAGCTCTCCTCGTCTTGAAAGATTTGCAGCCCAACAGGCCTGACAAAGCGACTTACTCACAAAAAAACTGGGTTGTGGCCGTGGACCCAGCTGTAAGCCTCTCCACGTACAGTACTCTTCTGATGAAAGTCGTTCCTTGACCACGTTGACCACGCCGCACAGAGAGCACCATGGCGGTGGACGACGGCGAGGCCTAGGAAGGGGATGACGCGGAGCCGGGGAAGACGCAGCAGCGGAAGCCCGCGCGGAGAGGAGTACGAGGGTTCACTGGTTCGGCTGCGGTGTGAGGCTGCCGTCGCCGCAGGGCCTGGCCAGCGGTGGGAATAGTAGGGGGCGGTGAGGCCTCCGCGGTAGCACAGCCGGCCACGGGAGGCAGGAGCATGCGGCATGACCGGTGCTGCTTTGGGCGGCTGGAGCAGGAAGACCAGAGGTTGAAGAAGCACTACGACCATTGGATGGACATCGTACGATCGATGGAGCTAGAATCGTTCATATTGACTAAGTTGACAAAGCCCTTCGTCCCCGTCAACTTAGTAGGCCCACAAGTCAGCCTCCCACCAAGGTGGGTCCCAGCTAGCCGGGGAGTATTCATTTTTGTGCGCAATAAGGAGGCACTTCCGTGGGTCCGAGCCGACAGCTGGGGAACGTTTTTTCACGAAATACGGTGGCCTGTCAGTGGGTCCCAGCAGTCGGGGCAAACGTTTTTCACAAAATACGGTGGCCCATCCAAAGGGTCCCTCGCCGCCGCTTGGAGGAATCATTATTTTCCGCGTAATAAGGAGGCACTTACTTGCTGCGGCCGTGGACCCACCGAGACTCTCCACGATAGTATACTTCCGATGGAAGTCGCTCGACCATGTTGACCTCGCGCGTTCCGCTGCATGCATGCGCCCATGGGCGTGGTGCGTCCCCACCGTCAGCCTTTCACGACAAATCATCTTCCGATGACTCTCGGTTGTTGACCACCTTGACCACACCGTGCGAAGCGCACCTGCATCGGATCGACCGGAGATGGGGAAGACGTGGCAGTGGAGTCGCAGATGGAGAGGAGTGGGAAACTTCACTGGTTCGGGTGCGTGGCAGCACAGCCACGGTGCCGCCCACGGGAGACAGGAGCAAGAACAGAGGTTGAAGAAGGAGCACGGCTGTTGGATTAACATCCAACGGTCCAGCTGCTAGAATCATTTGTTGATTAAGTTGACAAAGCAAAGGCGTACATCGCTCGCTTAGTAGGCCCACAAGTCAGTCACCAAATCTGACGGGTCCCAGCTGTCAATGGGATGAATAATTTTTTTCACAAAACAAGGAGGCACTTCCTTCCGTGCGAAGATACAGCCGGTGGGTCCCAGCTGTCAGGTGGAGGAAACATTTTTTTCAGCTTAATAAGGAGGAACTTTCCTTGCGTGCGACAATGGACCTCATGGGTCCCAGCCGTCAGGCTCTTCACGTACAGTCCTCTTCCGATGAATCTCGTTTGTTGTACACGCCGCACCGAACGCAGCGAGGCGGTGGACGACGGCGAGGCCCCGGACGGGAACGACTCGGAGATGGGAAAACGCGGCAGTGGAGTTGCAGATTGAGAGGAGGAGAAGGGTTATAACTGGTTCATTGCGGCGTGGGGCTGTAGTCCATGGAGAATAACAGGAGGTGTCGAGGGTGGAGGGATAGCCTAGCCGGGTGGGGGTAGCGCTTCAGAAGCGGTGCGTGCTAGCAGAGAGCGCTAGTCACGGAGGCCGACCAGCGGTCCCAAATGACGCCGGAGGAAGAAGATGGGAGATTGAAGGTGCATGCCGGCCGTTGGATATAAATCCAATGGCTGTGGATGACACAATCATTTGTTGACCAAGTTGACAATGCCTGCGTGAGGCTTTCGACCTATTGGCCCACATGTCACCGCAAAATGTGGCATATATTTAACCCATGTTTTCTAGAATGTACAGTCCATTTGCTGGGCTGGGTGAACAAATAATTTTAAGTCAATCAGGCCCATTTATATTTTCTAAGAAATCCCAGCCCATTTGCACTTCCTTGAAATACACGTATTAGGTGGGCTCGTTATATATATAATGTTATGTTAGAAGGAGCAATTAATATCAAAGAATAAACCGAGAGGCACATTATATATATATATATATATATATATATATATATATATATATATATATATATATATATATATATATAAAAATTAAGAAATTAGCGAGTTATTGCTCAAAATAAAAATGAGCGTGTTATTATTAAATTGGTCCTTAAAATCTTCGCAAGCTTTTGTACGCAATCACCAGGATTTTCCTTGCCTGGGAGTCAAAAACAACCAGGATATTCCTTGCCAACTTCCGTTAAACATTTACTTTTATAAGTTAATAACACGTGGGATGTTTTTATAATCTATATATAAGTCTCTATAAAATATACGATAATAGTAATAATGTAAATATATATAATGTGGTTAGAAGGGAAAACATAAATTGGACACAACATTACTTTAATAAGAGACCTGCGTTTTATACCCCATAGTAGGCATACTAACAAGTTCACACACAAATACAACAGAAAAGGTAAACATTCATATCAAACTCAGGTTCACAGGACACGTTCATATTCATAGCCAACATTCACTATCAACAACTCAAAATATTCATATATACACAAGCTCAGCATATCTATGCATCCAAATGATTGATAGATCAGACGACAATATTCATACATAATTCACAAAAAGATTCAAATATACACATGTTCAATATGTTTATGCATCCAAATGATTGAGATCACAACCAATATGATCCATGGACGAACTTTAATTACCTAGGGTACAGACTAGTAAATGGTGTTCAATCGGAGGTACTTCTTGCTAAAATTAGTTCTTGTACGAGTAAACTTTCGAGTACATAAGAGGCACCACAGACAATCTGAACTTTTGTAACATCCCAAAATTCTAAATTTTGGAATGTTATAATAAATAGATAGAGTTGATTGATTGAGTGAAATTCGAAACCTTTTTGAAAGTTAAATGAGAGGGAATAAAAGGACCTTCCCAAACTTTCATTTTCTTTTCTGATCTTCATGAATTCAAATTCTTTTCAAATACAAAACCCTTGAGTGAAGATGATAATGTTCTTCCATTTAATTAAATGAAAGGGTATTTGAAAATATTTGAATTTCATTTGGAAATATTTCGATTCGTAAACTTCATGCAACTCAATGATTTTCACGAGCGAAGATAAAATGACTTCTTCAAAACATATGAAATATGAGTTGGGAGTTTCAAAGAATTAAATTCAAAGTTCTTTTGAATTTATTTTTCAATTTGGAGTTATTTGAGTTTTATTCAAATTATTTTTCTCCAAAAATAAAATATATGGAAAATAGGGTAACATGATTCCCTACATCAGAAAATTGGAGAGAAATAAATTTGAATTAATTTTGCTATTTTTAAAATGATTTTGTTGGATTTTACTAGGCAGAAGCACTCTTTGCTTTATTTGAATTTGTGTGTACTTTATTCGACTCTATAAAATGTCCATGTTGTAGAAAATCTTTTTCTGAAAATTTTGATATATTATATGTCTATATAACATTTTTACTTATTTTTGTTTCTATTATTTTTGCTGTCTGCAAAATGTTTTAAAAAAAACTCTTCCCTCCGGCAGTGGCCGCCCAAAGACTGTGCCAAGCCGCCAAATTTCAGCCCAACGATCGCTGTCCCAATCGGCGACGGACTCTGTCGTCCACACGCCAGCCCGCCATTGGGAGACGTGCGCCTCCCAAACTCCCTGCGCCCTCCTCCACGCCACCGAGACCCTCCCTCCTAAAAGCCAGCTCCGCCGCCTCTCCTCTCCTCCTCGCCCTTCACGCCACCCAGACTCTTGCTCTTGCTCGCAGAGCCGCCGCTCGGCGAGATCCACCACCGCCACCCACTCCTCCGCGCCGCCCCGGCCTACCGCCACCACCATCGTCACCGCCGAGCCGCCCAAGATCCCCTCGTTCACTCCGCCGAGCCGGAGGGCCACCGGAGCTGCCGCCCCGGCCGGACCCGAGCCGTCGCCGCCATCCTCCCCGACTCTGGCGATCGCCGTGGTAATCGCCGCCTCCCGTCCGTTGGATCTGGATCGAGCGATCCAGATCTCATTCTGTTTTTTTGTTTTAAACGGTTTTTTATTATTATACGGTGAACGTTCGTTAGATAGGGTTTGCACCGATTGGTTTTTCCGTTCGTTAGCGAACGTTCGCTAAATAGCCTTTTCGTTTTATTTTAGTTTTCTGACAGGGACCCGTATGTAATTAGTTTCTTCACAGATTAGTCCCTAATCTTCAAATGCTCACAACTTTTTACTCGTTTGTCCAAATCCAATGAAATCAACGCCCACTTCTTCGTTATGATCCCCTCTATCAAGTAATCCAACTCAAACATGTTTTTGAAAGTTTTAAAATTTGAATTAGATTAGATTTGTATTCAAACTTCGTTTGATCATAACTTGAGTTTTGTAACTCCGATTTAGTTGATTCTTTTTGCAAATCGAAGCTCTTGACCTAAACTTTCTGATAAGGCCACATTCATATAATTTTGGTACTATTAGAAATTGTTTTATGTTGCAAGAGTTATTTTCTTGGTTTTGATGTTTTCTGAATCGTTTTCTTCGTTCTTTTCGATCTTTTGAGTGATTGCTTATGTGTTTGGTACTATTGCTTGATTACGATAGATTGACCGGAGTGTGACGAGTAGATCTATCAAGTGTGTTGAGTGCGAATCATCTTCATCAATGTTGCAGGCAGGTTCACACTTTGATCATACTTTTCATTACCCAGTTTTATTGCATTAGATCAATCCTCAAACATTGCATGATTAGGATCTAATTAAACTGTGGGATGGGAAGTAGATGAGGTAGTACCTATTTCCTGTTTATTATCAAACCTTTGGGAGTTACTTCTACGTTTGCTTATTATGCCATACTATGCTAGTAGACGTGGATTGGGTGAGTGTATCCATGACAGATGTGAGATTGTTAAATTAATGGTTTACTTAAGGTGGCAACTTAAACACACATCTGGGTGGATTGAGGCACCTGGTTTCCAGGACTTGAATGTTTTTCTTCGGACCGCCACCCATGCTCAAAGGGATCATGAGATTATTTATGCTAGAAACTTCCGTGTGCAGCCACAAGCCATTATGGGCTCTGGCATAGTTGATTAAGTCGTATGAACTCTTACGGGTAGACTAGCGAGATGTAGGGAAAGTAGGTGTACCGGTCTACCCACACGTAAGGTGCTAGCGCTTCCGAAAGACTATGTCTCGGTCATCCGCTTTCAAACATCATGTAGTGCGAGAAATCCAACGGAGGCGATCGAGTCTTGTGGGGAAAAGTCATAAACCTCTGCAGAGTGTATAAACTAATCATGGTTAGCCGTGTCCCCGGTTATGGACATTCTTGAGTATCTAGTACTTGGATATCATGTGAATCTCATCATGTTACTCTAATTAATATTGTTGGGTTGTAAATGAGTACTTTTAATTGGGATTGAGGATGTCACAACCATTCTCAATGTTCAACAACCACCATGATAGTTAAATACAATTTATTCCTTTGCGTAGGGAAAAATTGGCTTTTCAAAAAACATTGTAACCATAGAGCCTCCACCAGCCAAATATGCATGTAGAGATAACCTTTGTTCATCATTGCTCTATGGTGTGAATTTGCCAGTACATTCAATATACTGACCCTCTGTGGCTGCAACGTCTCATGTTGCAGGATCTTACGACGAGTAAGTGATACGTTAGGGTTACGATTTCTACACTCAACTTTGCCGTTCGTGTTGATGGGAATCCACAACCTTGTTGCTTCCGCTATATTTTGGATTGAGGTAATAGTATTTACGCTACTTTATACATGTGATTTACCTCTGTTATAAATCCTCGAGTACCGTGTGTGTCAAAGATACCGATCCGGGATGACACTTGCCACGAGACTTGATCCATTCGGTCGGGTCACTACAACTTTGCTTGTAGGTTTATCCTCAAATAGTGGCCTCATGCCGAGGGAGGTTTGAGGAACTTGGCCACTACTTTCATCCAACTAGTTTACTAGCTCATCTTGGTCCCAGATCTCGCCAAAATTCTACATTGCGCATTTAGAAAGGAGGCGGTTGAGAAAATGAACCACCCAAATTTTTGTGCAATTCAACTGAAATGGAGCATCCTTGGCGTGCAGACGATTAAGTGCCGATGAATATACGCGTCAACCAACTTGTCTCGAATCTTTAGACTCCATGCCATATAGTTCGCTACCATATGTGCCGATAACCAAAAGGCACAAGTTGGGACCAAAGATCGGATCATTTTTGGGCTATGCACCAAGCAATATTTTTATGCTCACTCTCCTAATACTTGGAGTTTGACAATTGGTTGACGCTGGTCGATACTCGAATGAATATAGGCACTTCTTGTCAACATCAATGCTTGTCTGAGTGAACTTTGGAGTACATAGCAGCAACATAAGTACCTGTCCATCTGATCATTTTGTGCAGTTCTACCGAAATCACCCGATTTAATGATTTGCCTGCGAGTTCAGGCTGCAAATTACTCCTTTATGAAATCGGCAAACAGTAGCACAATACCAAATTACTAATACATATGACAGGCACAATAATCAGGATAAAGACCAGTACCAACCTGTGTGAGGTAGCATATCAATTACTATTTCCTTTGACTGGAAGCCGAGATAAGCCAAGCGACTGAGAGCAAAGGAAGAAAGCAAGCGGAGATTAGCGACTGACAGGAAAGGACGGAAGCTGTCAAGCCAATGAAGCACCCAAAGTTTTTGTGCAGTTCCACAAAAATCGAGCATCCCTGTTGGCACATATATTGAGAGAGTGAGATTACTGTAATAGTGGGACTAGTTGATGAAACATACACTAACAAATGGAAGCACCCTCATTATCTTAATGGGTAAAGTTAGCAACATAGTAGTCTTCCTTAAAGAGAGGTATTAGTTTATTTAATCAGTGCCAATTAGCTCAACTCAACACTCAAAGAATTGCCATTTATCATAGGTTGCAAAACTTTAACGTGCAAAGATAAAGGAGTTTCTCATGACAAGAGTACGATACAAATAGAGATGACAACAAACTAATATGGATGAAGGCCTTAGGCCCGCACCAACCTGAGAAAAAAGCTTATTCATGTAGTCCCATAAGAGATGATAAAGCACTCACTTTGGAATCACACAATAGTATATATTTTTGTGCACTTCAAATGTATGGTTGAAATCACTCTTGTTTACCAAAGGTTGAGATTATATCAAAGATTATCAAGAACTTCCAGCAGAGTTAAAGCATTGGCTGGGATACAGCTTCATTGTATTGTCTTGTGTAGTTCCACTAAAATGTATGATTGGCACAACATGATCCTTTTTGCACAAGTAGGAACAAGGTGAAACCTTCATTAGCTTAGTGAGAAAGGATAGGAAGACATTAGCATATTACTCAAACAAGAGCATCAAATTCATGATGGACAATATGCAAAACATTGCCTCATTGAACCAATGGCAATAAATTGACATGCAAAACAATAGCACTATTATGTCATGACACTAATAATATTCCCTCCCTGCTCCACCACATGATTCACCTCCATAGACAAACATACACACGCACATGCTTCAAAGATAGGGTCCCTATCAAGATTTGTTTAACTCCAACAGAAAATTAGGCAAGAATAAATTAGTGGTACTTAAGTACTCCTAATTAATTAAATGAGACAGCAGAAGTGGAAGGGCTCCTGGAGGATCGTCTCACATGTAAGGTAGTCGTTGTTGGAGCCCTTGAATGGCCTCGATCGAGGCCTCCGGCTTCAAAGAAGATCGCCTTGGCACTGCTTATTCTTCTTCTTCTTCCTCTTCATGCTCTGTTTCTCTTTCTCCTCACCAGTTGGTGAAACCAAGTACATGATTGGCCTTCTAATTCAGAATTGGTTTTGTCGGTGAGGGAGTACAAGTGTACTAGTAGAAAACAACATTATTTTCTCATGGCAATGGAAAATAGAGATGAACACATGCATTAAATATCATTCTTACCTAAAGGAAGGTTATGGCGCCAATATGGATGATGAGGATTGGAACACAGATCTCCCTTTGTGCAGTTCCACCAAAATGAACCAACTGCTCCATTCGACATTCCAGCTTAAACAACACAAAAGTCACTTCTTTTAAGAAGAGTTTTGTGCAGTGCATCAAAAGGTCACAACAGCAACCAGGTGAATTGGATATCCCTGTTTGCACAAAAAGGCACAGAGGAAACGGTCAGAGTCTCAAACAATTACATGCAAAAACATTTGGCTAAACTTGTCATGGCTTATAACAGTGGCATGGCTTCATTTTTACCAGGGACATTAGATTAAGAACAGCTAAGGCTACATTCGGTTCACAGGTTTGGTGCAGGATTTTCGTAGGAACACAATTCCTACGGTATTCTTTCCCTTCCAACCGTTCGGATCACGGGAAAGGTGAATAGTGTTTCATAGGAAAGCTGGTCTGGTAGTACTGATTCCATAGGATTAGAAACATCCACGCGCTGCTCATTTTTTGGGCGGAAGCCCGACGCAGGCGCTCGCTACCATGCGTTAGACAGGTTGCTGTGCTGTGTTGCCGGAATAAAAAAATCAACCTATGTGTGGTACGTGAGGTGAGGACAAGAGTAGTCACTGTGCAGCTGAATAAGAAAATAGCATCTCATACTGCCAAGCATGCTACTCTAAAAAAACAAATCTGTACATTTCGTAGTCCATCCGAACACATTCTCTTGAGAGATTCCTCCGATTCGCTGTTCCATAGTTTTATACCTACATTCCTTTCCTATTCCTCTATTTTCATCAAGACCTATGTTTTCTGCCCCTTTATTCTGAATAGAGCCTAAATATTTGGCATAAGGGCATGGGACAGTGGGTGCACCAGCAGTCCAGCACCATGTACGTAAACAGGGGCATAAAGTGGTGATTCATAGTTTGTTGCCCCGAGAAGCAAACATCCAAGAAACGTATATGGGTTGGTCCCATTTTTGTTCACTCTATCCACCTACTCCTATGTGTGGATAGAAAATCTAGTCCTGGTCATACCACTGTGTACAGCGTTACCCCTATATTTCCCTTTTCGACTAAGAGACCGGTTGGATGACCAGTCTGTACTACTTTCACCCCCTTTCCTTCCTGTTTGTACCAAGTTCGTTGTACATACTAAATTCCCCCACTCCCACTTTATTTCTTGTTTGAACCAAGTACTCCCTCCGTCTGGAATTACTTGTCATCAAAATGGATGTTCTAGAACTAAAATACATCTAGATACATCCATTTCAATGACATGAATTTTCGGACGGAGGGAGTACAAGATTCGACTCCATGAAGTAGCTTTACCTCTAACAGTAGAAGAAAAAAATGTGACATTGGACCATTCGACCGACAGGGGCTGAGAGGTAGAAAATGATGCACATGCAGCAACGTAGCAAGCTGGGGAAGTAGAGCTAAGGTGGTTTCGAACGAAGATATACCTGAAGGTCGTCGGGATGTGGATAGGTGGGTGGCGGGAGGCCGAATCCGCCCACAGGCAATGACGAAGGGATCGGAGGACCTCCCGCGCCGGCGCTCGGCCAGAGATAATGGTGCGGCCGGCAGTGGGTCTCATTCCCCGCTGTCGACGACATCCTAAACGCTGCCCCTCCTCCCCTTCACCGGCGGAGGGGGATACATCCGGATCTGTAACCAGCGGTGAGGATAGAAAGCCAGTGTTTTTTGAAGGGAGAAAGACAGTGTTACTACCCCTATCTTGTTTAGATCTGGAGAGGATGAGAGTGTGTGAATAGAGCAACCCTAGCAAGCAAGCACGGAGGCTCCGACCTATATATACGTAGTGGGGTAGTTTTCCTTTTTCACTCCATCAAAACAATCGTTTAAAATTGTGTACTACTACATGCCAGGTCGCGGTTTTTTTAGTTGTTGATTGTTTTTTGAGATAGCTACCCGCTTGTTCCAAGTGATGTTACGGTGTGCCAGGTCGCACTTTGTATCGTTCAAGTCTGGTACTACACGTCCCTCCATTAAATGAACAACCACCCCCTCATAAAAATTGTGAACAAGCCCACGGCTAAAATTAGCGGAAACGTGGGTTGCCCCAACATGCATTATTATTTGTATTTTCTACTCCCTCCGCTCCTAAATATAAGTATTTTTTATTAGCCACACCTAAGACAAGAATTTTTTTATTAGCAGTGAACCCCACATGTCATAGACACAAAAATTGTGGCAAGATTCCCTTAGGCAAGACAAAGTGTGTCTAACAATTTGAGCAACTCAGCTTAGGCAAGTGTGGCAAGTGTGGGAAAAGTAGTGTGGCAACATAAGACAAACATAGTCACAATCTAAACAGCCCCGTAATTTTTTTGGGGCATGCATGCAAATTTGGTTAGTTAAATTTATAGTCAAAATTTGGCAAGGTGCCTCAAATCAACACATGCAAGTATCAAAAGGAAAGTCACGGCATGCATGCATGCGTTGTACTCCCTCCTTTCCAAATATAAGTCTTTTTAGATATTGCAACAAGTGACTACATACGAAGTAGAATATGTCTACTCCTACATACGAAGTAGCCCATTTGAAATGTGTAAAAAGACTTATATCGAAAGTGCAGTGCTTTGATGTGTCGCACAACTCGTACAAGACCTAAATTTGATTACTACAACGCCTCTCCCTCATGGATGAGCTCCGGTGTTTGATCACACTGCTCTTTGGCTGCATGACAGAGGGCCAACCACCGTTGGGCCCACCGTCATGGACGCAGCGCGTGAGCAGTAAGTAGAAGCTGCCACACGCTATCCCTCCCGCACGAGGTGGACGGACATGCAGCAAAGGGATTCAATATCGTAGAAGTAGGAGTAACATCATTGTTCGCCTTCTCGAGGGGCGAAGAGCCAAGCGCAACCCAAACGTGGCAGCTTCTGTAACGCTCGCGTGGTGCGGTTCCTTGGAGTACTAGCCAGGCTCTTGCATGAGACAAAATTGCTATTGTTTAACAATTAAACTCCATTATCCATTGGTTGATACTCATTCTGCATAGGTCCACGCGCTTAACTCCATTATCCAATGTTTATTTGCTAATTAATAGCATTGCATGCAATGAACTAGCCATTGCAAGTCATTAAAAGCATGCACACCTCTCATCTCTTATTGGTTGATATGTCAAGAAACAAGAAACAATGTAGAAGTTAATGCACCGCGCCTAAGTGTTTTGGGACTATTTGGTTTTCAGAAGATGACTTACACACCTAGACGGAGGGAGTAGTATAGCCCTCAGAAACCGGAAAGGAGTATTTGCCTTTCTAGAGATTTCAACAAGTGACTAGACTACACTATGTGGAGTACTCCTCCTTCCGGTTTATAGGGCTCAAATCTCAAATCTCATGAACCAAGGCATTTTATGATTGGAGGAATGTATCTCGACTTTACAAAACTACCCTAGTTAAACTCATGCATTAATTACGTAGTTCTCTCCTTTTCCTCTCTCGCTTGGTCATGTGCACAATATTGAGCACTCCTATATGACTAGCTGCTCTATCTACATGCAGGACATTTCAAAGCATCCGGGCCCGCGTGCCATCCACCAAATCACAGCGAGGTGCTACAGTCGACACTCACCTGTCACCCCGGTGTGGCCGTCATGACCCGTCATATCACAAAACCCACACCTTTACCGGCAGTCGTAAGGTGGCCTCCAAGTTGGACTGGACGAAGAAACCATCATTTCCATGGAACGCTCGTTCAAGCCCTTTCTTCCCTTTCTTCCCTTTCTTGAAGAAAACCTCACTCCAGGCTACTCTCTTCTGCCATTTTTCTTCTGTACCGACGAAGGAAAGGTGGGCGAATCAGTTATGCTGCTATATTTTCATTCCAAGAATCTTCTTTTTGCGAAGCTGTCACGCCCAATATGCGACCCTATCCAAAAGGAACTCGACGGTCCCACCAAGGATAGACCCGCATATTGAAACGCTTTTGCAAGGTGGATATCATTACATCAATATTACATAATAGTGGGGATACATACATAAGGCACAAATGCCACAAGAATACATCAACATCATACATGAGAACAACATCCGACTACGGATGAAACATAAATGTAAACTCAAACGACAACCACCTGCTAGCCCAGGCTGCCGACCGAACCTATCCCCGATCGAAGAAGAAGCGTAAGAAGAACTCCAAACAAGCAAACATCGCCTCGGCCATGATCATCGCAAACCTGTACCTGCAATCGGTGGTGTAGTAATCTGTGAGCCACGAGGACTCAGCAATCCCATTACCATGGGTATCAAGACTAGCAAAGCTTAATGGGAAAGGAAGGGGTAAAGTGGAGAGGTTGCAGCAGCGGCTAAGCATATATGGTGGCTAACATACGCAAATGAGAGCGAGAAGAGAAACAAAGGAACGGTCGTCAACTAGTAATGATCAAGAAGTGATCCTGAACTCCTACTTACGCCGACATAACCCGAAACCGTGTTCTCCTCTCGATCAACCCCAAAAGAGACACTCACGGTTACGCATTACGGTTAGTGTATTTTAGAAGAGTTTGCTTCAAGTTTACTACAACCGGATATTAACAAATTCCCATCTGCCACATAACCGCGGGCACGGATCTCGAAAGTTTATACCCTGCAGGGGTGTCCCAACTTAGCCCATGATAAGCTCTCGCGATCAACGAAGGATATTCTTCTCCCGGGAAGACCCGATCAGTTTGAATCCGGCCACAAGACATTTCGACAAAGAATAAAACAAGACCAGCAAAGCCGCCGGATGTGCCGACAAATCCTGATAGGAGCTGCACATATCTCGGTCTCGTGGCACACCGGATGAGCAAGACGTCGGGTTGGCATAGACCCCGATCGCCTCGGGCGCCGGACATCTCGGTTTGGGCCAGCACTTGGAGAAGCACTGGTCCGGGGTAAATAAAGATGACCCTTGAGAGCGCGACTCCCGAGGGAAAAAGGGCTAGGTGAGGCAAATGTAAAACCAAGGTTGGGCCTTGCTGAAAAGTCTTATTCAAAGCGAACTGTCAAGGGGGTCCCATAAATCACCCGACCGCGTTAGGGACGCAAAATCCGGGAACATAATACCGATATGACGGAAACTAGGGTGGCAAGAGTGGAACAAAACACCAGGCATAAGGCCGAGCCTTCCACCCTTTACCAAGTATATAGATGCATTAATTAAATAAGATATATTGTGATATCCCAACAAGTAGACATGTTCCAACAAGGAACAACATCTCCATGTTCCAACAAGGAACAACATCTCCATGTTCCAACAAGGAACAAACTTCATCTTCACTTGCAACTAACAACGCTATAAGAGGGGCTGAGCAAAGCGGTAACATAGCCAAACAACGGTTTGCTAGGAAGGGTGCAAAAGGTTAGAGGCTGACATGGCAATTTGGGAGGCTTGAGCAGCAAGTGATAGGTAGCGCAGCATAGCGAAAGAACGAAGCAACTAGCATAGCAATGATAGTAGTGAGATCCAGGGTAGCGGTCATCTTGCCTGAAATCCCGCTAGGAAGAAGAACGAGTCCATGAAGAAGACGAACGGAAGAAGCCGAACCAAGCGTAGAACGAACGAATCCTCACGATCGCAACGCAACAGAACTAACAAGAAGAAGCACACAACATAGTAAACACACCACACATAGACAAGACATGATGCACAACAAGCATGATGCATGACAGAGCTACATGCAGCTACTCATGGCAAGAGATGATGCAAACAAGAACAACACATCAAAGCAAGTTTAAATGAGGCCGGAAACGACATATAACAATTCCGGTAAGTCCTCATATGCAAATTTCGAAATTGGTCCAGATCTGAATAAACCTTATGTTCAAGTTGTTAAACAGCAAGTTAAGATGCACCACAATGATCTACATGAAATTCTAGTCAAGTTACATATAAAGTTCATTTACTTCGGAGCTACGGCCTAGAAGATATGAGCAAAACAAGTTAAGCCTGGCATTGATGCAAAATGCATACAAACATCAAGCAAACACCTCAAATCATGGATCCAACAAGGTAATATGAAACTACATGTAAAACTAAGCAAGTTTCATATAGAGCACACTCAAAACGAAGCAACGGTGCAACACATACTCTATACAAGTTATAGCAACAATCATCCATAACAAAGAAGTAGGCATATTGCAAGCATCAAAACAACATGCTACAGCATCCCAACGTAATAACAAAAGGCATGGGCGTAATGTACAGGTAAAGCATGACAAAACATGAACACTGAGCTATCTCCAGAAATCACTAGAACATGCTCAAAACACATGGCAAGATTGCAAATAATAACAGTTTCAGACTTTAGCAGAAATAACATCAGGTTGCAATGTTTAGAGCTATCAAACAACATGCTACAGGAACTTATCATGGAAAACAAAGGCATGGCATGAATCTACTATATGCATAGCACAAAAGTCCCTTACTGACCATGAGCCAAAAAGGATCAGAAAATATGATGGCACCCATGTAAACATGGCAAGTTATATTACAGATTTAAACATGGCAGGAACAACAATAAGTAGGCATGTTGGTGAGATTGAACCACTCACCACAGAGCAATACATGGCAAGACAAGGCAACCAACAGTAATAAGGCATGGCATAGAAGCTATACATGGCAAGACCAACATCATAGCAAGCTTGGATCAACTACAACAACCTTGGAAAAATTGAATAACATGTAAACAACCTGCCAGGAAACATTTTATAGCAAAAGTAGAGCTCGATTGACTCAAGCTATGTCACTCCATAATTGCAAACAAGGGCATGGATGGATAGAGCATAACCATATGTTCAAAACATCCTTACTGAAGTATCTCAAAATAAGCATGGATCTCTCGGTAGTATCAAGTTAACATGGCATAAAAATATCAGCAGAACAGGGGCTGAAATCAGCAACATCATGAAGTCTACTTTGCATGCTTGTGCTAGTCACCACAGAGATCACAAAAATACATGGCATACACCCCTGTAAAGATGGCATGTCATATTACAAAACACATGTAGGACTCAAGTTCATAGGGTGCACACATCAATCATGGCAAAAATGACAAAAGTGCATGTTCTGATAAGAATCTGAAACTAACATCACATAGCCCTCTTCTAACAGCATTTCGGGCATCAAGATGAGCTCAAATGTAAATGACGCAATGAGATGAAATGATGTACTCTCTGAGACCAACAATTTGACATATTACACGCACGAAACGGAGCTACGGATGCCGAGTTATGGCATGATGAATATGGCATGATAATGTGCAAATTTCGGGGACTTAGTGAAAAAAACAACCTCCGAAAGAAAATCAACGGGACGAGGACGTGCGGGACGAGGAGATCCGGACTCGGGCGCCGTTTGGATCGGCGGTCTGGTGGATCTGGTCCAGCCCGGCCAGATCCGGGACGAGGCGAAGGCGGGCTCTCCGGCGAGGGCGGCGCGGCGGCGACATCGGGCGGCGGGCGGGCGCGGCCGGAGGCGCGCTCTGGCCGGGCGAGGCGGCGGAGGGACGGTGTCGCGGGCGCTGGGGCGGCGCCATGGTCGACGGCGGTGCGGCGGCGTCCGCCGGGCGGCGATGGAGGAGCCGGACGGGCGGCGGGCGGCAGCGCTGCCCTCCGGGTGGCCGGCGCGAAGGTTGCCGAGGGCGCGGAGGCGCGGAGGCGCGGGCGGCGGGGACGGGCGCTGGCCGGAGGGCCCGATCCGGCCCGGCCGCGCGGTGGGAGGAGAGAGAAGACCGGCGGGGTGACGTGGCAGCACCAGAGTGGCTGGGCGCGGCGGCGGGTTTTTTGTCCGGCCGGACCGGACGTGTCCGGGGGCGCGGGGTGGAAGAAGGCTAGGGTTTGGACCCGGATTTGGATGGGGAAGGCATATATATAGTTTCTGGGAGCTAGGAGAGTCCAAATGAGGTGCGGTTTTCGGCCACGCGATCGTAATCGAACGGCGGAGAGCATGGAGGGGAGTTTGCTGGGTTTTGGGCCACTTTGGAACGGTGTTGGGCTGCAAAGAGAACGAGGCTTTTGCGGTTACCCGGTTAACCGTTGGAGTACCAAACGACCTCCAAATGGCACGAAAATTGACAGGCGGTCTACCGGTGCTATACCAAGGCCGCTTGACAAACCTCGGGCCATTCCGAGAAAGTTTAACACCCGCACATGAAAAGAGGTAAAGGGGGGCGCCGGGAGACATAGGAGTGCCGGATTGCAAAACGGACAACGGGGAAAATGCTCGGATGCATGAGACGAACACGTATGCAAAATGAAATGCACATGATGACATGATATGAAATGCAGATGATGACATGGCAAAATGCAACACGCAAGCAAATGACATGGCAACGACGGCGAACAACTGGAAGACACCTGGCGCATCGAATCCGGGGCGTTAAAACACTCCTCCACTAACAAGAGATCTCGTCCCGAGATCTTAGGACCGAGACGGAAGGGAAAAGGGAATGAGGTGAAACAAGGACTCAAGAGAAGAAGCAAAGAATCGAGAGCACTCGAGAAGAAGAGAGGAACGACGAGAATGACGAGAATCAAAAACTCACGGAATCAGATGGACTATGAAACAACTCGTTAGAACAAGATAGAAAAAAGAATAACAAGGACGGAATTTCGGTAGCACTTCGGCTGAAAAGGACGGAATAGAACACGAGCTTGAGAGGATGGAATGATACTTGACGAAGACATGACACAAAACCCTCCGGAAAGAATTGAAAGAGTTGAATGAAAAGAACGGAGAAGAAAATGACAACTTGTGCCACGAATGGAATTGAAAGCATCTTTAGAAGAAGGATTGAACGGAGTTGTTGAGAAAATCAACAACGAAAGAATAAGCTTGTTGTGAACTTATGGATAACATCTCAAGATCATAAGGTGATAACCGGCCAGAAATTGAAATGATTGGATAGCTTAGAAGAACGAAGAAATGCAAAACTCCACTTCAAAAGAATACGAAGAATTAATTGCACTTTGATATGCAAGAAGAAAAGATACTTGAATTCCTCCAACAAGAATCTTGCTGAACTCTTGAAGAATGAATTAAATCCTGAAGAACCACCATGAAGAACTCCGGTAACAAAAGGATGATGGGATAGAATGAAGGAATAAAGAATAAGATGAGCCTTGTGGTGACTTAGGTGGAGGCTCCGACGAGATGGCCAAGTAAACTTTGAACTCCGGGAAAGAAAAGATGGAAACACTTGGAACTAGAATTTATTCATCAAGAACAAACTCCGAAGAAAAAGATTAATCACCTGGATGAAATAACAATAAGATTTATTGTATGCTTATCCTTCATCAAATTAAATTGATGACAAGCAATGGATTTTGCATATTACTTATTCTTCTTGAAAAGAGATTGAGAAGTGACATATCGCAAACTTGGGAAGGACTTCATGAATCACCGGTAGGACTGGAAAGAACGAATGAAGTAAAATGATAATCAAGGAAAAAGAATCTTGAACGAAACCCCGTAAGAATTTGGAAATGACTGATGAAAGAGACTGAAACACCGGGTAGAATTAGAGAAGCACGGAGATACTTGAGGGAATTAAAATGCAAGAGAACAAAGAGATCGCGAACTGATAGAAGAATACTTGAAAGAAGCACCGGAAGAATATTGAGACGAACGAAGGGGCACGAATATGGAATAATTGGAGAACGAATTTGAAAAACTTAGAATGGAGAGATATTCCGAAAAGATGGCCTCCGGATGATCGAGAGCGAAAGCAAAACCTGAAGTACTCCGGATGGATGAAAAGAATTGCACAACTGGAAACAACTGGATAGGATAACATCAAGCTAGCACCGCGAATCTTCTGGGAGAACGGACGAGATTTAGGGAAAACTCTACTTCGGTCTTCAAATGACAACGAGAAACACCGCAAAAATTACTGGGATACTCCGGGAGAATGAAAAGCGAAGAGGTTGAGCGAACAATGAAATGATTTGAAATCGATCTTGAAAAGGCATCTGATTGATGAAATTCATTCTTACGTCAAACTCCGAAAAGAATTGAGAATAGCTCCGGGGAAATTAGAAGAGTCAGGTAAGATCCTGGGAAAAGACCTGTGGGTTAGGGCCCACTGAAAAAAAACAGCGTTGGAAAGGATTGTCAAATGAGAAATGATGCACCGGAACGATTGAAAGATTTGAATGAGGTGACAACCTCGAATTAATTGGATGCAAACACGAATCTCCTGATATGTCTTCGGAACTCCGGAATGATAAACTGGCGAGAGGCGAACGAGCAAAGAGAACACTTGATCCGAGGGAAAAGAATGTGATCAACCCGAAAAACTTGAATTGAATCCACCGGAAAAGAAAAAGAGATTAAGAATGACGAACGAGATGAGAATTCACCGGTTGAAATGATTGAGGGAAGACTGAAGAGACTCCGTACGAATGAAATCTATGGTCGGAAGAAACTCGAACTCCGGGAATAAAAAGGGGTGGGAGGGCGGGAAAAACAAAGACAACTCGGGAGGGGAAACCGGCGAATATCTTGAAGAGAAAACACCAGTTGAAATCATTGGAGGACAGAAAGCAAAGACTTCGCACGAGTAGGATGGATACTCAATTACGGACTCGTTCCGAGAGGAAGGGAGGGCGGTGGGAAAAACAAGGACAACTTCGACAAGGAAAACAACAACGCCGGAGGAAGAACTGAGGTTGAACTCAAAGATGAAGAGGCTCGAGTCAACTTGACGAGAAATGTACCGATGAAAAGAGCTGAGGAACAACGATCGAAAAACCAACTCGTGATCCTAAAGAAAATTTAAAGGGAAGAGGAGTAGTTCAAAACACCTACGCCAAGATTCCTCACCAGAGCGATTTAAGGGCAGAGGAGTAAAAAGAATTCCTACTCCGATATAACTAGACTCCAAAATAGTTTTCTTCTAGACTCAACAACGGCCAACTACACGATCAATCAAGGGGGCTCTTAGGGTCGGTCGAGGCTCGATACCAACTTGTCACGCCTAATATGCGACCCTATCCAAAGGAACTCGACGGTCCCACCAAGGATAGACCCGATATTGAAACACTTTTGCAAGGTGGATATCATTACATCAACATTACATAATAGTGGGGATACATACATAAGGCACAAATGCCACAAGAATACATCAACATCATACATGAGAACAACATCCGACTACGGATGAAACATAAACAAAACTCAAACGACAACCACCTGCTAGCCCAGGCTGCCGACCGAACCTATCCCCGATCAAGAAGAAGTCAAGAAGAACTCCAAACAAGCAAACATCGCCTCGCCATGATCATCGCAAACCTGTACCTGCAATTGGTGGTGTAGTAATCAGGAGCCACGATGACTCAGAATCCCATTACCATGGGTATCAAGACTAGCAAAGCTTAATGGTAAAGGAAGGGTAAAGTGGAGAGGTTGCAGCAGCGGCTAAGCATATATGGTGGCTAACATACGCAAATGAGAGCGAGAAGAGAAACAAAGGAACGGTCGCCAACTAGTAATGATCAAGAAGTGATCCTGAACTCCTACTTACGCCGACATAACCCGTAAACCGTGTTCTCCTCTCGATCAACCCCAAAAGAGACACTCACGGTTACGCATACACGGTTGGTGTATTTTAGAAGAGTTTGCTTCAAGTTTACTACAACCGGATATTAACAAATTCCCATCTGCCACATAACCGCTGGCACGGATCTCGAAAGTTTATACCCGCAGGGTGTCCCAACTTAGCGCATGATAAGCTCTCGCGATCAACGAAGGATATTCCTTCTCCCGTGAAGACCCGATCAGTCTCGAATCCTGCTACAAGACATTTCGACAAAGAATAAAACAAGACCAGCAAAAGCCGCCGGATGTGCCGACAACCTCGATAGGAGCTGCACATATCTCGGTCTCGTGGCACACCGGATGAGCAAGACGCCGGTTGGCATAGACCCCGATCGCCAGGGGCGCCGACATCTTCGGTTTGGGCCAAGACTTGGAGAAGCACCGTCCGGGGTAAATAAAGATGACCCTTGAGAGCGCGACTCCCAAGGGAAAAGGGCTAGGTGAGGCAAATGTAAAACCAAGGTTGGGCCTTGCTGGAAAAGTCTTATTCAAAGCGAACTGTCAAGGGGTCCCATAAATCACCCGACCGCGTTAGGGACGCAAAATCCGGGAACATAATACCGATATGACGGAAACTAGGGTGGCAAGAGGAACAAAACACTGTGCATAAGGCCGAGCCTTCCACCCTTTACCAAGTATATAGATGCATTAATTAAATAAGATATATTGTGATATCCCAACAAGTAGACATGTTCCAACAAGGAACAACATCTCCATGTTCCAACAAGGAACAACATCTCCATGTTCCAACAAGGAACAAACTTCATCTTCACTTGCAACTAACAACGCTATAAGAGGGGCTGAGCAAAGCGGTAACATAGCCAAACAACGGTTTGCTAGGAAGGGTGCAAAAGGTTAGAGGCTGACATGGCAATTTGGGAGGCTTGAGCAAAGAAGTGATAGGTAGCGCAAGCATAGCGAAAGAACGAAGCAACTAGCATAGCAATGATAGTAGTGAGATCCAGGGTAGCGGTCATCTTGCCTGAAATCCCGCTTAGGAAGAAGAACGAGTCCATGAAGAAGACGAACGGAAGAAGTTTAACCAAGCGTGAGACGAACGAATCCTCACGATCGCAACGCAACAGAACTAACAAGAAGAAGCACACAACATAGTAAACACACCACACATAGACAAGACATGATGCACAACAAGCATGATGCATGACAGAGCTACATGCAGCTACTCATGGCAAGAGATGATGCAAACAAGAACAACACATCAAAGCAAGTTTAAATGAGGCCGGAAACGACATATAACAATTCCGGTAAGTCCTCATATGCAAATTTCGAAATTGGTCCAGATCTGAATAAACCTTATGTTCAAGTTGTTAAACAGCAAGTTAAGATGCACCACAATGATCTACATGAAATTCTAGTCAAGTTACATATAAAGTTCATTTAATTCGGAGCTACGGCCTAGAAGATATGAGCAAAACAAGTTAAGCCTGGCATTGATGCAAAATGCATACAAACATCAAGCAAACACCTCAAATCATGGATCCAACAAGGTAATATGAAACTACATGTAAAACTAAGCAAGTTTCATATAGAGCACACTCAAAACGAAGCAACGGTGCAACACATACTCTATACAAGTTATAGCAACAATCTGTCCATAACAGCAAGTAGGCATATTGCAAGCATCAAAACAACATGCTACAGCATCCCAACGTAATAACAAAATGCATGGGCGTAATGTACAGGTAAAGCATGACAAAACATGAACACTGAGCTATCTCCAGAAATCACTAGAACATGCTCAAAAACACATGGCAAGATTGCAAATAATAACAGTTTCAGACTTTAGCAGAAATAACATCAGGTTGCAATGTTTAGAGCTATCAAACAACATGCTACAGGAACTTATCATGGCAAACAAAGGCATGACATGAATCTACTATATGCATAGCACAAAAGTCCCTTACTGACCATGAGCCAAAAAGGATCAGAAAATATGATGGCACCCATGTAAACATGGCAAGTTATATTACAGATTTAAACATGGCAGGAACAACAATAAGTAGGCATGTTGGTGAGATTGAACCACTCACCACAGAGCAATACATGGCAGGACAAGGCAACCAACAGTAAGAAGGCATGGCATAGAAGCTATACATGGCAAGACCAACATCATAGCAAGCTTGGATCAACTACAACAACCTTGGCAAAATTGAATAACATGTAAACAACCTGACAGGAAACATTTTATAGCAAAAGTAGAGCTCGATTGACTCAAGCTATGGCACTCCATAATTGCAAACAAGGGCATGGATGGATAGAGCATAACCATATGTTCAAAACATCCTTACTGAAGTATCTCAAAATAAGCATGGATCTCTCGGTAGTATCAAGTTAACATGGCATAAAAATATCAGCAGAACAGGGGCTGAAATCAGCAACATCATGAAGTCTACTTTGCATGCTTGTGCTAGTCACCACAGAGATCACAAAAATACATGGCATACACCCCTGTAAAGATGGCATGGCATATTACAAAACACATGTAGGACTCAAGTTCATAGGGTGCACACATCAATCATGGCAAAAATGACAAAAGTGCATGTTCTGATAAGAATCTGAAACTAACATCACATAGCCCTCTTCTAACAGCATTTCGGGCATCAAGATGAGCTCAAATGTAAATGATGCAATGAGATGAAATGATCTACTCTCTGAGGCGAACAATTTGACATATTACACGCACGAAACGGAGCTACGGATGCAGAGTTATGGCATGATGAATATGGCATGATAATGTGCAAATTTCGGGGACTTAGTGAAAAAAACAACCTCCGAAAGAAAATCAACGGGACAAGGAGATCCGGACTCGGGCGCCGTTTGGATCGGCGGGCTGGTGGATCTGGTCCAGCCCGGCCAGATCCGGGACGAGGCGACGGCGGGCTCTCCGGCGAGGGGTGCGGCGGGCGGCGTACATCGGGCGGCGGGCAACGGCGCGGCGGGGGCGGGGCGCGGCGGGAGGCGCGGCTCTCGGGCCGGCGAGGCGGCGAGGGATTCGGGCGCCGCGCGCTGGGCGGCGCGGGGCGCCCGCCGGGCGGCGATGGAGGAGCCGGACGGGCGGCGGGCGGCGGCGCGCTCCCGGTGGCCGGGCGACGAGGTTGCCGGAGGGGCGCGGAGGCGCGGGCGGCGCGGAGGCGCGTGGGTCATGGGGACGGCGCGCTGGCGGAGGGCTCGATCCGGCCCGGCGGCCGCGGGCGGTGGAGAGAGAGAAGACCGGCGGGTGACGTGGCAGCACCAGAGTGGCTGGCGCGGCGGGGGTTTTGTCCGCCGGACGGACGGTCCGGGCGCGAGGTGGAAGAAGGCTAGGTTTGGACCCGGATTTGGACGGGAAGGCATATATATAGTTTCGGGAGCTAGGAGAGTCCAAATGAGGTGCGAGCCGCCACGCGATCGTGATCGAACGGCGGAGAGCATGGAGGGAGTTTGCTGGTTTTGGGCCACTTTGGAAGGGTGTTGGGCTGCAAAGAGAATGAGGCTTTTATGTTACCCGTTAACTGCTGAGTACCAAACGACCTCCAAATGGCACGAAACTTGACAGCGGTTCACCGTGCTATACCAAGGTCATTGACAAACCTCGGGCCATTCCGAGAAAGTTTAACACCCGCACATGAAAAGAGATAAAGGGGGGCGCCGGGAGACATAGGAGTGCCGGATTGCAAAACGGACAACGGGGAAAATGCTCGGATGCATGAGACGAACACGTATGCAAAATGAAATGCACATGATGACATGAAATGAAATGCAGATGATGACATGGCAAAATGCAACACGCAAGCAAATGACATGGCAACGATAGCGAACAACTGGAAGACACCTGGCGCATCGAATCCGGGGCGTTACAGAAGCACCGACCGATTCTCACATCCTATACTTTTCCCTTTTCATTGCGATTGTGGTTTCCTTTCGATTGCTTTTTGTTTGCGAGTTCATTCATAGATCCTGGAGCACTAGGCAAAGAGTTGCTTGCGGACAACCCACTGGAGACAGCGATCTCCAGGAAGTGAGCACCGACCAACGAGTTGACCATATTGGCGGGCCAACCCATGGAGACGAAGAACTCCAAGAAACAAGCACTGGCCAAAGAGTTGAGGACGTTGGCGGACGAACTCCTCAAAGAAAGTTGGAAGAACAGCAAGGGCCCCACCGCAGCCTACCCCAGAACTCGATTGCCACTCTGGAGGCTCAAGACCGAGTTTGAGGAGATAGTCGCCGCTGAGAAGAAGTATTCCCCTGCAAGGTGATGGCCCCCATCGAGGACGAGGAGATGGCCCCTGAGGGATGAGATCCCCGTGAGCTGCACAAGGTAAAAATAATGGCTTATTACCATAGTTGTGGTTTTTGATTATTTGCAATGTGCTTGCTAATATTTTAGGGTTGTGCAGTGCCGTGGACGCCCTGATGATTCCGGCGTCGCGGGCCCGTCCCTGCTGGCATCGCCCTGGAGATTGACTTCGATGCAGCTGTCCATCCTGTGGACATCACCCCAGAAATCGATTCCCATGCCGCTGTCCGTGCTGTGGTCATTGCCCGAGAGATCGATGGAAAGAAATAGTTGGTCGCGCTAATCCTTCAAGGCAGTTTGCATTGCCCTGTGTTTAATTACCAGAACGATGTGTGTTATCAAACCATCTTAGGGCTACTGCACTGTCTTGTGTGGGCGGATCTTGCTACTTTTGTTTGATAGTGAATCATGCGATGAATCATGCAAACCCTCTCCGAGTTATGGAAACAGATGTATCCTCACCAACTTTTGATGTAATATATGGCATTCTTAGATGTAAGTTTGAACTGTTTATCATATCAGCAGGGCTTGTTTGATGATTCTTGGTGTTAGTATGCTAGCTACTGTGCGAGCTATAGTACTTGCAAAACACTCACCGAAGAGAAACGTTGGGGCTGATGAGCTCGTGGTACGCTTCTACTTATCCTCATCGATCGAATTAATAGCCCTAGCTCCTAAAATTGAAGGCTTAGCGATCGATCGTATAATAGTCGACATACATTCATGCCTCATTTGGTTCATAGGGTAGGAAAATCATAGCAGAAGTATAGAGAACATGCAACACAAAGTCATAGCAGTGCAGAGACGTACTCCCTCCATTCCAAAATAGATGACCTAGGCGGGCTAGTTTGGCCTAGTGGGTTTCAATGATATGACGTGGTACAGTGTCGTCCAGTCTTCGCATGTGGCAGTAGTATTATGGTACAAAGAAGTTTTCTCAAGAAGCGGAATTCAAGAAAGTCATGATGGTTCCTTCGTCCAACAACTTACAAGGGGAAAGGTTGGGCCTGCGATACGACCGGGTAGACCAGGATAATTTTTGCATGGCAGGTGGACCAGATGGTCGATGTCCCACATGTCGGTGAATGAAAGTATTCTTTCCGATATAGAGGACGAGCAACGAGTATTCATTGTTTATTTTGATGAAAGCTATTGTCTCCATCATTACGACGGAGGTGTGTGAAACACGGCAGCCCAAAGGAACATGGCATGTGCACCACTCCCTCCTTCCTCATGTAATGCCCAGTGTTACAGCTTTTTCTCACTTTCTCTCTATCTATTTCCTCTCAAATGTTTTTACCTTTCTTTTTAAGACAATTGTTTTTATGCCTTTTTTAGAATTATTTTTTATACCTAGGAGCATCGTAGAGACGGGCTCTTGTAGAGCCCACTCCTTGACTTTGTCAATGCCTCTCTCTCCCACATAAGGAGTACTACTTGCTATGCATGCATGCGGCGGCAGTCAAGGCGCCTTGAGGGGCCAGAGCGGTGAGAGCAGTTCTCGGAAGCAGTCCGACTCCAAAGATAATTTTGGTTTTTACAGATTTTTCTCCATTGACAGTAGGCCCGCGTGAGATAGATAAAGAACACGAGCTGATGAGGCGATGCGACTGTTTGACCGGTCAACCAGACAAATACGGAGCTATACGCTGAGCCGTGATCGATAATCACCATATCTCGATACAATGATCAAAGTGAGCTATCAAGACAAGTTCGATGACCGCCAATGCATTTTACTTGGTAATAAATGACTAGGATTGAAGGGGAATCCAAATTTGCTTCGTCTTCTGTCCTTGAGCTCTTGACAAACCAATGCACTATACGGTTGTCCGCCACTCCACCCCGTAGCTATCACCAAGCGCCGTTCATGCCACCGCTACCAGACACTAACCGGTAAGGCAGCGATGGCATCCCGCCAGGCCGAAGTTCCTCGCCACCCACGACCACACACAAAATGGTAGGGAAGCGATGGCATCCCGCCGTGCCGAGTTCATCGCCGCTCGCGACCTCACAACTATGTGGGAGGAATTTGAAGATGCCAAGGCCGAACGGGCGGTAGAGCAAGAGGCGGACAAAGCCGCAAAGAGGGAGCGGAAAAGTCAGAAAGCACTCAAGAAAAGAGAGGCCCGCCGCCGCAAGAAAGAAAAGGATGCACGCGCTGCCGCGGAGAGGTCGACGGAGATCCAAGCACGGTGGGGTGTCGCCGACAAAGCTGGGAAGGAGAACGACAGCGTCTAGCCAGCATGTGAGAAGTAGTAGTACTAGTAGTTAGTGTGTGTGTGTCTGTGTCTGAGTACGAGCATGTACCAATACTACTAGTTACTACTGTAGTTTTTAGAGCAAATTACTAGTACATTAGCCTAGACTAAATGGAAAAATTCCTATCATAAGCATCAAATGGCATCTCTTTCTCTATAGGAATTGAGATGCATGTCATCTCGCTTCCTATGATTTTCATATTACTATCCTAGTATGAACGAAAGGAGGCCTCTGTTGGAGTAACTCATCAGTAGCTAGCAGATCGCTGGTACAGTAGTTTTCTTCAAGAAGCGGAATTCAACGAAGTCATGATGGTTCCTTCGTCCGAGCAACTTCAAAGTGGGAAGTGGGCCTGTGATTTGACGGCTCATTAGTTATTGTTACTACGGCGCGACGACCTGGGTGACTCTCCCTTGAGTTCTCGCATGGCAAGTGGACCAGGATGGTCGACGTCCCACATGTTGGCAAACGGAAGTATTCTTTCCGATATCGAGGAGCAAGGAAACCGCGTGGTATAGTATCACTGCTGATTGGTTCACAAAAAAGTATCACTGCTGATTTATAATTGTTTTTTATTTCTGATGAATGCCAGCGTTTCAACTCTTACGACGAAGGGTGCCAAACATGGCATCGCGCCGGATGTCCCACACGCCGCCGAAAGGAGGGACATGAACAGCGTGGTAGAGCCCATCGTAAAAAAAACAGCATGGTAGAGCGCTCCACTTCTTCCACTTCTGGGTCGGAGACCACACGTAGTAGTACTTAGTGGTATGAACGATACAAAGTGCGACCTGGAGAGAAAGACACGTCTAGTTGGAAGGTCTCAGGGCATACACGCAAACAAATATAAAAGTTAATATGTGCCTCCAACTAATATAGTAGTAGTAGAGTACTTAGGCACGCATCTATAACATCACTCAGGCATTGCACGCATAACATTTAGTGGTAGTACGTAGTAAGAGACAAATGTCGCCAAGAGTTCCCTTCTCGACCTACTTTTGGGTGTTTGGTAGAGTGTATGGAGGGTGCATGAGTCCACACTAGTTTAGCACAAATACACTTGAAGCATGCATGAAGAGAGCATGCATGAAGAGGGGTGTTGAGTTGAGCATGCATGAAGAGGGAACAACTATGCTGAGACGAGAACGCAACCAAACACACCCTATATGCCACGCATGTTCATACCATTTGTGCCTTTCTACTTCACTTATCGCGCTACATTACTCAGGTTCAGATCCACTCGGGGTACATGTCCGCCTCAGAGTTCCAATCCCACGTGTTCTTCATATAGATGGAACGATCCTTGCATAACACGTGCACCTTGATGCTAGATGTCTCGCGTGTTGGCAAAAGGATGAACAAAGCTCACGAAAAAATAGAGTGGAAGAACATAGATTCCGGACGACCGAGAAGGAGCAAGGAACCTCGTGGAGCGCGTCGCACTCATAATATTTAATATTATTCAGCGATATAAAATTAACCAATCATCTCCATAGTGGATCTGAAGAGTACAAAACACGGCAGCCCAAAGTAGTTACATCATACTAATACATGGCTAACCCACGCTATCACCATATTTCTTGGCTTTCGTATGACAACTATCTCTAGTAATCCAAAGAGCTCTGTATTGCTTCTCCTCCTCGCCTCTATCAAAGTGCGGCAGGCTGGTGTTTCTGCCGCCTATTGAGGTCGGTTAACTATCACATGTTAGCGACATGCCAAGAGCATTCTAAAAAATTCCTTTCACGCTCTGCTTTCAAAAATGAAAAAATCCTTTCACGCATTTAATTTGCATGTATGCTTTGAGCAACTTGCATGTCCTATATCGCTCCTGCTTGATACTCTAACTTAGCTAGAGGTTAGACTAACTCATGACTAACCCTGAACTAATCAGAGCCAAAGAGGTGTTTGGGTGACGGGTTAGATTGACAATAAATGCACTTCATGGAGAGAGAAAAGTGATTTTTCAGTGGTCCCAATGAGAACTATCTCCAATTAGCACCTCTTGGGTGGGATAGTTTTTTGGTGGGTTCGTGCAACTTGCTCCAATTTAAACCCTCATGATTGGATACTTTAGGGCTATTTGAGCCCCAACTAGCTCAAACTAACTCTAACCCATGGATCCAAACATGGCCTATGGCCAGCCTCGACGCGAGCAGCCACGTGCACCGGAAGCGGCGCTTCTCGGCCGTCAGCCACTTCAAAGTCGGCGCCAATGAGAGGTCGCCCGCCTAGCCGGGCATTAATGCGGCATCGACGCCCAGTATGACGCTGACCGCTTTACACGGAAGCGCTACCGGCAAGGGAGTATAGGTTTTGAAAGGTGTAGTAATCGGTAGTTTGCAAAACTACTCAATTATTGCACTCAGCTTCCTAAGAAATTGTGGTAAAAAGTTACTCCACCGCCCGCTTCCTTCTCCTTCCTTCTTCCACCGCCACAAGACGCTCACGGAAGCGACCGTCAACCCTTATATAGGAGTGCTAGCACAAAAAGATGCATGCATGACCACTAAAATTTATATTAAAGGCCATTCCCGCGGGAGTATGGCATATGTTGTTACCTTCGCCGCCCATGGCTACCGGGAGACGGTGACCGAGAAGAGGCGGCGGAGGGAATGAATGCAGCTACTGTTTGGGTTCGCCCGCTTAAATAAATGTGCAACATCACGGTACCTGGTGCACAAATTGTAACATATGTGTCTCGCTTAATTGGGCCACGAATCGGTGTGTGTGTGGAGAGATTCTGAGAGACAGAGTGCATGTGTGCGACTCTACTCTTCGGACATATACTCAACCTTTTGCATCGGGATATAAGTATAATGGTATTTACTTTAGCTAGTGATTTACGTGGCCATGTTAATGTGGTTGTGTCAAAAAAAATTCACTTCCTGCTCGTGATTTGCGTTATATAATTACAAGCAATATTCTCGTGCATTGCACGGAACATCAATATGCATTTTTTTTACAAAACACATGTTGTGATTGACCCATGCAGTAGTAATCCCATGTGTAAAAACTAATGATATCTCGAGATTTTTATCAGAAAACTGGTATCTCGAGAATGTCATCGAAAAAATGAAAGATGAGAGATAAGGCGAGGAGGAGTGGAGCGTGGTCGTGACTGGTGGTCGGAATGGGCGGAGGCATGGGGATGGACGGCGCCGGCAGGCGGTAGTGGCCACTATGCATGCTAGATTGTTCAAGAGACTTATTCCTTTTTTAATTGCTGAGCAATGAGGTTGCGGGAGATAATGATGTGGAGAGAGGTGCGGGTATCTTTTGTAAAATTATCATAGTTTGCTTTCTATCCTTAGATATAGATCATACAATCTGTATTACAAGATGGCAGGCACACCATCATCGCCAACTCGTTTTTTTATAAAGGTACATATGATAAGTTTGCTGACTACTAAAGTAAAGTGGAATTTGTCCATGTTATGCAAGTAAATAAAGGTGATTGTTTATCATACGGGTAAGGTTGGATGAAGGGTGGTAGGAACAAATGCTCCACCTGGAGCATGTGTGTGTGAGATGGAGTCTTAGTGTGTGTGTGGGGTGTGTGTGTGTGTGTGTGAGAGAGAGATGGAGTCTTAGTTTGTGTGTGTGAGAGAGAGAGAGATGGAGTCTTAGTGTGTGTGTGTGTGGTGGTGAGAGTGTGCTGCTGTGCGTGTGTGTGTGTGTGTGTGTCGTAGGGTCCTCTGTGGCGGATGTAATTTAAGTGTGCATGGCTTCATCATAGAGAGGTGATGTGTATGGCAGAGGCCACCAACGATGGGGTGCGAGAGAGAAAATGCCCATAGAGAGGGAAGAGAAGGTGTGTGCGGTGAGAGGAGTCGACATCGAGAGAACGTGTTTGTTTGAGAGACACCGAGGAAGACTACTATATATCGATGGTGCATGTAGGCGGAATTAAACAAAGGGATGGTCTTATTGGTTTCGGGATAAAGGGAAGAGTGAGAGGCGGGGGGGGTAGCTAGAAGGAGATTGTTAAGTGTGAGTGTGTGTTTTACCCATCCAAAGGGAAGTTATGTGCACAAAAGAGGAGAACGATTCGATGTGGCGTTAGGGTTGAGGGTAATTAACTACGTATGGAGACATAGAGACCTTGAACATGCATGTGCGATAGGTATACATGTATACGTGGATGTGTGTGTGTGTGCCAAGATGATCGAGATAAAAGAAAGAAGACATAAGTCATAAGATCAACGACATGGGAGAGCGGATCGGTATGACAATATGCATGCATGTGAGAATGCAGGAAGAAGGCCCACAATTGAGCATGTGTTTTTATCTTTAAGAGATAGTGGCGTGGGCTGGAGCATGCATCTATGGCGAGCAGAGGGAGTGAGGCGCAACGATTGTGCAAAAGAGACCAACCTATAAATGCATATGTATGGAGAGACATATATAGTGTGGGTGATAGGAAGCAAGACTCCAAGTAGAAAGAAATGTTGACGGAGAAACTACAGATAGATATAGAGATGGAGATGCTAGCTAGAGGGACATCCGCTAGTTTGGGTGTTGGAGATGACTGTCGGGTGGTTCAAAGGGTGAAGTTATGTATGTGTGTGAGAGGGCACTTGACTGCATGTAGAAAGAAACATATGTAGTGTGCGTGATAGGAATCAAGAGTGAGGGCGAGAAAGAAGGTTGATGGAGAAACATATAAATAGAAAGATAAAGATGCTAGCTACTGTGCGTTAGAGATAGGAGTCGAGTGGATCAGAAGGCTGGGTTATGTGTGTGGGTGTGAGAGAGATAGAGAGGGTGTGCATGTGAGTCACATACAAACAGATATTAGCTAGAGAGACATACGAGGGAACGCAAGATATCTCTAGGGAGAGAGGGTGTGTGTGAGCGACATACAAGAGAACAATGGAGAAATATGAGACCCTGGGAGACAGAGTTTGTGTTTGTGTGTGAGAAAGAGATATTGAAGAGGAAGAGTCATAGGTTCTCATATCTAAGGAGCGAAAGACATCTCTGTATGAGGGGTGTGCGAGTGGCACACATGGGAATAGTAGAGAGAAATGAGACCCCGGAGACAAAGTTTTGTGTTTGTGTGAGAGAAAGAGATTCCACATGGAGAATCATAGTTAGAGACACATAGCAGGGAGCGAGATATACTTAGAGAGAGATAGAGTGATGAAGGTCGAGGGAGAGAGTACCGCCAAGCAGTGTTACGAAGATAAAAGATCATTGTCGACATACATGTAGCACGAGAGATACCGAGAGACGATGAACGCAGATAGGTCCGAGAGATAGTCCTATATAAGCATGAGTGATAGCTATATGAGACTAATATCTGGATTAAAGGGATTCAAATATTTAAACTGAGATCACGACATCGATAATATCATAAAGCAAATTGGTGTATCAAACATGCATATTCATTTGAATTTGGGCACACGTAATGTTATATAGTTTATCAATATTGGTGATCCATAGATTCTTCAATTACAAACAATGCATGGTTTATATGCAATTAATGTCTAAACGGGATTACACTATATGTTATGTGTGTGAAACACATTATACATGTTTGAGAAGTAAAAAACCCGCATGAAACACACATTAATTGGAGACACTTAGCGAGGAATGCATACATTGATTTCAACATAAAGTGGTTTCAAATATTTGAAAATCCAAATTGATGGATACAACCTTATGAATCTGAGATCATGCCATTTGTAAACCATATTTATGTATAAATGGTGTTGTGCTCTTGAAAGTATATATAAAATGATGTATATAGAATGTAATTCCAATTGAAAATGGATCCCTTGACAAAAAAATAGAATACAAACGGGATTCGAATTGAGTTGGCACGGAAAACGTGCACTCGCAAAATTTGAACGAAGCGGGAAAGTCGCAGAATCACCAAACCAAAATCATGAGATGGAAATCACTACGCCTATCCTCGCCACGCAAAGCCTATCTGCTGGATTTCTATAGGTTTCGATAGGGGTAGGTTTGTAATTTCACCCAAATGTGACGAACCGCCTCACCCGGATTCATACACGGTGGCGCCAAAACACAAGTGTCCTCGGTCAAATCGACTCCTCCCGATTCATATTCATACACGGTGGGCGCCAAAAACAAACTCTCGCGGCAAATATTCGTGTATGCGAGATTACCGTCCTATCCCCAACCGACTAATGTTGCTGTGATGTAGTAGAAATTTGAAACAGGGGCTAAGTTTGTAAATTTCTCGATTTGAGACAAGCGCTACCGATACATGGTTCCCCTTCCTCTCTACCTCCCTTTTCCCCATTCAGATTCCATGGGCGCCAAAACACACTCTCCACCCCACCTCCTCCGCCCTCCGCTGCCGCCACCCCATCCACCGCCGCCCTCCTCCACCATGCCGGAGCTGATACCCGACGCCGCCGCCCATTACAAGAGATCGACCTCTCTCATCCACGCTTTGGACCGATCCTGCATCCCGCCCCTCGCTTCATCCCCGCTGCCGTCCACCTTGCCGCCCCGCCTCTCACGATCGCCTCGCCCACCGCGCTTCGCCACCACCGCTCACCCTCCTAGATATGCTTCCATGCCGCCGACAGCCATCGCTACCGCAGCACCGTCAAATCTCAGCAGATGCAGACACGGAGCCGCACTAGCAGGCGGTACTTTTTCAGATTCGCTCAACTTATTTATCACAGAAGAAAATAGATCGCCACCGCTTTACTCGATTTCTTGTCTTGGTTGCGGTTGCCTTTGTCCGGTTTGCACCTTCGATCCGCCATGGCACGCCAACACTATACTCCCAATGCTTATGGTTTTCCCTTTATATTCCACACTAGTTAAATCACAGAGACTAAATTTCAAAATTGGGTCACGATTTTTCAGAGCTCACGGAGTTCGCCAGCGATCAAGGGCTCTGGTGGTTGTGGGGCCTCACCGAACGAAGAAAACTCGACGCTGGTGGGGTTGGGGGGGGGGGGTGGGGTGGCGAGGAACACAGCGGTGGGGGCGGTGGTCCGCCCGGCGTGCCCGTGCGATGTTCTCAGATGGGAAGAATCGAGACGAGGAAGAAGAAGGGTTAGGAGACATAGGATCTTCATCCAACCGCCTGAAATGGTCGAGACAGCTGGGAGTTGCATTTTAATGCGCCTCGTTCATCATGTGTGGCACCGCGCAACCAACATTTTATTATCCAAAATCTGCTTGCTCTTCTTTACCATGTTCGATAGAGCTGGCTCAGACGTGATCGATAGGCTTTCAATTACTAGTGGCAATACAACACCGTATTTTCAAGCCGCCCACTTTCCCGATTTATATATCGTGGTTATGGTGTACCCTGTTATGTACACTATGATCTGCCTAGTTGTTGTGTGCTCTTGTTATCATGGTTTGGCAATAAAATCTCTACACAAGATATTATGAACCTATCATCCGCCACTATCCTTACTTCTAGAGCCTATTTTTGTGTACTTGTGCCAGATTATATAAATGCACGCACCATATTACAGCACACATGAGCTCTCTCATCGTAATCCAAAGGATAGCACACAAGTGTTTACAGGGCGCCTCTATATTAGAATATCATCTGCATTACAAAGATAATCTCACAACTATTTATGTTTTCATGGTTCTCGATATTATACGCAATTACAAAGGAATATCAAAATCCGCAAGATCGAAGAATATTGTGGAACACCGCAATGACTTACAAAATTGGCACCAAGGCATTGAGTGCCATTCGAAGCAATGAAACTCAGACGCCCCCACCTGTTGATTCTTGTTCGTAATATCATCCTAATGACTATTCTAACCTCGAGGAGTCAAAGGCGATGGCCTGTCCTGTTCACCCATCAAGGTGCCTGTTCTAATTTGGCAAGGTTTTATTGATTGCGCGTATCTTGCATATGTTGTCTTGCATTTCTTATACTTTGTTTCACCGCCATCTTCTTAGTTTACTCATCATATAACTCGAGATGCCATGCCCATCCATTATCAATACATATTCCATTTTTCATCATACCATGTTTTTTCACTCAAATGTTGTTCTTGTGCATCAGACATCAAAAAGGAAGAGGGTGATTGCCGAACCTGAAGGAGCACCAGCAAAGTCCTTGAAAGACGTGGTGGTGCCGGAGAAATCAGATAGCGCCCCACTTATATTGGCTGTACAACCAGTGACACAAAACGTAGGACCGACTCCAGACTGTACCCATACTTCACTGGCCACACCACTAGCCCCACCACACAGGACCTGCACTCCAGCAAAAGGTATACCGATTTCATTTGCCATAGCACCAGCCGCACTACGTAAAAATCCCACTCCAAAGAAAAAGTACAACAAGTCCACCGTCAAGACCTATCCCAACTGCAGAGACGGCCAATTCCTGCAGATTGGAACCCCATTCCATTTATTCCTAGTTTAAAAGACAATGCTTTCAACGTTGTTAGGGACTACATGCATATATTCCCATCATGGGAAGATTATAGTGAAGACAAACACCATTTTCACATCTTCCTGTCCAACTTACGTAAGTGCTATTATTCATGGTTATTATTTTCTTGTTTTCTCACTGATCGAACACATCAATGATTTACATTACATTGTTGTAACTAGGCGAGGGTCAATCTGGATAGTCATGACGAGCAAAGCTTGCTTGTGCTTTTCAAGGAAGCATTGCAGCAAAGATCGGTGTTACCTGAGGAAATCACACTTTGATGGCAAGTCTATAAACGAATTTCCGTGAAGTCTCCTGTGCTAAATTTAGAAGACATTGAATGGAAAAACCTTGTTATGCACTTGTCTCATTCCCAGGATGAGGTACTGTCTATGAAATCACATGACAATTTGAACTTCTACTTTCCCGCATGTGCCTTACGGATCTTTTTTGCAGGAAATCTGCTCAAGAAGAATTCGGTTTGAAAAGAACGACAGGATATCGCAAATATGCTGCCCGCTGCTTTGCTCTTGTTAGTACCGTTGTCCTCAGATCACTGTATTTGCATACATACCTGGTTCATTATGTGACAACAGATGCATGATAGCTTGCTTATCAATTGTTCGCCCAAATTATCTCGATCTGTATGAATGGTTACATTAGTGTAGAATATATCCAATGCCAATGAATTTTTTAGCTCTGCATTGTTCTTGTAAGTACATGATGTCCTTTATCGCTGTACTTATATTGATAGGTAGTTGTTCATGTACCATCACTCTGCAGCTTATTTTCCTTTGCCCTCCATTTTCTATACATCGATCTATATTTACTCTTACCATAAGGTTGGTAATCAAGAAGTTTAGCTGTGCATTGCTCTTGGTGTGCCTTTTGCCCGTATCGCTGCACATACATTTATAGCTACTTGGTTATGTAGCATCACTCTTCATCTTATCTTAAATATTCTCCATTTTTTCTTATATTATCACATCTATATTTACTCTTAACAAAATGTAGAATAAAGGCAATGCTTATGAAGAAGATTCTGCTAAACTTCTTGAATTGCCCCCCATCAAGATGGACAAGGGCTTTATAGAGCCTGTCTTCACCAAGAATGTAAGTTTGTCCTTCTCAAGCCTTCAAACTTTGTTGTGTATATTTGGTTAGGCATGACTGCAACAGCTGTTTATTTTGGTGTTTGCATCAAATTGCATGTTTAAAGTTTATTATGTAGTTCATAAACAAAAGTTTGTCCTTCTCAATTTAAGTTTTCAGTTGTACAACCAAGTTCCTTCTTCATACCATGTAAATTAAACTATACAGAGCAAGTGATCTTCTTTTGCACCGCATGTATGCTTCGTTCTTCATCCGTAATCCAAAGGTGTGGTGAACCTACCCACTACAGCCCAATGTCATATTCTGCAATGTCTTAACTATGAACAATGTCATATCATTCTACTATTATTTAAACCGCCTCTTTATTTGCCAATCTGAAATGGGATAAATTGACAAAGACACTAACCATTGATACTTATGAGTTCTTGATCTATAATCCAAAGGTGTCGTGAAGCTGCCAACTCCTTCACAATGTCATTTCCTGCCATGTCTTGACCTGAACAATACCATATTGTGTTAATGCAATTTTAAACTATGTCACTTTATTCGTCAAGAAGAAATGTGATGAATTATCAAGACTCGATACTTTTATGTGCAAAACCCGTCATCCGTCTCGCTTGTTTATCTTTCGAGTGAGGAAGATATAAGTGTTGAACAAGCGCAGCCTCATCATCTTGCTCACCGCTTGCGCTGCAGCTCCCAAATAGGGCTAACCTTTCTTGAACTCTATTGAAGTGCTATCGGTTTTGTATATTATTTTGTCGGCGTGTTTATTTGCAATCGGTGGCGATCTTTGATGCCCAAAGTATGTAATCTGTTGTCCGCTTGTGCTTTATTATCATAGTGGCGAACTTTGATGCCCAAAGGATGTAATATGCCGTAATTTCTTGATTGTATAGTCTAGGTTTTTTCTTATTCACGATGCTGCAGTTATTTTACTATATATATCCTGCCTTCGCAAAAACCGCCAAACCGTAAAATTACGGTACATAATCGGGCCGTCATGCAATCACGATGTATGATCCGCATCATGGGCCCTGTCAAACTGGCCCACTAGTAGATTCGGGCCTTTAATAGGCCGAGTAACCCCCGACCTTCTTTTCACAAGAAAACTCAATGGGCTTTTAGGAGGCTGCGAAGTAGGTTGGGCCTGGAACGTGCCGAATAGCTCACGGGCCGGCAGCAGCCCCAAATGGACCCCGACCCATGATTGTGCGAATCAAATCACGGGCTTTTAACAGGCCAACGTTGTCTCGGTCCTTGTTTGGCCCAATCAGATATCGGCTGCGAGCAGCCCGGATGCAAACCAGGCCGTAGTTAGGCCCAACTATATGACGGGCTTTTAACAGGCCGAAATTAATATAGGGCCGAAATGTTAAACGGGCCCTTAACAGGCCGAAACTAATATCAGGATGAATTACTAAATGGGCCTTTAGCAAGTGGCCCCAAAGGCATAGCGTCCAGTTAACGGGCCGAATCTGATATGGGCCATAATTGAGCCAAAAGCCTCTTAAAGGGCCGGACCTGATCTGGGCCGTGATTTGGCCCAGAAAGTGGGAGGCTTTTAATGGGCCATTATTAGGCCCGGAACGTGGCAGGCCATTAATGGACCGGATCAAATATGGGCCGACATTTGGCCCAAAACATGGCAGCCAGTTAATGGGCCAGCCTACTAGGGTCCTCAAAATCTTGTGGGCCTACAGCTGGGTCGGCCCATTAATGTCGGCGAAATCTTGTGGGCCTTTAGCTGGGCCGACCCATTATGATCCGCGAGAATTTTATGGGCCTTTAACTGGGCCGGCCCATTATGGCACACAAAAATCTTGTGGGCCTTTACCTGGGCCAGCCCATTATGGCCCGCGAAATCTTGTGGGCCTTTAGCTGGGCCAGCCCATTATGGTTCGCAAAATCTCGTGGGCCTTTAGCTGGGTCGGCCCATTATGGTCCGCAAAATCTTGTGGGCCTTTAGTTGGGCCGGCCCATTTAGACTTGATGGGCGTGCACGTGTCGACGTATCATAGGCGCTTTCCAATGAGTGGATGACATCTGTCCCAACGATGAGCCGACACGCAGTGTTTCTCCAGCCAATGATGATTTTACACGGAAAATCCCCATTGGTCGGGTTGTTAACGGGTTATCGGATCCAAAACCCGACCCGATAGCTTAATGGTGTTCCGTTACGGTGGATGCCACGTGTCGGTCACCCTTGACGAAAACACATCTGTGACGCACGATTTATTGTCATGGAAGTGGACACTTCCGTGATGACAATTTTGGTAATGTCATGGAACACTTCTATGACAGTACAGGTATGACTATCTTGATTCTGTAATAAATTTGTCATGGATGTACATGCATGACAAAAAATGCGACCTACTGTGACAAACACGTATCATCACGGAAGTGTATTTTTTTTAGTGCATATGGTTGTCACTTTATTGTATGCAATGCAATTGCCCTGTAATGCTTTACTTTATCACTAAGCGCTAGCGATAGTCGTAGAAGCATAAGTTGGCGAGACGACAACGATGCTACGATGGAGATCAAGGTGTCGCGCCGATGACGATGGTGATCACGACGGTGCTTCGGAGATGGAGATCACAAGCACAAGATGATGATGGCCATATCATATCACTTATATTGATTGCATGTGATGTTTATCTTTTATGCATCTTATCTTGCTTTGATTGACGGTAGCAATATAAGATGATCTCTCACTAAATTTCAAGATAAAAGTTTTCTCCTTGAGTATGCACCGTTGTGAAAGTTCTTTGTGCTGAGACACCACGTGATGATCCGGTGTGTTAGGCTCTACGTTCAAATACAACGGGTGCAAAATAGTTGCACACGCGAATGCTCAGGTTAAACTTGACGAGCCTAGCATATGAAGATATGGCCTCGGAACACTAAGACCGAAAGGTCGAGCGTGAATCATATAGTAGATATGATCAACATAGTGATGTTCACCATTGAAACTACTCCATCTCACGTGATGATCAGACATGGTTTAGTTGATTTGGATCACGTGATCACTTAGATGATTAGAGGGATGTCTATCTAAGTGGGAGTTCTTAAGTAATATGATTAATTGAACTTAAATTTATCATGAACTTAGTACCTGATAGTATTTTGCATGTCTATGTTTGTTGTAGATAGATGGCTCATGCTGTTGCTCCGTTGAATTTTAATGCATTCCTTGAGAAAGAACAGTTCAAAGATGATGGTAGCAATTACACGGACTGGGTCCGTAACTTGAGGATTATCCTCATTGCTGCATAGAAGAATTACGTCCTGGAAGCAGCGCTAGGTGCCAAACCTGCTGCAGGAGCAACACCAGATGTTATGAACGTCCGCGAGCAAAAGCCGATGACTACTTGATAGTTTAGTGTGCCATGCTTTATGGCTTAGAACCGACTTCAACGACGCTTTTGAACGCCATGGAGCATATGAGATGTTCCAGAGTTGAAGTTAATATTTCAAGCAAATGCCGGATTGAGAGATATGAAGTCTCCAATAAGTTCTACAACCGCAAGATGGAGGAGAATAGTTCGCCGCTGAGCATATACTCGTAATGTCTGGGTATAACAATCACTTGATTCAGCTGGGAGTTAATCTTCCGGATGATAGCGTCATTGACAAAATTCTTCAATCACTACCACCAAGCTATAAGAGCTTCGTGATGAACTATAACATGCAAGGGATGGATAAGACGATTCCCGAGCTCTTCGCAATGCTAAAGGCTACGTAGGTAGAAATCAAGAAAGAGCATCAAGTGTTGATGGTCAATAAGACCACCAGCTTCAAGAAAAAGGGCAAAGGGAAGAAGAAGGGGAACTTCAAGAAGAACAGCAAACAAGTTGCTGCTCAAGGGAAGAAACCCAAGTCTGGACCTAAGCCTGAGACTGAGTGCTTCTACTGCAAGTAGACTGGTCACTGGAAGCAGAACTGCCCCAAGTATTTGGCGGATAAGAAGGATGGCAAGGTGAAAAAAGGTATATGTGATATACATGTTATTGATGTGTACCTTACTAATGCTCGCAGAGCACCCGGATATTTGATATTGCTTCATTGCTAATATTTACAACTCAAACAGGACTACGGATTGCTTAAGATTAGCTAAGGACGAGGTGACGATGCGCGTGGGAAATGGTTCCAAAGTCGATGTGATCACGGTCGGCACGCTACCTCTACGCCTACCTTCGGATTAGTTTTAGACCTAAATAATTGTTATTTGGTGCCAAATATACATGAACATTATATCTGGATCTTGTTTGATGCGAGACGGTTATTCATTTAAATCAGAAAATAATGGTTGTTCTTTTTATATGAGTAATATCTTTATGGTCATGCACCCTTGACGAGTGGTCTATTTATATTAAATCTCGATAGTAGTGATACACATATTCATATTATTGAGGCCAAAAAATGCAGAGTTGATAATGATAGTGCAACTTATTTGTGGCACTGCCGTTTAGGTCATATCAGTGTAAAGCGCATGAAGAAACTCCATACTGATGGACTTTTGGAGCCACTTGATTATGAATCACTTGGTACTAGCGAACCGTGCCTCATGGGCAAGATGACTAAAACGCCGTTCTCCGAAACTATGGAGCGAGCAACAGATTTGTTGGAAATCATACATACAGATGTATGTGGTCCAATGAATGTTGAGGCTCACGGCGGGTATCGTTATTTTCTCACCTTCGCAGATGATTTCAGCAGATATGGGTATATCTACTGAATGAAACATAAGTCTGAAACATTTGAAAAGTTCAAAGAATTTCAGAGTGAAGTGGAAAATCATCGTAACAAGAAAATAAACTTTCTATGATCTGATCGTGGAGGAGAATATTTGAGTTACGAGTTTGGTCTACATTTGAAACAATCCGGAATAGTTTCGCAACTCACGCCACCCGGAACACCACAGTGTAATGGTGTGTCCGAACTTCGTAATCATACTTTACTAGATATGGTGCGATCTATGATGTCTCTTACTGATTTGCCTCTATCGTTTTGGGGTTATGCTTTAGAGACGGTTGCATTCACGTTAAATAGGGCACCATCGAAATCCGTTGAGACGACGCCTGATGAACTGTGGTTTGGCAAGAAACCAAAGTTGTCGTTTCTTAAAGTTTGGGGCTGCGATGCTTATGTGAAAAAGCTTCAACCTGATAAGCTCGAACCCAAATCGAGAAATGTGTCTTCATAGGATACCCAAAGAAAACTGTTGGGTACACGCTCTATCACAGATCCAAGGCAAGACTTTGTTGTTAATTTGGATCCTTTCTAGAGAAGGAGTTTCTCTCGAAAGAAGTGAGTGGGAGGAAAGTAGAACTTGATGAGGTAACAGTACCTGCTCCCTTGTTGAAAATAGTTCATCACGTAAACCGTTCCCGTGACGCCTACACCAATTAGTGAGGAAGTTAATGATCATGATCATGAAACTTCAGATCAAGTTGTTACCGAACCTCGAGGTCAACTAGAGTAAGATCCGCACTGAGTGGTACGGTAATCCTGTTCGGAGGTTATGTTACTAGACCATGACGAACCTACGAACTATGAAGAAGCGATGGTGAGCCCAGATTCCGCAAAATGGCTTGAAGCCATGAAATCTAAGATGGGGTCCATGTATGAGAACAAAGTATGGACTTTGGTTGACTTGCCCGCTGATCGGCAAGCCATCGAGAATAAATGGATCTTCAAGAAGAAGACCGACGACGACGGTAATGTTATCGCTCTATAAAGCTCGACTTGTTGCAAAAGGTTTTCGACAAGTTCAAGGGATTGACTACGATGAGACCTTTCTCACCAGAAGCGATGCTTAAGTCCGTCTCAATCATGTTAGCAATTGCTGCATTTTATGATTATCAAATTTGGCAAATGGATGTCAAAACTGCATTCCTGAATGGATTTCTGGAAGAAGAGTTGTATATGATGCAATCGAAGGTTTTGTCGATCCAAGGAGCTAAAAAGTGTGCAAGCTCCAAATGATCCATTTATGGACTGGTGCAAGCCTCTCGAGTTGGAATAAATGTTTTGATAGTGTGATCAAAGCATATGGTTTTATACAAGACTTTGGAGAAGCCCGATTTACAAGAAAGTGATTGGGAGCTCAGAGCATTTCGATATTATATGTGGATGCCATATTGTTGGTTGGAAATGATATAGAATTTCTGGATAGCATAAAAGGATATTTGAATAAGAGTTTTCAATGAAGGACCTCGTGAAGCTGCTTATATATTGGGCATCAAGATCTATAGAGATAGATCGAGATGCTTAATTGACTTTCACAAAGCACATACCTTGACAATGTTTTGAAGAAGTTGAAATGGATCAAGCAAAGAAAGGGTTCTTGCCTGTGTTACAAGGTGTGAAGTTGAGTAAGACTCAATGCCCGCCACCGCAGAAGATAGAGAGAAAATGAAAGATGTTCCTATGCTTCAGCCATAGGCTCTATCATGTATGCAATGTCTGTGTACCGCACCTGATGTGTGCCTTGCTATTAGTTTAGCAGGAGGTACCAAAGTAATCCAGAGTGGATCATCGACAGCGTCAAGAAAATCCTGAAATACCTGAAAAGGACTATTGATATGTTTCTCGTTTATGGAGGTGACAAAGAGCTCGTCGTAAATGGTTACGTTGATGCAAGCTTCGACACTGATCCCGACGTTTCTAAATCACAAACCGGATACGTGTTTTTATTGAACGGTGGAGCTGTCAGTTGGTGCAGTTCTAAATAAAGTGTCGTAGTGGGATCTACATGTGAAGCGGAGTACATAGCTGCTTCGGAAGCAGCAAATGAAGGATTCTGGATGAAGGAGTTCATATCTGATCTAGGTGTCATACCTAGTGCATCGGGTCCAATGAAAATCTTTTGTGACAATACTGGTGCAATTGCTTTGGCAAAGGAATCCATATTTCACAAGAGAACCAAGCACATCAAGAGACGCCTCAACTCCATCCGGATCAAGTCCAGTGGGAGACATAGAGATTTTCAAGATACATACGGATCTGAATGTTGCGCACCGCTGACTAAGCCTCTTCCACGAGCAAAACATGATCAGCACCAAGGCTCCATGGTGTTAGAATCATTACCGTAATGTAGATTATTGACTCTAGTGCAAGTGGGAGATCAAGGAAATATGCCCTAGAGGCAATAATAAAGTTATTATTTATTTCCTTATATCATGATAAATTTTTATTACTCATGCTAGAATTGTATTAACCAGAAACATGATACATGTGTGAATACATAGACAAATAGAGTGTCACTAGTATACCTCTACTTGACAAGCTCGTTGATCAAAGATGGTTACGTTTCCTAGCCATAGACAAAGAATTGTTATTTGATTAACGGGATCACATCATTAGGAGAATGATGTGATTGACTTGACCCATTCCGTTAGCTTAACACTTGATCGTTTAGTATGTTGCTTTGCTTTCTTCATGACTTATACATGTTCCTATGACTATGAGATTATGCAAATCCCGTTTACCGGAGGAACACTTTGTGTGCTACCAAACGTCACAACATAACTGGGTGATTATAAAGGTGCTCTACAGGTTGTCTCGAAGGTACTTGTTGGGTTGGCGTATTTCGAGATTAGGATTTGTCACTACGATTGCTCTGAGAGGTATCTCCGGCCCACTCGGTAATGCACATCACTACAAGCCTTGCAAGCATTGCAACCAATGAGTTAGTTATGGACGATGTATTACGGAACGAGTAAAAGACTTGCCGGTAACTAGATTGAACTAGGTATTGAGATACCGACGATCGAATCTCGGGCAAGTAACATACCGATGACAAAGGGAACAACGTATGTTGTTATGCGATTTGACCGATAAAGATCTTCATAGAATATGTGGGAGCCAATATGAGCATCTAGGTTCCGCTATTGGTTATTAACTGGAGACGTGTCTCGGTCATGTCTACATAGTTCTCAAACCCATAGGGTCCGCACGCTTAAAGTTCGATGACGGTTATATTATGAGTTTATGTGTTTTGATGTACCGAAGTTAGTTCGGAGTCCCGGATTTGATCATGGACATGACGAGGAGTCTTGAAATGGTCGAGATGTAAAGATTGATATATTGGACGACTATATTTGGATACCGAAATGGTTCCGAGTGAGATCGGGATAATACCGGAGCACCGGGAGGTTATCGGAACCCCCCGGGAGGTGTATGGGCCTTAATGGGCTTGAGTGGAAAGGAGGGGAAAGGAGAACGGGAGGGGCGCCTCCCCCCCCCCCCCCAAGCCCAATCCGAATTGGGAGGGGGGCCAGCTCCCCCTTTCCTTCCTCCCTCCTTCCTCTTCCTTCCCTCTCCTCTCCAAATAGGAAAGGAGGAGTCCTACTCCCTGGGAGTAGGACTCCCTCATGGCGCGCCTCCCTGGCAGCCCTCTCCTCCCCTTTATATACGGATGAGAGGGGCAACCCATAGACACAACAATTGATCTCTTGGATCTTTTAGCCGCAAAGTGTGCCCTCTCCACCATAGTCCACCTCGATAATATCGTAGCGTTCTTAGGCGAAGCCTCAGGCCAGAGAACATCATCATCGTCATTACGCAGTAACATCCCAAATTTTCAATTTGGAATGTTATACATAGGTCATCATTGCATATCATATTTTATTGCATTTTGGCTCGATCCTAGAAATTTCACGCAACTCAAGGACCCACAGAGAGAGTTGGAGATTTCGTTATTTTCCTATTTGAGTTTTCTCAAATTCTGAAAATAGGATCATTTGATTTTATTTATTTTATCTTCAATTATTTCTATTGTCAAAATATGAGAGAGGGAATAAAATGACTTCCCAAAATAACGGAATATTGAAAATTTAATAAAAAAATCAAATAAGATTTTTATTTGGAGTTTTTCGCTATTTTATTTGAATTTAGGAAAATGCGCGTTTTTCAAAATTGCATTTACGCCCCAAATAAATGTTCATCTTGTCCGGCTTGATTTTAGAGGCCGGGGAAAATTTATTTCGAGATTTTTGGAGTCCGTTTAGTATTTCTTTCGTTAGTTTTTCTGCGCGTAATTAATTTAAAAAAAAAAGAAACCGCCTTTGGGCCGGATCCGGTTAGGACTCCGCTGGCCGGGGGGCTTTAAATAGCGCCAACCCGGCCGCCTCAAATTTCTAGGGCCGCCTGCGTTCTCAAATTTCACCCACCGCCCCGCGCCTAAACCCTAGTCGTCAGCCATGCCGCCACGATCACGGCCACGTCTCACGAGGTTGACCCCGCCATTGGTTTTTAGAAAACCGATTGGTTTTTCCGTCGGTTTTTCGCCGGTTTTTAGATCCGCTTTTTATTAGATCGGTTTTTTCGATTTAGGTTAATTAGCTTAGCATTCGCCGCTCGCTCGCTTTTAACGAACGCTGCTCATCGCTTAGATACGTATAACTAACGCTCGCTCGTTAAGTCGTTCGCCATTTTTCTTTTCTCGGATTTATTTCGTGATTTTTCCGATCGCGATTTCGATCCGATTTTCGATCTAGTATAATTTTTCGCTTGTTTATCGGAATCAGGCGATTCAAGCGCCTAGAGTTTCGTCTCGAAACCATCTTTCTGAATAATCTACTCAAACTAGTTTTTGCTACTGTAAAATTCGACTTAGGTCCAGATTAGTAAACGAAGTTTGTTTTCTTTCGCAGTTTGGCTTTCGTTGCTTCGTTCGATTTGATTCTTTTTGCAAACCGGAGTTCTTAAGTTGAACTTTCTGGTTAGATCTTTTGTTTGAGTTTTACCTATGCATTAGATGAGTACTTATTGTGTGCTTGTTTGTTTGCGATAGAGTACCCGGAGTGCGCCGCTTGCTACTTTGAATCTCTAGGTTTCACAGATCATCAGCAAGGCAAGTAACACTTTGATCATATCTCTTTTCATACCCAGTTTTTATGCATTAGATCAATCCTCAAACATTGCATGATTAAGATCTAATTAAATTGTGGGTTTTGGAAAGTAGTTGAGGTAGTACCTATTACCTGTTTTATTACCAAACCCTTGGGAGTTACTTCTACGTTCGCTTATTATGCCATGCTATGCTAGTAGACGTGGATTGGGTGAGTGTATCCATGACAGATGTGAGATTGTTAATTAATGGTTTATCTAAGGTGGCAACTTAAACACACATCTGGGTGGATTGAGGTACCGGTAGTCCAGATTGCCTGTTTTTCTTTATGGACCGCCACCCGTGCTCAAAGGGATCATGAGATTATTCATGCTAGAAACTTCCGTGTAGCCACAAGCTACTACGGCTCTAGCATAGTTGACTAAGTCGTATGAACTCTTACAAAGGTTGACTAGCAGATGTAGGGGATGTAGGTTGGTACGGTCTATCCGCTCGTAAGGTGCTAGCGCTTCGAAAAGACTATGTCTCGGCCATCCATTTCTCAAACATCATGTAGTGCGAGAAATCAAACGGAGGAGATCGAGTCTTGTGGGGAAAAGTGCACAAACCTCTCGCAGAGTGTATCAAACTAATCATGGTTAGCCGTGTCCCCGTTATGGACATCTTGAGTATCTAGTACTTGGATTATCATGTTAATCTCATCATGTTACTTTAATTAATTTTGTTGGGTTTTAATGATGATGCTTAATTGGGATTGAGAATGTCACAACCATTTTCAATGTTTAAATACCACCATGATAGTTAAATAAAATTTATTCCTTTGCGTAGGGAAAATTGGCTTTCCACCATCCATATATGCATGTAGTATAGCATTACTCTTTCATATTGTTTCTATGTGTTACATTGCCAAAGATATTCCATGTGTCGACCCATTTTCGGCTGCAACGCTCATGTTGCGTACTTTTCGCATAACGAGTAAGTTGACTTAGGTCGTGGTTCTATACTCAAGGATGCCGCTGGAGTTGATGGACTCGCTTATCTTCCAAGCCTTCCGCCGTTATCGTTATTAGATGGCCTTAAGCCATATTTTCTTTGTAATAGGTTCTCTTTGAGACATTCGATGTAATAAGTGTGTGATTGCTACTCGTTATAAATCCTTCAAGCACTGTATGCGTGTCAAGATTATCGATCCGTGGATGACACCGATGCACGAGATCGACTGCTTGAGGTCCGGTCGCTACACCACGCCGTCAGGTTAACGGAACTCTCCTCAAAGCTCGGCTGATCGAGTTCGAGGGACGCCATCGAGTTGAACGGTGCAGTAACTTGGAGGTGCCATACGCTCAGACTTGATCGGTCGGATCGTGAAGACGCATTTACTACATCAATCGTTGTCGGGAAGTCGATCGTGACCCACTTAACACCTATGGGACTGGCGGACCGAGTCCCTTTTGGTTCGGGTGGGAGGCGGAGATTGCACGAAGAGCAGATCAAGGCGATGCACACGAGCAGATTACCCAGCTTCGAGCTCTCCGAGAGATAATACCCTACCGCTGCTTGTCCGATTATATTGTGTTCTTGCTAGGGAGCACAAGGAGCTACAAAACCTAGCTTGAATGTGTAGTCTTGAATGAGTCGAACCGCCGAACCCCCAACCCTTTCAACGCTAAGCATGGGCCTCCTTTATAGGCTCAAGGGGTCACCACAGTGGCAACGCCGACGAGGGCAAAATGGGAAAATGAGCTGCGGTTGGTACAACTACTTTGTACAAAGTTGTATTCTACCTAACTCGACGGCAAGGGACAAAAGCAATAAATGCCCGCCCATGTCGCCTAAACAAAGGCGTAAAGGGACCGTTAGGGCGCCATCGCCGCCACGATGGTACCCCTCGCCATTGCCATCGCTGCTCTCCGCTGGCTGCACAGCCTCTTGACACGCACGCCTGGAATGGCCCCATAGCGACACGTTGGTGGATGAGCTGGAGCGGAGATGAAGAGAGTTGCTTGCCGCAGCAAGCACCTTGCCGTGGCTGAATCCTTGTCGCGCTCGGGAGCTTGTCGCTCACCAAGCCTTCGCGGCAAGCTTCTCTTGCCGGGGCCTTGTCTTCTGCGTGCCTCAAGTGGTCTTCCCGACAAGCTCCTCTTGCCGGGGCCTTGTTTCCGTGGCTTAAATACTTTGTTTTTGAATGGCTCCAAAGGAACCGTGGAGGATCTTGGCGGTCACTAGGCAGCCCTTGCCGCTGGTGCTGCAATCGCCAGCGGCACGAAGTTCGGGATACTAGGGTACCCCTACTCTAGTACATCGACAGAGCCCCGGCCTGGGCCACACACGATGCCGAGCGCTGTTGGGCCAGGCCCAAAACAAGGCACGGAACGCTGCCCAGATCACGCCGTTACGCCCGACCCACTACGCCTCCCACTTAACAGCACGTGCCGGACGTGGCGCCGTGGAGGAGATCGTGGGGCTTTTAATTGAAAAGCGGAACGTCCGCCCCTCTCCTCCTTATAAGCAGGGGAAACAGGGCAGGTCGCCCACCTCGCCATTGCCGCCACATTCAAAACCACCGCCGCCCCTCCTCCTTCTCGAAGTCTCAAGAGAGCGACGCTCTGCCCCCATCGCCACCAACGCCATCAACTCCGCCGCCTCCTCCACCACCTCCACCATGGCTCCGGAAGCCGACAAGGGAAGGGCGGAAGTCGGCCGAGGCGCAGCGGCTCGCTGGCGCCGCGAAGGAGCGGCTATCTTCGACCCCACCGACGCAAAGGAGCCGAGGGATGGGTACTACCTCTTCCGTCGACGGAGACGCGATGCATCCGCCGCGACGAGGGTAATCTCGCCGCCACATCGAGTTGGTTTCGCGGTACCCCTTCTTCGCTTTTCTTCTCAAGGGCTCGCCTGCCCTTCTCTCAATTCTTTTATGCGATATCATGAACACCTCACGGCTTCGCCTCCTTGATTTCACCCCCAATGCTGTCCTCGACCATGGCGGTTTTGGCACACCTTGCGAAACTTTGTCGGAGTCCACCCAAATGTAGCCCTCTTCCGCCACTTCTTCATGCCCCGCTGAGAGAGGAGAGCCGCTGTCGGAGGGATTGCTTGGATCTCCGTGATCGCAAGAAAGAAGCATATCTCGAAGGAGAGCTCCGCAGCAAGTGGGAGGAGTGGAGAGCCGATTGGTGTTGGATCATAGAGGAGAACCCGCAGCCTTCATCGCCCAGCGCCAAACTCCAATAGTGCGCGGCAACGATTGGAGCAACTTGGCGCGGAGGATGCTAGGTTGAAGATAGCTGTGACCGGATCTTGCGCCTCGTGCATGCCGGACTCATCAGAGGCGCTGGCGCTGATTTCCTTCGCCGCCAGACGCTTCCCTTGCAGGAGAGGAGGAGGCCTGCTTGGGAGTTCCAAAATGCGGCGGACATCATGAGGTTGCGCCTGGCCTCAACTGGAATTTCACCGTTTTGGAGCTGGATGCGATGTCGCTGGAGCTGTACAAGCACGCACCCAGATCACCCCGAGTGGTTCATGTTGCCAAGGGGGTCGCCTTTGTGCAACAACTCTTCGCCGACCGCATCCGCGCAATGATGCCGCCAGTGATTCCCATGGGATCGCTCCAACTTGGCAAGAGCCCGCCGATGACGCCGTGCAGCAGCTTCTTCGACAGCCGGAAGAAGTGCCGATCCGCCCGGACGAAAGCGTAAATGGCTTACCCGCGACACCACCGACGCCGAAGCTGCACCGCATCGCCACCAGGGCCGGAGGAGGCGGCGAAGCTGCCGCCACCGGTGAATTCGGGTTTACCGTGGAGGAGGCAGAGGCAGCCGAGGCAGCAAGCCTTGCCGATCGAGAAGAGCTTGCCGGGCGGAGGAGCAGGCCGAGCTGAAGCTGAGCCGAACGAGACTCGCCGGGGCGCCCCCACCTTCAAGTAGCTTGCCGCGGAGGAGCCCGCAGCTCCACCAAGAAGGCACCTCGCAAGACCGGGAAGTGGCGGGCGGCAGACGGGCTAACAGTTGCCGCTGCAACGACGCGCTTCCACCGCTGCAAGAACTGCTGCCGCTGGAGCGCCTCACGCCGCCACAAAGAACGGAGCGGGCCTTCCGACCACGGCCCCGCACCCGCCAAGCATCCGAGGGAGCCTACTCTTCCACTGCCGCACCGAGGCGGACTGAATTTGACTTCTCCGCGCCAGCTCCGAGGAAGAAGAAGAGTAAGATCTTGTCATTTGTTACTTTGTAATTCTTCAATTTGCTGCTTTGTCTTGTATCTGATTTGTTTCATTCTGAACTTTTTCCTTTTTCAGACGCTGGCTCGAGAGCGTCAAGAGAGCTAAGATCCCGGTGGTTGTCATCAAGACGATCCCCTCTGTGGCGGCTGTGGAGGCGCTGGCCTCGAGACCCCTTGACGGACCCGCAACCCTTCCTCGTGAGCAGCCCCCAAAGACAGCCCCCAAAGATAAGTATTTGGTTTATTTCTTACGTTAGGTGTGCATGAGTGATCCTTCTTTGCTGATATCTGACTTGTTGATTTGTGTAGGAGCCGAGCAGCCTCATCAGAGGGCCCTAAGTCGCCCCCAAATTCCGCCTCGCTTCAACTACACCGCCAAGGGAGAATTCTCCGCAAGGGAGCGCCTCCGCAAGGGCTTCCCGACAAGGGAAGTTTCTCCGACAAGGGGCAGCGCCGCGATCCTCCGTGGTGGAGACCGCGCCACGATCCCATCGCAGTAATCTCTTGCCTGAAAATTTCCCTTGGGTTCCTTTTCTTCGTTCTTCTTTTCAACATTTGCTTGATCGTTTTTTCTTTTTCGATTGCCGATCCATCTCGCGGAGAGCCGATGGAGACTGAGGTTGCCAGCGAGGAGGACGTGCGCGGCAACAATGACGACGCCGCCAACATGGAGGAGGAGGTCGGCGCCGATGGGTCCGCCGGCGAGGAGGCCGCCAAGGCTGCCGCCGCAAAGGCCGGGCGAGGGGTCCGGCGATCGATCGACGACCTCGAGGCCGCAGGAGCGCCAGCACTACACCGACCGCTGATCCTCCCGCCACCGATGCAGCGCCAGTTCAAGAGCCCCAGCCCGGGCGCTTATCTCAAGGCCGGGCGACGGCGTTTATCAAGCTCCCATGGGCGCCGAGCCTGTGGCGCCGGTCGAGGGAGAGACCTTCGACGAAGAGCTGCTTCGCCTCCGCTGGGCTGTCGCTAGTTGACGCGCCAAGCAGCAGCAAAGGGCGTAGTCCGAGGAGGAGCAGCTGCTGAAGAAACTCTTGTCGCTTACCACGCCCGGCAAGCCAAGCCGGAGTCCCGGAAGCACTTGTCGCGAGGGCGGAGCAGATGGAGAAGCGCCAGAAGAGCTCCGCGCCAACCAACCAAGAGCCCTCCGGACGAGCAGAAACGCTGGAGCAACTCTCCAGAGCGCATGCCTTCATCCTTGAGAAGGCTGAGGTCGAGGAGCAGCAAAGGCTTGCAGCGAGAAGCTATTCTCAAGATGAAGGCGAAATGGGCGAGCGGAAGATCAACCTTGACAGCTATGAGGAAGAGCTCGCCGCTGCAAGCAATCACTTGGCGGAGCTCTCCAGAAGCAAAGATCGCCGCGCAGCCAAGCCGCCAAGAAGGAGTTGGAAACAAAAGTGACGCAGCTGGAGGCCACCGCAAAGAGCGGCGAAGAGCTTGCCGCGCTGAAGCACGAAGCGAGAAGGACGCCTACACTCTTGGCGAAGTTGCGTGGCCGCCTCGCGGAGAGGATTAAAGAGCTCGACGCTACTAAGGACTCCAAGGCAGATCTTGAGCTGAAGCGACCACCTTGATGGAGACGCTGACGGCGCCAAGGAGCGGAAGCGGTCTGTTGGAGAAGATCAAGGCCAACGAGGAGCTGCCGGTGAATGCCACGAACGCCCATAACACCTTCAAAGAGAACGTGATGCATCGGACCGAGGGTCTTGTGAATACAACCGCCGCCATCGACAAGGAGCCGATGGAGCTGGGATGGTGGATCTCGGTACTCCACCGACGAGCATCTCCAACCCAGCGCCAAGCTCAGCTCGTTCTTCCAGGCGTGGTGGCGGCTTCCAATGCTCCGGAAGAGATCCCAGCAGTCGTCGACGAGTCGCGCCAAATCTGCAGCAGGGCTCTTCGTAAGGTGCCGATGAAGGTGGCCTTCCACAATCCAGCGTTAGCTTTGCCAATGTCCTCAAGTCCTTGCCGCCGATCGCCGACGTTGAAGCGCTAAGGCCCTTGTCGCACCCATTGTGGATGTGGTGAGCGGGTCAAGTTGGTTGATGGCGACCCGCAGACTAGGCCGCCAAATTCATCTTTCCCTTGTCGCTGCTGGTCATGTTTAGGAGAACAATTTATTAGATCAGCGACAAGTTATTTTGTAATATACTCTATCTTAGGAAACGATTGTAATGTTATTTCCTTTACTCGATTCCTTCCCTTGTATGTTTGTGCACTACGCTTTTAGGGAACTTGTCGGTGCGGGCACCTTTGCCGCGAGCGCTGAGTGCGGAACGTCAGCAGCCTGCTGGCGGTGCAGCCTCCGTCAAGTAACCTTGTCGCAACTAGTTGCAGCTCACTTAAGTTGTTGAGCGGACTCGAAACAAAGTAAGGGCGCAAACTAGCTACGAGTTGGTTCCTCCGCGCACAGGTTTTCCATACAAAGTACTATCGCTCGAGGAAGATAACTTAAAATAATTTAAAACTGATTGCTCAAACTTTGGCAACTTAGCTTTTCTGTCGTTTGCTTCCCGGCAAGGCGATACTTCCTCGAGCGACGCTTGGTGGCCCACACCATTATCTTCTCCTTCCCCCGGCTAACTTGTGCGAAGGAACCTTCCTTTCTTTGAGAAGAAAGAAGAGAAAATAGTTATGGAGCCTTGTGGCTCGTTATTGCTTATCGGGTGTGGATGCTGCACAAATGTTAGATAACACATGCAAAAAAAAGGATTATGAAAGCATGTAGTTAACAAGTTGTGCGCAACACATGAGCTTTATCGATGCATCGGGTTCGCGCCCGGCTTTGTACAAAGGATTACATGCAACATCGGCAAGACTTGTATTAAAGATGGTTGCTTTAACGGGTTCCGCAATCGCGCCTCTATGGGTAAAACTTACGAAGATGCTCTATGTTCCAGAGTTGCTCACCGAACGCCATCTTCGGTCTCAAGCATGACAGCGCCGGCCTAGTGACTCGCTTCACCCGATAAGGGCCTTCCCACTTCAAGGCCAACTTGTTGGAATTCTTGGCGGATTGAACGCTACAAGAACAAGGTCGCCTCCTCGAAACTTCTCGCACTAACTTTGCGGCTTATGGTAGCGGCGCAAAGCTTGCTTGTAACGAGCAGCTCGTGACAGCCGCCTCAAGACGATCCTCCTCAAGGAGCAAGCAGGTCATCTTGTCGCAGCTGCTCTTGCTCAAGCTCATCATAAGCGAGTACCGAGGTGACCCGTGATACGAAGTTCCGTGGGGAGAACTGCTCGCCCATAGACTAGAGCGAAGGTGTCCGCCAGGGCTCGATTTGGCGCCGCCCCGATCGACTAAAGAACCACCGCAGCTCCTCAATCTAGTTTCTTTCGCACTTGCGCAGCTCGTCGAATTTCTGGTCTTGAGTCCTCGCAGCACTTCAGCTGCTTGCTCTTCTCGCTTGACCGCTGTTCTTGGGTGGGCAATGTATAAAGCAGACCTTGGCGCCAAGATTTTGGACGATCGCATGAAGGTGCGATCAGGAATTGTGTGCCGTTGTCGGTGATGATCCCGTTAGGAATCCCAAACGGCAAACAATTGACCAAGAACTTGATCACGACCGTGCTGTCACCTTCCTCATCGCTTCCACTTCCGCCACTTTGTGAACTTGTCGATTGCAACGCATAAGTACTCAAAGCCCCGACAGCTCGGGAAGGGGCCGAGGATGTCGAGCCCTGCACCAAAAAGGCCAGGATAAAGGGATCGCCCGAGAGCTTGAGCTGGCTAGTGTATCTGCTGGAATGGAACTGCACGCTTCACACTTGGTTACTTGTGCGCTTGCATCCCGGAGGGCTGTCGGCCGAAGAAACCTTGCCGGAAAGCTTTGCCGCAAGTGTTTTGCGCCAATGTGGTGACCACATATGCCTCCGTATCTCCGCCAACAGCTTCGTCCATCTTCCCGTGAATACACTTCAATTTCACACCGTTGAGTCTTCTTCAGCATAGCGTGCCGTCGATTTAACCGATACATACTTGACTGCCGGGCTACTATCTCCGCTTCTTTTTGCTCTTCGGGAGTTCTCCTATTTGAAGGAAATGGACAATCTGCGCCCCATGCCGGAGCTTGCGGCTCGACAACAAGGACTAAAGGCACATCTGTTGTCGCTGAACATCAGCTTCGACGGCAAGAACCTCGCGGCTCGCCGAGTTGATGTTCCCCGGCAAGCTTGCCGGAGCAAAACTTGTCGGGAGCGCTCGCTTCAACGAAACAAACCCCGAGGCTTGTCGGAGCAGCATCGCCTCAAAGACTCTTGGTGTTGAACTTGGGGACCTTCGCGACGGCGGCTTCGGGAGCTCGCCGAAGTAGTTGCCGAGATCAACTTCCTCTTTTGTTCTCTGTCCAGCTTGATGGCGTTACGGTTGGTTGAGTCAGCTTGAGCACGAAGATTCCTGGTTCCACAGTAACTTGAGGCGGGCGACTTTGACAGGCCATCAGCAATATCATTCTGAGCTCTTGGAACATGTTCCATTTGTAGGCCGTCAAAGTGCTCTTCTAGCTTTCTCACTTCATCAACGTAGGCTTCCATCAACGGACTCTGATAATCTTTGTTTACTTGGCGGACGACAAGCTGCGAGTCACCCCTGACAATGAGCTTCTTGATCCCAAGGTCCACTGCACTCGAGACCGCAAGCAAACCTTCATACTGCAGATTATTTGTTGCTTGCTCCTTGGGAAAGTGCATTTGGACTATGTACTTGAGGTGCTCTCCGTGGGCGCAATAAGCAAGACGCCGCACCGGGCGCCTTGCAGCTTAAAAGGCACCATCAAGGTACATCAGCCACTCTTTATTTGCTTCCTTGACGGGATGCTCGCCTCTCGAATTTCTTCATCTTGCATTGGCGCCCATTCTGCTATGAATTCTGCCAATGCTCGCTTTTGATAGTTGAAGTGCTTTCAAACTTGAGGCCAAAGCTTGACAGTTCCAAAGGCCCACCGACAATCCTGCCTGCTGCTTCGGATTTTGCAATATTCTCTTCAAGGGAAAGCGAGTGACAATCGTGATCTCATGTGCTTGGAAGTAATGGCGCAGCTTTCTCGAGGCCATGAGGAGGCCGAAAAGCAATTTCTGCACACCGTAGTACCATCACCTAGCCCCTCGAGAAGGGAACCGACAAAGTAAACCGGGCGCTGCACCATCCTTTTCTCGTGATCTTCTCGCCATCTCAAGCAGATCCGCCCTTGTCGGGACCAGAGCTTGTCGGTGAAGCTCCCCGCTTGTCGCTGGATGCATCCGCTTTGGTTGCCGGCCTCATCCGCCTCCTCTCCGCTACATTAACACAGCACTAACCACTTGATTGGTTGCCGCTATGTATAGCAGCAACTTCTCTTGTGGCCTAGGTGCGATAAGTATTGGAGTGGAGGACAGTACCTCTTTAAGTCCTGCAGCGCAGCCTCCGCTTCGAGTCCATTTCAATGGACCTGCCTTTTCAAAATCTTGAAAACGGCAGGCGCGCCAGCAGACCTAGAATAAACCTGCCGAGAGCAGCCACGCAACCGCAAGTCTTCGTACATCCTTGACGCGCTTTGGTGCTTCAATCTGCTCAATGGCCTTGATCTTGTCGGGATTGGCTTCAATTCCCCGCCGAGACACGAAGAACCCGAGAAGCTTGCCGGAAGGGACTCAACACGCACTTCTCGGGTTGAGCTTGAGGTTGATCTTGCGAGATTTGCAAAGGTCTCATCTAAATCTTGAACCAGAGTTGCTTTGTCCTTGCTCTTGACCACTATGTCATCCATGTAGGCTTCTACATTTCTGTGCATTTGCGGCTCAAAAGCGTCGTGGACTACTCTCGCAAACGTTGAACCAGAATTCTTTAGCCCAAAAGGCATCCATATAAAACAGTATGTGCCACATGGGGTAATGAATGCGGTTTTCTCTTCATCCTCTTCTGCCATGAAGATTTGATGATATCCTGAATATGCATCAAGAAATGAAAGCAAATCACATCCAGCCATGGAGTCAACAATCTGGTCGATGCGTGGCAAGGGAAATGGGTCTTTGGGACAAGATTTATTAACATCTGTGAAGTCAATACAAAGTCTCCATTTCCCATTTGCCTTGCGAACAACTACAGGATTGGCCAACCACGTAGGATGGAGCAATCCTCTGACAAGGCCTGCTGCTTCCAGCTTTTTGATCTCTTCGCAATGAATTTTGGCGCCCACCGCCGCTTCGACTTTCGCTGACGGGCCACGATGAGGACAGATAGCTAGGTGGTGCTCAATTACTTTCCTGGGAACACCGGGATGTCGACGGTTGCCATGCAAACACATCGACATTCGCCCGCAGAAAGCAACGAGCGCGCTTTCCTATTTCGGGTCGAGAGTGGCACCGATGGTGAAGGTACCACCAGCCGCCGCTCCTTGGCGGGCACCTTCTGGTCTTCGTGGAGCTGCCATCATCTTCTTGCACTTGCCGTGGAGCTCGATGGTGCGCCCTCGACGGTAGCGCAGCATTCAAGAGGTGCGCTTGCCGAGTGGGCATCGAGCTCTTGCCGACTTGGTCTTCTTCTTCCCCGGAGCTTCAAAGGCAAGTGATTTGCTATCCGTCACAGCTGCTGCCTCCCGTAAATCTTGTCGGCACAGATAAGGGCATCTTTCTTGTCGCCATGAATGAAATGACACTTATCGGGCCCGGCATCTTGAGCAAGTTGTATGCATAATGAGAGGCTGCCATGAACTTGGCGAAGCGCCGACGGCCAAGTATCCCATTATATGGCTATGGAAGTCAGAACGCCGAACATGACCCTCTCAGTCCTGAAGTTTAGCTCGCTGCCAAATGTTACCGCAACGTGATCTTCCCTTTGGCTTGCTCCTTCCTCGGGTTGATTCCTTGAAAGTGCCGCCTCTTCGAGCTCATTGTCGTGGATTTGAAGCTTCGAGCACCGCAGAGGAGATCAGGTTTAAGCCGCCCCGCCACAACTAGCATCTTGGTGACCTTGAGGTTGCGGATAGTTGGTGAGACCAACATCGGCAAGCACCGACCGCAGTTATGCAATCGTGGTGGTCCTCAATATCAAAGATGATAGGCGGCCGGACCATTTCAAAGGCTCGCGGACTTCTACGGATGGTTCTCGCTGCATTAACCTCCCGCATCCATTGCTTGAGTTGGCGGTGAGGTATGCGCAGAAGCACGGCCGCCAACGCAGAGGACCTCTCTTGCTTTCTCAAACTCCTGCTCATCAGTTTCGCTGCCTTCCATGTCTTCATCGCATCGCTGTCTTCATCCTTGTCGCGCCGCTGAGGTCTGTCTCCTTGTCGCTGCTTGGCCTTGCCAAGGCCCTCCCCGGCCGGGCCGCTTGTTAGCTCCGCCAGCACCTTGCTGGGCCTTTCTCCTTGTCGCTACCGCCAGACTCAGCCTTTTTCTGTTCAACAAGCTGCTCGACCTTCTTGCAGCTCTGGAGGTCGTGGCCCTTGGTGCGGTGAGTCTTGCAGTACTGTTTGTTGGAGCTGTCCTGCTTGTCGGCGGCCGCCACAGCTTGGCGGTCAGCGCCAGCGGCAACCTCCTTGCCGGAGCCACCAACTTGGGCTTTCTTGGCGGCACCACCGTTGCAGGACTGCTCGACAACAAGTACCTCCTTGCTCTTCTTCCTTCGATTGTTCCGCCGCCGACTCTTCTTTGCCGGGGCGGTCTCCTCACCGCCGATCCCGCTTCGTGATTCTCTCCTCGAATCTCCTCCTTCCTCAAAGACGCACACTTGTCGCCAGGCATATAGCTCATCAAGTCCTTAACTTTGCACATCGCCATCTCTTCCTCATCCCGCGATTCCACATGTTCGATGAAACGCTACCGATCACCGCGGCAGGTGGACATCCGGGATGTTGTAGTGCACACGGCTGAATCTCTCAATAAACTTGCGCAGGGACTCTCCTTCCTTCCGGGCGGCAGGTGAAGGTCACTCTCTTGGCCATGAGGTTTTTGGTCACCGTGAAGGCGCCGACAAACCGATGGCATAAATCTGCCCAAGAGGATATGGAACTGTCCGCAAGTGCATGAGCCAAGATCTAACATTGGGCTTGAGCACCGCCGGAAGTAGTTGGCGAGGATCTTGTCGCTCGCCCCCGCAGCTTGCACCGCGATGGTGTAGATGCCGAGGAACTCCGATGGTGCGCCCCGCCATCATACTTCTCCGCTCGTCGCTTGAAATTTTTCTTGTCGGACCACGGACTTGCCGCAGCTCACGAGTGAACGCAGGGCAACCGACCGCGACGGCAAGTCACCTGGTTCTTCGGGCGCATGCACGCCGACAAGGGCCCAGCCAGCGCTGGTCGGATTGACGCCGCTTTCTTCGGGCGCCGGCGCGGTTCGAAGCGCCTTCTTGTTGCCGTTTGAAGAACTTGGCTTTGATCACGGCGAGCTCGTGGATCCGGCGACGCGGTCGAAGTCGCCGCCGAGATGGATCCGAGGAGCTGGTGATCTTGGCCTTCGGATGGAGAGTGCATGGTGGTTGCACCCCACAGGTCTGCCGCCACCGCTCGTGTTTTGTCGCCTCGCCGCCGCAGCGATGTGCTTGGTTGCCGCGGGGCGCCGCCGCTGGCAAAGCCGATGAGACTTTGAATGGTGGCCTCCATTCGCCGATCTTGTCACCGCTGGAGGGTAATCCAGAGCAGCTTGAGCTCGCGCCAAAGCTTCCGCTTGAGTGGTGGGCGGCAATGGCGAACGGTGCGAGGAGCGGATGTGCTCGGACTTCTAAATACATTAGAAGGAGCAGATCCCGCCCAGCGACCGCGTGCCCGCCGCACCAGCCTCGTTGGCCTTGAGCTGCTCTTGAGCGCCTCTCGATCCACCGCTCGATCTTGGCCCAACGAACGATGGCGCCATGTAGCACCATGACGTTATCGGTCTCAAGGCCCCGAGAGGGACGTGGTACGATCCGGACGCCGAGGTCTGCGCCGCTTTGTCCTTGGACTTGGCAGTGTCGTGGCCTCGACGACGCCTGTTCTTCCGCTGCGCCTTCCCCACCACTCGCCGCCCGTGGTGGTGGGTTCGACGCGACGGCTCACTGCCGCCAAGCCTTCTTCTTCAAGGGCATGTTGATGAAGATGATGAAGATGATGCTCGTGTGAACGCCGGATCAGGTTCACACAGCCTCGACGCCCCTACCGGTGCGCCAAAGATGTCGGGAAGTTGATCGTGACCCACTTAACACCTATGGGACCTGGCGGACCGAGTCCCTTTTGGTTCGGTGGGAGGCGGAGATTGCACGAAGAGCAGATCGAGGCGATGCACACGAGCAGATTACCCAGCTTCGGAGCTCTCCGGAGAGATAATACTCCTACTGCTGCTTGTCTGATTATATTGTGTTCTTGCTAGGGAGCACAGTGAGCTACAAAACCTAGCTTGAATGTGTAGTCTTGAATGAGTCGAACCGGCCGAACCCCCAACCCTTTCAAAGTTGCGCATGGGCCTCCTTTTATAGGCTCAAGGGGTCACCACAGGTGGCAACGTCGACGAGGGCAAAATGGGAAAAATGAGCTGCGGTTGGTACAGCTACTTTGTACAGTGTATTCTACCTAACTCTGACGGCAAGGGACAAAAGCAATAAATGCCCGTCCATGTCGCCTAAATAGTGCAGAAAGGGACCGTTAGGGGTGCCACCGCCGCCACGATGGTACCCTGTCGCCATTGCCACACGCTGCTCTCCGCCGCTGCACAGCCTCTTGACACGCACGCCGAATGGCCCCATAGCGACATCGCTGGTGGATGAGCTGGAGCGGAGATGAAGAGAGTTGCTTGCCGCGCAAGCACCTTGCCGCTGCTGAATCCTTGTCGCGCGGGAGCTTGTCGCCACCAGCCTTCCCGCAAGCTTCTCTTGCCGGGCCTTGTCTTCGCGTGCCTCAGTATCTTCCGCAAGCTCCTCTTGCCGGGGCCTTGTTTCCGTGGCTTAAATACTTTGTTTTTGAATGGCTCCAAAGGAACCGTGGAGGATCTTGGCGGTCACTAGGCAGCCCTTGTCGCGGGGTTCTGCAACTGCCCGTGCACGAGTTCGGGATACTAGGGTACCCCTACTCTAGTACACCGACAACTGTGTTGTGCTAACGCTTCCGCTTTCGGTCTAAGAGGGTACGTGGACACACTCTCCCCTATCGTCGCAATGCATCACCACGATCTTGTGTGTGCGTAGGAATTTTTTTGAAATTACTACGTTTCCCAACACTTGTTTGCCCAATGTTCCTCCGAACCACAAGTAAAGAAGACATCTCTCTTTTTGTCTTTCTTCTTACCCTTTTTAATGGCCGATGCTGGCAGCACCATTCAAACATATAGTCGGTGGCTCATGGTGACGATGAATGATTAGAGAACCATTTGATGTATTGCGCATGATGAAGTATTATGGAGGACACAAACCATCTGGATATTTTGTGCAGTTCCACTAAAATCAAGTTGAGCATCCCTGTGGATATCGTATTTATATGCTGCAAGAAAACAAAGACACAACAGCACACACATGAATATTGGCCCCAGTGTCAACCCACAAACCGGTGGACTAACAAACTGAAAGTACGGTAAACAGATTACCATACCCAGATGCTCCATCATTGTTGCTTAGAATGACATTGAAAGATTTGGAGTCCTATCCTGGCTTCCTGTACTTGTTTGGGCACTTTTTGCCCAGTGCACTCCACGTGCTGTAGAGTTTCCTATGCTCTCTGTAGACTAGTCATGTCACCAGCATCTACTAATACTTTGTAAAGCTTCTCGTTCATTCCTTGTCTAATGTAGCGCAAATAGTGACAGCTTCTTTCTGCAAAGTGGTAAGACCAACTGGACCCACTAATGCAGCAGTTTGCCTTAGACACATTGGCTCCTTTTGTGCAGTTCAACTAAAATCAAAGTCGGAATAAAACCGAGCTTTAATTTTGATATCCCTGTAAGCAACAATAGGTATAAGGGAAACAATTACTGAGAAATAACGGTTCATGACTTGTACTCCCAAAAGAAAAACATCTATTGATCTACCTTATCTTAATGGGAAATAAAGCAGGAGAGTAGCTATTCTCAATCAGTGTGATTCATTCATATTAACTGAGACATTATCTTAACAATGCCTTGTTTCAACATGTATAAAGAACGACAAAGCAGAAAAGTATCATTCCTAAAACAATGCGACTGATTCATTCTAACGTAGACATTATCTTAACAATACCTTGGTTAAACATGTAGAAAGAACTACAAAGCAGGATAGTACCATTTGTAAAACACTCAGAATCGGATATATAATAGCGAGACATTATCTCAACAATACATTTCTTAAACATGTACTCCTACGATCCCTAATGTAAATGGTACTCCCGCCGATCCCTAACAAGTGTTGCAGTTTTGAACTAAGATTCAGTAGTTCATTCTGAGGAAAGTAGGTACTAACCTTTCAAGACCAAGATTTGAAACAACTCCTGAGGAAGATCTAAAAGAGATCTCAACACATATATGGAAATCCGATTTCATTTTGTGCAGTTCCACCAAAATTAAGCGAAGCAAAATTTCGCAATAGCAACAACTTGAATAGATATCCCTGTTTTAACAGAGGCAAAAAAGGAAACAATTAATGCCAATAGAGGAGGATGAGACATGCGACCACAAAAATGGTAATCCCGCCAATCCCTAACAAGTGTTGCAGTTTTGAAATAAGATTCAGTAGTTAATTCTGAGAGTGGCATTGCTTAATTTTACCAACGACATTAGATTAACAAAAAGCATAAACAGTTCCAGGGGAGATTCGGTGCAACAACAACATGTGCTTCCATCTACTTATAAAGGGGGTGATGCAGAGTTTGTTGTAACAAAGCAACAAGCATAATGTCTGGGTTGGTCCCATTTTTGTTCACTACTTAATGGGAAAGACAACAATACAATAGCTTCAATTCAACATTTATTTAAAACAGTACCAATACAAGTAGCACAACATCTCAAAACACACTGGACGATCATGTGGATGAAGGCAAGTACCAACCTGTCATGATGCACACAAGATCACGTACAAATTTGCCAACACGAATAGGAAATCTAATCTCGTTTTGTGCAGTTGCACTGAAATCAAGTAAAGTCGCCGGTGTGACATTTAAGTTTGCTATAGCAACAAGTTGAATAGATATCCCTGATTTAACAGAGGCAAAAAAGGAAACAATTACTGCCAATAAAGGAGGATTAAACATGCAGCCACAAAAAGAAGCATCTACCTTATCTTGATGGAAAACAAAGTATAGGACAGTAGCATTTCTAAAACAGTTGCATTGATTCATATTAACAGAGAAATTGTCTTAAAATAGTTCAGTAGTTAATTCTGAGAGTGGCATTGCTTAATTTTACCATCAGCATTAGATTAAGAAAAATTATAAATAGCTCCAGGGGCGAGTGGGCGCAACAACACCATGTGCTTCCAGTGGGCGCAACAACACCATGTGCTTCCATCTACTTATAAAGGGGGTGATGCAAAGTTTGTTGTAACAAGTAACAAGCATCATGTCTGGGTTGGTACCATTTTTGTTCCCTACTTAATGGGAAAAGAAAGCAATACAATAGCTTCAATTCAACATTTATTTAAAACAATACCAATACAAGTAGCACAACATCTCAAAACACACTACACGATCATGTGGATGGGACATGGGACATGCCAAAGACCATGTGGCCCACACGATAAATGGGTGATGCAGAGTATGTAGCCAAGCAGCATATCCGTGTTGGTCCCATATTTGTTCTCTTTGAAACTTTTTCCTATGTGAGGGCAGCAAATCTAGTCCTCGCACAAACTACCCGACCCCCCGCCCATTCCCTTTTCAACAAAGAGTTCGGTTCCTTACACATGTGTGTACTGGGTTACCCCCTTTTTCCCTTTTCGACCAACAAAGTGGCTGGATAGCTAGTCTATACTACTTTCCCTCCCTGCTTTCCTCATTGAACCACGTCCTAGATTCATGCTCCACCCCACCGCACCCTTCTTTCCTCTTTGAACCAAGACCTAGATTCGACTATAGAATCAAAAAAGATCCGCATGCAGCTAGACCAATGACGGTTTCAAAGAAACTTATACCTTAGGGTCGTCGGGATGTGGCAAGGCGTGTGGCGGGAGATCGGATCTGCCCACACTACGTACGTCAGCGAGGAAGAAGGAGTCGGTGGCCCTCCCGCATAGGCGCTGGGTGAAAGAGAAAACCGCAGCCGACAGTGGATTGCCTCCCTCGCCGAAGGCGATAGAGTGAACGCTGCACCTCCTCCCTTCTCTCAGGCGACGGATCCGACGCCTCCTTCACCACCGTGAGGGGGTGAGAGAGACAGAGGCCACAATGCTGTCTTGTTTAGATCTGGTGAAGAGGGTGAGAGACTGTGAATATAACAAACCCTAGCAAAGGAATGCTGAGCCTCCAGCGTGTGTATATATATGTAGTCTTGGCGAGAGTGTGGAGAGTGCAAACCCTAGCTAACAAGCGCTAAGGCTCTGTGTTATGTATATACTTTAGTACGGACTGAGCTCCAAAGGCCTTAACTCGCACTCGCTTTTGGCTGTATGATGTGGGCCAGCCACATTTTGGGTCCACTGTCATAAACCCAAAGGCAGGTGCACTAAAGTCAATGAAGCTGCCCATATAGTACTCGTATATACGGCTAATATATAGTGGAGTGGTTTTCTTATTCTCCCATAACAATCGCTTTTAAATTGTGTAAGTAATGAAACTAAACTCTTTATTTAACGTGCAGTTGAAGAAAACTACTACTCCTTCTGTTCCTAAATATTTGTCTTTCTAGAGATTTCAACAAATGACTACATACGAGCAAAATGAGTGAATCTAAATTGTAAAAATGTCTATATACATCTGTATGTGGTAGTCCATTTCAAACCACTTGAAAGACAAATATTTAGGAACAGAGGAGTACTTCGATGAACTAACGATCCACGCGTCCCTGGTCGCACTTCCCGTCCTTCACATGCGGTACACTACCCTCCCTTAAGTGAACAACCACACATGTGCCAAATTATCAGAAACATGTGAGAGTGTGTACAAATAAAGAATTTTAATTTCAATTATCGGAAAGGTTTGAGAGTATGTACAGTTTTCCCTCTCTAATAATTATGGTTTGTTGTGTTCGGCCTAAACTTGGTCAAACTTTACAAAGTTTGACTTAAGTCAAATCTAATATGCGGAGTAAATAAAAATGAAGGGCCACTACGTCCATCCGGGTTTTTAGTCCACACCATTTTTTTAATCAAAGTTAATAGCTGGACAAATAAAATTACTGGGGAGCTGGAGACAAAGTTGTGAGAAGGCTTAGAAATCAAAACAAAACTTATGCTCTTAGTACCAACGTCGATCCTTCTTCGAGGAAACATTTGGTTCATAGCCAATTGTGTGATAAAATTGCACCAACGTGAAAGACGACTGCGTCTCCAATGCAACCAAGGTGAACTGACGAATGATATCATCTTTGTGGGTAACGAGCAAAGAGCACTAATGGAAGACAACTTGTTTTTCATTGAAAATCGATCAGCTTCACCAGCCGACGCAACCATGAGGCGCAACCGTGAGCATCGATAGGTCATCATGGTGATGCATCATCCATTTGGCATCAAGTTTGGGTGAGGCACCTATGAAGTTCGACAAATCCTCACAAAGGGTCTGCTTCTTGTCAAGAATCAAGCTCGAGGAAGGAAGAACCACGTGGCGAGGACAAAGAGGCGAAACAACAATGGCCATCCAATTTTGTGCGTTCCACTAAAATTGAGGAAGACATGCCCGGTATGGAGATACGATCGCTGTTTCCAAAAATATAAAAAGGGATATAGTGTTGTTACTTTGTTTTACAAGATTAACAACGACATCTCAATTGTCAATAAGAATTATGAAAAGTACACCAACAAATGTAGCATCATGATTATCTTGATGGAAACTAAACCAGATACCCGAGAAAAAAGCATTTCTTCATTTAACCAGTGATAGTATTAGATTAGCAGCAGAAATAGGAGCATATGGACAATGACCACACAACCACCATGTACTTTTTGTCGAAACAACATGTATACCCCCCACCGAGGCATAAATCAGGACAACTTTTCGAGCGGCATTTCCTCTATAATAGTAGGTGATGTTGGACCAGCCGACGAACCCTAGCTACTATACATGGGGAGCTGGGGAGTTGTTGCATAGAAGAAAACCCGCATGCAGCGACCTGGGAGCTGGACCAGTACAAGAAGTTATACCTCAGGTGGGCGAGATGTCGCTTAGGCGGGTGGGCAGAATCTGCCTACACGACGGCAGTGAACAAGGGCGCGGAGGACCTTCGTCCGCGCCAGCGCCAGCTCCGAGAGGATGGTGCGCATCGGCTTCCTCCATCACCGACGGCGATAACGTCAACGCTGCACCTCCTCACACCCCGCAGTGGACGGGATTCGGCCGGATCTGTGACCATCGTTGAGGAGAGAGATAGTGTGGACACTGTCATCTTGTTTTGATACGGAGAGGGTGAGAGAGCGAGACGCGAGAAACTCTATCAAACAAGAGGCTATAATGGAGTAAAACAATCTCTCCATAGCAGTGGTTTTAACGTACCAAGAAAGAAAACTAGATAAAAAACACGCCCCCGCTTCCAGGCCGCGAGAGTTGTCGCGCACACACACATAGACATAGACATGCATATCCGTGTTTACGTAAAATTCCATTTCCATCTCCATCTCCAATCATATTTGTCCAACTGGCACATTATTTATGTTGTTAATTATATATGCGGCAATATTAACGTACAACATCTCTTGTTTGCGGGCGTCCGGACCGCTGCCACGGCCGCTCCTGACCAACCAGAACCCTCTTCACCACCCGCGCGTGCTTCCCGCCCGAACCGGTCAGTGCCGCATTCATGCCCGGATAGAGTGGACGCGACCTCTCACTGGCGCCGGCATTGAAGTGGCGCGCCGGCCAAGAAAGCGTCGCCTGCGCCGCTTCCTGGTGCACGCGACTACTCCGCGTTCAAAGGTCGTAATAGCCGGCCACGACATGCATGTAAAAAGTTTTTGGGAGTCCGTGCTACAGCTAGCTGTCCTCCCCCAACCCGTCAATCTCTTCCAGTAGTACTAGTACTCCATGGCGCGATCCATTGACAAGCAGGCGGGAAAGTTATGGTATACTCGGTTTGCAGTGAGTGGCATGCCGAGCGACCATGTGGGGTTGAGCCATGGAGGAGGGTGAGACACGAACGCGACAAACGTGATTTAAACATTGGTTTTCCTCGATGGCGCGATCCAACGAAATGAAACGTTGGTTTCTCTCTGTTTCCATTTTTTCTCTGGAAAAACGGAAACTTTCCACCCCATTTTCATTCCTACTCCAAGGTTGCCCCGTTACAACATTCCATCAAATACAAAGGAAAACTAACACGCATGCTGATGCGGTCACTACGACTTCACAACTAATATTTACTTCACAACTATGATTCACAGATCATAGCCAATATTTACTTCACAACTAAAGACAAAAGTCATGAGAGCGTGTACGAAAGAAAAACTACGGATGGGGTCACTACGACTTAAACCCTAAACCCTAAACAGGATTTAATTTCCTGGCCAGGTAGAACCTGTCGAAGGAAAGACGGCTGGCACCCTCGGATAATACGATGCTTTTGTGCAGTTCCACTAAAATCGAGCTGAGCATCCCTGATGGCAAAGATATTGAAGAAGTGTGATTGAAATAATAGTACTAGCACTAGTTCATGAGACATAAACTCATCACAAGTAGAAGCCGGTAGAAGTAGAGAAAGATCGACATGGAGATGGAGCTACGTGGGGAGCTGCGGCAGTGGAGCAAGCCGGCTCCAAAAGGAAGATGGACTACCTGGGATGTCGGGTTGTAGCTAGAAGGGCGGTTGGGACGCGACATCGGCCCATACAGCGGTGACCCCCGATTGGGATGCACCGGCTGTGGATTTTCTCCCTCGCCAATGTCGATTGCATCTACGCAAGACATTGTTCCCTTCCCCCAGCTGCGGGATCAGGCCGGATATGTGACCAGCGGTGTGGCCACTGTCATTCTATGCTTGTCAAGAGAGCAACCCAAGCAAGAAGGCTCGTAGCTTAGGCTCTTGCTAGTGTATATATAGTGGTTTTCTTTTTCTCTCCATATCAACCATTTTATATTGCGTATGTGTCATTGAAGAGTGAAATGACGGTTGCTTCTTCCGACTAACTTACTATGTAATTTGACTGCTCCTTTAGTGGCCCCTACACGTACTCCCCCTACGTGTATGCAACAGTCACACGTACACATGGATGCAAAAATACGCGTGACTCCATAATGCATGCATGTCCGAGCACACAACGGAACACACACGATCACGCTCAAGTGCTCAACCTACACGTGCATGCACACACATACTCAGCCAGGGTGAGCTAGTGACCGTATAAACATCGGAAAATGTATATATTGAGCGCAATGAGCGATTATGAAGTCCATCGATCCGTATTTTTACAAATATACAAAGTGATGTATGTGTATTTATCTCGCTTGAAATTAAGCCATATTAACCGGAGAGGAGGCAGTATGGACTAACATTACTTTGTTGTGTCCCGTCAACTTGCCCAATGAGGAGAAGCTTGCAGGATGGGAGAAGCTTCCGCGCGGTGGCTCACAGGACAAGGAGAAACTTTTGACTAATGCAAGCTCCCCCTAGCTCAGGTGGTGGACGTGCAACAGTTAATTCGGTGTTAGATTGCCAGAAGCATACACTATACTAGTACTATTATTGTTCGACTTCCCAAAGAGGCGAACAACCAAGCGCAAAGTTTACTAGTACTAGTACTAGTACTAGTACTACTACTACTACTACTACTACTACTACTACTACTACTACTACTACTACAATTACTACTACTACTACTACTACTACTACTACTACTACTACTACTACTACTACTACTACTACTACTACTACTACTACTACTACTACTACTACTATAGTCTATAAAGGTATGTACTATACTAGTACTAGGAACCGGATGGAGGAGCGTCTGCACTCTTATTATATTTTTAAAATGTGATAAAGAAATCTTCAACACATTTGGTTCTCTTCGAGGGTTCTCACATGTGATAATGGAAGTTGATTGCATGGAACACTCGCCACAATTCGCGCTTAATTCTGGCTCATATCGTGTTACAAATAGGAGCGCTCGGTAATATTTCCTCTTTTTTTGTTATTCAGCATGTAAACAGGTCAGCAAACCTTGCGGCGCATCTTTGTGCGAACCGTGTTTGCTGCACTTTGAATGTGACCGAGAGCTGGCTTGATGAAACACCTCGCTTCCTACTTCTTTTTTTGTAGGGTACCTCACTTCCTAGTGACCAGGGTCTTGGCTGATCGTCCTAAGAATGCTTATATATGAATAAAGCTCTCTCATTTACCCGCAAAAATGATTAAGCCATATTAACCGGAAAGGAGGGAGTATGGACTAGCACTAGTTTTTGGTGTGTCCCGTCAACTCGCAGAACGAGGAGAAGCTTGTAGGACAAGGTGAAGCTCGCTTACGCCTTTTGACTAATGCAACGTACCCTCGCCCAGGCAGTGAATATGCATCAGTTCATTCGGTGTCAGATTGCCAGAGGCATACACTATAGTACCGAACATGCGGAGTACCATCATTGTTAGAATTCACGAAGAGACGAAGAGCCAAGCGCAAGTTTTAGTAGTACGAGTAGTACTACTACTAGAACCGCATGGTGGAGCCTCTGTACTCTTATTTTTTTAATCTCTGATAAAGTACACATTTATTCCGGAGAAGGGCGGTGTAACACCCCAAAATTTTGGCCAAGTTTTCAATATTAAAAATCTTGCCAAGGGTTTTAAAACCTTTATTTCTGTTGATTTCAGAACTCTTCCTTTATTGTTAAGGAGTTTTGTATTTCTCCCAAGTGGAGCTTTCCAAAATACATTGGACTTCCTTGCCTTCTCATCAAAACAATTTATAAATGAGTAGAATTAATTAATAATTATTTCACCCTGAGCTTTACTCATTAAAATGAACTATATTAAAAAAAATTTGGAGCCCCTTTTGAACTACAACCTTTTGATAAAATCTCTTAAAATTCCAAACAAAATTTGGAGATGTCATGTGAGGTCTCCAAATCACTTTTGTGCATTAAAATAATTATTTCTTGGCATATTTTGAGTTCTTCACCTGTTTTTCAAATCTGGTCCAGTGGACACTTTTACACTACAACCCATTTAAATATTTCCCTAGAGCCTTCACCAAAATTTTGGGATGTCAGTGATAGCATGCCATTCAACTTTATGCAAAAACATAGTGATGTTCTTTGGAGAAATTGAGTGCATCAGCCTCTTTTTCATTCTGGACCAGACTTGTGTTTTCTACTACAACTCTATTATTTCTTGCTCTAATGACCTTGTGTTTTCTCATGCTTGTAGTCAACCTTGCAAAACCCCTAAGTCCAGGAGCATGCTCTATTTGGAACACTTTTGGTCCATGAAATGATGCCACTCACTCCCTGCCCAGTACTGAAGTTTTGCAAAACTTGCACTAGCAAGTTTCTCCTTTTTGCAAACTGACTTCACCACCCTCTCTTGCACCCATAGAGACACTGCTCTGGAGAATATGGCCACTCCAAGAACTACCTAGGTACCTTTGGCATTTTGTCAAACACCCTTTGTGCATGACCAGTTTTGGCATGAATTCAAGTTTACATGGTGAACTTGAGCCCCTGACCAATCCACCATGTCCCTCAGTCCCCTTGCTAAGCCTAGACTAGTCCTGTTAATTGCCAGCCTCAACCGCAGCCTCTAGGATGCCCTAGCATTTCGTCGAGCATATTTCGGGCGTGCTCTGGGCGTGCCCAGAGCGTGCGTTTGGCACCCGCATGCACCCGAGTCACCGCTTCCTACCCCGCACTCAAAAACCCGGCCCCAGCCTGCACGCCGTGTCCCCCTGCACCGCCACACCACCCCGACCAACCTGGCGCCCCACAGCGCCACCGCCAGATGGCCGCGGCGGCTAGCTGCCGGCCGCTAGCAGCCCGACCGTGGTCGGCGCCGCCTAAGCCACCAACAAGACGCCACCTGCCTCCCGGAGCAAGGTGCGTGCTCATCCACAGCTCCGCCCTCTAGCGTGGCGTCGCCGCCACGCCGCCTCTAGCTACGAATCCACGGTCTCCGGCAAGCTTATCCCCGGCCACCGCAAACCGACCTCCATTGCCTATATAAGAGGCCCCCGAGCTCAAACCCGCACACAGGCTACCTCGAGCCACCCCTATGGCGCTCCCCTAGCTCGCAATCGACCCGGGAAGGCTCTCTTCCCCGTCTCCGGCAACTCCTGCCGCCACCATTGCTCCAGCCCTTCCAGCGCCACCAGAGCCTCCCTATCTCCGTTCTCTTCACCAAGAACTCCCTCATCCTCCCGTGAGCCTTTTCCCCTACTTGATTTTGATCGGGAGCCATCGCCACCACAAAATCACTTCGCCACCGAAGCCTTCCTCCGCCGCGAAGCTCGCCGCCGGTGAATCCCTCCACCTCTGACAATCCTGCAACCACCGGAAGGATCACCTCGACCATGGATCCATCCTCGCCTCGCCTCCCCACCAGACTCCGCTCACGCGCGATGACGCCGAGTCCCGCCTCTCTCAAGCAGAGGAAGAGGAGGGAGAATAGACTAGTCAAACCTGACTAGTGGGCCAGGCGGGCCCACTGTCAGTGACTCAGGCGCAGCCACGCTAGATAAGTGGAAGCGTATTCCCAGATTATGCCTTCGACGTGTACGTATATATCGAAACGTTTTTCTATTTTTCTGTCTTATTTTTAAAAATCAGATTTGACCAGAACTTTGACTGCCTATAACTTTTTAAATACAACTCCAAATGAATTGATTCTTTTTGCCATCTCTTTCAAATATTGTCTAGTTTATTTTAAGATTTATTTGAAAATTTTTCAAAACAACTTTTGTGCTGTTTTTATTTTGTGTGTTAATTCAAATATATTATTTTAAATAGGGTTTTTGAAGATTTCATGATGATTTGGATGCACCCTTCCTTCCCATGACCTGAAGGCAAGCATTCTGAACCCCGGTGAATTTTTGTGTGTGTTGCATAGCACGGTGGCAACACCACCCCCGACATATACATGCGTCATTTTATGTGAGGATGAGATCCTATTAATGAGTGCTTTTTAGAGAGTTTATGCTAATGAAGTGGACATGATTTGTGATGGAAATCACCGTCATACGTCTTCCATGCATACCGGAAGGAAAGACGGGAAGGCCTCTGTCTTGGGTAGACACGGGTTTGTCCCTAGTCCTCCGTCGAGACGGTCGTGCCTGGTATGACATGAGGGGATGTCGCGTGGTGTTTCCATCTGTTATTTGAGTTATATGTATTGTTGTGCTAATCATGCAGGAAATATTACAACCTCCTGAGTCGACCGTAGATCGAGTCTTGTGCCAGTAACCCCCATACTTGCTTCAGACTACCACTGCCTCACGCCAAGTAGGGTACGGTTCAAGAAGTTGTCAACCCTTTCCTAGCACACACCGCATGTAGAGGCCATGGTGGATGATATCGAGGCATCCGTAGTCATACCACCGGTCCGGAGCATGGGTGTTTGGTTGTAGCCGAAAGGGGTAGCTCCCCAGTTTGCGCGCGATATAAATCTTGTGATCCCATGTTACGTCGAGGTTGTAGCCTCCCCACTTAGAGTTTTGCTTAACAAGTGTTGTGGGCGATTCCAGACACATGTGAGTTAAGCTGGTGTGTGCAAGTTAGGTGTGTTTTCAACAAGAAGACCGTAGACGGAATTAGTCTCGAAGGACTAAAAGAAATCCGTTACTCGTGGGTAAAGAGTACACCCTCTGCAGAGATTAAACCTATTCGAATAGTCGTGTCCATGGTTAAGGAGTACAGTTTGGGATGAGTCAAGTGTCGGTCTTAGTGTCGGTCTTCGGAGGTGAAACTATTAAACCTGGAAGTATGATGGTGACTTGTGATAATTTATGATTACTATTTTGGATGTGGACTAACCGTGATGTTTTTTTCTGGTATTTTTGAATATCCCTGGGATGGTTCTACCTCCTGGATATTCATTGTGGCATTTCTTTTATAAGCCCTTTATGTGGTGTCGCTCAGACGCCCGACTGTGGCATTTCTTTTATAAGCCCTTTATGTGGTGTCGCCGACGCCTCGATCGTGGCATTTCTTTTATAAGCCCTTTATGTGGTGTCGCCGACGCCTCGATCGTGGCATTTCTTTTATAAGCCCTTTATGTGGTGTCGCCGACGCCCGATCGTGGCATTTCTTTTATAAGCCCTTTATGTGGTGTCGCCGACGCCTCGATCGTGGCATTTCTTTTATAAGCCCTTTATGTGGTGTCGCTCAGACGCCCGACTGTGGCATTTCTTTTATAAGCCCTTTATGTGGTGTCGCTCAGACGCCCGATTGTGGCATGCTTGTTATTTATTTCATAATTCTTTTTTGCTCTTTGGCATTGCAAATTCTTATATACATGCTTATCCGCATCAGAGTTTTAATTATCTTATGTGGATAGTGTCATGAGCATAAATATTTTTCAGCTCATATTTATTAAATCATGCCTGTGTTCATTATGTTTGCGAGTACATTCAAAGTACTCACTGGCTTGTCCCTGGCTATTGTCTTGGCCAGATTTCCTTGCTTGGAGAGGAGCGTCGCGATGACAGTTCCAGAACCTAAGCAACGATGATAGCAGCCACGCGAAGATAGGAGTTAGCCTGGTCAGCTGTTCCTGTGGGAAATGGAGTCCCATAGACACTGATGATTTTCAACCCGCTTCCGCCATCAACCACTAGAAACCATTTGTTGTACTCATAGGCCAGAATGGTCTTGTACTGCATATTTTGTATTTGCTTGGAATTTCAGATTGTTGGTGCCTCATCAGCTAACAGCTTATCCTCAGGGCCGATGAGCACAAGGGCCATTTTCGGGAATTAGTACCGGAGAATCGGTCGCCACAAAGCGGAAAACGGCAGCCCAACATGTAATGATGATATCGATCAACCATGCTCGAATATATCCGGGCCTCCCCGCGAGCCCGCCTGTGTGTTCTCGCCTCGCTCTCTCAAGGAACGCACGGGTTGGCCATTTTGCCGCCAATTGAGATCGATTTGTTCACACTCCGCTCCCACATGTCGCTGATATGCCAAGAGGAGGTGCGCTGACCGACCGCCATACACGCATTTGGTTTTGCACCTTCATTCTACCTCCCTTCGCACAGCTTATGTGGCGCCTTCATTATGATGCATTTCTCTCAATGCATTTCCACCACCAGAGAGAATTTAGACGCGTTTGGTTTAGTGCTCAATTAATTAGGGCGTGGTAACCGCAATCAAGTCCACAATTTTCTCTCGATGTACTACAGAGTGGAGTAAGTGCATGCATGTGTGTACCCTGGGTGGAAGCACTGCATGCATGTGTGTACGCATTATTTCCTGTTGTAATAGACGCCGTGCTATAACTACCAATGCTATTTTTCAGGCCGATCGCTAGTCGCCTTGGTCCCAGAGATTTTTTTCTTTTTCTGAAGCGCGCTTTATAAACAGTGATGTATGGAGTAGTATGAGCGGATTCAAAGAAGAGCGTATTGATGGTTGCTTCTTCCGAGCAACTTACACTAGGAAAGGTGGGGCTTATGATTTGACAGCTCATTACTCACTATTAATGCGGCGCAATGACCGGGCTGAGTCTCCCATGCGGCTGTGCACTACCCCCTCGGTTCTTAAATATACTCCGGAGTATTTGTATTTCTAGAGATTTCAACGAGTGACTACTCAAATATTTGTCTTTTTAGAGATTCAAATGGACTACTACATACGAATGTATATAGACATATTTTAGAGTGTAGATTCACTCATTTTGCTTCGTATGTAGTCACTTGTTGATATCTCTAGAAAGACAAATATTTAGGAACGGAAGGAGTACACATACGATGCAAAATGAGTGAATCTACACTGTAAAATATGCCCATTTGAAATTTGTAAAAAGATAAATATTTAGGAACGTAGGAGTATAATTTTGTGCATGGCACATGCACCCAGATGCCGAAGAGGCTTCTGGCAATGCTATCAAGCTTCTAGCATTTGTTTACATAATTGACGTACTATACAAATAATTTTCTAGCGACATGAAATTGTACAATGGTGTGAGCTTTCAGCTTTTGTTTCATGTATCTTGCCATCGATGCTCTTTTGGAAACAATAAAAAACTAACTTCCTTGCTAATGCATCTCAATTATTAGCAGATCAGAGCTAATATTTACATCACAACCGAAGACAAAGTTGTGAGCAGGTGTTAAATTAAAGTCGACCCATGCTTTCATTGGCAGCAACGCCCCCCACCTCTGTCTAAATCAACAAGGCATGTTGGAAAAAAATAGCTGTATGGAGGATGAAACATTCCGATCATTTTATGCAGTTCCACTAAAATAGAGCTGAGCGTCCCTGTTCCAAAGATATTAAGTGTGATTACGATAACAGAGGACCGCCGATGAAACAATAAACACACAAATAGAAGCCGGTCACCTTTGTAGTCTCTCTTAAGACTAACTAGTTGGAGAAGATTAGGCTCGGAGTTGGATGAGGAGGATAGAGCAAAACCAATCTCCCTTTGTGCCGTCAAGACCAAATGTAGAGATATCTGTGACATTTTGGTAGAACTGCACAAAACACTCTTAAAAAAAGTGATTTGTGCAGTTCACCAAAAGGTCACAATAGCAATGAGGTGAAACGGATAGCCCTGTTTGCAAAAAAAGAGGTAGAAAGGAAACAATTACTGGCCAATAACAGTTGATGACACATGCGACGACAAAAAAGAAGCATATTTCTTGTCCTAAGTGAAGATAACAACACGGTTGTGTTTGTCTAAAATGGTGTGAGGACGAGATTGCAATATGGAAAGTACGCCGGACGAGCTACGTTTTGGGCAAAGAACTATGGAAGATCCACATGCAGCGACGTGGGAAGACGGGCAGTGGAGCAAGGCCGGAGGGGATACATGGAGGTCGTCGGGATGTAACTAGGTGAGCGGTGACGGGCAGAATCTGCCCATACTACGGCAGCGAGCAGGTGGCGTAGGACCTACCGCGCCGGAGCTTGGTCAGAGAGAACGGCGTGTACCGCAGATCGGGGCGTGCTGCCTCGGCACCGTCGAACGGAGAAACGATGCACGCCCTCCCTTCCGCGGCGGACGGATGCGGTCGGATCGCTGACCAACGGTGAGAGAGAGAGAGAGGCCACCGCAGCCTTGTGTGAGATACTCAAGAGAGACAAACCAGCAGCAGGCTCCATTGTATATAGTGGAGCGGACTACCTTTTCTCCATAAAATCGCTTTTATATTCTATTTATGTGCCATTGAGCGATATAACTTTATTTAAAAATAACGCGCCAATGCATCAAGTCGAACTTTGTTTCGTGCACGCGTGGTACATGACCTCCGTAGGTAAACAACCGGCACAGCGTTCAAATTAGCACGTGGGCTTCCATTTCGTACAGAAATGAGCTCCACCGTGTACCCGCGCGGGTGTGGCTGGGCACGAAGCGTGAGTACGTGCAAGGTGCACCTATTCTCTTCTTGTATACGTACACCACCTATGTGGGGTTGTGTGGGAGAGATACAAACATAGAGAGATATAGTGTGTGGGTTCGCGAGAGTTTTTTTTTGGGGGGGGGGGGTTCAATCAAAAAATGTAACATATGCAATGTGTGTGAAATAGAGTCATGGGTATATCATATATATATAGAGGGGGCGATCCACGAGAAGAGAGTGGAGGAATCATCGGCTTGAGGTGTCCATAGAATCGAAGAGAGGGATGATGTGTGTGTGTGCGCGCGCGATCGATAAAGAGTGCCATCGAATTTGTGTGTGCCCACGTCAAAGATATAGAGTGGCTAGCCTACTTTAACGTGAGAGGGGACAGGTGTAGTTTGTCTCTGTGGCATGGATACCTACCTACAGCGCTCGACTATCGGTGTGTGGTGGGGGGGGGGAGGGAGGCCTAATTAACTATAGAGGTACAATGGCTGGTATATGTGTGGAGCAGGAGAGAGGCCTACCTCATGTATTAATTGAGATCGATCTACCTCATGTATTAAGGGAGATCGATCGGCTTCCATGCATATGTGTAGGAGAGGAATAAGGTTGGGAGAGAGACAGAGCTAGAGTGTTCGAGGGGTGGTAGTGGAGTTGCTTCTAACAAAAGGTGGGATAGGCTTGCTAGACAACCGGAGGGCACGCCTGCAATATCGATAAGAGAGGGGATGGCTGCCTGTCTGTGCACGTGCGAGTGTGAGACGGGTCAGGAGGCATGCACGAATGATGAGGGGGGAGGATATGGCTGTGGTAAGCAGACATAACTACATAGGAAGATCAATCGACCTTTGTCAGAGAAAGAAGAGAGATAACTTGTGACATACGTCGACCGATGGGGGGGGGAATAGTTATAGTTGACCTAGGTATATGTTGGGAGATCGATCGGTATACATGCATGTGTGTGTTAGAAGCAAATGAGGCACGGGGAGAAGGATAGAGAGAGAGGGATGCATCTAGGAGGTGGTGCGAGAGTCATACTATATCGAGGGGGATGGAGTGTGCGAGTACGAGATCGATGAAAAGAGTGGTGGGAGTGAGGCATGGACGGTGATAAGAGAACAGGGGAAGCTTGTGTTTGTGCTAGGCACACCTGGCTAGAGAGGCATATCGATCGATGTGTGCCGTAAAGAAGGAGCTGGGGGGCCTACACACACCGTGGGTGAACAACCTGATGTGAAAAGACGAATTTGCGCGATGGAGCTAGAGAATGCTGAGGGAGGGTGAGAGGGATGCGGGCGTGTGCATGCACGAGAGAAAGTTAGCGCTAGCTACAAAGATAAGAGGATTGTGTGGGTGTAAAAGACGAATAGAGATCATACTTCATTATAAAAAGCGAATTCGGATATTTGAAGAATTTATTATAGTGTTTTAAACTGACGCATGTGTGAATATATGTAATGGTGATACACATGGTGTGGTTATGAACATGTTATACTACATATAATATATTTTATCTCTACTCTTATAAAAAATGGAGTTGTTGATGATGGTGTGCCTGCCATCCTGCAATATAGGCCGCCCGATTTATATCTGACGGATAGGAAGGAAACTATGGCAATTTTGAAAAACGATACCCACACCCCTCTCCATATTTGCAAATTAGGCCTCCCCTTGATCATGTTGATGTTCTGTGGAACACATGGGTATCTTGCTAGTACTACGTATAATATATAGAACATTGATCATAATTTGGGCTAATGTGTGGCTTTTTTTTTGACCTTGAAGACTGCAGGGCTTATACCCCACAATATTTTATTAAAACCTTAAGAACAAAGAATACAAGAGGTTCCTCAAGAGGAGGAACAGAAACAAAAAATAAAGAAGAAAGAAGAAAACTATACAGGGCAGGCTACACTAAAACAGACCTGAAAAGAAAAGAAAAGTACATCTGTAAGGACATCAAGGAGGAAGGAAATCAATCCATTTGAGCAGAGCCTCCTTATATCTTCTCTTAATCCTGTTAGAAAGGAGGGTAATATCACTAATGTTTGGCTTTTGCAGCTTAGGTCTAAATACTTGCCATAATGTAGGGTGCGGGGCACTATACTATGTGTGATAAACACGGTGTACATATGGAACATGGTTTAGATTATGAATATATAGTTAGTACATCAAATGTACTATTATTTGGAATCAACATCAAGTGTATTCCAAAAAATAGAATTCGAGTTCATGTAGTAAACATAGTTCATACGATCTCTGTAGTAATCGTGTGGTGTGTTATTAAGGTAATACACGAATAATGGTTGAAGTTGGCAACAATCATGATTGTAGATTCTTATTGAAATAGAGAAACAAATTCAAATTCAGTTCGAATTGCAGCGGTAGTATAGACATTTGGAATGCACTAAAATGTTGGAATTAGTAGGTTACATGCATTATACAGCAAGCGAAAAAATTTAATTGGACATAACATGGATTCATACTCCCTCCTTCCATCTATATAGGGCGTAATGTGTTTTTTAAGACCGCCTTTGACTATTGACAAGATTAATAGTTGTAGGATCGAAAGTATGTCTAGAGGGGGGGAGGTGATTAGACTACTTAACTAAATAAAAATCTAGCCTTTTCCCAATTTTAGTTCTTGGCAGATTTTAGCAACTTAGCACAAGTCAAGCAATCAACCTACACATGCAATTCTAAGAGTATAGCAGCGGAATGTAAAACAATTGCATATGAAGGTAAAGGGATGCGTTTGATGGAGCAAACACAATGTTGACACGGAGATTTTTTATCTGTGGTTCCGATAGGTGGTGCTATAGTACATCCACGTTGATGGAGACTTCAACCCACGAAGGGTAACGGTTGCACGAGTCCACGGAGGGCTCCACCCACGAAGGGTCCACGAAGAAGCAACCTTGTCTATCCCACCATGGTCGTCGCCCACGAAGGACTTGCCTCACTAGGGTAGATCTTCATGAAGTAGGCGATCTCCTTGCCCTTATAAACTCCTTGGTTCAACTCCACAATCTTGTCGGAGGCTCCCAAGTGACACCTAGCCAATATAGGAGACACCACTCTCCAAGAAGTAAAAAATGGTGTGTTGATGATGAACTCCTTGCTCTTGTGCTTCAAATGATAGTCTCCCCAACACTCAACTCTCTCTCATAGGATTGGATTTGGTAGAAAGAAGATTTGAGTGGAAAGCAACGTGGGGAAGGCTAGAGATCAAGATTTATGTGGTTGGAATGGAACATCTTGACCTCAACACAAGGTAGGTGGTTCTCTCTCAGAAAATATGTATTGGAAGTGTAGGAATGTTCTGATGGCTCTCTCCACGAATGAAGAGTGGGTGGAGGGGTATATATAGCCTCCACACAAAATCTAAGCGTTACATACAAATCATCAAACTCGGTGGGACCGATTCAAAGAACTCGGTCAGACCAATTTGGTTCATGATGTGACCGTTAGGTGTTTCGGTGGGACCGACACGTCAACTCGGTGGGACCGATATCATTAGGGTTAGGGCATAACATAAACTCGGTGAGACCGATTATGGTAAAGGACTAACAGAGAGTTGGTCAGGCAAACTCGGTGGGACCGATTCGCAAATCTCGGTTGGACCAAAACGTTACGAAAAGGAAACAGAGTGTTTGCATTGCAATCTCGGTGGGACCGATCGCTCATCTCAGTTTGACCGAAATGTTACGAAGGGAAACAGAGAGGTTGCAATCCCATCTCGGTGAGACCGAGATCCCTATCGGTGAGACCGAAAAGACTAGGGTTTCTGGCAGTGGCTATGTCAACTGAACTCGATGGCGCCGGATAGAAAGAATCGGTGAGGCCGAGTTGGACTTGTGGTTTGGGACATATGTGGATATGAGAAAGTAGTGGAGGGTTTTGGAGCATATCACTAAGCATTTTGAGCAAGCACCTCATTAAGCAACACCTCATCTCTTCTTAATAGTATTGGCTTTTCCTATGGACTCAATGTGATCTTGGATCACTAAAATAGAAAATGTAGAGTCTTGTGCTTTGAGATTGAGCCAATCTTTTGTCCTTAGCATTTTGAAGGGTCCACTTTCTAATCCATGCCATGCCAATCATTGAGCTTTCCTGAAATATTTATCTTGAAATAGCATTAGCTCAATGAGCTATATGTTGTTAGGAATTACCAAAACCACCTAGGGATAGTTGCACTTTCAATCTCCCCCTTTTTGGTAATTGATGACAACATATAGATCAAAGCTTCGACAAATGATAAATAGTTTTGAAAAACATCGTTGCTTTGAGAAGCATGTGATAAGCAAGAGCTCCCCCTAAATTTATGCATTATTTAAAATTTGCTTTTGAATGCAAATGCACAATCGATTAGGATCATGGGTTACTCTTCCATGTCACATACATCTTGGTGGAGCGCTCAAAATGATAGAAGTTAAAGCATGCACTCATCACCAAAATAAGTGAATGATCATCTAGGATATAAGAGATATATCATCCAACAAGCATTAAGGGTAGCATATGATCAACCACATGATCAAACAAGTATCTTACAAGGACATAAAGTAGCTCACACAAGCACACAATAAAGTTTCAAACCAACCAAAATAAGTGCAAAGAGAGATAGAAACCAACTCTCTCTCTAGAAGCCTATGATCTATACATTTTTCTCCCCCCTTTGGCAACAAGTTACCAAAAAGTTCAAAAATGCATAGTGCTAAACGGCACTCAGGCTTGATCTTCGGGAGGTGGTGTTGAGAGAACTCCAAGGACGAAGGCTTCTGATGAAGTGGCTGGAGCTGGTGGAGTAGCTGTTGGAGGTGGAACTGAAGCTGTAGCTGCTGGTGCTGATGCTGTAGCTCTAGTGACTGTTACTGGCATAGCAGCAGATCTCTGTCCTCTGGGCACTCTGGCAAAAGCATCTGTGGTAGATTTTCCCTTCCTCTCCTCTGCTTCTTCCTGAAGTTGCTCAACTGCAGTTTGGATCTCTGTCACCTTGACATCAAGGTCATAGAATTTTGTCTCAAGAATCCTCTCCAGACTCTCATGGTTCTTGGTCAGGGCGGCCAAGCCCTTCTCAATCCTCAGGGTGGATTTGATCAAGTATCCAAGCTGGTCTTGCTTGCTCTTCAAGAATAACTGAGATGCCTCTTCCATAGATGGCATCTTTGCAACCTTCTCAGCCTTAGCCTTTTCTCTCTTCTCCTGTGCTTGAGCTGAAGATGGTTCATTTTCATCCATCACAACAGTGTTGTCTTCAAATTCAGGATAGATGGGCAGGTGCTCCTTGTCCAAAAGATATGTGCCTGTGCCCATCTTTGAGTTGATGATCTCCTGAATGTGTGGGACATACCCACAACTCCTTTTCTGATCAACTGCAGTCCTCTTGATTGTTTCAACAATCAGGCTCATGACTTTGAACTTCTGTGGGACATCAAATATGTGCAGCAAGTTGATGGCATGTCCTCTGATCATCTTGTGATCACCTGACTTGGGTAGCAAATGTGTGCCTTAAGATCCAGCTTGATTGTTGGCGCACTGCATAACAAGTAGTGGACAGATCCAAACTTATGTGTATCCAAAGCAGCATCTAGGATCTCCTTGTACATGTTAGCCATAGTGTTGTGGTCTTTCTTCTTCTTTGCATAAATGTCCAAGTCATCCTCATGTTCCTCAGGAGCATTTATAAGCTTGGCCCACCCATCAACTGTAGATTGGTACCTAGTACCCTCAGACATCCATACAATTTGTGATGCCCTGATAATTAGGCTACAGTAATTCCACGTTAATGTCGCCACGTCACCTCGGTTACAATTGCTAACCCGCGTTGACTCGAAACCGATTCAAATTCAAATTTAAAATAAAGTCAAATAGTTAAAGATTTCAAATGACAAAACTAAAATTTGGCAAATAATTCATAGATAATTATTGTGGAGAAATCATCTTTTTATAAAATATTTAAGTGCCTTTAAATAATTAAAACAGGGGCAAAACAATATTTTTATTGCTTTTCAATTTATAAAAATTCCCAAAGTATTTTAAATAAATCCCAAGCTTTTTATGGCATTGTCTAATTTTGCAATGTGAATTATGGGACAAGTTCTCTATTTTACTAAACCTATTTGTTATTTAAAATAAGTACAAAGCTTAACAAAAAAAGGCAGAAACCAAAAAGAAAGAAAGAAAGAGAAACAGAAAAGGGAAATAGAAACAAACCTAACCTACTGGCACACTCGGACCACCAGCACCCTCTCCTTCTTCCCCTGTTCACCCGAGCGTGGTGGCCGCTCGAGCATCGTCCATGGAGGGGATCCTCCATGTGCCGCCATCCTGCTGTTGCCCACCGTCGTGTCAAACCGCGGATCTCGGTAGGGGGTCCTGAATCAAGGCCTAGGCGGATGGTAATAGGAGACAAGGGACACGATGTTTTTACCCAGGTTCGGCCCTCCGGATGGAGGTAAAACCGCATCTCGCTTGATTAATATTGATGATATGGGTAGTACAAGAGTAGATCTACCACGAGATCAGAGAGGCTAAACCCTACAAGCTAGCCTATGGTATGATTGTTGTTCTTCCTACCGACTAAAACCCTCCGGTTTATATAGACACCAAAGAGGGCTAGGGTTACACAGAGTCGGTTACAATGGGAGGAGATCTACATATCCATATCGCCAAGCTTGCCTTCCACGCCAAGAAAGTCCCATCCGGACACGGGACGAAGTCTTCAATCTTGTATCTTCATAGTCCAAGAGTCCGGCCGAAGGATATAGTCCGGCCATCCGGACACCCCCTAATCCAGGACTCGCTCAGTAGCCCCTGAACCAGGCTTCAATGACGACGAGTCCGGCGCGCAGATTGTCTTCGGCATTGCAAGGCGGGTTCCTCCTCCGAATACTTCATAGAAGATTTTGAACACAAGGATAGTGTCCGGCTCGCAAAATAAGTTCCACATACCACCATAGAGAGAATAATATTTACACAAATCCAATCATTGACGTATTCGCAGCGTGACATCGCACCACGGCCAAGCCTTTATTCAATCGCTTTTACTCGTCCCTCAGCGCGTTTAGTGAGGCGGTTTCCTTGGCATGTCTTGTCGAAGCAGAGATCGTGTCCCCTTATTCCGTGATTCTCATCAATACGGGCGTGGGTAACCCAATCGTGCCCGTTGGTATGTCTCCTCAATCGGAGGCGAGCCCCAAACGGTCACGGGAAGGACTCTTGGTATTCAACCTCTTTGTAAAGAGACCAAGGCTCTACTCCTTTCTTTCAATCTCAATCGAATCCGCCTCTCACCTTGAGTTCCAACACCCAAAAGCTCCAGATTCAGGCGCTTCGGACCTTCGACGATGTCTGGCTCCGACCCTCAAGGCCGGTGGATGCCTTCCTCCGTTACGGAAGAAGACGTGCTAAAGCTAAGAGATGTCAGGTATCTAACCGGCGAAATCTCGCATAGGCTGCCTGCTCAAGGGCATGTTATTCCCACTCCCAAGCCTGGTGAGAGCGTGGTGTTCGCGTCTCACTTCCTTTGGGGGCTAGGCTTCCTGATGGACCCCTTCGTGAGGGGGCTCATGTTTTATTATGGGTTGGAATATCACGACTTGGTTCTGGAGTCCATCCTCCACATCTCATCTCTTATTGTCGTGTGCGAAGCCTTCCTCCGTATTACTCCTCACTTCGGATTGTGGCTTAAAACCTTCGAAGTAGAGCCAAAGATGATCGAGGGGCAGCACGCAGAGTGCGGAGGTGCTGTCGTAAGCAAGAATGCTGACGCTCCATGGCCCGAGGGCTCTTTTCAAGAGGAGTTCAGCTTATGGCAACGCGAGTGGTTTTATATCACAGCTCCCAGGGGCACCAAGTGGGTGGCGCCACCTGCCTTTCGCTCGGGTCCCCCACCACAGCTAGTGTCATGGGTCAATAGAGGGTTTAACTAGGGGCCGTCCAAGGACGTGCCCTTGTTGCAGGGACGCATTCGAGATCTCCTAGAAAGAGACATCAATCTGGTTGTAGTGACGCAGGTCATGTTGATTCGCCGCACCCTGCCCTGCAAACGTCGCCCCCTCCACCTGTGGAGTTTAACCGAGGGACCACGAGCCTCCAACATTTTATGGGCGCGACGCCTGTGGAGATGTACAAATTGTTCTTCGATCACAAGCAATGCGTCCGACTCGACCGAGGACGCATGTCTGAGCTGCAATCGCCCGGATACTCAAGTAAGTAGCCCTGCACCTGCACATGCTATCCAGATATTTATCATAAAATTTCCTTAAAAGAGTTGTCCCTTAAACAGGAGTGGATAGCGAAAGCAAAGCTAATCAGGTGTCCGGCCCCCCTCCCTGAGACCACGCCGGATCCCTTGTTAACCAGGATGCTGGAGGTTGCGCCTTTGGAAGAAAGCGAAGGGTGGAACAAGGAAGCTACCGCCTCCCCGAAGGAGGCTATCAGGAAAGGAGGAATCGAGAATTCCTCTATCCAGGGGAAGAAGAGGACCGCCTCTGAAGACCCGGAGACCGTGGTCCCAAAGCGGGGGAAGAAATCTTCGTCAAAGGGTCCTGCGCCGTGGGATGCCTCAGCCGCACTGTGCCCCCAAGGGGATCAGCCCTCCACCGACCCGTAAGTAGAGAGGGGAGTTTTAAAATAAGAGACATCCCTGTTCTATTTCTGAGGAAGATAATCGAAATTTTACCTTGTAGTTCGGATCTCAGCCCTTCTCAGCAGAGCTCATCTTTAGGGGATCTTCGTCCGGAGATGATGGAGAGCAGAACGCCTCCCCTCGCTGCAGATCGCTTTGCGGCGGCGGCAACCCCGAGGTGTTGTCACGAGGGTTTCTCCGAATCCGCAGGGCCGGAAGGCAATCGTATGGCCCCCAAGGTCCTTCCGTGTCCGCCTTCAAAAAGGCCATCGGACGAGTCCGCACCGCCCGCATACACGGTCGAGGAGTGAAGGATCTGCTCGGGCGAAGCGTTTATCTCGTAAGAACACCGTGCGTTGATGGGTACGGTGATTGAAAGGATTTCATTCGTGGAGAGCGGGTTGTACGAGGCCGTCGGAGTTTATCGACAGGTTTTGAGGTACGCCAAATGATGTACCTTTTGACAGTTCCGCATATATAAGATGCGCCGTGTAGATAGTAGCCCTCGAGACTCGTGTGTTGTCAAAAATGACGCGCGCCGAGGATCATAATCCTGTATAATATGTCGCCTTCGTATGTAGGTGGCGGCGTTCGGTGGCTAGCCGGATCGATGAATTTGCCGAGCTAAAGCGGCAACTTGACGTGGCAGATGCCGACATCGCGCTTGTCAACAAGCGCTGACGAGGCACAAGGTATGTAATTTCTCCAAGACACCGGTAAGAGGAGCTTGATGCCCGTGATTTACAACATGTGTGCTTGATGCAGATGGTGCCGCTGCCATGGAGAACCTTCGCGAACTTGCCCGAGCCAAGGAGCAGCCAGAAAAGCGATGCGGTTGCCTTAAAGGCGGTGAAGAGCTGAAAGCCGAATAGGCTGCTCACTGCCGAAGCAAGAAGGAAATGGCCGAGATGGCTGTGAAGTTGAAGAATGTTGCCGACCGCTGCAAGCTTCTTGAAAAAGAAGATCGGGCGGAACAGAAGGACCTGAAGAAGGCCACTACCGAGGCCAAGGATGCTCGCTCTGCAATGAGAGCTATGAAGGAGGAGCTACGCCAGTCGAGATATCGCGGCCGGAAAGCCTTTATGTTGCGGATGAAGTTCGGGATCCTAAATATGCTCCGCTGGACCGGCTGTGGAGTGCGGCGGACACTTATCTGGACTTGGCGGCGAAAAGCCGCGGATGCGTCGAACACTTCCGAGATCAAAAGGATCACGGCGGAAAAGCTTTTTGGTCGTAGTTCCACAATCCAGAGCGCCCACTTCCGCTAACCGATCGTTTGGCCGCATGGGCGGAGCTGAATAGGTTATCCGGACTCGCCATGAAGTATGTCGAGTCATCTGTGGCCGGAAAGGCCCGAGCCGAAGAGTTATTTTAGCTTGGTGCAGCAGTTCCTTGGTGCGGTGCCGCATATCAATGCAATGAAAAGGTCAACATGCATAGAGGGTGCGCGGATGGCTCTTGCCCGTGTCAAGACATACTGGGCGGAGATGAAGGCCGTCGCTGTTGCATCCCAAGATTCGGACGGGAGCCGAGTACCTGCCGAGCACTATTTTCGTGAAGTTCTGCAGGCGCTGCTTAATAGAGACGCAGTGCTCAAGGATATTATATTCAATAACATGTATTATTGTAAAACAATGTTTCGGGGAATATAAAAGCTTTTTATAATTGTGCCTTCAAGAATTAAAATACCTCCCAGCGGCCGTTAATGTATATGTATATATAACCTGAAAGATGGAAGTTCGCTTCAAATTTCACGCATATAATGCGGGGTGTTTGCAAAGGCGATTTTCACACTTGATCCGACGCCTTGGTCCTATTAAGGAGGTGATAGCGCAGCTAACTAGGCAACCGGACTATAATGCTTTATCACTTTCACTTAGCCATAGGAGTTTGACAGTGGGGCTACTATATAGCCCCTAGGGGCACCGCGCTCACCCGAATTCGGGGCGCTTGTGTGCCTGGCCGGGAAACGGCCCTTCGTTAATGCGAAGGAATCCTAATGATTCCGGCGGATCATCGAGTGGTTGACTAGTCTCACGCTATATCATGACAGTCATTTTTCGGCTTTCTCTACTGAGGTGCTCGCCTAGCCGAACCGGGGCACGATCGCAGAGAGTTCTCCGGTGCCGCTTAGCCGATAGAGCGTAACATAAGGCAGCAAAACACAGAGCCGGGCAAACCCAACATTTGACCAAAGACATGATTCGAGCTGATGCATATAAGGCCAAACTCGCGACGCCAACACTCCCTAAGGTATTCGGTCTTTATGAAAACGGGCTGAACAACGCCTTGGTAATAGGCCCCGGTGTCCGTGCATCGCAAAAATTCCGACGTGGCCACATGCCAAGACGCCAGCCTCCTCCTCGGTTATATCACGAAACCGGGAATGTGTATCAACAAGAGAAAGTAAAAAGGTTTACGCAGGGTCTTAATCTAAAAGAATCTTGAACGGGTCCCTCATCGCACGCCTCGCTACCGTGTCTCCGCGCAGCCGTATCCTCGACGGGTGTAGCACGTTGTTCATCTCGTAAAAGAGAGGAACTTAGTTGAAAAGATCGTATGCGAAGGTGTATGTTATATTAAATAAACAAAGTATAATTCAAAAATGAATAAAATTGAGCTTTATTGTCTCTTGTTGTACATGCGCGGAGCCCTTGTATGGGGTATGCGGCTAGTAAGCCCTTAGTATGTTTACGCCGGACTCGCCTAGCCATGTCCGGGTCCGAACGACCTGTTTAGGTGCTTTGATTAGTGAAGCCGGTTTAGTGTGTGGCTGTCAAGGCAGCCGCACAATCTTCCGCGCTCGAGGAACACTCGATATTTCCCTTTAGTGAGTTGATGCCCCGCGGACCGGGCATTTTAAGTGTAAGAGATGCATAATGCAGTATTGCGTTAAAGTCGGCGATGTGGAAGGTTAGCTTTTCACGGCGGAAGTTGTCGGGGGAGCCGAACAGAACTTCTAGCAGGAAAGAGCCCGTACAGTGGGCATCTGGTCCTGGCATTACCCCTTGAAAGGAAGTGTTGCTATGGCGAATTTTTGTTGGGTCTATCCCCATTTTGCGGATTGTGGCCTGATATAGCAGGTTTAGATCACTGCCGCCGTCCATTAGGACTTGTGTAAAGTGGATCTAATATCAAGGCAGTCCAGCCTGCATTCCGGATACTTCTAGAGTAATCCTGATGGTAGAAGGTGATTGGTTTTAATAACCAGTGGCGGGACTCCTCTGGGATAGGCCGTATGACGCGTATCTCTATAGGCGCCACTCTGTTTTTCCCTTTTGTCACGTGAAGTGAGTTTACTGTTTTGACTTCTTGTGGGAAATTCTTTTGTTTTCCGTGCTCGCTTGTGGGGTTCGCCATCGCCCTCGCTTGGTGTGTCAAGCCCTTGTGTTCAGCGTTGAGTTTGCCGGATTGCTTGAAGACCCAACAATCTCTATGGGTATGGTTTGCAGGCTTCCCGGGAGTACTATGGATTTGGCATATCTTGTCCAAGATTTTGTTTAGGTTAGATAGATCGTCCCTGTTATCCTTGAGGGGCAGCTTTTTCTGATTCTGCCGAGAGCTTTTGAATCCGGCGTTGACTGCCGTGCTCTTCGGGCTGTTTCCCTTGATCCGGCGCTGGTCCTTGCTGCGTCGCAGTTTCTCGTTTCCATCCCTAACTTCGGATGTACTTGGGTCGCTAGAACTGCATCTTGCCAACCAGCTATCCTCTCCTGCGCAGAAACGGGTCATGAGGCTTGTTAATGCGGCCATTGTTCTTGGCTTTTCTTGGCCAAGGTGTCTGGCAAGCCATTCGTCTCAGACGCTGTGTTTGAAAGCTGCTAAGGCTTCGGCGTCCGGACAGTCGACTATCTGGTTCTTTTTAGTAAGGAATTTGTTTCGGAATTTCCGGGCTATTGAGTTATGTGACTTAAATCGTATGCATCCGGCGGTCAGACATAGGTCCCTTGAAAATTTGCCCGAAAAGCATCCTCGAGCTCTTCCCAACTTCCAATAGTGTTTTCGGGAAGGCTTTTAAGCCAATGCCGGGCTGGCCCTTTAAGCTTGAGGGGTAAGTATTTTATGGCATGGAGGTCATCTCCTCTAGCCATGTGTATGTGGAGGATGTAATCCTCAATCCGCACTGTGGTCCGTTGTTCCGTCAGATGCCTCTATGTTTACGGGCTTGAATCCCGCTGAAATTCATGATCCAGCACCTCATCGGTGAAACATAGGGGTGTGCGCACCCCTATATTTGGGTGTACCGTGATGTTCGGATACTTGATGCGCTGCATTGCTTACTAGAGCTTGCTTTCTTGGTCTGTAGATAGATCTGGCTGGGCCATCTTTTGATGTGAATCTCAGCGGATCGTGTGCGGCTTGTGTGCGGCGCCTTTGTCGCCTATGTTGGCTATGGGGTTGTTCACCCGACCGGTGGCTTCCTTATTTTTGATTGCGGGGTTTCTAAGGCCTCCTCATCAAATTCCGCAGTAATTTTCGCCGGATAGTTTCTTTGTGTGGCGACTATCGCCGATTTGTCTCATGGTGTTGAGTACTTTGCTCCATCTAATTCTGAGTGCATCTTCCTCTGCTTTTGAGCTTCCGCCGCTTTTTTCAGCTTCGCAGTGGGCGACGAGCCTTTGTGGAGGTTCTTCGCTCCAAAGAGCTTGTCCGTGTGAGGTCGTCCGACTGTTATTTTCGCCGGGACGGGTTGTTCGGTTTGTTCATCCAAGTTGCCCTGTTCGAACGGTTGCTCGATGGCATGTTCGCCGTCCGCCGGTTCGCCCCGCTCTATGGCTGGGTCTCAGATGGCTCTGCCTCTCGCCGAGGTGGGGTTTGAGCGCGCCACGCCGATGCTTTGACTGCTTTTCGAGGAACGATCCTCGCTATGCCCCTTTGTTCCTCGTCGTCGCTTTCTTTTAGGTGTATCCACCATGTATACATCGTGAGATGAGGTGGTTCTCCAGTGCCCTATAGGTGCTGGTTCCTGCTCATCTCCTACATCGCCCTCCATACCGCTGATGTCTTCGAGTCGAAGTCGAGCATGTCGGTTAGATCATCGGCAGCTGGCTACGGTGGGTGGTGGGTGGGCTCTCAATTTCTTCGCCATCCGTATCCCAACCTTGCTGACCATAGTCCGCCAGGCTCTCCGATAAAGAGAGAGACTTTAGTGAATTCATAATGTCGCCAAGGGCGAAAAGCCGAAAGATGTCCACGGCGCTAACTCCATGTTTGGCGCCTAATCGGATTCGACGGCAGGGCGTGAAAGGTTCGGAGTCCGGGAGGAGTCCGACACCTTGAGTCACGAAGCCAGCAGAGGACAAAGCTGGTGTTCGCTCGATCGCCAGAGATTGCAGCCCCGAGGCGTGTCCAGCCACCCGCCCTCGACATGCAGCAATGGCTCCGAGCTAAGGGTCGGAGCGACATGGTGCGCCTCGTGGCACTGCTCGGTGGCAGAGCTAAATTATGCCCATCGAGACAAGGCGTTTGTTCGGCTGTGGCTCAATCCGTCAAGATCAAGTCTCCGCGACGCCGGCCGCAGTTTAAACTTCCAAATCTGACCCTATGGCCAGGGCGAGCTTCGATCTGCTCCAAATGGCTGCTTAATTGGCCCGCAATGCAAAGCCGCCGAGTACGAAGATCTGGCCGGGGAGAAAAGTCTCACCCTGGACCGCATCGTTGTCGATGATTGGAGGAGCCATCGGGCCTAAAGATGACGACACGAGGAACTCTCAATGAAAGCACCAATGTCGTGTCAAACCGCGGATCTCGGTAGGGGTCTCGAATCAGCGCCTAGGCGGATGGTAACAGGAGACAAGGGACACGATGTTTTTACCCAGGTTCGGCCCTCTCGATGGAGGTAAACCCTACTCCTGCTTGATTAATATTGATGATATGGGTAGTACAAGCGTAGATCTACCACGAGATCAGAGAGGCTAAACCCTAGAAGCTAGCCTATGGTATGATTGTTGTTCATCCTACGGACTAAAACCCTCCGGTTTATATAAACATCGGAAAGGGCTAGGGTTACACATAGTCGGTTACAATGGGAGGAGATCTACATATCCGTATCGCCAAGCTTGCCTTCCACGCCAAGGAAAGTCCCATCCGGACACTGGACGAAGTCTTCAATCTTGTATCTTCATAGTCCAGGAGTCCGGCCGAAGGTTATAGTCCAGCCATCCGGACACCCCCTAATCCAGGACTCCGTCACCCCCGCTGCATAAAAGGCCCACTCGACCTCAGATGAAACCCTAGATCCCTCCTGCCTTTCCCCCTCGCTTTCTCCGTAGTCAGATCCGCCACACCGAACCACCCGTCGCCACGGCGAAGCTCGCCGGCGTGGCTACCCTCCTCCCCGGCTCCTGGTTTTGAGTCCCTCAGGTCCACCGTAATCCTCTACGTTGTGTGAGGCCGCCCGTTGGAGCTAGGACCCCCCTGCATCGAGCCCTGCATCATCTCCGTCATCCTCAGCCCCGTCGATGGACGCTGTCAGGACCAGATTTTCGGGATATAATTTCCCACAAAATGGCCCTTGTGCTCACCAGCCCCAGGATTACTGTTAGCTGATGAGGCACCAACTTGATATAGGAACTCCAAGAAAAATACAAGATATGTGGTACAAGACCATTCTGGCCTATGAGTACAACAATTGGTTTCTAGTGGTTGATGGCGAAAGCGGTTTGCGGATCATCAGCGTCTATGGGACTCCATTTCCCACAGGAACAGCTGACCAGGTTAACTCCTATCTTCGCGAGGCTGCTATCACCATTGCTTAGGTTCTGAGGCTGTCATCGCAACGCTCCTCTCCATGTAAGAAATCTGGCCAAGACAATAGCCAAGGACAAGCTAGTGAGTACTTTGAATGTACTCGCAAACATTATGAACACGGGTATAATATAACAAATGATAATCATGCTCTGAAAACATTCTGTGATCACAACGCTACCATAAAAAATCCCGATAAGTATGAAGCAGGTTATTCATATGTAACATGAATAAGCAATAACAGAGTAGAAATAAAAAGCACTGATCGGGTGTTTGAAGCGACGCCTCGAAAGGATAGTAAAAAACAAGCATGCCCTAGTCGGGCGTCTGAGCGACACCACATAAAGGGTTTATAATGTAAATAAATAACAACCATGCCACAATAAGGCCCGAAATACACCACATAAAGGGCTTATAAAGTAAATAAATAACAAACATGCCACGGTCAAAGGCCCGAGCGACACCACATAAAGGGCTTATAAAGTAAATAAATAACAAGCATGTTACACGATCGAGCGTACGTATGACACCACATAGAGGGCTTATAAGAAAATAATCACAGTGCGTATCCAGGAGGTAGAACCGTCCCAGGGATACTCAATAGTTTCAAATAATATAATGGGTTAGTCCATAATAATAATAATCATAATCATCACAAGTCACAAGTCATGATCCAGGTTCTGGTTTAACAGTTTCTCCTCCGAAGACCGACACTAAGACCGACACTTAACCCATCCCAGACTGTAGTCCTTAACCATGGACACGGCTATTCGAATAGATTTAACCTATGCAGAGGGTGTACTCTTTACCCACGAGTAACATATTCCTTTAGTCCATCGAGACTAATTCCATTTATGGTCTTTTATTTGAAAACACACCTGACCGCACACACCAGCTTAACTTACCGGTGTCTGGAATCACCCACGACACCTGTTAATCAAAACTTTAAGTGGGGAGGCTACAACCTCGCATAGCATGGGATCAAATTTATATCGCGCGCTATAAGGGGTGCCCCCTTCTCGGTCCCAACCGGAAACACCCATGCCCCCGGACCAGGTGGCATGCCTACCGGATGCAGCCGGTATCTTCCACCATGGCTTCTCTGTATGGTGTGTGCTAGCAAGGGGTTGACAACTTACTGAACCGTACTCTACCTATGGCAGGGACATGTGGTAGTACGAAACAAGTATGGGGGTTACTGGAACAAGACTCGATCTACAGCCGACTGAGGAGGTTTAAGTATTCCTTGCATGATTAGCATAACAAAAATGTATTTCCAACCAACAGACAGAATCACCACTCCTCATACCCCGTCATGCCATACCGGACACACTCGTCTCGACGAGGAACTAGGGACAAGCTTGGGTCTATCCAAGACAGAGACTTTCCCGGCTTCCTTCCGGCATGCATGAAAGGCATACGAGGGTGATTACTATCACAACGTATCAAATATCAGTAGCACGGGATCACCAATATGCACTTATGAGTAGGTTCACATCATCACACAAAATATCAAAAACTCCGAGATAAGGAGTGTTGTAACCGTATAAAACGACACACAAAAATATTATGCTAGAGTTCAGAATGCTTGCCTTTAAGTTGTGGAGAGGCAGGGTGCATCCTAAAACTTTTGAAAGTTATAATCTCCCCTCCAAATTCCTATTTTCAAAAATATTCAAATAACACATACTTTAAAAACAGTACAAAAAGTTGTCCTAATTATGTTTGAAATAAATCTTAAAATAAACTAGGTGAAATTTGAGAGAGGTAGGAAAAAGAATCAATTCATTTGGAGTTTTATTTAAGAAGATATAGCCAGTCAAAGTTTCAGTCAAACTCTCTTTTTAAAATAAAACAGAAAAAGAAAACGCTTCAAATAAGAATACACTTTCGGGGCAGAGGAGACGTACTTTGGGTCCTTTGCGCTTTCACTTAAAACACACGGGCGGGGCTGGGTCGCTGACAATGGGTCCAGCGGGCCCACTGGTCATGTTTGACCAGTCGTCCCCCGCCTTCCATCTCCTTTGGCCGAATAGAGGCGGAGCTCCGGCGATCTTTGTCGGGGAACGACGGCTCCTCGTCGGCATCCGAGGGCAGGGATGGATCCGCCAGCCCAAGGCGGTCCTCCCGGTAGTCGCTGGGCTGGTGGGGGTGGAGGGGGTCGCCGGCGGCGAGCTTCGCGGCGGAGATGGCTTCGGGCACGATTGGGGATTTGGGCTATGGTGGCTCTGGGTCGCGTTTGAGGGGTTGGGCAGCTCCGCAAGGTCGAGGGGAAGGTGATGGTGGCACTGGATGGGCGGGGGAGACTCTGCTTGCGACGCACGGCACTGGATCGTGGCATCGACCGAACTGGCCGGAGGTGGGGAAGAAGGCTTTCCTCTCTTCGATTGTCGGCTAAGGGGGCACTAGGAGGATGGTATGAGGTTGCCTGAGGGACTGGACGCGCTCGGGGGCTTCTTATATAGCGCAGCCATGTAGGTTCGCGGCGGCCGTGGATAGGATCGTCGGCGACCGCCGTTCTGTAGTTGCAGGGCGACGTGGCGGCGACATGTGCTAGTGTACGAGATTGAACTGCTCCAGAGGGCAGTTGGCGAGTGAGGGTGGCTCGGGCGGCGCCGTCCAGGGCAGAGGCTGCTGTGGCCGGCCGCTAGCTGCCATGGCCGACCTGACGGCGGCGCTGTAGGGCTCCAGGGGCTGGCTTGGAGGGCTCCGACGTGTGGACGAGGGCAGGCGCGGCTCTGCAGGTCGGCAAGGGCCAGGGGCACGACGGGGTGGCTCGGGCGCACGCACGTGCATAACGCACGCTCTGGGCGCGTCCAGCGCATGCACGTGACATGCTCGACAGAATGCCAGGGCGTGCTAGAGGTTTTGGGTGAGGCTGGGGATTAGCAGGTCCGGCTAGGGGCATCAGGGAGCTTAGTGGACAAGGTTGCTGGTTCAGTGGATCAAGCTCACAGTGCAAACTAAAAGTTCATGCCCAAACTAGCCATGCTCACAGGGTGTTTGACAAAATGCCAGGGGCATCTAGGTAACTCTTGGGGTGTCCAAAATCTCCAGATCCTAGTCTCTTTAGATGTAGTTGGTGATGGCAAGGTCATTTGGGCAAAACCAGAAACTTGCTAGTGCAAGTTTTGCAAATCTTCAGTTTTGGACAGAAAGAAAAATGCATGATTGCATGCACTTAAAATCCTCCAATGGGTCCACTCTCCTGGACTTAAGGGTTTTGCAGGGTGATCTATAAGCAAGAAAAAGAATCGTGGGTAAAGGAGCAAGTTAAAATATGGTTGCAGTACAAATCATCAAGTTGGACCAGAATGAAAATGAGGTTGATTCACTCAATTTTTTCAAAGGACATAACTGGGTTTTTGCATAAAGTTGAATAATATACTCCTATTAACATCCCATAATTTTGGTGGAAATTTTAAAGAAATATTTAAATAGGTTGTAGTGCAAAATTGCCCACTAGACCAGATTTGAAAACTTAGTGTAAAGCTCAAAATCTCTAATGAACAGAAGATATTTTTGCATAAAAGTGATTAAAAAACATCACATGACATCTCCAAATTTTGGTTGGAATTTTAAATAAATTTATCAAATGGTTGTAGTTCAAATAGAGCTCCAAAACTAATGAAAAATCACTTTAAGGAATAAAGCTCAGAGAGCAATAATTATGCAAATAAATCCACTGTTAATAGAAATGTTTTTCTTGAGAGGGTAAACAAGTCCAATAATATAATTGGAAAGTTTTCACTTGGGGTCAAACTCCATAAAAATAAAGAAAAGAATGGTTCTGAAATCAAAAGAAACTCCAGAAAATAAAAGTTTAAGTTTCCTGGCAAAATTTTAATTAATAAAACACGGTTAAAATTTTGGGGCGTCACAGACGCCATAAATTCCGGCAAGGCCGAGCCATCCCCGAGGCCGCTGAGCTACTCTACGCATCCACTGTGAGCTCCCTCTCGAAACCCCTCTCTGCCCCATTCAATTTCGTGCCCGTAGCCACCGACGCCATCGGAGCAGAAGCTCCTCCCCGTCGGGCATGGCGCAGCCGCAGCCGCAGCCACTACCGCTCACATCCGAGCATGGTGTTGTGCTCCTCGCCTTCTCCATCTTCCAATGCGATCCCTACCTCCTCTCCCCGTGCCCTGCATCGCCGATGGCCAAGCACGCCAGACGCCGCCATTCTCTGCCACCGCTGCCGCTGTTTGCCCATGGTGCCCGTTTCCCCCTCGCTCTGGCGTGCCTCCCCGGCCGCCCGGGCTGCATCGGTCCCTTTTGCACGCCACAGGCCGTGAGCCTCGCCCAGTCGCCGCACCTCTCGGCCACACGCCTCCGTCGCGCCGCCATCACCTCCTGCAAGGCGCTCCCGCCGAGCCTCGGCCTCGGCTCGCCCCTGCCTCGCTTGTCGACAAGCTGCGGTGCTCCGCCCTCGGGCGCCCAGCACACCCCGCACCCACCGCCGCCTCCACTCCCATGTGACGGCTGCCGCCCCCTGCTTTCGCTTTTGGTTGTTGTCGTCACGCATACAGGCCGGCTGCCGCTATTAGTTAACGTGCTAATGCCCCCCATAATCCTAACACTAATCAGGCATTGCCAGTAGGCCCCACTACTCAATTTCATTAACTAAAACCGTTTAAAACTCTGTTTAACCAAATGTCCCACTGACATATGGGTCCACTGCTAAATAAATCTAGTTAGTTAAATAGTTTAACTAGCAGTCTATGACATGTGGCCCGCACTTGTCAGTTGGACCAGTCAAACTAGTCAACAAGTTGACTGTTGAGTGCTCACTAGGCCGTCAACAGGGCTCACCTGTCAGTCAAATAGTCACATCCCTGGGTACACTTCCGTGTACCCGTAGCATTTAGTATTTAATATATTGCGAATTAAATTAACTCCAAAAATTCAGAAAATATTTTAAACTGTGAAAATTAAAAAAAAATCCGTAGCACGGATGAAAATACTTTGTACATGAAAGTTGCTCAGAACGATGAGACGAATCCAAATACGCAGCCCGTTTATCCACCACACGTCCCTAGCATAGTGAACATACAACTTTTCCCCTCCGGTTCATCTGTCCGAAATGCCAAACACAGGGAATACTTTCCCGGATGTTTCCCCCTTCGCCATTATCGCCTAGTACTGCTTTAGGACACACCTAGCACCGCGTATTGTCATGTTATGTTTTGTGATGCTTTGATTGCTATGTTATTTATTATGTCCCCCCTCTGTTACTTCTTTTCGGTAGACCCCGAGACGTGCCGATACCCCCGTGATCGACTACGGTGTTGACGACCCTCCTTCTTGCCAGAGCAACCAGGAAAGCCCCCTTGATCACCAGATATCGCCTATTCCTCCTCTCTACTGCTTGCGTTAGAGTAGTGTAGCATGTTACTGCTTTCGGTTAATCCTATTCTGATGCATAGCCTGTCATTGTTGCTACAGTTTTTACCCTTACCTGCTATCCTACTGCTTAGTATAGGATGCTAGTGTTTCATCAGTGGCCCTACACTCTTGTCCGTCTGCCATGCTATACTACTGGGCCGTGATCACTTCGGGAGGTGATCGCGGGCATATGATATATACTTTATACTGTTACATTACTTATGATACTTTTCGGAGATGGGGGCTGAAGGGGCAGGTGGCTCCATCTCGGTAGAGGTGGGCCTGGGTTCCCGACGGCCCCGATCGTTATTTCTCTCGCAGAGCGGCGGCAGCAGGTTGAGACCAACTAGGAGAGACGTGGGCCTGGCCCTGGTCGGCGTCCGCGGTTACTTCCAAATAACACGCTTAACGAGATCTTGGTATTTGATCTGAGTCCGGCCACTGGCCTATTCGCACTAACCAACTACACAGGAACAGTTATGGGCACTCGACGTCGTGGTATCAGCCGAAGCCTTCGTGACGTCAGCGACTGAGCGGCGCGCGCCGTATTGGACTGGAATGCCTGCTAGGCTAGGTATGCTTCTGTCCGCCCACGCAATGTGCAGGTGTGCAATGGGCGATGAGCCCAGACCCCTGCGCCATAGGATTTAGACCGGCGTGCTAACCTCTCTGTTGTGCCTAGGTGGGGCTGCGACGTGTTGATCTTCCAAGGCCGGGCATGACCCAGGAAAGTGTATCCGGCCAAATGGGATCGAGCGTGTTGGGTTATGTGGTGCACCCCTGCAGGGAAGTTTATCTATTCGAATAGCCGTGATCTTCGGTAACAGGACGACTTGGAGTTGTACCTTGACCTTATGACAACTAGAACCGGATACTTAATAAAACACACCCTTCCAAGTGCCAGATATAACCCGGTGATCGCTCTCACACAGGGCGACGAGGGGAGGATCGCCGGGTAGGATTATGCTATGCGATGCTACTTGGTGAACTTACCATCTACTCTCTTATACATGCTGCAAGATGGAGGCTGCCATAAGCGTAGTTTTCGACGGGACTAGCTATCCCCTTCTTATTCTGGCATTCTGCATTTCAGTCAACTGATATGGCCCCTTTACACATATACCCATGCATATGTAGTGTAGATCCTTGCTTGCAAGTACTTTGGATGAGTACTGACGGTTGCTTTGCTCCCCCGTTTCCCCCTTTTTATTTCTTCCTGGTTGTCGCAACCAGATGCTGGAGCCGTGGAGCTTGACGCCACCGTCGACGACGACTCCTACTACACTGGAGGTGCCTACTACTACGTTCAGGCCGCTGACGATGACCAGGAGTAGTTTAGGAGGATCCCAGGCAGGAGGCCTGCGCCTCTTTTGATCTGTATCCCAGTTTGTGCTAGCCTTCTTAAGGCAAATTAGTTAAACTTATGTCTGTACTCAGATATTGTTGCTTCCGCTGACTCGTCTATGATAGAGCACTTGTATTCGAGCCCTCGAGGCCCCTGGCTTGTATTATGATGCTTGTATGACTTATTTTAATTTTTAGAGTTGTGTTGTGATATCTTCCCGCGAGTCCCTGATCTTGATCGTACACGTTTGCGTGTATGATTAATGTACGATTGAAGCGGGGGCGTCACAAGTTGGTATTAGAGCCGACTACCTGTAGGAATCCCCCTTTCCAACTCCCTGGCCGAAGTCGAGTCTAGTCATTGAAAAACTTTTACTAACATGGCCGTGCGGCTTACGAGCCCACGTCGCCATTGGGTGGTATTAGGATCTTTCACTCCTCGATCCTTACTCTGGGACTCTGATCTCTCTTCTATTCGGGTTAAATGATTTTACTAAATCTGACTCTAGGTTCTCGTAACTACTTCTCCCGGAGAGCCCCTTATAACAGATGATCGCCTACTGCACCAGAAGATTTCGAAGTTACTCTCCGATACAATTTTGAGACTTTGTGCCCTTTGCTTTTGCAATTCCCTACCACCAAAATGTCCCTATGGATAAATACATACACTTGTCGTTCTTACTTGTATTCCTAGTTGATCTTGTTATTACAAGATACCTTGAAATCCTTTCTATTGTTCTGAGAATATTTTGTGCCTACTGCCTTGTAGTTCCTTGCCACCTGAATACCCCTACAGATAATTTCTTGCCCTTATCGAGTATCCGTTCATCCCCAGTTTTTCATGTGTTTCACAATGGTCTTCGAAATACTATTCGATCCTCTAAAAATCCTTATTAGCTTATTAGCTTATTGCTTGCATTATGGATGCTTTCCATATGTCTGGCAATATTTGTTAGTATCCTTAGGCACCATCATTTTGATCCTATTGATTCAACATGAGTGCGAATGCACGAAATCGTCAATTGATCCTTTTAAATTATCTTTCCATCTCAAACGTCATTTTAAACATGAGCTGGATCTCGACCAATCAAATTGCCGTCGATTGTACCCCTAAGGCTATTCATCTTATCCATCCCTAATTAGAGTATTGCTTCTGATCCCTTGTCTTGGAATTAATAATTCCTTTGCATTTGAGCTTTGAGTTAGTCAGTTGTTTCTATAATCTAATCTCCTTGCATTCTTTCTTTCTCTGGTTGAGTATCGATGCTCACATCAGATCCCTTGTGGACCACCAGACCCTTTGTCGTGTTTTATCCGACAACGTCCTTCATATTCAATAATCTTGTGAGCCTTTCCTCGGATACATAATGCCTTTGGTTAATTGTATCCTCTGCTTGCTCAAGCATGCTCTACTATCGAGCTTGTGTTATTTATTCTTGGAATTTGAGGTATATGTTCCTAAGATGCCCCAATGGTTTGAACCAATGCCTTACCTAACCTATGTGAGTCTGAAAGATTTCACGGGCCATACTCATCTGGTATTTCACTAGGTAAAACTTTCAACACTAATGCCATTATCGAATCGAGAAGTGAATGTAAGGTTGTGCTTTGGAGAAATGGGAGTCGACCCTGAACTTTGTGTTCATGCCCATGGACCCAATGTGGAATTTATCATGGAAGCTTCTTATATTAATAATGGTCCCTGTCGGTGTCAAAACCGGCGGATCTCGGGTAGGGGGTCCCGAACTGTGCGTCTAGGCGGATGGTAACAGGAGACAGGGGACACGATGTTTTTACCCAGGTTCGGGCCCTCTCGATGGAGGTAAAACCCTACTCCTGCTTGATTAATATTGATGATATGGGTAGTACAAGAGTGGATCTACCACGAGATCAGAGAGGCTAAACCCTAGAAGCTAGCCTATGGTATGATTGTTGTTCGTCCTACGGACTAAAACCCTCCGGTTTATATAGACACCGGATAGGGTTAGGGTTACACAGAGTCGGTTACAATGGTAGGAGATCTACATATCCGCATCGCCAAGCTTGCCTTCCACGCCAAGGAAAGTCCCATCCGGACACGAGACGAAGTCGTCAATCTTGTATCTTCATAGTCCAGGAGTCCGGCCAACGGTGATAGTTCGGCTATACGGACACCCCCTAATCCAGGACTCCGTCAATAGCCCCTGAACCAGGCTTCAATGACGTCGAATCCGGCGCGCACATTGTCTTCGGCATTGCAAGGCGGGTTCCTCCTCTGAATACTTCATAGAAGATTTTGAACACAAGGACAGTGTCCGGCACTGCAAAACAAGTTCCACATACCACCGTAGAGAGAATAACCTTTGCACAGATGTGCTGACGTATTCCGCGGCGTGACATCACACCACGGCCAGGCCTTTATACGAATCGTTTTTACTGTTCCACCTCAGCGCATTTAGCGAGGCAGTTTCCTTTGCACGTCTTATCAGAGCGGAGATCGTGCCCCCTTATTCCGGGATTCCCATCAATACAGACGTGGGTAACTCAACCGCACCATTGATTACGACGCTTGGGTGATAAGCGAGTTTTACCAGGCTGGCGGGGGACGCATAGCTTCGTCCGTCCATATAAGGGGATAAGGATCCACCTTTTCACCTACGCCTTCTTCCTCCTTTGCTCATCCATTTCCGCGCACTCGAGCTCCAGCGCCCAAGTCCGCACATACCTCCTCAACCTTCTCCAGCCATGTCCGGAGCGGGAGGCAAGTGGATGGTCTCCTCCGTCACGGAGGGACAAGTCAAAAAGCTGCGGAAGGCGGATACTTGTCCAGCGACATCATCAGCACCGCTCCCCGACGAGGGGCAGCTCATTCCCACCCCCAGGCCCCATGAGAGGTGGTGTTCCTCACCCACTTCCTCCATGGACTAGGTTTTCCACTTCACCCATTTGTCCAGGGGCTCATGTTCTACTACGGCCTGGACTTCCACGATCTGGCCCCGAATTTCATCCTCAACATCTCGGTGTTCATCGTCGTGTGCGAGGCCTTCCTCTGCATCCAGCCCCACTTCGGCTTATGGCTGAAGACCTTCAATGTCAAGCCGAAGGTAGTGGGCGGCCGCCAAGCGGAGTTCGGAGGTGCCGTGGTTGGCAAGATGTCCAAATTCCTATGGCTCGAGGGCTCCTTTGTGGAGACCATAAAGGGGTGGCAATCGGGGTGGTTCTACATCACCGAGCCGCGCGACTCTCAATGGGCGGCGGCCCCCGAATTCAGATCCGGCTTCCCCACATGGCTCACATCAATGAAAGAGATGGGCCTGACGTGGGGTGATTCGGAAGAGCTGTCCGGACTCCAAACCTGCGTCCGAACCCTGGTGGACAAGAATCTCAGGCTTGTCAATGTAGTCGAGGTTATGCTCATCCGCCGGATCCTCCCATGCCAACAACGGGCCTTCAAATTGTGGGAGTTCGATCCGGCAAAGCACCAAACTCTGAAAAGGCTCTTCGACACTACGTACGAAGATGCCTGGAAGGTGCTATTCAAGGGCGCCGAGGCTCCCACATCCGCTACAGAAGATCGCGGATTCAGCTAGCAGCGCCAAGCTACCGAGGTAAGCTATTTTGCCCTTTATGGGACTCTTGTTTTTCATAGTTTGACTCTATGTGGGATCTAAACTCCCTTACCTTTGACAGGCCTGACGTAACACGTCCGGGCAGATTAACTGTCCGCCTCCCTTGCCAGAAGACCCAGCGGACGCCCGCTTGACGGGGCTGCTGGCTCCGGCACCTCACGTGGTGCCGGAGAAGAAGGCCAAGAAGAAGGCCACGGGAACTCGAAGGAGCTCCCGGCGCCAGGTGCTGTCAGACTCATCGTCCGACGACTCTGAGGCGGAATCCTCCCCTGAGGAAGAGGAGGAGGAAAAAGAAGCCTCTCCCCCAGCGGGGGGAGAGAAGAAAAGGAAGGCCGCCCCGACTAGGGAGGCCGGAGGGTCCAAGAAAGCAAGGACCCTTCCTCCGGATTTCTCCACCAACGCCGACAACGATGAGGAGTGGCCACCAAGGGCCAAGCCCCTGGCGAGATCGTAAGTGTCCGGACTCCGGAATAGCTCATGACCTTTTATTTCTCGCATAGTGTCTTCTAACGCCGAATATAACTATGTAGCCCGCCCAAGGATGAGCTCGCCGCTTCGTCGAGCGGCTCCCTGGATTCGTCGGATGTGAATAGCACTTCACTTCCGACCGCCTCCTCTCCTCATGACGCAGACGACACCACGGTGGAGTCCCAAAAGGGGCCCCACCAGGAGGAGGTGGTCCTGGAGGCGCCGCAAGGCGACCTCCCGGACTCCGGGCGCAGAGGGGGCGAAACCCCATAGGGCTCTAAGTCCGGCCCTGTGCCGGACTCCGTACCGGAACCTTCAGTGGTTCCGAAGTCCGGCAAGCGGCCCCTTCGTAAGAAGGGCTAGACTGCGACGCCGGTGACCTCCGTCCATCCGGAGACACCGGATAGTTTGCTGGAGGCCCTTAACGGCGCCTCCATCGACGAGGAGCATCGCACTGTTATGAGTGTGGTGATCCAGAAAGTTCAATCCGCTAAGAGCGGGCTGACTGAAGCCTGTACCAGCCTCCTAACAGGCTTTGAGGTAAGTTTAGAATATGTAAAAATATTACCGCATAGACAGTAGCCACTGATGCTTAGTTCGGTGTTCGGAAAGAAAAACCGGACTGAGGATCTAAAAAGATATACGCAGGAGTCTAACATAAGTATGTCAATATGGGAATTCAGGCTGCGCTGCTGACCTCTGCAACACTGACTGCGGAGGTTAATGCATTGAAGCAGAGCCTCGAGCGGTCCGAGAACGAGCTCGGCCTTGCCAAGAAGCAGCTCGAGGACAAGGAAGGTAAGTAATACCTTCTTAAAGTAATACCTTATAGAAAGGATTTGGTTGCAAAAATGACAGGACTAACGTGGGTATTGTAGAGGCCACGAATGAGGTGGCGACCCTGAAGGAAGCGGTGTCCACGGCCGAAAGCAAAGCGGCCACGGAGCGCACCGAGCGAGAGAAGCAGGAGGCGCGGGTGGCGGAGGTGCGGCAAGAGCTCCAGGCTCTTGTGGAAAAACACGAGAGTTTGGAGTGTGACTCGAAGACTCGAGAGTCCGAGCTCGCCTCGGCTCTTGAGAGTGCCAAAGCCGCTAAGGCCGAAGCCCAAAAAGCCCTCCAAGAAATTGAATCATTAAAGAAGATAGCGGCGGGTAAGGCATTCTTTATGCAAAGCAAGCATGTGAAAGTGAATTATCTATTACTTACCCGAATCCGGAGCTCTCCAGGAGCATTCGCAGATTTGCCCCGTAGTGTGTCTGATGTTGCCGCGTTCTACTGCGCCAAGGTGGGGAGCTCGACGGAAAAGGTGTTCTGGTCTCAGTATGCTGAGGCCGGACATCCGGTGCCCTTTAGCGACCAACTGAAGCAGCTGGTCGAGCTCCACAAGGTCGCCGAACAGGCCATGAAGGGCCTCATAATTTGGCTGTGGCCATTGGAAGCCATGCCTGGGAGCTACTTTGGGCTAGTGCGGCGGCTGGTGGACACCTATCCATGGATTGAAGTCATCAAGCACTCCGTCTGCATTGAAGGTGCCCGTCGGGCCCTTGCCCGTGCTAAAGTGCACTGGGGCAAGCTGGATGCTGAGAATCTTGTGACGGACGGGCCACCGAAGGGCAAGGAGCATCGCAAGCCCGAAATGTACTATGAGGGTGTCCTGAAGGGTGCCCGCCTTATAGCGGGTGAATGCTCCAAAGATGTAATTTTTGAATAGACTCGCATTTGTTATCCTGTACACTGAAAACTTGTTCATATGCGTTAAGCAACGCTTGTGAATTTAAAATATTACCTTCTGTGCGGCCGTTTATCAAATTTGAGAGATGGCAAGTCGTTGTCTTCAGCCCCCATGCCACGAGTGCTGGGGTGTTCGGGATAAACTTGAGCGCTCTTGTTCCCATTCTTGGGTCCTTCGAGGGAGGCGCTCAACGCAACGAACAAGGCAACCGGACTATAGTGCTTGAACACTCTCACTTAGCCATAGAATTCTATAATTTTAAATTTCGGCGAAGCCCCTAGTATTCGGAAGACCGAGTTCGGGGTGCTATCCATGCCTTGGCGGACAATGCCGACTCCTCGCTCTAAGCGGCATAAGTCTTTAGGGACCGAAAAACCTCTCGAACAGCGACCGGCTCTCGCCTATCATGACGATCAGTTTTAGCTTTCTCCACTAAGGTGCTCAACCCAGCTCAACCGGGCACAATCGCGATGGTTCTCCCAGCTACCTTAGCCGATATAACGAACGTAAGGTACCAAAACATGGGAGCCGGGCAAACCCAACTATTGACCCAAGACATGATTCGGAGCCGATGCATATAATGCTATAAGTTCGGGGTGCCGCACTTGTGAAAGTGTTCGGACTTATCACACCATATTTTTGGGGTACTTAAGCCCCTGGTGTATTGGCCGTACCAAAGTGTACGTGTGCAACGTGTCATGAATGAACATATATATAGATAAAGAAAGGAGTGCAATAATAGGCAAAAGCTATGTATTGTTTGTTCGAAAGGTACTGCAATGAAAGCAGAGCGATACAAATAGTGCGATCAGCAAGGGATGGGACTATTTAACATGTCCCCCTCCAGGGGTATGTTGCGGGGTGGTATGTAAAACAGGTATAATGCTCGTAGTAGAGACCACTTGGACACTCGACGTAGCTTTCTGCTTCCCTGGCTGTTGCATCGTGAGTTGGGAAATTCTAGTGCCGGACAGGGCTTCTGGAAAACGGAGTCCTGAAAGTAAGAGAAAAGAAGAAAGAAAAAGAATGACACAATCGGGGCCCCCAGTGCGGTTGAGCCGCGTGCTGGTGTGCCGTGGTCGTGCCCTCCCTTATGCCCATGGTATCTCCAGATCGTAGTTATGTCGCGTAATAACGGCTTCGCAATTTCGCGAGGGCTGGGGTTGGGGCGGATTACTCTGCGTGCTCGGATCGTGCCAGCGGTCTTGTTGTAGATTACTCGGTAGCGCGCTTGACGGTGCCCGTCGTTTAGTAGCCGGACTCGAGAATTGCTGTGAGAGGCTGCTTTGCACCTCCGCCGCGAGGGCCGCCGTATGCTCCTCCGTTCGGAGAGAGCGTTTGGTGTTTCCATTGACCGTGATTACTCCTCGAGGGCCTGGCATCTTGAGCTTGAGGTATGCGTAGTGCGGCACCGCATTGAACTTTGCAAATGCAGTTCGTCCAAGCAGTGCGTGATAGCCGCTGCGGAACGGGACTATGTCGAAGATTAACTCTTCGCTTCGGAAGTTATCCGGGATCGAAGACCACTTGAGTGTAACGAGCCTGCATAATTGGCCTCTACACGGTATGGCGCCTTTAAAGGTCGTCTTTGTGGGTTTAATCCTTGAGGGATCTATGCCCATTTTGCGCACTGTATCCTGATAGAGCAGGTCAGGCTGCTACCTCCGTCCATCAGGACTCTAGTGAGGTTAAATCCGTCGATGATTGGGTCAAGAACCAATGCGGCGAATCCGCCGTGGCGGATGCTAGTGGGGTGGTCCTTTCGATTAAAGGTGATCGGGCAGGAGGACCATGGGTTGAACTTCGAGGCGACTGGCTCCATCGCATATACGTCCCTTAGTGCATGCTTCCACTCCCTTTTGGGTATGTGGGTTGCGTATATCATGTTCACCGTCCGCACTTGTGGGGGGAAGCCCTTCTGTCCTCTATTGCTCGGCGGCTGGGGCTCCTCCTCGTCATCGCTATGCAGCCCCTTGTCATTGAGTTCAGCATTTAACTTGCCTGCCTGTTTGAAGACCCAACAATCCCTGTTGGTGTGGTTGGCTGGTTTTTCGGGGCTGCCATGTATTTGGCACGAGCGATCGAGTATTCGTTCCAGATTGGACGGGCCCTGAGTATTTCTTTTGAACGGCTTTTTCCGCTGACCGGGTTTAGAGCCTCTGAATCCGGCATTTACTGCCGTATCTTCAGCATTATCGCCGTTAATGTGGCGCTTGTGCTTGTTGCGACGCGACCTGCCATTGCTGTCCTTAGTATCCGAACTACCAGGGTTTTTGGTCAAGTTGTTGCTACGAGCTAGCCAGCTGTCCTCTCCCACGCAAAAGCGGGTCATGAGTGTTGGGAGGGCTGCCATGGATTTCGGCTTTTCCTGTCCTAGGTGCCGGGCAAGCCACTCGTCGCGGATGTTATGTTTGAAGGCTGCAAGGGACTCTGCATCCGGACAGTCAACGATTTTATTTTTCTTGATTAGGAACCGTGTCTAGAATTGTCTGGCCGATTCTTCCGACTGCTGAATTATGTGGCTGAGGTCATCGGTGTCTGGTGGTCGCACATATGTGCCCTGGAAGTTATCAAGGAATGCGGCTTCCAGGTCCTCCCAACAACCAATTGATTCAGCTGGCAAGCTGTTAAGCCAATGCCGAGCTGGTCCTTTAAGCTTGAGTGGGAGGTATTTGATGGCGTGTAGATCATCACCGCAGGCCATGTGGATATGGAGGAGGTAGTCCTCGATCCAAACCACAGGATCTGTTGTGCCATCGTATGATTCGATGTTTACGGGTTTGAAACCCTCGGGAATTTGATGATCCATCACTTTGTCTGTGAAGCATAGTGGGTGTGTGGCGCCTCTGTATTGAGCTATATCACGACGCAGCTCAAATGAGCTTTGTCTACTGTGTTCGGCCCGACCGGAGTTGCTGTATCCGGCGTGACGGTTATCGTCGCGTGTCGCGGGGCTCCCACGCGATCCGTAGATCGATCTTGTTTGCCTTGCCTTATCCTCCAATATGTCTCGCAGGTCTGGCGCGTATCCCCGTGCCTTGGTACTTTTCGAGCGGCGCCGGGGAGCGGCTTGAATGGAGGGTCTAGAGGCCTCTCTGTCGCGGCCACGGGGTGGCCGGTCGGCCGCATCATGCGCTGGTGATGTAGGTTTGGGTGCTGCTTCCTCTAATTGGGGTAGCAGCCTGCGTTTTGGGTACCTCTTGGAGGGGTGTTCAAGTTCGTACTCTTCGGCTGCAAGGACTTCAGTCCATCTGTCAGCTAGCAAGTCTTGGTCAGCTCTAAGCTGCTGCTGCTTTTTCTTGAGGCTGCTTGTCGTGGCCATAAGCCTGCGTTTGAAACGCTCCTGTTCGGCGGGATCCTCAGGCACGACAAATTCGTCGTCGTCGAGGCTTGCCTCATCTTCGGAGGGAGGCATATAATTATTGTCCTCCACCTCCCTGTCTGCCGCTCTATCATGAGGGTTGGCTTCTCCCTCCTCCTGTGCTGAATCCTGCTAGAGGGGGTTGTCTTCGGCACTGTCCGGGGTGTTATTATCTCCCGTGCCGGAATCACCGTTTTTTGCTGTGGCGGGATTTAGAGCGGCACCGCTGACGCCGACGCTTGGGCTTTTTCTTGGAGGGGTCATCCTCCGCTGTTCCATCACCGTTCCCATCTTTTGGGATGTCCACCATGTATATGTCGTATGACGAGGTGGCCTTCCGAAGCCTGTGGCGCTGGTTCTTGGTCGCTCTCAACATCGTCGTCCATACCGTCGATGTCTTGGTCGAAGTCGAGCATGTCGGTTAAATCATCGGCGGTGGCTACAAATTGGGTGGTGGGTGGGCGTTGAATTTCTTCGTCGTCCGCATCCCAACCTTCCCGGCCGTAGTCGACCAGGGCTCTCCGATAAAGAGAGAGACTTTAGTGAATTCAGGATGTCGCCAAAGGCGAGTCTTGAAAGATGTCATGGTGAACTCCATAACCGGCGCCCAATTGGATTCGATTAGCGGGCGCGGAGGTTGGTCCGGAGAGGAGTCCGCGCCTTGGAGTCACGGTCTTTGCAAAGGACAGGGATGGAGTTTGGCTCAATCACCGTAGAGATCGTAGCCCACGGGGCGGTGTCCAGCCACTCGTCCTCGATCGGCGGAGTCGGCTCCAAGCTAAGGGTCGGAGCGGACGCTGGTGCGGCCTCCAGGGCACTGTTCGGCGGCAGAGCTAGATCGTGCCCATCGAGACAGTGCGGCGTGCTTGGCTGTGGCTCGAATCTGTCGAAGATCAAGTCTCCGCGGATGTCGGCCGTGTAGTTCAAACTCCCAAATCTGACCTGATGGCCAGGGGCGTAGCTTTCGATCTGCTCCAAATGGCCAAGTGAATTGGCCCGCAGTGCAAAGCCGCCGAACACGAAGATCTGTCCGGGGAGAAAAGTCTCACCCTGGACCGCGTCGTTGTTGATGATCGAAGGAGCCATCGGGCCTAAGGATGATGACACAAAGGAACTCTCAATGAAAGCACCAATGTCGGTGTCAAAACCGGCGGATCTCGGGTAGGGGGTCCCGAACTATGCGTCTAGGCGGATGGTAACAGGAGACAAGGGACACGATGTTTTTACCCAGGTTCGGGCCCTCTCGATGGAGGTAAAACTCTACTTCTGCTTGATTAATATTGATGATATGGGTAGTACAAGAGTGGATCTACCACGAGATCAGAGAGGCTAAACCCTAGAAGCTAGCCTATGGTATGATTGTTGTTCGTCCTACGGACTAAAACCCTCCGGTTTATATAGACACCGGATAGGGTTAGGGTTACACAGAGTCGGTTACAATGGTAGGAGATCTACATATCCGTATCGCCAAGCTTGCCTTCCATGCCAAGGAAAGTCCCATCCGGACACGGGACGAAGTCTTCAGTCTTGTATCTTCATAGTCCAGGAGTCCGACCAACGGTGATAGTTCGGCTATCCGGACACCCCCTAATCCAGGACTCCCTCAGTCCCCTTGTTATAAGTTCATCTTGTATCTATGTTGGTCCTTTGCAACCGTGGTTCCAACCATGATTGATCATCTTTGATCCTTTTCTCGGACAAGTTAAAGTACTTGTCTTTTGCAGATCAATACATCTGTCCAACCTCAATCCTGCTCCACCTTCGAGTATTACCCCCTGGTATCTCAAGGATATCATGTATTTGCACCATCTCTTATGAATTCTTGTTGGACAAATACTCTCATCGTTTTAGTCCCTCCGCCGGTCTGCATTGTCCGTCACTCGAGAACTTTGACAAGTGACTCGAATCCGCACTGTGATTGTGTACCCCTAGTTAATTATTGCTATGAACTCAATCTCGTCATTCATAGCCTGATCGCCTATATCATTATCATACTAAATTTTAACTGTGCCACCCGGTCCTTAATTCCCGGAGCACCACTTTTGGCAATGAGCTAAGCTTACATCAATCTTCCTCAGCATATCATTTCTCCTTGGACAGCAAGCTTAATTTCAAGTTTGTATTGTACTAGTGGTTTCAATAACCTATCGCTCTATCATTCATTTGACTTGATGTCATCACCGATCGATTACATCTTCATGAAATCTCGCGAGAAATGTGTCGTGAACATATTCAGCATTCTGAGCTCTTCCAGGATATCAATTGAATTCATGATGAGAAATACCATCCTTGCCCTCGATGATTTGTGTTGTCATTGACCACTTTATTGCCTTCCCTCAAACACAAACTTGTTCATGTTATGTGTTATACATTGAGTTCCTTGCTATCCAGCATTTGTTCTTCTTTACCTTGGAGTATTTACCATATTTTTTGTCAAGAATGTCCTGAGGATTACTCCACCTCTTAAGAATTCTTGGTATAGTGATACTTCTCACCATCACCATTCTTTGTTGGTCCCCGTGTTGATTCCCACAAGTGAACGGTGTTGTTTGGATTCTTTCCTTATAGAAACCCTATCGCTTTGAAGTTAATGGTCGACATTTCATTCTTAGACCATTGGTTATCGAGTCACCATTATAACATCGGTCATGCTACCTAAGCCCATATTTCGGGTGCACCTTTCAACCACTGTTTAAATTGGGTATGTTTTCCTTGAGCATATCTCCTTATATCATTTGTTCTAACAAATGTTATCTCTTTCTCCACATGATTGTGGAAATCCATCTTTTGGAAATCTCGATGAATTGTCGTTTAGTTCATCAGCCACTCTCTCATTCCATCCTTGGTTTATTGATGAAATCTTGTTCCGAAACTCGCTTCCATAGATCGTTTCCGAGAATCTCACAATGTCATCTCGTCAAATTGTGTTGCACCTTTTCTTCTCAGGCATCCTGAGTCTGAGGTATCCTGACACCAATCGAATCTGAATCTTGGTCAGATATGATGGTTGGGACATATTTCCAAGAGTTATAACATTGGTCTCTACATAACCCGGTAAGGAGGTGTCTTTGCTTAGCACCCCTAGCCAAAGGACCTATTGTTATAGTTTCCTTTTTGGCAAGGTTAGTGATTCTTTCGTGAGGAAATTGTAAGACTTATTCTATAAGTTGTTCCTGATGGATCCTTTTTGTTTCCTAAGTCTGATCTTTACCTATTGACCATGTCAATGCTATCTCAAAGCATGTCTATGGTACTCCGATTTTCAACAGGAACATTTGAAGCCCAATGTTAAATGTTTCCTGCTCAATTATCAAAACACCACTGTATGGGTAATGTCATGAAATTTTTCTCCTCTTATCTAAAGGGTTTTCTACTTTATATCCTGTCTTGGATATCATCCTCTGCTTGACTTTGGGAAGGATATACCCCTGATATATGTGTTTAAACACATTTTCCTTTCCGTTTTTTGTTCAAACTTTCTTATAATCTACTTAACTGAGCAGTGGTAATTCTCCTGCTTATGTAAACACCTCGGTGTATAACTCTGTCAGTAAGACCCTGTTAATATTGTTGATAACATTCCGGTAACCACCAATGGATGAGAACTTTACCTATTGGTCAGCCTCGTTCAACGAGCGGGAAGATGGTTCTCTTCGTCCCTCGCCCTTGGTACCGATGTTGTTGCCGACATAACTAACATGCTACTCTCTGACATGCCTTGCTATCATGACCGTGCAAGATGTCACCGCTCCTATTTTTTATCCACGTGGTGGGACCATAACCCACAGTTCCACAGGATCGAAACCTCACTCTCCTGTACACCCTGTTGTCAAAGTTATTCCTCGCGCTTGACTTTGTATGTAATTCACGGGCCACCTGCCTGTGGATCTATTCTGATATCAGATGCAATGCTTATTCACATTGCTCTAAACCCCTTCAACACTTTGTTTCAAGCATCAAACGATTAGCCGCCCGCTCGAAACTTCCCATGATACCTCCTAGCTTTGCTCTCGATATTTTCTTAAGTTTCAATTTGAGAGTTACTTCTGCCACCTTCGTCAATGTTATCAACCAGATAGTCGACCTTGCAGAGGTCTGTTCTCCCGGAATGCCCACCCTTTATTCTTTCGTAAGTACGATGGAGTTTTCGAAGAAAGGATGCCACTTCGTCATGATGACCTGAAGCAGAGAAATGAAGACGTCAATGTATTGGACCGGCCTCTTCGAGGAGAGCAAGCCAAAATGAAAAGACCCGCTAGATTTGTTACCAAACCTTTCCCCATTTCAGTACCTCTTAAATCTCGGGACGAGATTTCTTGTAGTGGAGGAAAATTGTGACGCCCGGATAATTAGGCTACAGTAATCCCACGTTAATGTCGCCACGTCACCTTGGTTACTATTGCTAACCCGTGTTAATTCGAAACAAATTCAAATTCAATTTTAAAATAAAGTCAAATAATTAAAAAATTCAAATGATAAAACTAAACTGTACAAACTGTGGCAAATAATTCATATATAATTATTGTGGAGAAATCATGTTTTTATAAAATATTTAAGTGCCTTTAAACAATTAAAACAGGGCAAAAAATATTTTTATTGCTTTTTAATTTATAAAATTCCCAAAGTATTTTAAAAATATCCCAAGCTTTTTATGGTATTGTCTAATTTTGCAATGTGAATTAAGGGACAAGATCTCTATTTTACTCAACCTATTTGCTATTTAAAATAAGTACAAAGCTTAACAAAAAAAGACAGAAACCAAAAAGAAAGAAAGAAAGAGAAAAAGAAAAGGGAAATAGAAACAAACCTAACCTACTGGCACACTCGGACCATCTAGCAAAGCTCACGGCCCAGTCCACCAGCGCCCTCTCCTTCTTCCCCTGTTCACCCGAGCGTGTTGGCCGCTCGAGCATCGTCCATGGAGGGGATCCGCCACATGCCGGCCATCCCACTGTTGCTCGCGCTACATAAAAGGCCCCCTCGACCCCGGATGAAACCCTAGAGCCCTCCTGCCTTTTCCCCTCGCTTTCTCCATCGTCAGATCCGCCACACCGAACCACCCGTCGCCACGGCGAAGCTTGCTGGCGTGGCTACCCTCCTCCCTGGCTCCTGGTTTCGAGTCCCTCTGCTCCGCCGTCATCCTCTACGTTGCGTGAGGCCGCCCGTTGGAGCTAGGACCCCCCTGCATCGAGCCCTGCATCATCTCCGTCGTCCTCAGCACCCTCGATCATCGCCATCGATTCCGGCAAGGCCAAGCCATCCCCAAGGCCGCTGAGCTGCTCTACGCATCCATGTGAGCTCCCTCTCGAAACCCCTCTCTGCCCCGTTCGATTTCGTGCCCGTAGCAACCGACGCCATCGGACCCGAAGCTCCTCGCCGCCGGGCATGGCGCAGCCGCGGCCACAGCCACTACCGCTTGCGTCCGAGCATGGCGTTGTGCTCCTTGCCTTCTCCGTCTTCCAACGTGATCCCAACCTCCTCTCCCCGTGCCCTGCATCGCCGATGGCCAAGCACGCCCAACGCTGCCGTTCTCTGCCACGACTGCTGCTGTTTGCCCATGGTGCCCGTTTCCCCCTTGCTCCGACGTTCCTCCCCGGCTGCCCGGGCTGCATCGGTCCCGCACACACGCTTGCGCGCCCGTGAGCCTCGCTCGCCGTCGTCGCACTTCCTCGGCCACGCGCTCCGTCGCGCCCGCCATCGCCTCCGTCGCGCGCTCCGCGAGCCCCGCCTCGGCTCCGCCACTCCCCTGCTTGCCGTTGCGCCCTCGGGCGCCCCGCGCCACTCCCCGCATCCACCTTCGGCCTCCACTCTCCGCACGACCGGCTGCCGCCCCCAGCTTTCTGCTTTTGGTTGCTGTTGCTTCTGCATACAGGCCGGCTGCCGCTGATAGTTTACGTGCTAATGCCCCCCTAATCTTAACACTAATCAGGCACTGAAAGTAGGACCCACTACTCAATTTGATTAACTAAAACCGTTTAAAACTCTATTTAGCAAAATTTCCCACTGACATATGGGTCCACTGCTAAATAAATCTAGTTAGTTAAATAGTTTAACTAGCAGTCTATCACATGTGGCCCCTCACATGTCAGTTGGACCAGTCAAACTAGTCAACAAGTTGACTGTTGACTGTTGACTAGGCCGTCAACAGGGCCCACCTATCAGTCAAATAGTTACATCTCTGGGTACACTTCTGTGTACCCATAGCGTTTAGTATTTAATATATTGCGAATTAAATTAACTCCAGAAATTCAGAAAATGTTTTAAAACTTTGAAAATTAATAAAAAAATAATCCGTAGCACGGATGAAAATACTTTGTACATGAAAGTTGCTCAGAACGACGAGACGAATCCGAATACGCAACCCATTTATCCACCACATGTCCCTAGCATAGTGAACATGCAACTTTTCCCCTCCAGTTCATCTGTTCGAAATGCCAAACACAGGGAATACTTTCCCAGATGTTTCGCCCTTCGCCAGTATCGCCTAGTACTGCGTTAGGACACACCTAGCACCGCGTATTGTCATGTTATGTTTTGTGATGCTTTGATTGCTCTGTTATTTATTATGTCCCCCCTCTGTTACTTCTTTCTGGTAGACCCCGAGACGCTGCCGATACCCCCGTGATCGACTATGGTGTTGACGACCCTCCTTGCCAGAGCAACCAGGCAAGCCCCCCCCCTTGATCACCAGATATCGCCTATTCCTCCTCTCTACTGCTTGCATTAGAGTAGTGTAGCATGTTACTCCTTTCGGTTAATCCTATTCTGATGCATAGCCTGTCATTGTTGCTATAGTTGTTACCCTTACCTGCTATCCTACTGCTTAGTATAGGATGCTAGTGTTCCATCAGTGGCCCTACACTCTTGTTCGTCTGCCATGTTATACTACTGGGCCGTGATCACTTCGGGAGGTGATCACGGGCATATGTTACTATTACATTACTTATGATACTGTTCGGAGATGGGGGCTGAAGGGGCAGGTGGCTCCATCCCGGTAGAGGTGGGCCTGGGTTCCCGAAGGCCCCCGACTGTTATTTGTGGTGGAGCGATAGGGCAGGTTGAGACCACCTAGCAGAGAGGTGGGCCTGGCCCTAGTCAGCATCCGCGGTTACTTCTAAATAACACGCTTAACGAGATCTTGGTATTTGATCTGAGTCGGCCACCGCACGGGCGCACTAACCAACTACTGGCGGAACAGTTATGGGCACTTTCGGCGTCGTGGTATCGGCGAAGCCTTCGTGGCGTCGGCGGCGGCGGCGCGCACCGGATTGGACTGGAACGCCTGCTAGGCTAGGTCTGCTTCCGGCCGCCCACGCAACGTGCAGGGTGCAATGGGCGATGGGCCCAGACCCCTGCGCCATGGGATTTAGACTCACGTGCCGACCTCTCTGTTGTGCCTAGGTGGGGCTGCGACGTGTTGATCTTCCGAGGCCGGGCATGACCCAGGAAAGTGTGTCCGGCCGAATGGGATCGAGCGTGTTGGGTTATGTTGTGCACCCCTACATGGAAGTTTATCAATTCAAATAGCCGTGATCTTCGGTAACAGGACAACTTGGAGTTGTACCTTGACCTTATGACAACTAGAACCAGATACTTAATAAAACACACCCTTCCAAGTGCCAGATATAACCCGGTGATCGCTCTCACATAGGGCGACGAGGGGAGGATCGCCGGGTAGGATTATGCTATGCGATGCTACTTGGTGAACTTACCATCTACTCTCTTCTACATGCTACAAGATGGAGGCTGCCAGAAGCATAGTCTTCGACAGGACTAGCTGTCCCCCTCTTATTCTGGCATTCTGCAGTTCAGTCCACCGATATGGCCCCTTTACACATATACCCATGCATATGTAGTGTAGATCCTTGCTTGCGAGTACTTTGGATGAGTACTCGCGGTTGCTTTGGTCCCCCTTTTCCGCCTTTTTGTTTCTTCTTGGTTGTCGCAACCAGATGCTGGAGCCCAGGAGCTTGACGCCACCGTCGACGATGACTCCTACTACACCGGAGGTGCCTACTACTATGTTCAGGCCGCTGACGATGACCAGGAGTAGTTTAGGTGGATGCCAGGTAGGAGGCCTGCGCCTCTTTCGATCTGGATCCCAGTTTGTGCTAGCCTTCTTAAGGCAAATTTGTTTAACTTATGTGTGTACTCAGATATTGTTGCTTCCGCTGACTCGTCTATGATCGAGCACTTGTATTCGAGCCCTCGAGGCCCCTGGCTTGTATTATGATGCTTGTATGACTTATTTTAATTTTTAGAGTTGTGTTGTGCTATCTTCCCGTCAGTCCCTGATCTTGATTGTACACGTTTGCGTGTATGATTAGTGTACGATTGAATCGGGGGCGTCACACAATTCTTACATCTGGATAGAAGTGGGCAGTGGAGTAAAACTGCATGATGAGATCATCATTCCACTTGGTGAGCTTCTGGGCAACAAAAGTATCAACTCCACATGCCTTAAAGCTATCATGCACTCCAGGGAAGTGATCCTCATTCTCCTTGATGTAGTCTCAGTCAACCCATCTCATATCACACACAATGGGCTTCTTGTCAAGCAGAATAGTCTCAAAGAAATCCTGCTGTTCCTTTGTGTGAAACCTATAGTCCACAACAGTTCTTCTCCTAACAGCATATGGATCAGATTCTCTCCATAGTCTCAATCCTGCATCCATCCTGATCTTCATGTTCTCTGCAACTGGGTGTGCATCAGTGTGGTCAGGGATCTTGGGCTTCAGCTTTGGCAACACAACAAAATCATTTTCTTCTTCAGCAGCTTGAGGCACTGGAGCCTTGTTCTTCTCTTCTGCAGGGATATTCCTAGTGCTCCTCTTGGGTTTTGGCTTTGGAGCTGGAGCAGCAACCTTGGGAGCAGCTTTGGGCTTTGAATAAGCAGCCCCTGATTTGATAGCATCTCCCATAAGCTTCTGAGCTTTGGGTGCTGGTGCAGCATCCTCTTCTTCTTTCTCTTCTTCTGAATCTTTCCTCATTGAGGGCTTGCCAAGAACTCTGGCAGTAGTGGCTCTTGCCCTCTTCTTCTTCTTATCTTCTCCAGCTGCCTCTTCTTCAGACTCAATGGTGAACTTCATAGTTTCACCTGTGGCAACTTTCCTTGGCTTTGATGATGTCTTCTTGCTGGCATCTTAGTTTTCATACCAGGCTTTGTTGCAGCTGTGCCATACTCCTTCTTTACCACCTTCTTCTTTGAAGTGGCTTCATCTTCAACTGCCAGATAATCTTCATCTTCAGAGTCAGAATTCCTCTTCTTCCTTGTCCTGGTGGCAGCCTTTGGCAGATTGCTGGGAGTGCTCCTGCTGCCATCATCATAACTGCTGGAGGGATCTGAACCCTCACTCAACTGCACATGCTGCTCAGTCCTATTCTGACTATCACTTTGATCAGACATCTCTGCAAATTATCTGATAGCAGATCCTGTGAATAGGTTATAGATGAGGTAGAGTAGATGAGCATCACAAGGTACAGAAGTTTTGCAAAAAGAATGACTTAAAAACTTAGTTTTACTTCTTCACAGAAAGCATTTCGGATCTACCGATTTATAAACTCGGTGACACCAAAGCAGCTTTTGGAACCTAAACTAGTGAACTCGGTCAAATTGAATCATAGTTCTGTGGTACCGAGACTGCTAGGGTTTCACAAGGAATCGAACTCGGTCACACCGATTTGCAATTTTCGGTCAGATCAAAAATGCGTATGCTCTAGGCTAAGCCAAAATCGGTGAGACCGATTTCTACAACTCGGTCAGTCCGAGATGAGTTCGGCGGAGACCTAACCCGAAATTTTCAAATCAAAACTAATCTACGGGATGTTTTCGCTGGACAGGATGATTTCAATCATGGCAATTATCATGGCAAAGCAATGTGCTAAGAATCAGAGTTAAGGATTAGCACAATGATCAAGTTTGTACCCTAGTTCAGCGACGAACTTGCTACAGCGGCAACGGCGGTGAAGATTTCCATTGACGGCAGCGGAGACCACCGGCGGGAGGTCGCTAGCGATGAGAGTACGATCCGGAGACCCGAAGAGGTAGAGGAGGTTATGCGCGGGCGAGAGGGTTTGGAAAAATTTCCAAAATTTGGCCCGTCCGTATATATAACCTGACCCTGTCGGTGTGACCGAGTGGAAAGACTCGGTGGCACCGAGATGCAAAACTGCAAGCAGTTACTGCAACTCGGTGTGACCAAAAGGTTCTAATTGGTTGCACCGAGATTGAAAACCCTAGATCAACTTAGTGATCTCGGTAGGACCGAAAGGGATAAATTGGTCAGACCGAGATGCACAAAGAGGTTTTGGAGGTTTAAGTCTATGACGAATCGGGAACTCCGAGTGATCCTCACACAGAGTGGTTCGAATCTGACTTGATCAAACTTTGTGATGTAGCATGAATAGAGTTTGAGACGAGAAAAACATAGATAGCTAGAGGGAGTTCTTAGGCATTCTTGTCCATCCATTTGGCAAAAGAGAAAGAACCAAACAATCAAACCAACAGATGGATGTCCTCGAATGAGTAAAATATGCAACCAACATGCTCACACAACAAAATGGCAAATGAAATATGTGACAAAGCATGCACAAACACTCTAGCATCTATCAAGCAATTTTGCAATGACTAGGTCATCTATATATGAGTATATTGACTTAGGAGTCAAATGAGAACATTTGATCATAGGTCATTCTCATCGTTTAAGCACAAGTGGGGTTACCACTTTTACATAAAGCATTGATGTGTTCACACTATTAGAGTTGCTTTAGCTCAATTGATTAGAGTAAAGCTCCCCCTAGATGTGATATCCCCCCTTAGAGGGATGAACTAACCTTGGGTTTTGTCGATGATGACTTCATGTAGGTGTTGAAGATGTGGATGCTCAAAGTTGATGTAGATCATTCGGAGCAATCCTTTGGAGTTAGTTGCACTTTCAATACCTACATGGGTTAGTCCCACAAAGAACAAACAAGGATATCCATGGACATAAACTGATGCATACACAATATGATGTCCATGAAAGCATTAGGTTACCTTATCCCTTGTCTTACCAACAAGAGGGTTTGTGACTCCTTGAACTAGTGCAAGATATGGAAGTTGTTTGCACTTGTCCTTGCCAAAATGATAAGAGTGAAGTATGTTGGCGGAGTCACCCTCAAGAACTCTCTAGTTCTTCTTCTTCTGGATCCACACCATCTTGATGGGAATCCTTGGAGTTGTAGTTGTACTTGATGAAGTAGAAATTGATGCAGTCTTGGGAACCCACTTGACCATGGCCTCGGGTGCTTCTTCAAATGCATCAATTTCCTCTTCAAGCTTGTCCTTGACTTTGTGGTCTTGTGGTGTAAGATCATCCTGAGCTTGTGTCCCTTTGAAAGAGGTAGGATCATACTTCTCTTGTTGAGAAACAAACTTCATCTTGGGGTATTGATCTTCTTCCCACTCAACTCCATTGGCATTGAACTTTCGTTCAAACCCAACACCTTGATTCTTCCGGTGTCTTCCTTGCTTGCGTACAATTTCCTCAAATTGCTTACTTCCGGCAAGGCTCTTGTAAACACCTTTCTCTATAATTCCCTTCAATAAGCTATTTTCTTGCTCAAGTGTAACTTGGATAAGATAATCATTAGTGGAATCAAGAGAACTACTAGAAGTAACAACATTGGTTTTAGCATGATTATTGTTACTACTAGTTGAAGCATCTTTCTTGTTTTTGTTGCTAGATTTAACTTGTGGCATGTAAGTAGACAAGAGTAAACACTTGGCAATGTGAGAAGAACTTTTCTTGTGAAGATCATCATTGATTGCCTTTAAAAACTCATGCTCTTGGTCAAGGTTGAGCTTTTCAAAGCGTAGCTTATCATGAGTCTTTAAAAGTTCTCGATGATTTTCCAAGGTAGTTCCATGAGCTAACTTAAGAGTGTTTAATTCTTTAGTTAGTCGCTCAATCTCCTTCTTATCATCGTCATTTGTTTTATCTTGATTAGCATGATTAATTGACGTTTCATCATAGTTTTCATCACTAGAGTTGTCAACAAGTAAATCATCATCACCTAGCAAATCATCTTCATCACTATTGAAATCAACATACTCGGGATGTGTTACCTTTGGACCCTTGGCCATGAAGCATCTTCTAATTCCTTCATTTGGTGAGTCAAATATGTCGTAGGAGTTGGTTGACGCAAGTGCTAGACCAGCAACACCTTCATCTTGAGTATATTCGGAGTCGGAGTGATAACTTCTTTCGGAATGATTGTCGGAGTCGGAGCCGGATACCATTCACCAACATGAGCTTTATGTCTTCTTTTTTTGTAGCTCCTTGATGAATTTTCTTTCCTTTCCGAGTCCTTGCTTCTCCGAGAGGGTTTTGGTTCATAACGATCATCTCTACTCCTCCTTTCTCTTGGTGGTGATTCCTCTCTTCTACTTCTTCTTTTGGGAAAATCTTCTATTCTTTTGTAGGGAGCCGTACACTCATTGGAGTAGTGTCCAGGTCTTCCACAGTTGTAGCAATTTTGCTCACGACTAGAAGATCTTTTGTCATTGTAGGACCTTGACTTGGAACTTCTTTCTTTGCTTATACTCTTGTAGAACTTGTTGAAGTTCTTCACCTTTAGACTAATTCTTCATTGAAGGTTTGTTTCTCACTTGATGATGTGGGAGCATCACACGAGGCTTTGTAAGCACCACTTGAATTATTGTGAAGCTCTTCCTTATCCTTGAGTGACATCTCATGAGCAACAATTCTTCCAATGACTTACGTTGGCTTGCGATCTTTGTAATTGGGCATCATTTGGATCAATGTGCACACGGTATCATATTTTCCATCCAAGGCTCTTAGGATCTTCTTGATGAGGAATTTGTCGATCATTGATACGTCCATTCTGCATCATGCTTTTATATCGATATTTATTGCATTATGGGCTGTTACTTCACGTTATGTCACAATACTTATGGCTATTCTCTCTTATTTTACAAGGTTTACATAAGGAGGGAGAATGCCGGCAGCTGGAATTCTGGGCTGGAAAAGGAGCAAATATTAGAGACCTATTCTGCACAACTCCAAAAGTCCTGAAACTCCACGGAATATCTTACAATAAATAATAAATAATCCTCGCCAAAGATGAAGTCCAGGGGGCCCACACCCTGTCCACAAGGGTGGGGGGGCGCCCCCCTACCTCGTGGGCCCCCTAGTGGCTCTCCGATGACCATCTTCTGCTATATGAAGTCTTTCATCAAGAAAAAAAGAAGAAGCAACCTTTCGGGACGAGACTCCGCCGCCACGAGGCGGAACCTTGGCGGAACCAATCTAAGGCTCCGGCAGAGCTGTTCTACCGGGGACACTTCCCTCCGGGAGGGGGAAATCATCACCATCGTCATCACCAACGCTCCTCCCATCTGGAGAGGGCAATCTCCATCAACATCTTCACCAGCACCATCTCATCTCAAAACCCTAGTTCATCTCTTGTATCCAATTCTTGTCTCTAAGTCCGGGATTGGTACTAGTAGGTTGCTAGTAGTGTTGATTACTCTTTGTAGTTGATGCTAGTTAGTTTATTTGGTGGAAGATTATATGTTCAGATCCTTTATGCATATTATTACCCCTCTGATTATGAACATGAATATGCTTTGTGAGTAGTTACGTTTGTCCCTGAGGACAAGGGAGAAGTCTTGCTATTAGTAGTCATGTGAATTTGGTATTCGTTCGATATTTTGATGAGATGTATGTTGTCTAGCCTCTAGTAGTGTTATGTGAACGTCGACTACATAACACTTCACCATTATTTGGGCCTAGAGGAAGGCATTGGGAAGTAATAAGTAGATGATGGGTTGCTAGAGTGACAGAAGCTTAAACCCTAGTTTATGCGTTGCTTTGTAAGGGGTTGATTTGGATCCATATGTTTCATGCTATGGTTAGATTTACCTTAATACTTTTGTTGTAGTTGCGGATGCTTGCAATAGAGGTTAATCATAAGTGGGATGCTTGTTCAAGTAAGAACAGCACCCAAGAACCGGTCCACCCACATGTCAAATTATCAAAGTACCGAATGCGAATCATATGAGCGTGATGAAAACTAGCTTGACGATATTCCCATGTGTCCTCTGGAGCGCTTTTCCTTATATAAGAGTTTGTCCAGGCTTGTCCTTTGCTACAAAAAGGATTGGGCCACCTTGCTGCACTTTATTTACTTTTGTTACTTGTTGCTCATTACAAATTATCTTATCACAAAACTATCTGTTACCACTTATTTCAGTACTTGCAGAGAATACCTTGCTAAAAACCGCTTATAATTTCCTTCTGCTCCTCGTTGGGTTCGACACTCTTACTTATAGAAAGGACTACGATTGATCCCCAATACTTGTGGGTCATCAAGACTCTTTTCTGGCGTCGTTGCCGGGGAGTGAAGCGCCTTTGGTAGGTGGAATTTGGTAACGAAAAATTTATATACTGTGCTGAAATTTACTATCACATATTACTATGGAAAGTAATCCTCTGAGGGGCTTGTTCGGGGTATCTTCACCTCATCCAGTAGAGCAAAGAGTTGCTCCTCAACCTACAGAACCTATTGAAAATGAAACTCCTTTTGAATTTCCTTCGGGTATGATAGAAAAACTGCTAGCTAATCCTTTAATAGGAGATGGAACAAAGCATCCTGATGAGCACTTAATATATGTGGATGAAGTTTGTGGATTATTTAAGCTTGCAGGTATATCCGATGATGTTGCTAAGAAGAAGTTCTTCCCATTATCTTTGAAGGGAGGCGCATTGACATGGTATAGGCTATGTGATGATACGAGATCATGGAACTATAGAAGATTGAAATTGGAATTCCATCAAAAGTATTACCCTATGCATCTTGTTCATCGTGATCGCAATTATATATATAATTTTTGGCCTCGCGAAGGAGAAAGCATTGCTCAAGCTTGGGGGAGGCTTAAATCAATGTTATATTCATGCCCCGATCATGAGCTCTCGAGAGAAATAATTATTCAAAGTTTTTATGATCGGCTTTCTCATAAGAATCAAACCATGCTCGATACTTCTTGTGTTGGCTCTTTTATGATGAAGACTATTGACTTTAAATGTGACTTATTGGATAGAATTAAACGCAACTCTGAAGATTGGGACCTCGACGAAGGTAAGGAGTCAGTTATGACACCTAAGTTTGATTGTGTTAAATCTTTTATGGATAGCGATATTTTTCGTAAGTTTAGCACTAAATATGGACTTGACTCTGAGATAGTAGCTTCTTTCTGTGAATCTTTTGCTACTTATGTTGATCTCCCGAAGGAGAAGTGGTTTAAATATCATCCTCCCATAGAAGTAAAAGTAGCTGCACCTATTAAAGTTGAAGAAAAGACTGTCACTAATAATGATCCTATTGTTCCTACTTCTTATGTTGAGAAACCACCTTTCCCTGTTACAATAAAGGATCATGCTAAAGCTTCAACTGTGGTTCGTAAAAGAAATATTAGAACTTATACACCTCCTGAGCAAGTTAAAGTAGAACCTAATATTGCTATTGTTAAAGATCTCTTGTCTGACAATATTGATGGGCATGTTATTCAGTTCAACGGTGAAACTGCTAGAATTGCTAAACCTTGTGCTAAACATAAACATAGACCTGTGGTAGGCGTGCTTGTTATTTATGTTAAAATAGGAGATCATTGTTATCATGGCTTATGTGATATGGGTGCTAGTGCTAGTGTTATACCTATTACCTTATATGAAGAAATTAAGCATGAAATTGCACCTGCTGAGATAGAAGATATTGATGTTACAATTAAACTTGCCAATAGAGATACTATTTCACCAATTGGGATTGTTAGAGATGTTGAAGTCTTGTGTGGGAAAACTAAATATCCCGCTGATTTTCTTGTTCTTGGTTCCCCACAAGATAGCTTTTGTCCCATTATATTTGGTAGACCCTTCTTGAACACTGTTAAAGGATAGACTGCGAAAAGAATGTTGTTACTATTGGCTTGGATGATATGATTCATGAGTTTAATTTCTCTAAATTTAGTAAACAACATCGTGAAGAAGAATTGCCTAGTAAGGATGGTATTATTGGTCTTGCTTCTATTGTCGTACCTCCTAGTGACCCTTTAGAACATTATTTGCTAGACCATGAAAATGATATGTTCATGAATGAAAGAAGGGAAATATATGAAATATTCTTTAAGCAGGAACCTATTCTGAAACACAATTTGCATGTTGAAATCTTAGGGGATCCTCCTCCACCTAAGGGTGATCCCGTGTTTGAGCTTAAACCGTTGCCTGATAATCTTAAATATGCTTATCTTGATGAAAAGAAGATATATACTGTTATTATTAGTGCTAACCTTTCAGAGCATGAAGAAGAAAGATTATTGAAAACTCTGAAGAAGCACCGTGCTGCAATTGGATATACTCTTGATGATCTTAAGGGCATTAGTCCCACTCTCTGTCAACATAAAATAAATTTGGAAGCGGATGCCAAACCAGTTCATGATCCTCAACGACGTTTGAATCCTAAAATGAAAGAAGTGGTAACAAAAGAAATACTCAAGCTTCTGGAGGCAAGTACAATCAAAGACTACTTTTACATGCCCTTTTGGTACTTTTGCTTATAGACGTATGCCTTTTGGTTTATGTAATGCACCTGCTACCTTTCAAAGATGCATGATGGCTATATTCTCTGACTTTTGTGAAAAGATTTGTGAGGTTTTCATGGACGACTTTTCCGTCTATGGTTCCTCTTTTGACCATTGCTTGAGCAATCTTGATCAAGTTTTGCAGAGATGTGAAGAAACTAATCTTGTCTTGAATTGGGAAAAGTGCCACTTTATGGTTAATGAAGGTATTGTATTGGGGCATAAAGTTTCTGAAAGAGGTATTAAAGTTGATAAAGCAAAGGTTGATGCTATTGAAAAGATACCATGTCCCAAGGACATCAAAGGTATAAGATGTTTCCTTGGTCACGCCGGATTTTATAGGAGGTTCATTAAGGACTTCTCAAAAATTTCTCGGCCTCTCACTAATTTATTACAAAAAGATATACCATTTGTCTTTGATGATGATTGTGTAGAAGCATTTGAAATACTTAAGAAAGCATTAGTCTCTGCACATATTGTTCAGCCACCTGATTGGAATTTACCCTTTGAAATTATGTGTGATGCCATTGATTATGCTGTAGGTGTTGTTCTAGGGCAAAGAGTTGATAAGAAATTAAATGTTATCCATTATGCTAGTAAGACTCTAGACAATGCTCAAAGAAATTATGCTACTACTGAAAAAGAACTCTTAGCAGTTGTATTTGCTTGTGATATGTTCAGACCTTATATTGTTGATTCTAAAGTAACCATTCACACTGATCATGCTGTTATTAAATATCTGATGGAAAAGAAAGATGCTAAACCTAGACTTATTAGATGGGTTCTCCTCCTACAAGAATTTGATTTGCATATTGTTGATAGGAAAGGAGCTGAGAACCCCGTTGCAGACAACTTATCTAGGTTAGAAAATGTTCTTGATGACCCACTACCTATTGATGATAGCTTTCCTGATGAGCAATTAAATGTTGTAAGTACTTCTCGTAGTACTCCTTGGTATGTTGATTATGCTAATTATATTGTTGCTAAGTTTATACCACCTAGCTTCACATACCAGCAAAAGAAAAAGTTCTTCTATGATTTAAGGCATTACTTTTGGGATGACCCACATCTTTATAAAGAAGGAGTAGATGGTGTTATTAGACGTTGTGTACCTGAGCATGAACAGGAACAGATCCTACGCAAGTGTCACTACGAAGCTTATGGAGGACACCATGCTGGAGACAGAACTGCACATAGGTATTGCAATCCGGTTTTTATTGGCCTACTCTTGTAACATCCCAAAATTCTAAATTTTGGAATGTTATATTAAATAAATAACTATGCTTGATTGTCTGATTGTTGGCTTGATGGAATGAGTGAAACTGAGTGAAATTTGAAACTTTTGAAAGTGAATGAGAGGGAATGAAATGACTTTCCCAAAACTTTCTCCTTTGCCTTTTGGATCTCAATGAATTCAAATTCATTCCAACACCAAAGCCTAGAGTGAAGATGACATGACTTCTTCCATTTTGAAATGAATAGGGTTTTGGCAAAAGAATTTGAATTTCATTTGGGAAGATTTCAAATTCAAAGCTTTATGCAACTCAATGATTTTCATGAGGGAAGATAAAATGACTTCTTCAATTATGTGGAATAGGAGTTGGAAGTTAAAATGAATCAAGTTGAAAGTCATTTGAAAGTGCTTTGAAACCCTCTTTCAAATTTTGAGTTTTGAATTTGAATTCAAACTTTGGCAAATGGGAATCATTTCAAAAACTATGCCTGATAAATACTTGACCAAAAGTATGAGAGGAGCAAACATGACACTCCAAAAATATCAGAAGAAAACCTTGCCAAAAGATTTGGATTCAAATCTGAAATTTATTTGAATTTGGAAAAAATGGATTTTTATAAAGTTTGGATTTTGCCTTTGGAAAAATGTTCAAATGAAAGGGAATATTCCCTGATCATTTTGGTATATATATACCCTATATAAAATATTTATAGATATTGTTTTATTTTTGTTTTGTTTTATTTAAAAAATAAAGAAAAACCCCAGGCGCCAGCCAGCCACCCTGTGCCCAACAGCGCCGCACCCAGCGCTGGCCCAAGCCAGCCGCCCACTAGGCCAACAGCCAGCCCAGCTCCACTCACCCTCGCCCACTTTGAAAGCGCTTACTGCCGACCACCCGATCGCCTCGCCTCTCTCTCTCTCGACCATGGGACCCACCCCTTCTTCCTCCCCGCCACACGCCACGCCGCCCCATGGATCGCGGATCGAAGGATCCGGATGCCGATTCCTCCCCGATCCCTTCCTTCCCGACGAGGCCCCGCCCTATAAAACCCCTCGCCGCACCCCATTCCCCGAGACCTCGCCACACCTCTCCCCTCCCGCTCGACGTCGCGGGAGCCAAGCACTCCCGCGCCATTGTCGCCGCCGACGACGCCCTAGTCCCCCGACCAACCCCGACCCCACCGAACCCTCCTCAGCTCCCCAGGTCCATGCACGGCGACCTCGAGCTCACCGACGCCTGAAGCCCGACACACTCTCGCCGCCCGCCGCCGCCGCCGAGTCTGGTAAGCCACCGCAACCCCTCCCGTCCGATCCTAGATGAGTGGCTAGGATTAGAACCCGAAGGGTAAGTTTTATTATAAAACCGCCGGTCCAATCGGTTTATTTTAGGTTAGGTTTTTATTTTGTTGGGCCCGGTTCGTTTTAGTTAACCCTAGGGCCCGTTTAGTCTATTTAACGCCTAGTGCACAGTATAGGCCCATTAGGCCTTTTTCTTTTATTTTGATTTTTCTGTTTTAGCGAATAGTTTCATTTTCAAAATTTCATATCTTTTATTCTGTTTAATATTTTTGAGTGATTCTTTTTTTGTTGGATTGCAAATTTTATGTAGTTTTTGTAGAATATATATTTAGCTATGTTAAAAATAATTAAAAATGCTTTAATTTAGTTTTAATAAGAATAGTAAATCTGCTATAACTTGAGTTAGAAAAATTATTTTTGCATGATTCTTTTGTCCCAACTTTATTTTAACATTGCCAAACCCTAGAAATTAACTTGGGTATTTTAGGATTAATAAATAATTAGTTTTAAGCAGAATCCTATTAACCCTAATTAATTAACTAGCTCCTGTTTTCCTAATACTCTAATTAGTAAATGAATTTATTTTTAACTTGTGATTAGTTATTCTAGGTTAGTTTCTGTCATTCTAGTAGATGAACTTTTATTTATAATTAATAAAAGTTTTAATTTATTTTTCTTAATAGAAATTGGATTAGGCCTAAAATGAGTTTTATAATAGCTTTTTAATTAATTCTTTTTGCTCCTAGTTGCTTAGTGAATCCTTTTCTGTTAAGTTAACCTAAAACCATGATTAGGTTGTGTTAAGAAAAATTTTGTTATATAAAACTACTTTTTGTTATTGTTTGAAGTAGGGAAAAACTTTGAGTGGCATTTCTTTGAGTTTTCCTTTGGATTTGGATTTGGTTTTGGTTGATTTGTTGTGTTATGTTACTTTTGTTGTGTTATGTTACTTTTGTTGTGTTATGTGATCCTATTGCTATGTGCTTATTATAGTTATTGTTTGCCTCGGTAGAATTTCCGGAGTGCGAAGATTGCTACCACGAAACCCTAGTTTTTCGAAGATCGTCAACCAGGCAAGTTCACTTTGACCATGCTTTCATACCTATGTTTTATTGCATTTAGTGACATCTTTGCAACCACCCCTCAGAGTGTTATTGAAATTCTAGTAGTTGAGTAGTATGCATGAGGTAGGAACCCATCACCCTGTTACCAAGCCCGGACGTTATTTCTTTAATGCTACGCTATAGTAGACGGGTTTGGTATGAGTGCACGGAGTGGTGTGAGAATGGAGGATTCTACGTCAATGACGACAACTCCATGATGGAATCTGCAAGGACTGCATCTTCAAGACCTCAAGACTTCAAGACTCGAGACAGATTTCAATACACACTCTTTGGGTGAAGGATTTGTTGACGGGCACCTGGAGAACCCAGTGGTTGGCCGGATGCATGGAGAAGCGCCATGACATCTTGCGAAAGCTTCACCCAGACTCAAAGAGACGGAAGAATACTTCACGCCGGAAGCTTACCTGTGCAACCGCAAGTCATTATGGGCTCGGCTTGGTTGACCTTAGTTGTGACTCTGGCTGGGGCGGTGCTAGCAGATGTAGAACTACGGTAGGATTGGATGGGTACCGGACGGTGGTCGAGGAACTCTTTGGAAGACCATGTTTGGTCATCTTGTTCTCAAACACTCAAGTGCGAGAACGTAAAGAGAGGATCGAATCTTGCGGGTAAAGTGTACAAACCTCTGCAGAGGGTTATAACCTAATCGATTAGCCGTGTCCCGATTCACGGACAATTTGAGCATCTGGACTTGGATCTATTTCGAACTCTCAACACCGGATTGATAACTTAATTGTGGGCAACTTATGATGATTTTGGGCTATGAGACATCGGTTGGCGGAACCATGTCATGATAGAAAACTCCATAGTACAGACTCCATTTATGCCTTTGATGTAGGTAAAATAAAATCAGCTTTTATGCAAACAAAACTCAGATCTGAGCCATAAAGCCATACTGCATATAGTATAGTTTATCATCTGTTTTCTCATATTGTGATCTTGCGGTACATTCAATGTACTGACCTACACGGCTGCAACGTATCATGTTGCGAGATACTTCCTCGACGAGTAAGAGTTACGATCAGGGTTACGGTCTACACTCAACTCTGCCGATGGCGTTGATGGGACTCCACACCCGTTTGATTGTTTCACTGAGTATTATGAGGTATATATCAGTTTTACATTATTTATGCATGTGATTGCACCTTGATATATACATTGATGTACTGTATGTGCAAACATACTTGATCGAGGATGGCACAATAACACGAGGCTTGACCGTCGAGGTCGGGTCGCTCTGAGAGATGGTATCGAGCACATGTTGACTGTGGGGACGTGACCCTAGAAACCGGAAAGCCCTTAGACAGGATATATCAAAAACTTTATTTTCAAAAAGACTCTTACTTCTCATCTTTTCTGATTTTATCAAATAGACCCTCTCACCTCAAATAGTTAGAATATACACCTTTCCCTTTTGATCACACGGAAGATCAACTGAAGTCACTCCAAGAATTAAAGATATCGGACAACTGATGGCCATTTCAGAGTAAAGAGAATTTCACCATGTGTTGGAAGAATTGAAGCTACAACAGTTGAAGACTCCGAAGACTTGAAGGATCTGAAGAATTAATTGACCTTTAGAAGACCAAACCCTGTTATACACCTACGTTAGATACAACGATTTGTGAGCTGTCATTTGTTTGATGTTTTCCGACAGCCACAAGGTAAAACTTGTTTCTTCAAAAAACTATTGTTTGTATTGTGTGTATATCCCTCCCCACCTCTCTCATATCTCATCCCAAAACTTTTGGACCCCATAGATGATGAATGAAGTTGGACTGATATTCTCTGGACCGAAGACTCAGCCGGAGGCAGAGCTATGGATGCAGAACATGGAAAATCACTTCGGGAGCAATTTGGTTTCAAGGAAGTATGAGGTCCAATACGCTTCAAGATTTTTTCGAAAGTGCTGCAACCTGGTGGAACATGCATCAAGCCATACAGGGATTTAATGGAGCAAGAACTTGGGAGGAATTCAAGAAGACCCTATTGAGATCATGTCTCATCCGGAAGCACTATGATAACCCGAGACCTTGTGCCTGCAAGATTTGCGGAGAAATAGGACACACCCAGGAGGAACACAAGGATGGATGCCCTCATTGTGAGGAAGAACACCCAGCTGAGGAATGCCCAACTAGTCAGGTGACTTGTTTCTTGTGTGAAGGAACCACCCATTACCCGGGGCAGTGTCACATTTACCCCATGGTGCAACAAACTATTCAGGAGCAGGAAGAAGGAATGAAAGAAGCCCTCCGAGAAGTTATGAAAGAACCAGTGATGAAGGAATGTGTTGAAGACCTTGATGGAGAAGGCCTCAACAGATTTTACTCCAATGCCTGCTATTCATGTGGAGAAGAAGGACATTTTCACAAGATTGCACCAAGGAAAGAAAAGAGTATCCGGGATACTTCCGGCAATGAAGTGAAGTTTGACCCTCGGGAGATAGAAACTCGAGCATTACAGCGAAATCCAGGAAGAGAAGACAATCCGAGAACAACGCAACTTTTGCAGAGAAGGACCTAAGTCATATCACTTGTTACGGATGCAAGGATTTAGGTCATTACGCTAGTAAATGTCCAGAAAAGAAGCCAAGAATCCAAGGAGCCCGCATAATCACAAAGAAGCCCCGAGACATGTCGGAAGTCATTTGTTTTCGCTGCAAGGAGGCAGGACATTATGCTGTTAAATGTCCCGACAAGATGAAAGCTGGAGTTGAGTAGTTGGAATTTTGATATGGATAATAAGAGTAGTAGAAAGAAATTTCCTTTTCATGAGCTCAATGAGTTGAGTTATGTAATAGATTACCCTGAGATTGTAATAGTTCATGACTCAATAAAGTTGTGTCACATGCTGAAAAGCTTTAAGGAGTTGTCATATTTTATCTTGGAAATTAATATTCTTGATGAACATGGAAGAAGGTGAGTTGTGATGCATAAACAGGAAATTGGAAATTGAGTTTGAAGTTCTGTTTGGATGATATGAATGTATGCCCCAGGAGATAAGTACCTTAAATTATGAGCATCATTTCTGCTTCACAACTGCAGATGACGACCCTTTACGAGTCTTTCCTTAAAGGTCCGGAAACAATCATGACCCTGACAAGTGATCATGATTACCCGAAGATCCTGAAGGACATGATGAAGCATATTCACCTTGAAGGAGATGCAGTCTACAAAGGCTACCCCTTCATGCATAAGGGAGTGGAACTTTGGTATGTGGAGGTACACCTCCACCATTTGAAAGGAGTTTGCCCAAAGAGGATGGGGCATTACTTTTTCATCTCACGTGTGCCACAAGCAACTTTCTTCGATGCCGTTCGTGAAGCAGCCATGGAAGCCATACGCCAGATCGGAGAAATACTTGAAGCAAGACTCCGTTATACTCAGGAATACCTAAGCGAAGTGCATGCAGAGATGATGAAGGTGAAGCTCAAGACCACCATGATGAAACAGAAGATTGAAGATTTCAAGGCTCATGTCGCACAATTCCAAAGGATCAAGAATCCTCGAGGAGGATAAATAAATAAAGTGGAAGTAATGTCGACCATACCAAATCATGTGGGTGGCAGCATTTGTAACAAGTACTTTTGGAATTTGGATTCTGAAAATGGTTAAGGATGTAATGAAAGATTGATATGAGATTAATGAGATTTTATGGATAAACTTGTGCACTTCTTTTGGTCATAGTACTCTATAAAGCCACAGGATCAATGAAGAAAGAAACGTGTTATTCATGACGGCCATAGAAGGAAGCTGGACAAAATAAGTTGGAGTTTTGTTTTGATATGATGGTATGAAGAAACAGAGTACTCTGGATTTAAGGAGGTGTAACAAGAGAGTTACTCCAAGGATGAGTTAAAGCTGCACTAGTGTTGAAGTGGGCCATAACCCACGTGCCCGAGGATTTTGAGAAGGAACCGTTGTAACCTTGATAAAGGAATAAATTTGGAAGAATCAGTGATCCAATCAGCCTACGTTTACGTAGGAGGTTACGCAAAAACACGAGAGTGGTGAAGTAACGATAGATGTTTTGTTTGGCATGCGAAACCATGGATTTATACGAACTCAGTTCGAGAACAAGAGAAATTCTGCAATGCTTGTGAGTATGCCCAAGTGTTAAAATACGTGATTCGATATTTACGTATGTGGTAATGGTTCAAATGCACGGATGGATTGGCCCCATACCGGAGACTTCTATCATGAACTATCATATGTTGATGGAAAATCGAGAGCCTTGAAAAACTTAGAAGAGTGTCGACGCGATAAGCCATAAAACCATAAAATGGTAGGACGATGGAACCCCATTACAGCAAACCGTTGCCAAACGTAGGTTATACGGTGAGGTTCAACCTGACCTGTTTTCTGCAGGAGAAAACCATAAATTGTAGACCACCATGAGTGTTTCGATAGTTGTTTAGAATGGACACAGACCTATCAGCTAAGAAGATTCAGTCTCGGACGAATTTCAACTTTGACGAACCGACCCAAGCTTTTGAGGAAAACTCTATGCTTCTGACAGAAGAGCTTTAATGAAGGAGCTATTGTAAGATATGTGAAGAGACATACATTGTCAGCCCTCCAGAGGAAATATCTGAGTTTATTGGAACCATGACCTTGCTTTTAAGTGTGGTAGCCCACCTGACCTTTCTGACCAGAACATTTGCTAGAAGACCCCCAACCCCTAACCCTTTCTTGCTAGCCTCTTCGAATCTCGAGGACGAGATTCATTTTAAGTGTGGTAGGTTTGTAACATCCCAAAATTCTAAATTTTGGAATGTTATATTAAATAAATAACTATGCTTGATTGTCTGATTATTGGCTTGATGGAATGAGTGAAACTGAGTGAAATTTGAAACTTTTGAAAGTGAATGAGAGGGAATGAAATGACTTTCCCAAAACTTTCTCCTTTGCCTTTTTGGATCTCAATGAATTCAAATTCATTCCAACACCAAAGCCTAGAGTGAAGATGACATGACTTCTTCCATTTTGAAATGAATAGGGTTTTGGCAAAAGAATTTGAATTTCATTTGGGAAGATTTCAAATTCAAAGCTTTATGCAACTCAATGATTTTCATGAGGGAAGATAAAATGACTTCTTCAATTATGTGGAATAGGAGTTGGAGGTTAAAATGAATCAAGTTGAAAGTCATTTGAAAGTGCTTTGAAACCCTCTTTCAAATTTTGAGTTTTGAATTTGAATTCAAACTTTGGCAAATGGGAATCATTTCAAAAACTATGCCTGATAAATACTTGACCAAAAGTATGAGAGGAGCAAACATGACACTCAAAAATATCGAAGAAAACCTTGCCAAAAGATTTGGATTCAAATCTGAAATTTATTTGAATTTGGAAAAATGGATTTTTATAAAGTTTGGATTTTGCCTTTGGAAAAATGTTCAAATGAAAGGAATATTCCCTGATCATTTTGGTATATATATACCCTATATAAAATATTTATAGATATTGTTTTATTTAAAAAATAAAGAAAAACCCCAGGCGCCACCAAAGCCACCCCAGTGCCCAGCCAATGCCAAGCCCTGCTGGCCCAAGCCCAAGCCACCGCCCACTAGGCCAACAGGCCAGCCCAGCGCTCCACTCACCCCTCGCTCACAGACCAGGCGCTCTGCGCCGCCACCCGATCGCCTCGCCTCTCTCTCTCTCTCTCGACCATGGACCCACCCCTTCTTCCTCCCCGTCCCATGCCACGCCGTCGCCATGGATCGCCGGATCCCGAAGGATCCGGATGCCGATTCCCTCCCGATCCCTTCCTTCCCGACGAGGCCCCGCCCTATAAAACCCCTCGCACCCCATTCCCCGAGACCTCGCCAGACCTCTCCCTCCCGCTCGACGTCGCGGAGCCAAGCTCTCCCGCCGCCATTGTCGCCCGACGACGCCTAGTCCCCCGACCAACCCCGACCCCACGAACCCCCCGTGCTCCCCCGCATCCGCACTGCGACTCCTCGAGCTCACCGACGCCCGGAAGCCCCGACGCACTCTCGCCGCCGCCGCCGCCGTCGCCGGAGTCCGGTAAGCCAGCGGCAACCCCCTCCCCCGTCCGATCCTAGATGAGTGGCTAGGATTAGAACCCCGAAGGGGTAAGTTTTTATTATAAAACCGGCCGGTCCAATCGGTTTATTTTTAGGTTAGGTTTTTATTTTGTTGGGCCCGGTTCGTTTTAGTTAACCCTAGGGCCCGTTTAGTCTATTTAACGCCTAGTGCACAGTATAGGCCCATTAGGCCTTTTTCTTTTATTTTGATTTTTCTGTTTTAGCAGAATAGTTTCTGTTTTCAAAATTTCATATCTTTTATTCTGTTTAATATTTTTGAGTGATTCTTTTTTTGTTGGATTGCAAATTTTATGTAGTTTTTGTAGAATATATATTTAGCTATGTTAAAAATAATTAAAAATGCTTTAATTTAGTTTTAATCAGAATAGTAAATCTGCTATAACTTGAGTTAGAAAAATTATTTTTGCATGATTCTTTTTGTCCCAACTTTATTTTAACATTGCAAAACCCTAGAAATTAACTTGGGTATTTTAGGATTAATAAATAATTAGTTTTAAGCAGAATCCTATTAACCCTAATTAATTAACTAGCTCCTGTTTTCCTAATACTCTAATTAGTAAATGAATTTATTTTTAACTTGTGATTAGTTATTCTAGGTTAGTTTCTGTCATTCTAGTAGATGAACTTTTATTTATAATTAATAAAAGTTTTAATTTATTTTTCTTAATAGAAATTGGATTAGGCCTAAAATGAGTTTTATAATAGCTTTTAATTAATTCTTTTTGCTCCTAGTTGCTTAGTGAATCCTTTTCTGTTAAGTTAACCTAAAACCATGATTAGGTTGTGTTAAGAAAATTTTGTTATATAAAACTACTTTTTGTTATTGTTTGAAGTAGGGAAAAACTTTGAGTGGCATTTCTTTGAGTTTTCCTTTGGATTTGGATTTGGTTTTGGTTGATTTGTTGTGTTATGTTACTTTTGTTGTGTTATGTTACTTTTGTTGTGTTATGTGATCCTATTGCTATGTGCTTATTATAGTTATTGTTTGCCTCGGTAGAATTTCCGGAGTGCGAAGATTGCTACCACGAAACCCTAGTTTTTCGAAGATCGTCAACCAGGCAAGTTCACTTTGACCATGCTTTCATACCTATGTTTTATTGCATTTAGTGACATCTTTGCAACCACCCCTCAGTAGTGTTATTGAAATTCTAGTAGTTGAGTAGTATGCATGAGGTAGGAACCCATCACCCTGTTACCAAGCCCGGGACGTTATTTCTTTAATGCTACGCTATAGTAGACGGGGTTTGGTATGAGTGCACGGGAGTGGTGTGAGAATGGAGGATTCTACGTCAATGACGACAACTCCATGATGGAATCTGCAAGGACTGCATCTTCAAGACCTCAAGACTTCAAGACTCGAGACAGGATTTCAATACACACTCTTTGGGTGAAGGGCGGTTGACGGGCACCTGGAGAACCCAGTGGTTGGCCGGATGCATGGAGAAGCGCCATGACATCTTGCGGAAAGCTTCACCCAGACTCAAAGAGACGGAAGAATACTTCACGCCGGAAGCTTACCTGCAACCGCAAGTCATTATGGGCTCGCTTGGTTGACCTTAGTTGTGACTCTGGCTGGGGCGGTGCTAGCAGATGTAGAACTACGGTAGGATTGGATGGGTACGGACGGTGGTCGAGGAACTCTTTGGAAGACCATGTTTGGTCATCTTGTTCTCAAACACTCAAGTGCGAGAACGTAAAGAGAGGATCGAATCTTGTGGGTAAAGTGTACAAACCTCTGCAGAGGGTTATAACCTAATCGATTAGCCGTGTCCCGATTACGGACAATTTGAGCATCTGGACTTGGATCTATTTGGAACTCTCAACACGGATTGATAACTTAATTGTGGGCAACTTATGATGATTTTGGGCTATGAGACATCGGTTGGCGGAACCATGTCATGATAGAAAACTCCATAGTACAGACTCCATTTATGCCTTTGATGTAGGTAAAATAAAATCAGCTTTTATGCAAACAAAACTCGAGATCTGAGCCATAAAGCCATACTACATATAGTATAGTTTATCATCTGTTTTCTCATATTGTGATCTTGCCGGTACATTCAATGTCTTGACCTACACGGCTGCAACGTATCATGTTGCAGATACTTCCTCGACGAGTAAGAGTTACGATACAGGGTTACGGTCTACACTCAACCTGCCGATGGCGTTGATGGGACTCCACATCCGTTTGATTGTTTCCACTGAGTATTATGAGGTATATATCAGTTTTACGTTATTTATGCATGTGATTGCACCTTGATATATACATTGATGTACTGTGTGTGCCAACATACTGATCCAGGGATGGCACAGTAACACAGAGGCTTGACCGTCTGAGGTCGGGTCGCTACAACTCTCTTCAAGGATTCTCGTAAGTTTGTCCTATCTTGTGATGAATGTCAAAGAATTGGTAATATTAGTAGACGTCAAGAAATGCCTATGAATTATTCACTTGTTATTGAACCATTTGATGTGTGGGGCTTTGATTATATGGGACCTTTTCCTGCCTCTAATGGATACACACATTTTTTAGTTGCTGTTGATTACGTTACTAAGTGGGTAGAAGCTATTCCAACTAGTAGTGCTGATCATAACACTTCTATTAAAATGCTTAAGGAAGTTATTTTTCCGAGGTTTGGAGTCCCTAGAAATTTAATGACCGATGGTGGTTCACACTTTAATCATGGTGCTTTCCGTAAAATGCTTGCTAAGTATGACGTCAATCATAGAATTGCATCTCCTTATCACCCACAGTCCAGTGGTCAAGTAGAGTTGAGAAATAGAGAGCTCAAATTAATTTTGCAAAAGACGGTTAATAGGTCTAGAAAGAATTGGTCCAAGAAACTTGATGATGTATTATGGGCCTATAGAACTGCATATAAAAATCCTTTGGGTATGTCTCCATATAAAATGGTTTATGGAAAAGCATGTCACTTACCTCTCGAACTAGAACATAAGGCATATTGGGCTATTAAAGAGCTCAACTATGATTTCAAACTTGTCGGTGAGAAGAGGTTATTTGATATTAGATCACTTGATGAATGGAGAACCCAAGCTTATGAAAATGCCAAGTTGTTTAAAGAAAAAGTTAAAAGATGGCATGACAAAATGATACAAAAGCGTGAGTTTAATGTAGGTGATTATGTATTGCTATACAACTCTCGTTTAAGATTTTTTGCAGGAAAACTTCTCTCTAAATGGGAAGGCCCCTACGTTATCGAGGAGGTCTATCGTTCCGATGCCATAAAGATCAACAACTTCGAAGGTACAAATCCGAAGGTGGTAAACGGTCAAAGAATCAAACATTATATCTCAGGTAATCCCATAAACGTTGAAACCAATATTATTGACACCGTAACCCCGGAGGAATACATAAGGGACACTTTCCAGAACGTTTCAGACTCCGAAAAGGAATAGGTATGTGGTACGGTAAGTAAACCGACTCCAAAACAAATTTTAAGGCAATATTTCTCCGTTTTGGAATATTTAGAAAAATAGAAAAATAAGTAGCAGTCCAGGAAGGACACAAGGGCCCCACGAGGGTGGTCGGCGCGCCCTACCCCCCTGGGCGCGCTCCCTACCTCTTGAGCACCTCGTGTGCCTTCCGGACTCCGTTTTCTTGCACGATACGTATTTTGGTCGGTAAAAATTCATTATATATTCTCCCGAAGGTTTTGACTCCCGTATCACACAAATATCCTCTGTTCTTGTTTCGAGTTGTCCCACCTCAGATTATATCAACATGTCGTCCCAGGATTCGGAAGGAGAAAGCTATGTGGATGATTACTTAGCAAATCCCAAGGTCTATGGGGATGTGGAACACGATGGTTGGACCACGGAGGAAGAAGAAGACTATGAACCCAAGGGGAAGGAGGAGACGAGCTCAGATGAAGATGAAGCCCCATTACCTCAACCTGGGGACATGCACGTGGAGTTCAAAAAGTCAAGTCTCCCTGATAGGGTAAAGAAACCCAAGTTCGAGTTTATTCCTTTTCGTCTCTTGCAGGAAAATAAGCAGGACCTATGCAAAAAGATATTAACCCTGGAGTGGAAAGTAAGCAGGACCTATGCAAAATGACGTCCTCAAGCGCAAATTAAGGGAGAAGTCTAAGACATCAATTAAGTCAGCATCACCATCTTCCTCATCACCACCAACAACAAAGGAGACAAAATCACATGGGTATGGGCACTCCCCTTGGCAACTGCCAAGCTTGGGGGAGGTGCCCCGGTATCGTATCACCATCACACTCCTATCTTTGCCGTTTTTCTTAGTTCGATCCTATTAGTAGTACCTTGATCTAGTAGAATAAAGTTTTTGGCATGATCTAGTTTTGAGTTTTTCTTTATGATCTCTCTATGTAATCGAGTCCATGAGCTATATATAGTAAAGATTAGTGTTGAGTCAAGGGCTTGATTATTCTGCCATGATCTTGGGTGAATAAAAGAAAAGAAGAAAAAGAATAAAAAGAAACAAAGAGTTCATATTGATCTTATTGAGAGTAATGACTTCACATAGAAAGAGTATGATGATTAAAAGTTGTTGGGAGTTGGCAGACATAGCTTTGGTCATCGTTGCAATTAATAGGAAGTAATAAGGAAAGAGAAGTTTCACATATAGATATATTATCATTGACATCTTTTATGATTGGGAGCACTCATTAAAATATGACATGCTAAAGAGTTGATGTTGGACAAGGAAGACAACGTGATGAGTTATGTTTTCTTATATCTGAGATAAAGTATGTTGTCATGGATCCTCTAACATGTTGAGCTTGCCTTTCCCCCTCATGCTAGCCAAATTCTCAGCACCAAGTAGAAATACTACTTGTGCTTCCGAATACCCTTAAACCAGTTTTGCCATGAGAGTCCACCATATCTACCTATGGATTGAGTAAGATCCTTCAAGTAAGTTGTCATCGGTGCAAAGCAATAAAAATTGCTCTAAATATGTATGATTGATTGGTGTGGGAGAAATAAGCTTTATAAGATCTTTTGATGTGGAAGTAATAAAAGCGACGGACTGCATAATAAAGGTTCATATCACAAGGGGCAATATAAAGTGACGTTCTTTCGCATTGAGATTTCGTGCATCCAACCATAAAAGCGCATGGCAACCTCTGCTTCCCTCTGCGAAGGGACTATCTTTTATTATTATCTTCTACCTTATGCAAGTGTCGCGGTGATCTTCACCCTTCCTTTTTCATTTTATCCTTTGGCAAGCCCAGCATGTTGGAAAGAACATGATATATGTATATATATCTAATTGGATGTAGGGGAGCATAAGTTATTATTGTTGACATTTCCCTTGAGGTAAAAGGTTGTGGGTCAAAACTGTAAGCCCCTATCTTTCGCTGTGTCTGATTAAAACTCTGTAACCACAAGTATTGCATGAGTGTTAGAAATTATGAAGGACTAGATGATAGTTGAGTATGTGGACTTGCTTTTTAGCTCTGACATAGACTCTTTCCGATGTTATGATAAATTGCAATTGCTTCAATGACCTAGGTTATAGTTTGTTGGTTCTCAATAAGGTTTCTGATTCATACTTTTGCATTGTGAATAGATCATCACTTGAATATAAGTAATCATATGACAAAATCTATATATGTTGCTGTTATGAGAATAATCATGATGCCTTCATGTCCATATTTTATTTTTATCGACGCCTCTACCTCTAAACATGGGGACATATTTATTGTTATCAGCTTTTCGCTTGAGGACAAGCAAGGTCTAAGCTTGGGGGAGTTGATACGTCCATTTTGCATCATGCTTTTATATCGATATTTATTGCATTATGGGCTGTTACTTCATGTTATGTCACCATACTTATGGCTATTCTCTCTTATTTTACAAGGTTTACATAAGGAGGGAGAATGCCGGCAGTTGGAATTATGGGCTGGAAAAGGAGCAAATATTACAGACCGATTCTGCAAAACTCCAAAAGTCCTGAAACTCCACCGAATATCTTACAATAAATAATAAATAATCCTCGCCAAAGATGAAGGCCAGGGGGCCCACACCCTGCCCATGAGGGTGGGGGGCGCCCCCCTAGGGCGCGCCCCCCTACCTCGTGGGCCCCCTGGTGGCTCTCCGATGACCATCTTCTGCCATATGAAGTCTTTCATCAAGAAAAAAAGAGGAAGCAACCTTTCGGGACGAGACTCCGCTGCCACGAGGCGGAACCTTGGCGGAACCAATCTAGGGCTCTGGCAGAGCTGTTCTGCCGGGGACACTTCCCTCCGGGAGGGGGAAATCATCACCATCTTCATCACCAACACTCCTCTCATCGGGAGAGGGCAATCTCCATCAACATCTTCACCAGCACCATCTCATCTCAAAACCCTAGTTCATCTCTTGTATCCAATTCTTGTCTCTAAGTCCTGGATTGGTACTAGTAGGTTGCAAGTAGTGTTGATTACTCTTTGTAGTTGATGCTAGTTGGTTTATTTGGTGGAAGATTATATGTTCAGATCCTTTATGCATATTATTACCCCTCTGATTATGAACATGAATATGCTTTGTGAGTATTACGTTTGTTCCTGAGGACAAGGGAGAAGTCTTGCTATTAGTAGTCATGTGAATTTGGTATTCGTTCAATATTTTGATGAGATGTATGTTGTCTAGCCTCTAGTGGTGTTATGTGAACGTCGACTACATAACACTTCACCATTATTTGGGCCTAGAGGAAGGCATTGGGAAGTACTAAGTAGATGATGGGTTGCTAGAGTGACAGAAGCTTAAACCCTAGTTTATGCGTCGCTTCGTAAGGGGCTGATTTGGATCCATATGTTTCATGCTATGGTTAGGTTTACCTTAATACGTTTGTTGTAGTTGCGGATGTTTGCAACAGAGGTTAATCATAAGTGGGATGCTTGTTCAAGTAAGAACAACACCCAAGCACCGGTCCACCCACATGTCAAATTATCAAAGTACCGAACGCGAATCATATGAGCGTGATGAAAACTAGCTTGACGATATTCCCATGTGTCCTCGGGAGCGCTTTTCCTTATATAAGAGTTTGTCCAGGCTTGTCCTTTTCTACAAAAAGGATTGGGCCACCTTGCTGCACTTTATTTACTTTTGTTACTTGTTGCTCGTTACAAATTATCTTATCACAAAACTATCTGTTACCACTTATTTCAAACTTTTGCAGAGAATACCTTCTGAAAACCCGCTTATCATTTCCTTCTGCTCCTCGTTGAGTTCGACACTCTTACTTATCGAAAGGACTACGATAGATCCCCTATACTTGTGGGTCATTAGTCATCTCTTCAGTTCCTAAGCCGGCAATCTCGTTTGTGATGAGAGCAAGCCTAGAGTACATTTCGGCGACACCTTCACCATCCTTCATTTTGAACTTGTCAAGTTGACTTTGAAGCACATCCAATTTGGACTCCTTGACGGAGTCGGTACCTTCGTGCATATCAATCAAAGTATCCCAAATTTCCTTTGCATTCTCAAGACGACTAATTTTGTTGAATTCTTCTGGGCACAATCCGTTGAAGAGAATATCACAAGCTTGAGCATTGTATTGTAGAATCTTCAACTCTTCCACGGTAGCTTCACGGTTGGGTTCTTTCCCATCAAAGAATTCACCTTGCAAGCCAATACACACAATAGCCCAAACGGCGGGGTTATGTCCAAGAATATGGATTTTCATCTTATGCTTCCAACTAGCAAAATTTGTACCATCAAAGTAAGGACCTCTACGGTGGTAATTTCCCTCGCTAGACGCCATACTATCCTAGGTTGTGAAACCAAGACTATGACCACCAAAAGCTATGGAAATCAAAGCAAATGGATACCAAAGCTTTGATACCACTTGTAGGATCGAAAGTATGTCTAGAGGGGGTTGATTAGACTACTTGACCAAATAAAAATCTAGACTTTTCCCAATTTTAGTTCTTGGCAGATTTTAGCAACTTAGCACAAGTCAAGCAATCAACCTACACATGCAATTCTAAGAGTATAGCAGCAGAATGTAAAACAATTGCATATGAAGGTAAAGGGATGAGTTTGAAGGAGCAAACACAATGTTGACACGGAGATTTTTTATCCGTGGTTCCGATAGGTGGTGCTATCATACATCCACGTTGATGGAGACTTCAACCCACGAAGGGTAACGGTTGCGCGAGTCCACGGAGGGCTCCACCCATGAAGGGTCCACGAAGAAGCAACCTTGTCTATCCCACCATGGCCGTCGCCCACGAAGGACTTGCCTCACTAGGGTAGATCTTCATGAAGTAGGCGATCTCCTTGCCCTTACAAACTCCTTGGTTCAACTCCACAATCTTGTCGGAGGCTCCCAAGTGACACCTAGCCAATCTAGGAGACACCACTCTCCAAGAAGTAATAAATGGTGTATTGATGATGAACTCCTTTCTCTTGTGCTTCAAATGATAGTCTCCCAAACACTCAACTCTCTCTCATAGGATTGGATTTGGTAGAAAGAAGATTTGAGTGGAAAGCAACTTGGGGAAGGCTAGAATCAAGATTTATGTGGTTGGAATGGAATATCTTGACCTCAACACAAGGGTAGGTGGTTCTCTCTCAGAAAAATATGTATTGGAAGTGTAGGCATGTTCTGATGGCTCTCTTCACGAATGAAGAGTGGGTGGAGGGGTATATATAGCCTCCACACAAAATCTAACCGTTACACACAAATCATCAAACTCGGTGGGACCGATTCAAAGAACTCGGTCAGACCGATATGGTTCATAATGTGACCGTTAGGTGTTTCGGTGGGACCGAAATGTCAACTCGGTGGGACCGATATCATTAGGGTTAGTGCATAACGTAATCTCGGTGAGACCGATTACACAAACTCGGTGAGACCGATTATGGTAAAAGACTAACAGAGGGTTGGTCAGGCAAACTCGGTGGGACCGATTCTCTCATCTTGGTTGGACCGAAACGTTACGAAAAGGAAACAGAGTGTTTGCATTGCAATCTCGGTGGGACCGATCGCTCATCTCGGTTTGATCGAAACGTTACGAAGGGAAACAGAGAGGTTGCAATCCCATCTCGGTGAGACCGAGATCCCTATCGGCGAGACTGAAAAGACTAGGGTTTCTAACAGTGGCTATGTCAACTGAACTCGGTGGCGCCGGATAGAAAGAATCGGTGAGGCCGAGTTGGACTTGTGGTTTGGGACATATGTGGATATGAGAAAGTAGTGGAGTGTTTTGGAGCATATCACTAAGCATTTTGAGCAAGCACCTCATTAAGCAACACCTCATCCCTTCTTAATAGTATTGTCTTTTCCTATAGACTCAATGTGATCTTGGATCACTAAAATAGAAAATGTAGAGTCTTGTGCTTTGAGCCTGAGCCAATCTTTTGTCCTTAGCATTTTCAAGGGTCCACTTTCTAATCCATGCCATGCCAATCATTGAGCTTTTCTGAAATATTTATCTTGAAATAGCATTAGCTCAATGAGCTATATGTTGTTAGGAATTACCAAAACCACCTAGGGATAGTTGCACTATCAATAGTACATGACATGCACAGTGTGAAAATTATATCATTGAAAGAACCTTTCACAGACGAATTTAACGGTGTGCTTTGTGAAAGTTGCATGTCATATATTATTGCTCTAATATTTGGTCAAAGTTAGCATCAAAAAACGCATTAGGCCCTATATAGATGGAAGGAGGGAGTAGCTTTGAATAGCATTTTGATAGTAAAATGGGGCAAGACTCTCTCTTTGTGTGGTGTGAATAATTTTATTTTTTTCGTTTTCTTTTTGGTTGAGGGAAGTGCGAATTGATTTGGTATGTACAAGTACAATATCACACGTTATGCTGAAGGATCGAAAATATGTCTAGAGGGGGGTGATTAGACTACTTGACCAAATAAAAAATCTAGCCTTTTCCCAATTTTAAGTCTAGGCAGATTTTAGCAACTTAGCACAAATCAAGTAATCAACCTACACATGCATTTCTAAGAGTATAGCGACAGAATGTAAAACAATTGCATATGAAGGTAAATGGAGGAGTTTGGAGGGAGCAAACACAATGTAGACATGGAGATTTTTTATCCGTGGTTCCGATAGGTGGTGCTATCGTACATCCACGTTGATGGAGACTTCAAGCCACGAAGGGTAACGGTTACGTGAGTCCACGGAGGGCTCCACCCACGAAGGGTCCATGAAGAAGCAACCTTGTCTATCCCACCATGGCCATCGCCCATGAAGGACTTGCCTCACTAGGGTAGATCTTCACGAAGTAGGCGATCTCCTTGCCCGTACAAACTCCTTGGTTCAACTCCACAATCTTGAAGGAGGCTCCCAAGAGACACCTAGCCAATCTGGGAGACACCACTCTCCAAAAGGTAAAAGATGGTGTGTTGATGATGAACTCCTTGCTCTTGTGCTTCAAATGATAGTCTCCCCAACACTCAGCTCTCTCTCATACGATTGGATTTGGTAGAAAGATAATTTGAGTGGAAAGCAACTTGGGGAAGGCTAGAGATCAAGATTTATGTGGTTGGAATGGAATATCTTGACCTCAACACAAGTGTAGGTAGTTCTCTCTCAGAAAATGTATGTTGGAAGTGTAGGCATGTTCTGATGGCTCTCTCCACGAATGAAGAGTGGGTGGAGGGGTATATATAGCCTCCACACAAAATCTAACCGTTACACACAAATCAGCAAACTCGGTGGGACCGAATCAGAAAACTCGGGCGAACCGATTCAGTCAATATGTGACCGTTAGGCAATTTCGGTGGGACCGACATGTCAACTCGGTGGGAACGATTCCATTAGGGTTAGGGCATAACGTAATCTTGGTTGGACCGATTACTCAAACTCGGTGGGAACGATTTTGGTAATAAGCAAACAGAGTGTTGGTTAGGGAAACTCGGTGGGACCGATTCGCTCATCTCGGTTAGACCGAAGTGTTACGAAGGGGAAACAGAGAGTTTGCATTGCAATCTCGGTGAGACCAATCACACATCTCGGTTGGACCGAAACGTTACGAAGGGAAACAGAGAGTTTGCAATCCCATCTCAGTGAGACCGAGATCCCTATCGGTGAGATTGAAAAGACTAGGGTTTGTGGCAGTGGCTATGTCAAGTGAACTCGGTGGCACCGGACGGAAAGTTTCGGTGGGGCCGAGTTTGACTTTTGGTTTGGGACATATGTGGATATGAGAAAGTAGTTGAGGGTTTTTGGAGCATATCACTAAGCATTTTGAGCAAGCAAGCCATTAAGCAACACCTCATCCCCTCTTAATAGTATTGGCTTTTCCTATGGACTCAATGTGATCTTGGATCACTAAAATAGAAAATGTAGAGTCCTGAGCTTTGAGCTTGAGCCAATGCTTTGTCCTTAGCATTTTGAGGGGTCCACTTTCTAATCCATGCCATGCCAATCATTGAGCTTTCCTGAAATATTTATCTTGAAATAGCATTAGCTCAATGAGCTATATGTTGTTAGGAATTACCAAAACCACCTAGGGATAGTTGCACTTTCAATCTCCCCCTTTTTGGTAATTGATGACGACATAGAGATCAAAGCTTCGACAAATGATCATAAGAATGAAAGATATCGTCGCTTTGAGAAGTATGTGATAAGTAAGAGCTCCCCCTAAATTTGTGCATTATTTAAAATTTGCTTTGGACTGCAAATGCACAATGTGTTAGTATCATGGGTTACTCTTCCATGTCACATACATCTTGGTGGAGCGCTCAAAATGATAATAATTAAAAACATGCACTCATCACCAAGCAAAGTGAATGATCATATATAAGATATAAAAGATAGTGTCATCCAAACAAGCATTAAGGTAGCACATGAGCAATCACATGATCATCCAAGTATCTCACAAACGACATAACGTAGCAAGCAAACACACAATAAAGTTCAAGCAAGTAAAATGCAAAGAGTGACAAAAGAACACTCTCTCTCTCGAAGACTATGATCTATACATATTTCTCCCCCTTTGGCAACAAGTACCAAAAAGTGAAAAATATGCATAGTGCTATGCGTCTCTCAAGCTTGGTCTTCATGAGGTGGTGTAGAGATGACTCCAAGGATGAAAGCTTCTGTTGATGTAGCTGGAGCTGGTGGAGTGGCTGCTGGAGCTGGTGGCACTGAGGCTGTGGCTGCTGGTGCAGATGTAGTAGCTCTTGTGTCTGGGACAGGCACTGCAGCAGACCTCTGGCTTCTGGGCACTCTAGCAAAAGCATCTGTAGTAGACTTGCCCTTCTTCTCCTCCACTTCCTCCTGAAGTTGCTCAACCACTGACTGAATCTCAGTTACCTTGACATCAAGATCACAAAATTTCTGCTCAATGATCCTCTCCAAGCTCTCCTAGTTTTGAGTCAGGGTGGCCAAGCCCTTCTCAATACTCAAGGTGGATTGGATCAGAAACCCAAGCTGATCTTGCTTGCTCTTCAAGAACACCTGAGATGCCTCTTCAGCAGTTGGTATCCTTGCAACTTTTCTCTGCCCTTGCCTTCTCTCTCTTCTCATGTGCTTGCACTGATGATGGATCTTACTCAGTCATGACAACAGTGTTGTCCTCAAAGTCTGGCCTGAGGGGTAAATGCTCTTTGTCCAATAGATATGTGCCTGTGCCCATCTTGGAGTTGATGAGCACCTAAATTTGTGGAGCATACCCACAAGATCTCTTCTGATCTGCTGATGTCCTCGTGATTGTTTCCATAATCAGACTCATCACTTTGAACTTTTGAGGAACATCAAATATATGCAGCAAGTTGATGGAGTGTCCTCTGATCATTCTGTGATCACCTGATTATGGCAACAGAGTGTGCCTCAGAATGGTATTGATTGTAGGCAGGCCTGACTGCAAGTGCTTTACAGAGCCAAACTTGTGAGTCTCCAGGTCTGCATCAGGAATCTCCTTGTACATGGTGGCCATTGAGTTGTGATCCTTCTTCTTCTTGGCATTGACATCCAAATCATCTTCATGAGCTTCTGGAGCATTGATCAAGCTAGCCCACTCATCAACTGAAGACTAGTACCTTGTACCCTCTGACATCCATACGATTATGCCATCTGGATAGAAATGAGCAGTAGAATAGAATTGCATGATCAGCTCATCATTCCACTTGGTGAGGTTTTGGCCAACAAACTTGTCAACCTCACATGCCTTGAAGCTGTCATAGACACCTGGGAAGTGATATACCTGGATGTATTCCCAATCCACCCATCTCATGTCACACACTATGGGCTTCTTGTCAAGCAGGATAGTCTCATAGAAATCTTGTTGTTCCTTTGTGTGGAACCTATAATCCACATCAGTTCTCCTCCTGACAGCATATGGGTCAGCGTTTCTCCACTGTCTCAGTCCTGCATCTTTCCTGGTCCTCATATCTTCTGCAACAGGATGTGGATCATTATGGTCTGGGATCTTTGGCTTTAGCTTCCTTAGCACTTGGGCTTCAGCTTCCTATTCTTTAGTCTCAGGCATTGGGGCCTTGTTCTTCTCCTCAGCATGTATGTTCTTGGTACTCCTCTTGGGTGCAGTCTTGGGAACTAGAGCAGCAGCTTTGGAAGCATTTTTGGGCTTAGCAGTAGCCCCTGACTTTATAGCATCTCACATGAGCTTCTGTGCTTTGGGTGCTGGTGCAGCATCCTCTTCCTCTTCATCATATGATCTCACCATGGAGGACTTCCCAATAACCCTGGCAATGGTCTTCTTGACCCTTTCCTTCCTCTTCTTGCCTTCACCACCTTCTTTGGGTTCAAGAGTGAACTCCATTGTTTCACCTGTGGCAACTTTCCTTGGCTTGGATGTAGGCACTCTCCTAGCTGGTGCCTTCTTTTTCAATCCTGGCTTTGTTGATGCAACAGTGCCAAACTCTTTCTTCACAACTTTCTTCTTTGAGATGGCCTCATCCTCAGCTGCAACATAATCTTCATCTTCAGAATATGAGGTTCTCTTCTTCCTTGTTCTAGTAGCTGCCTTGGGCAAGTTACTAGGTGTACTCCTGCTGCCCTCATCATAGCTGCTGGAGGGACTAGTGCCCTCACTCAACTATCCTTGTTGTTTAGACCTGTTCTGGCTGTCACTCTGGTCAGACATCTTGCAGGCAAACTGTCAGCAGACCCTGCGAATAGGTTGTAGATGAGGTAGAGTAGATGATCATCACAAAGTAAAGGGGTTTTGCAAAACAAATTGAGTCAAAAATCTTAGTTTTAGTTCTCTACAGAAGTGACTCAGAGCTACCGAATTGACAAACTCGGTGATACCGAAGCAACACTTGGAACCTAAACTAGTGAACTCGGTTGGGCCGAGTCACAGTATGGTGGCACCGAGATTGCTAGGGTTTCATAGAATCTTGAACTCGGTCACACTGATTTGGAAGTTTCTGTTGGACCAAAAAGCGCATGTGCAATGGCCTAAGCCGAATTGGTGAGACCGATATCTACATTTCGGTCGGTCCGAGATGAGTTCTGCGGAGAGCTAACCCTAAAATTTCGAATCAATCTAGACCTAAGGAAGTTTTAGCTGGATAGATTAATCGCATTCATGGAAAGAAACATGGCATTGTCTTTGTGCTAGGAATCGGAGTGAAAAAGACAGCACAAGTGGTCGAACACTAACCCTAGAGCGGCGAGTGTTCGCTACGGCGGCGACAGCGGAGCAGATTCCGTCGACGGCGGCAGAGTCCAACGGCGGGTGGTCGTTGGCAGCGAGGAGACGATCCGGAGACCCGTGGAGGCAGAGCAGGACACGCGCCGGCTGAGAGAATTTGAAGAAATTTCCAAAGTCTAACCCGTGGGTATTTATATCCCGACCCTGTTGTCGGTGTCAAAACCGGCGGATCTCGGGTAGGGGGTCCCGAACTGTGCGTCCAGGATCGATGGTTACAGGAGACAGGGGGCACGATGTTTACCCAGGTTCGGGCCCTCTCTATGGAGTTAATACCCTACTTCCTGCTTGATTGATCTTGATGAATATGAGTGTTACAAGATTTGATCTACCACGAGATCGTAATGGCTAAACCCTAGAAGTCTAGCCTGTATGACTATGGTCATGAGTATGTCCTTTCCGGACTACACCCTCCGGTTTATATAGACACCGGGGGGATCTAGGGTTACATAGAGTCGGTTACATAGGAAGGAATCTTCATAGTTGATCGCCAAGCTTGCCTTCCACGCCAAGGAGAGTCCTATCCGGACATGGGTACAGTCTTCGGCCTCCATGTCTTCACAGCCCATCCGTCCGGCCCATGGATAACAGGTCGAACGCCCGAGGACCCCTTAGTCCAGGACTCCCTTAGTGTGCTTTCATTGAGAGTTCCACTGTGTCGCCGACGAAAGGTTCGATGGCCCCTCCGATCGTCTACAATGACGCTGTCTAAGGAGAAACCTTCGTCCCCGGACAGATTTTCGTATTCGGCGGCTTCGTACTGCGGGCCAACTCGCTTGGCCATCTGGAGCAGACCGATAGCTACGCCCCTGGCCACCAGGTCAGATTTGGAAGCTTGAACTGCATTGCGGATATCCAGGGAGACTTGATCTTCAATGGATTCGAGACCGCGGTGATCGCTCCCCCTCGCTCCGATGAACATGACTTAAATCTGTCGTCGAACTAGATTCAGGAGATGGTTTCTGTAACTGCTATGGCCTTAGACTCGGAGCAGATTGCACCGTCCGAAGCCACAGAGTCCGCGGCGTTGGATCTGCACACAGACTCAACACCTGGGAATATATGCTGTCAACGGAATTCCGGACACGTCTCCGGCTATAAGTTCCGAACCACGCACATCTGCGGGCGCAGAGCTGGATCGGTTGTCGATCTTCGAGTTCAGCGCCGCAGATATCTTCCAACACCCGCCCTTGGGCGACATTCTAAATTCATTAAAAAAACATGTCCTTGGCAGGGGACTCATAGCCGGACTATGTCTGGTTTGAGCTAGAGGCTGATAAGGGAGAATTTCGCTTCCCACCCGCCACCCACTTCATAGCCACCGTCGAGGACTTAACCGACATGCTTGATTATGGCTCCGAAGACATCGACGGTATAGACGATGATGCCGATAAGTAGCAAGGCCAAGACCCACCATTCACGAGACGTGGAACGGTCGCCTCTTCGTACGACGTGTACATGGTTGATACACCTAAAAAAGCTAGCGATGATGACAAAGAAGATCCAGTCGAGAATAAACCTCCTGAGACATAGTCTAAGTACCGGCGACGCCGCTCTAAGTCACATCACAGCAACGTTGGCACTGGAGAAAATAGTACTCCGAACGACGCCGAAAACAATGAAGACCTTGTTGGAGCACGATCTGAACAGGAGGAACGGGACAACGGGCAAGCCAGCCCCGATGAACAGGCCCTGCCCAGCGAGAATTCGGAGGACGACAACTACCTTCCGCTCTCCGAAGATGAGGTAAGTGATAACCCACAAGTATAGGGGATCACAACAGTTTTCGAGGGTAGAGTATTCAACCCAAATTTATTGATTCGACACAAGGGGAGCCAAAGAATATTCTCAAGTATTAGCAGTTGAGTTGTCAATTCAACCACACCTGGATAACATAGTATCTGCAGAGTAGTATTTAGTAGCAAAGTAGTATGATAGTAATGGTAACAATAGAAAAAGTAATATTTTTGGGTTTTGTAGTGATTGTCACAGTAGCAACGGAAAAGTGAATAAGCGGAGAACAATATGTGAAAAGCTCGTAGGCATTAGATCGGTGATGGAGAATTATGCCTGATGTGGTTCATCATGTAATAGTCATAACATAGGGTGACACAGAACTGGCTCCAATTCATCAATGTAATGTAGGCATGTATTCTGAATATAGTCATACATGCTTATGGAAAATAACTTGCATGACATCTTTTGACCTACCCTCCTGTGGCAGCGGGGTCCTAATTAAAACTAAGGGATATTAAGGCCTCCTTTTAATAGAGTACTGGACCAAAGCATTAACACATAGTGAATACATGAACTCCTCAAACTATGGTCATCACCGAGAGTGTTCCCGATTATTGTCACTTCGTGGTTGCCGGATCATAACACATAGTAGGTGACTATAGACTTGCAAGATAGGATCAAGAAGTCACATATATTCATGAAAACATAATAGGTCCAGATCGGAAATCATGGCACTCGGGCCCTAGGGACAAGCATTAAGCATAGCAAAGTCATAGCAACATCAATCTCACAACATAGTGGATACTGGGTATCAAACCCTAACAAAACTAACTCGATTACATGATAAATCTCATCCAACCCATCACCGTCCAGCAAGCCTACGATGGAATTACTCACGCACGGTGGTGAGAATCATGAAATTGGTGATGGAGGATGGTTGATGATGACGATGGCTTCAGATTCCCCTCTCTGGATCCCCGAACGGACTCCAGATCAGCCCTCCCGAGAGAGATTAGGGCTTGGCGGCGGCTCCGTATCGTAAAACGCGATAAATCCTTCTCTCTGATTTTTTTTCTCCCCGGACACGAATATATAGAGTTGGAGTTGAGGTCGGTGGAGCTCCAGGGGGCCCACGAGGCAGGGGTGCGCCCTGGGGGGGGGCAGGTGCACCTCCCACGCTCGTGGACAGGGTGTGGGCCCCCTGGCCTTGATTCTACTGCCAGTATTTTTTATTACTTCCAAAAATAATCGCCGTGAAGTTTTAGGTCATTCCGAGAACTTTTGTTTCTGCACAAAGATAACACCATGGCAATTCTGCTGAAAACAGCACCAATCCGGGTTAGTTCCATTCAAATCATGCAAGTTAGAGTCCAAAACAAGGGCAAAAGTGTTTGGAAAAGTAGATACGACGGAGACGTATCAACTCCCCCAAGCTTAAACCTTTGCTTGTCCTGAAGCAATTCAGTTGATAAACTAAAAAGAGATAAATAAAAACTTTTACAAACTCTGTTTTCTCTTGTTGTTGTAAATATGTAAAGCCAACATTCAAGTTTTCAGCAAAGATTATGAACTAACCTTATTCACAATAAAATTTAGGTCTCATGTTTACTTATGTCAATGGCATAATCAACTAGCGAGCAATAATAATAAATCTCGGATGACAACACTTTATCAAAACAATCATGATATGATATAACAAGATGGTATCTCGCTAGCCTTTGTAAGACCGCAAAACATAAATGCAGAGCACCTTTAAAGATCAAGGACTGAGTGAACATTGTAATTCATGCTAAAAGAGATCCAGTCATAGTCATACCCAATATAAACTAATAGTAATGGATGCGAATGACAGCGGTGCTCTCCAGCTGGTGCTTTTTAATAAGAGGGTGATGACTCAACATAAAAGTAAATAGATAGGCCCTTCGCAGAGGGAAGCAGGGATTTGTAGAGGTGCCAGAGCTCGATTTTGAAATAGAGATAAGTAATATTTTGAGCGGCATACTTCCATTGTCAACATAAAAACCAAGAGATGACGATATCTTCCATGCTACACACATTATAGGCAGTTCCCAAACAGAATGGTAAAGTTTATACTCCCCCTCTACCAACAAGCATCAATCCATGGCTTGCTCGAAACAACGAGTGCCTCCAACTAACAAGAGTCCTGGGGGATTTTTTTGCAATTATTTTGATTTGATTTGCATAAAGCATGGGACTGGGAATCCCGGTGACCAGCCATTTTCTCGTGAGTGAGGAGCGGAGTCCACTCCTCTTGACAATAACCCGCCTAGCATGGAAGATACAGACAACCCTAGTTGATACATGAGCTATTCGAGCATACAAAACAGAATTTCATTTGAAGGTTTAGAGTTTGGCACATACAAATTTACTTGGAACGGCAAGTAGATACCGCATATATTCGAAGGTATAGTGGACTCATATGGAATAACTTTGGGGTTTAAGGGACTGGATGCACAAGCAGTATTCCCGCTTAATACAAGTGAAGGCTAGCAAAAGATTGGGAAGCGACCAACTAGAGAGCGACAACATTCATGAACATGCATTAAAATTAATAAACCTTGGGTGCAAGCATGAGTAGGATATAATCCACCATGAACATAAATATCATGAAGGCTATGTTGATTTTGTTTCAACTACATGCATGAACATGTGCCAAGTCAAGTCACTTGAATCATTCAAAGGAGGACACCACCCTATTATACCACATCACAACCATTTTAATAGCATGTTGGCATGCAAGGTAAACCATTATAAACTCCTAGCTAATTAAGCATGGCATAAGCAACCATAATCTCTAATTGTCATTGCAAACATGTTTATTCATAATAAGCTGAATCAGGAACGATGAACTAATCATATTTACAAAAACAAGAGAGGTCGAGTTCATACCATCTTCTCTCATCTCAATCAGTCCATCATGTATCATCATAATTGCCTTTCACTTGCACGACCGAACGATGTGAAAAATGGTAATAGTGCACGTGCATTGGACTAAGCTGGAATCTGCAGGCATTCAATAAACAGGAGAAGATAAGGCAATACGGGCTCTTTGTTAAATCAAAAATAATGCATATAAGAGCCACTTCAACAATTTCTTTATGGTCTTCTCCTATCGACCCCCAAAGGAAAGAAAAGAAACAAAACTATTTACATGGGAAAGCTCCCAACAAGCAAAAGAAGAGCAACAAATCTTTTTGGGTTTTCTTTTAGTTACTACTACTACAAGAAAGGAAAGTAAACTAGCTAAATGCTACAACTAATTTTTTTGTTTTTATTTTTCTTAAGGTTTATCAAACACACAAGAAGAAAGCAAGAAAAATAAAATAAACTAGCATGGATATTACAGTGAAAAAGTATGAGCACCGACAACTAGCATGAGTGTGTGAACATAAATGTAATGTCGGTGAGAAATACGTACTCCCCCAAGCTTAGGCTTTTGGCCTAAGTTGGTCTATGGCCACGGCTGGCCTGGCGGATATCCGAAGTTGTAACTGGGGTCATACTGAGATGAAGCCTCGGGTTGCCACTGGTTGGCAACCTCCTCCGGATTCCACTGGTAAACAGATTGGCGTGAAGGAAAAAATTGTGGTTCTGGATCTGGCTCTGTAGCTGAGGTGGGGTTCTGGTAGGCATGAATGTCCTCCAGCGGAACAAGGTATTGGCATGCAGATAAGTCAAACAAGGAAGGAGCAGGCAAAGTAATAGTCTCAAGGTGATTTTTATCGAACAACAGTCTATAGATAAGCTCCTTTTTCTTGTTCTTAACAAGGAAATCATGTGCAACCATACTCTTGTAGTCTAGAAAAATAGTAGGCAACAACTTTTCTTCTTTCTCATAATGCCTAATAGGTATGTTAAAGTACGCAGCAAGGCGAGAGGCGAAGATGCCTCCCAAGATGGGGCCCTTAGTACGGTTAAGATTTAACCGCCTTGCAACAATAGCGCCCATACTAAATGTGTTATCACGAAACAGAGCTTGGCACAAAAGAACAATATCAGGGGCACTAAGGTTGCCACAATTTCTGCGACCAATTAAGCATCTACTAGCAAATATTGCAAAGTAATGTAGGACAGGAAAATGTATGCTAGTAATTAGTGCATCAGAAACCTTCCTAGTTTCCCATACAGCAATTGTATCAATAAACCCCTCCACATCGTCACGATGTGGTTCCTCTACGCTGCCCGGAAAAGGAAACTTGCAAACCTCACAAAATTCAGAGAGGGGCATCTCCTTGTACTCATCATATAAATAGGAATCCACCGAAGGTGGAGACCTCCTAGAATGGAAATGAAAATTTTGCACAAAGATATTGGTGAGTAAGAGATATTGATCGCGTTGGTCGCGGATGAAGTCGGTAAGGCCATTCTCAGCCAATTCATAAAAATCATCATAAATCCCGGCTGCTCTCAAGAAATCATCACAAGGCCATTCACACAGCCGAACCTCCGCGGTGCGAGGGAGATTATATTTGGGCCTCTTGTCTTCTTCATCTTGCTTATCCTTCGAGCTTCCGCTTGAAGAGCCCCTCAAAAATCTATTCATCATTTTCTAAAAATTTCTAAAAATTTTAGTAACTTCAAATAAAAGTGAATCAAACTCAACAAAATTGATAGCAACTACTCCTACAAGTGCCTAGAGACTATATCATGCATTAGAACTACTTGGGACCATATAAATTTGACATGCAAGCTCAAGAACAGGGTCACCTAGGCAACAAAAATTTGCAATGAATAAAGCACTAGAACAAAAACTAATTGGACCATTGGAGGAGTTACATACCAAGGAACAATCCACCAAAGCAGTTTTGTGAGAGGTGCTTTAAGCTAGGAGATCGGAAATCGCAGCAAAATGAGCTAGAACTCGTGCTTGAGCTGGTTGGTGATTTTTTTTTGGAGGAAGAAGGAGTGTGTAGGTGCAGGAATAAGTGGAGGGGAGCCACCATGGGCCCACGAGGCAGGGAGGCGCGCCCAGGGTGGTGGGCGTGCCCTCGACCCTCGTGGCCAGGTGCTTTCTTCCCCTGCTGTGTTCTCAGTGCCAGATATTCTAAAAAATTCCAGAAAAAATCATATTTCAATTTCGGGGCATTTGGAGAACTTTTATTTTCAGGGTATGTTTTATTGCATGGATAATTCAGAAAACTGGCAGAAAATACTATTTTTGCTTTATTTATTCTAAATAACAGAAAGTAAAAGGAGGGTATAGAAGGTTGTGCTTTCTAACTTCATCCATCTCATGCTCATCAAAAAGGAATCCATTAACAAGGTTGATCAGGTCTTGTTAACAAACTCATTTCGAATAACAGGAAACCGGAGAAATTTCGAATAACACTATGTTACCTCAACGGGGATATGCACGTCCCCAACAATAAGAATATCATATCTCTTTTTGATAGTAGGAAGAGGAAATTCAAAACCTCCAAAAATAATCGATGAAATTTTTCTAATAGAATTGATACTGTGGACTTGAGGTTGTTTCCTCGGAAAGTGTACCGTATGCTCATTACCATTAACATGAAAAGTGACATTGCCTTTGTTGCAATCGATAACAGCCCCTGCAGTATTCAAAAAGGGTCTTCAAGAATAATGGACATACTATCATCCTCAGGAATATCAAGAATAACAAAGTCCGTTAAAATAGTAACGTTTGCAACCACAACAGGCACATCCTCACAAATACCGACATGTATAGCAGTTGATTTATCTGCCATTTGCAAAGATATTTCAGTAGGTGTCAACTTATTCAAATCAAGTCTACGATATAAGAAGAGAGGCATAACACTAACACCGGCTCCAAGATCACATAAAGCAGTTCTAACATAGTTTCTTTTAATGGAGCATGGTATAGTAGGTACTCCTGGATCTCCAAGTTTCTTTGGTATTCCACCCTTAAAAGTATAATTAGCAAGCATGGTGGAAATTTCATCTTACGGTATCTTTCTCTTATTTGTGACAATATCTTTCATGTTCTTAGCATAAGGATTCATTTTAATCATATTAGTAAAACGCATATGCAAAAAGATAGGTCTAATCATTTCAGCAAAGCGCTCAAAATCCTCATCATCCTTTTTCTTGGATGGTTTGGGAGGAAAAGGCATGGGTTTCTGAACCCATGGTTCTCTTTCTTTACCGTGCTTCCTAGCAACAAAGTCTCTCTTATCGTAACGTTGATTCTTTGATTGTTGGTTATCAAGATCAATATTAAGTTCAATTTCTACATCATTATCATTGCTAGGTTGAGCATCAACATGAACATCATCATTAACATTATCACTAGGTTCATGTTCATTTCCAGATTGTGTTTCAGCATCATAAATAGAAATATCATTGGGATTCTCAGGTGTGTCTACAACAGATTCACTAGAAGCATGCAAAGTCCTATCATTTTTCTTTTTCTTCTTCTTAGAAGGACTAGGTGCATCAACATTAGTTCTCTGAGAATCCTGCTCAATTCTTTTAGGGTGGCCCTCAGGATACAAAGGTTCCTGAGTCACTTTACCCCCTCTAGTTGCAACTCTAACAGCAAAGTCATTATTCTTACTATTCAATTCCTTGAGCAAATCATTCTGAGCTTTAAGTACTTGTTCTACTTGAGTGGTAACCATAGAAGCATGTTTACTAATGAGTTTAAGTTCACCTTTAACTCTATACATATAATCACTCAAGTGTTCAATCATATAAGCATTGTTTTTCAATTGTCTACCAACATAAGCATTGAAGTTTTCTTGCTTGACAATAAAATTATCAAACTCATCTAAGCATTGGCTAGCAGACCTATAACGAGGAATATCACCTTCATCAAATCTATAGAGAGAATTTACCTTTACTACCTGTGCCGGGTTATCAAGACCGTGTATTTCTTCAATAGGTGATGAATTGAGACCATGTATTTCTTCAACAGGCGGTAAATTAAGACCATGTATTTCTTCAACAGGAGGTAAATTCTTAACATCTTCAGCTTTTATACCTTTTTCTTTCATAGATTTCTTTGCCTCTTGCATATCTTCATGACTGAGAAATAGAACACCCCTTTTCTTTGGAGTTGGCTTAAGAGTTGGTTCAGGAAGTGTCCAATTGTTTTCATTAGTTAACATATTATTCAATAGAATTTCAGCTTGATCAACATTTCTTTTCCTGAAAACACAACCAGCACAACTATCCAGGTGGTCTCTGGAAGCATCGATTAGTCCATTATAAAAGATATCAAGTATTTCATTGTTCTTGAGAGGATGATCAGGCAAAGCATTAAGTAATCTGAGAAGCCTCCCCCAAGCTTGTGGGAGACACTCTTCTTCAATTTGCACAAAATTATATATTTCCCTTAAGGCAGCTTGTTTCTTATGAGTGTGGAAATATTTAGCAGAGAAGTAATAAATCATATCCTGGAGACTACGCACACAACCAGGATCAAGAGAATTAAACAATATCTTAGCATCACCCTTTAGTGAGAATGGAAATATTTTAAGGATATAATAGTAGCGAGTTTTCTCATCATTAGTGAACAGGGTGGCTATATCATTTAATTTAGTAAGATGTGCCACAACAGTTTCAGATTCATAGCCATAGAAGGATCAGATTCAACCAAAGTAATTATCTCAGTATCAACAAGGAGATCATAATCCTTATCAGTAATAAAGATAGGTGAAGTAGCATACGCAGGATCATATTTCATTCTAGCATTCAGAGTTTTTTCTTTAAGCTTAGCTACTAATTTCTTAAGATCAATTCTATCATTGCAAGCAAGAAAGTCTCTAGCAGTTTCTTCATCCATAACATAGCCATCAGGCACAATAGGCAATTCATATCTAGGGGGAGAATCTTCATCATCACTTTCATCAATATTATCAGTTTTAGTAATTTCATTCTCTCTAACCCTAGCAAGTTGTTCATCAAGAAATTCACCAAATGGCACAGTAGTATCAAGAATAGAAGTAGTTTCATCATTAGTATCATGCATAGCAGAAGTGGCATCATCAATGACATGCGACATATCAGAATTAATAGCAGAAGCAGGTTTAGGTGTCGCAAGCTTACTCAAAACAGAAGGTGAATCAAGTGCAGAGCTAGATGGCAGTTCCTTACCTCCACTCGTAGTTGAGGGATAAATTTTTGTTTTCTCATCTTTCAAGTTCTTCATAATGACCAACATATATAAATCCCAAGTGACTCAAAGAATAGAGCTATGCTCCCCGGCAACGGCGCCAGAAAATAGTCTTGATAACCCACAAGTATAGGGGATCGCAACAGTTTTCGAGGGTAGAGTATTCAACCCAAATTTATTGATTCGACACAAGGGGAGGCAAAGAATATTCTCAAGTATTAGCAGTTGAGTTTTCAATTCAACCACACCTGGATAACTTAGTATCTGAAGCAAAATATTTAGTAGCAAAGTAGTATGATAGTAATGGTAACAGTATCAAAAGTAATATTTTTGGGTTTTGTAGTGATTGTAACAGTAGCAACGGAAAAGTAAATAAGCGGAGAACAATATGTGAAAAGCTCGTAGGCATTGGATCAGTGATGGAGAATTATGCCGGATGCGGTGCATCATGTAACAGTCATAACATAGGGTGACACAGAACTAGCTCCAATTCATCAATGTAATGTAGGCATGTATTCCGAATATAGTCATACATGCTTATGGAAGAGAACTTGCATGATACCTTTTGTCCTACCCTCTCGTGGCAGCGGGGTTCTAATGGAAACTAAGGGATATTAAGGCCTCCTTTTAATAGAGTACCGGACCAAAGCATTAACACATAGTGAACACATGAACTCCTCAAACTACGGTCATCACCAGGAGTGGTCCCGATTATTTTCACTTCGGGGTTGCCGGATCATAACACATAGTAGGTGACTATAGACTTGCTAGATAGGACCAAGAACTCACATATATTCATGAAAACATAATAGGTTCAGATCTGAAATCATGGCACTCGGGCCCTAGTGACAAGCATTAAGCATAGCAAAGTCATAGCAACATCAATCTATTAACATAGTGGATAATAGGGATCAAACCCTAACAAAACTAACTCGGTTACAAGATAAATCTAATTCCAACCCTTCACCGTCCAGCAAGCCTACGATGGAATTAATCACGCACGGCGGTGAGAATCATGAAATTGGTGATGGAGGATGGTTGATGATGACGATGGCGACGGATTCCCCTCTCCGGAGCCCCGAACAGACTCCAGATAAGCCCTCCCGAGAGAGATTAGGGCTTGGCAGCGGCTCCGTATCGTAAAACGCGATGAATATTTCTCTCTGATTTTTTTCTCCCCGAACACGAATATAGAGTTGGAGTTGAGGTCGGTGGAGCTCCAGGGGGCCCACGAGGCAGGGGGCGCGCCTTGGGGGGCAGGCACGCCTCCCACCCTTGTGGACAGGGTGTGGGCCCCCTGGCCTTGATTCTTTCGCCAGTATTTTTTATTATTTCCAAAAATAATCTCCGTGAAGTTTCAAGTCATTCTGAGAACTTTTGTTTCTGCACAAAGATAACACCATGGCAATTCTGCTGAAAACAGCGTCAGTCCGGGTTAGTTCCATTCAAATCATGCAAGTTAGAGTCCAAAACAAGGGCAAAAGTGTTTGTAAAAGTAGATACGATGGAGACGTATCAGTAAGCATCGGCGACGAAGACTTCATCGTACCCGAAGAGCCCCTCGAGCAGGAGCGCTTCAAGCGCAGGCTAATAGCTACTGCAAGGAGCCCGAAAAAGAAGCAGCAGCAGCTTCAAGCTGACCAAGACCTACTCAAAAATTGATGGACCAAAGTCCTGGCCGCCAAAGAATACGGCCTTAGTGGCCTGGCCAAAAGCTACCCGAAGCATTGATTGCTATATCAGTTCGATGACGAGGCGTTAGAGACCGTACCATCATCACACAATGCGGCAGGTCGCCGACAACTCTGTCCAGATAAAGAGGCAACTTGATAACCCATAAGTATAGGGGATCACAACAGCTTTCGAGGGTAGAGTATTCAACCCAAATTTATTGATTCGACAAAAGGGGAGCCAAAGAATATTCTCAAGTATTAGCAGTTGAGTTGTCAATTCAACCACACCTGGATAACTTAGTATCTGCAGCAAAGTGTTTAGTAGCAAGGTAATATGATAGTTGTGGTAACGGTAACAAAAGAGTAATGAAAGTAAAAGTAATATTTTTGGTATTTTGTAGTGATTGTAACAATAGCAACGGGACAGTAAATAAGCGTAAACCAGTATATGGAAAACTCGTAGGCAGTGGATCGGTGATGGATAATTATGCCGGATGTGGTTCATCATGTAACAGTCATAACACAGGGTGACACAGAACTAGCTCCAATTCATCAATGTAATGTAGGCATGTATTCCGAATATAGTCATACGTGCTTATGGAAAAGAACTTGCATGACATCTTTTGTCCTACCCTCCTGTGGCAGCGGGGTCCTAATGGAAACTAAGGGATATTAAGGCTTCCTTTTAATAGAGAACCGGAACTATGGTCATCACCGGGAGTGGTCCCGATTATTGTCACTTCGGGGTTGCCGGATCATAACACATAGTAGGTGACTATAGACTTGCAAGATAGGATCAAGAACACACATATATTCATGAAAACATAAAAGGTTCAGATCTGAAATCATGGCACTCGGGCCGTAGTGACAAACATTAAGCATATCAAAGTCATAGCAACATCAATCTCAGAACATAGTGGATACTAGGGATCAAACCCTAACAAAACTAACTCGATTACATGATAGATCTCATCCAACCCATCACCGTCCAGCAAGCCTACGATGGAATTACTCACGCACGGCGGTGAGCATCATGAAATTGGTGATGGAGGATGGTTGATGATGACGACAGCGATGAATCCCCCTCTCCGGAGCCCCGAACGGACTCCAGATCAGCCCTCCCGAGAGGTTTTAGGGCTTGTCGGCGCCTTCGTCTTGTAAAACGTGATGATTTCTTCTCCTCTATTTTTTTCTCCGCGAAAGTAAATATATAGAGTTGGAATTGGCGTCGGAGGAGCTCCAGGGGGCCCACGAGGTAGGGGGGCGCGCCCTAGCGGGGGCGCCTCCACCCTCATGGACAAGGTGTGGGCCCCTGGTCTTCATCTTTGGCGAGGATTTTTTATTATTTTTAACTAGATGTTCCGTGGAGTATCAGGCCATTCCTAGAACTTTTGTTTTGTGCACATAAAACAACATCATGGCAATTCTGCTGAAAACAGCGTCAGTCCAGGTTAGTTCCATTCAAATCATGCAAGTTAGAGTCCAAAACAAGGGCAAAAGTGTTTGGAAAAGTAGATATGACGGAGACGTATCAACTCCCCCAAGCTTAAACCATTGCTTGTCCTCAAGCAATTCAGTTGATAAACTGAAAGAGAAAGAAAAACTTTTACAAACTCTGTTTGCTCTTGTTGTTGTAAATATGTCAAGCCAGCATTCAAGTTTTCAGCAAATATTATAACTAACCACATTTGCAATAATTCTCAGGTCTCATGATTACTCATATCAATATCATAATCAGCTAGCGAGCGATAATAATAAATCTCGGATGACAACACTTTCTCAAAACAATCATAATATGATATAACAAGATGGTATCTCGCTAGCCCTTTCTGAGACCGCAAAACATAAATGCAAAGCACCTTTAAAGATCAAGGACTGACTAGACATTGTAATTCATGGTAAAAGAGATCCAATCATAGTCATACCCAATATAGATTAACATTAATGAATGCAAATAATAGCTGCGCTCTCCAGCTAGTGGTTTTTAGTAAGAGGATGATGACTCAACATTAAAGTAAATAGATATGCCCTTCGCAGAGGGAAGCAGGGATTTGTAGAGGTGCCAGAGCTCGGTTTTGAAATAGAGATAAATAATATTTTGAGCGGCCTACTTTCATTGTCGACATAGCAACTAAGAGATGGTGATATCTTCCATCCTACACACATTATAGGCGGTTCCCAAACAGAATGGAAAAGTTTATACTCCCCCCTCCACCAACAAGCATCAATCCATGACTTGCTCGAAACAACGAGTGTCTCCAACCTGCAACAGGTCCCAGGGGGAGTTTAGTTTGCAATTATTTTGATTTAGTTTGCATAAAGCATGGGACTGGGCATCCCGGTGACCAGCCATTTTCTCGTGAGTGAGGAGCGGAGTCCACTCCTCTTGAGAATAACCCGCCTAACATGGAAGATAAGGGCAGCCATAGTTGATACATGAGCTATTCGAGCATACAAAACAGAATGTTTATTTGAAGGTTTAGAGTTTGGCACATACTGTTGGAGATATGCCCTAGAGGCAATCATGTATGATGATATTTCCTATGTGTTTATGAATAAAGATAGTCCTTGGACATTACCAATAATGTGTATCAGCAAGTATGTGACTTGTTTGTGGGACTATGCATTGTATGATGACTGTCCTAAAAGGTCCCTAGTTAAAAGGGCTGTGAGGACGCGCAGCCCACTAGACTAGCATATGACACGGTCGATGGCTTGGTCTCACAAGCCATGGAGCATTGGATGCTAACCGGATAATATGGACTTGGAAAGGTCTGGTCGGATTCGACGTAGTTGGATCCGAGTCGAGATAAGGTCCGAGTCGGACACACCCAACTATGAGACGCAGCGATATGTCATCTGTGAGTATCTAGTACAACATAGGTTCTATGTCCTGAGACCTGAGCTGACGCATGTACTCGGGATGGTGACAGACTTGCTTTGGGCCGACCAAACGCTACTCCGTGACTGGGTAGTTACAAAGGTTGGTTTCGCGTTTGTCTAGTCCCATGCTGCGAGACATGGTCGACCAAGATGGGATTTGCCCCTCCGATCAAGAGAGATATACTCTGGGCCCCTCGTGTGATCCGACCAGGATAAGCATGGCCATGCGACAAGGATTATGAGATAATCCAGATAGTGATCTGCATCACTGAAACGAGAAAGAGGTCGGGCTAGCACAAGGATGATAGTCTCGCCTTGAGCCCGACAACATATATCGTGCGGCAAAGGGAACAGAAGTGTGACACGTTGTCCAGGTTTGCCTAACCAGCTTCATAGTCCGCTTGGTGGTCGGAACGCCTTGCTAGAGGCTGCTACCAACCGTGCAGGTCGGAGGTGACCCGAACTGTGACCAAGACGACTTGAACCTAAGGGGTCGCGCGCTTAAGGGAAGGAGCCTACGAGGTCGGTTCGTAGGACACTGGTCGGATGTGATCCGAACTGGACTAGGAACGTGACCGAGTAGACTTTGGGCTTTAGGGTCCGTGCGAGGCCCAAGTGTTGAGCCTTTGACGGACGCCTATATAAAGTGGAGGTGCGGCACACTCATGCGGTTGATCGCTTCGGCGCTGCGACTAGGGTTTGCATGTGTTGCGAATAGCCACCTCCACTCGCCGCCGACTGTGTGATCGGACCTAGCAGTCCGCCGCACGGTGTTCCTCCTGCACGGGCGGATAAGTTAGAGGCGGTGCACTTGCGCCGCTCCGGCGAAATCGTACGTGGATCGGATGACCGGCTGTTCGAGGGAGATCGGACGAGTGGGAGACGATCCACGTGGACGCGCTGCCCCAACTCTTCTTCCGCTGCACGGCACTGCGCGTCTAGTGGTAACGAACTGTGATCCATCTCCCGTAGCATGTTCCTGGATGTTCTGCGCGTAGGAAAATTTGAATTTGCAGTCGACGCACCTTACCGTAGAACCCAACAGTGGTATGAGAGCCTCTGCTATAGGATTTGGTTTCAGATCGTATGCATATTAGATATGTGGAGGCAGCAGATGAGATCTGTTGTCCTTGATAAGATCGGCTATGTGCACAGTTGATGTGATCAACTGCACATGGGGATCATTGAGTGAGGGAGTCCTGGATTAGGGGGTGTCCGGATGGCCGGACTATGACCTCTGGCCGGACTCCTGGACTATGAAGATACAAGATTGAAGACTTCGTCCCGTGTCCGGATGGGACTTTCCTTGGCATGGAAGGCAAGCTTGGCGATACGGATATGTAGGTCTCCTACCATTTGTAACCGACTCTATGTAACCCTAACCCTCTCCGGTGTCTATATAAACCGGATGGTTTTAGTCCGTAGGACGAACAACAATCATACCATAGGCTAGCTTCTAGGGTTTAGCCTCTCTGATCTCGTGGTAGATCTACTCTTGTACTACCCATATCATCAATATTAATCAAGTAGGAGTAGGGTTTTACCTCCATCGAGAGGGCCCGAACCTGGGTAAAAACATCGTGTCCCTTGTCTCCTGTTACCATCCGCCTAGACGCACAGCCGGGACCCCTACCGAGATCCGCCGGTTTTGACACCGACATTGGTGCTTTAATTGAGAGTTCCTCTGTGTCGTCACCTCTAGGCCCGATGGATCCTCCGATCATCAACAATGATGCGGTCCAGGGTGAGACTTTTCTCCCTGGTCAGATCTTGGTATTCGGCGGCTTTGCATTGCGGGCCAATTCGCAGGCCATCCGGAGCAGATCGAAGCTACGCCCGGCCATCGGTCAGATTTGGAAGTTTGAACTACGGCCGACGTCCGCGGAGACTTGATCTTCGACGGGTTCGAGCCACAGCCAAGCGCCGCCGCCTTTGTCACGATGGGCATGATCTAGCTCGTCGGCGAGCAAAGCCACGAGGTCGCACCGATGTCCGCTCCGACCCTTAGCTCGGAGCCGACTACGCCAATCGAGGACGGGTGGCTGGACACCGCCTCGGGGGCTGCAATCTCCACGGCGATCGAGCCGAACACCATACCTGTCCTTTGCGAAGCTTGTGACTCCAAGGTGCCGGACTCCTCTCCGGACTCTGAACCTTCTGTGCCCCTGACAATTGAATCTGATTGGGCGCCGATCATGGAGTTCACCGCCGCAGACATCTTTCAGCACTCGCTCTTCGGCGACATTCTGAATTCACTAAAGTCTCTCTCTCTATCAGGAGAGCCCTGGCCGGACTATGGTCAGCAAGGTTGGGATGCGGACGACAAAGAAATTCAAAGCCCACCCACCACCCACTTCATAGCCACTGTCGATGATTTAACCGACACGCTCGACTTCGACTCCGAAGACATTGACGGTATGGACGACGATGTAGGAGACAAACAGGAATCAGTGCCTATAGGGCACCGGACAACCACCTCATCCCACGATGTATATATGGTGGACACACCTAAAAGAAACGACGACGAGGAACAAAGGGGCACAACGAGGGACCGTTCCCTCGAAAGGCAGTCAAAGCGGCGGCGTAAGCGCCGCTCCAAACCCCACCTCAACAGAGACCCAGCTATAGAGCAGGGCGAACCGGCGGACGACGAACATGCCATCAAGCAACCGTCCGAACAGGGCAACTTGGATAAACAACCCGTCCCCGGCGAAGATAACAGTCCGGATGACCTCACGCCGGACAGATTGCTGGAGCAGAAGAACCTCCAAAAAAGGCTCATCGCCACCGCGCGTAGCCTAAAAAAGAAGAAACGGAAGCTCAAAACAGCGGAAGATGCACTCAGAATTAGATGGAGCAAAGTACTCAACACCGCAGATAAATACGGCGACAGTCGCCGCACAAAGAGCTATCCGAAGCAAAAATTACCGCCGGAATTTGATGAAGAGGCCTTAGAGCCTCCGCAATCAAAAAATAAGGAAGCCACCCGGTCGGATAAACAATGCCATGGAAAACATAGCGCGGCAAACGGCGCCACACACAAGCCGGCACGCAATCCGCACAAGGATTCACATCAAAAAGATGGCCCAGCTAGATCTATCTACGGGCCAAGAAAGCAAGCTCTAGCAAGCAATGCAACACATCAAGTATCCGGACATCACGGTACACCCAAATATAGGGGCGCCGCACACCCCCTATGTTTCACCGATGAGGTGCTGGATCATGAATTTCCAGCGGGATTCAAGCCCGTAAACATAGAGGCATACGACGGAACAATAGACCCTGGAGTCTGGATTGAGGATTACATCCTCCACATACACATGGCTAGATGAGATGATCTCCACGCCATAAAATACTTACCCCTCAAACTCAAAGGGCCAGCCCGGCATTGGCTTAAGAGCCTTCCCGAAAACACCATTGGAAGTTGGAAAGAGCTCGAGGATGCTTTTCGGGCAAATTTTCAAGGGACCTATGTCCGACCTCCGGATGCAGACGATTTAAGTCACATAACTCAACAACCCGGAGAGTCAGCCCGAAAACTTTGGAACAGATTTCTTACTAAAAAGAACCAGATAGTCGACTGTCCGGACGCCGAAGCCTTAGCAGCTTTCAAACACAGCGTTCGAGACGAATGGCTCGCCAGACACCTCGGCCAAGAAAATCCGAGAACAATGGCCGCATTAACAAGCCTCATGACCCGCTTTTGCGTGGGCGAGGATATCTGGTTGGCAAGATGCAGTACCAGTGACCCAAGTAATCCGAAGTTAGGGATGGAAACGGGAAACCGCGACGCAACAAGGACCAGCGCCGGACCAAGGGAAACAGCCCGAAGAGCACGATAGTCAACGCCGGATTCAAAAGCTCTCGGCAGAATCAGAAAAAGCTGCCCCTCAAGGATAACAGGGACGAGCTATCTAACCTAAACAAAATCTTGGACAAGATATGTCAAATCCACAGTACTCCCCGGAAGCCTGCAAACCATACCCACAGAGATTGTTGTGTCTTCAAGCAATCCGGTAATCTCAACGCCGAACACAAGGGGCTCGACACACCAAGCGAGGATGATGACGAACCCCACAAGCAGATCATCGGAAAACAAAAGAATTTCCCACAAGAAGTCAAAACAGTTAACTCAGTTCATGTGACAAAAGGGAAAAACATAGTGGCGCCTATATAGATACGCGCCATACGGCCAATCCCAGAGGAGTCCCGCCACTGGTTGTTACAACCAATCACCTTTGACCAACAGGATTACTCTAGAAGTATCCGGAACGCAGGCTGGACTACCTTGGTATTAGATCCGATAATTGACGGACTCCACTTTACACAAGTCCTAATGGATGGCGGCAGTGACTTAAACCTGCTATATCAGGACACAATCCGCAAAATGGGGATAGACCCAACAACAATTCGCCATAGCAACACTTCCTTTCAAGGGGTAACGCCAGGCCCAGATGCCCATTGTACGGGCTCTCTCCTACTAGAAGTTATGTTCGGCTCACCTTCCACATCGCCCCATTTACAAGTAGCTATCAAGCACTACTGGGACGCGAAGCTTTCGCCCGCTTTAACGCAGTACCACATTATGCATCTCTTATACTTAAAATGCCCAATCCACGAGGCATCATCTCATTAAAGGGAAATATCGAGTGTTCCTCGAGTGCGGAAGATTGTGCGGCTGCCTTGACAGCCACACACTAAGCCGGCTTCACTAATCAAAGCACCTAAACAGGTTGTTCAGACCCCGGACATGGCTAGACGAGTCCGGCGTAAACATACAAGGGCTTACTAGCCGCATATCCCGCATAAGGGCTCCAAGATATACAACAAGAGACAATAAAGCTCAATCTTATTCATTTTTTTAAAAATTGTACTTTGTTTATTTAATATAACGTACATTTTCGCACGATCTTTTTCAATTAAGTTCCTCTCTTTTATAGATGAACACCGTGCTACACCCGTCCAGGATACGGCACAACAGAGACACAGGCGCAGACGTGCAGTAGGGACCCGTTCCAAGGATTCTTTTCAGATTAAGACCCTGCGTAAACCTTTTTTACTGTCTCTTGTTGATATACATCCCCCGGTTTCTTGCTATAACCGAGGTGGAGGCTGGCGTTTTGGCATTGGCCACGTCAGGATTTTGCGCGTACCTGGACACCAGGGGCTTATTACTAAGGGCGTTGTTCAGCCTGTTTTCATAAAGACCGAATACCTTAGGGAGTGTCCGGCGTCGCTAGTTTGGCCTTATATGCATCAGCTCCGAATCATGTCTTTGGTCAAATGTTGGGTTTGCCCGGCTCCTGTGTTTTGCTGCCTTACATTCCGCTCTATCGGCTAAGGCGGCACCGGGAGAACTATCGCGATTGTGCCCTGTTCGCCAAAGCGAGCACCTCAAGAAAGCGTAAAACTGATCGTCATGATATAGCATGAGACTGGTCAACCACTGATGACCCACGGAATCTTTAGGATTCCTCCGCATTAACGAAGGGCCATTTCGATCGAGGCACACATGCGCCTGAATTGGGCGGCGGTGCCCCTAGGGGCTATATAGTAGCCCCACCGTCAAACTCCTATGGCTAAGTGAAAGTGATAAAGCATTATAGTCCGGTTGCCTAGTTAGCTGCGCTATCACCTCCTTTATAGGACCAAGACGTTGGATCAAGTGTGAAAATGCGCTTACAGGAACGCCCCGCATTATATGCGTGGGGGCTGAAGCCAAGACTGCCATCTTTCAGTTATATACACATATACATTAACGGTGCATACGGAGGTATTTTAATTCTTGCGGCACAAGTATAAAAAGCTTTTATATTCCATCGAAACATTGTTTTACAATAATACATGTTATTCGAACATGATATCCTTCGAGCACTGCGTCTCTATTAAACGAGCGCCCTGCAGAACTTCCTGAAAATAGTGCTCGGCGGTACTGCCCAATCCAAATCTTGGGATGCAACGTCGGTGGCCTTCATCTCCGCCCAGTATGTCTTGACACGGGCAAGAGCCATCCGCGCACCCTCTATGCATGCTTACCTCTTCATTGCATTGATATGCGGCACCGCACCAAGGAACTGCTGCACCAAACTAAAATAACTCTTCGGCTCGGGCCTTTCCGGCCAGAGATGACTCACGACATCCTTCATGGCAAGTCCAGATAACCTATTCAGCTCTGCCCATTCGGCCAAAAGCTCGGCTAATGGAAGTGGGCGCTCTGGATTGCGGAACTGCGACCAAAAAAGCTTTTCCACTTCGTGATCCTGTTGATCTCGGAAGTGTTCGGCCGCGTACGCGGCACTTGCAGCCAAGTCCAGATAAGAATCCACCGCACTCCACAGCCGGTCCAACTGAGCATATTTAGGATCCCCGAACTTCATCCGCAGCATAAAGGGCTTTCCAGCCGCGATATCTCCGGCCTGACGTAGCTCCTGCTTCATGGCTCTCATTGCAGAGCGAGCATCCTTGGCCTCGGTAGTGGCCTTCTTCAGGTCCTTCTGTTTCGCCCGATCTTCTTTTTCAAGAAGCTTGCAGAGGTTGGCAGCATCCTTCAACTTCACAGCCATCTCGGCCATTTCCTTCCTGCTTCGGCAATGAGCAGCCTGTTCGGCTTTCAGCTCTTCGGCCGCCTCTAAGGCAGCCGCATCACTTTTTCTGGCCTGCTCCTTGGCTCGGGCGAGTTCCGCCCAAAGGTTCTCCATGGCAGCGGCACCATCTGCATCAAGCATAAACGTTGTAAGGCACGGGCATCAAGCCCCCTTACCAGGTGTCCGCGGAGAAATTGCAAACCTTGTGACTCGTCAAGCCGTTTGTTGACAAGCGCGATGTCGGCATCCGCCACGTCAAGTTGCCGCTTTAGCTTGGCAAATTCATCAGTCCGGCTAGCCACCGGACACTTCGCCGCCTACATAGGAAGAGCGACATATTATACCTGGGACTATGATCCTCGGCGCGTCGTCATTTTTGACAACGCACCGAGTCTCAGGGGCTACTATCTATACAGGGCGCATCTTTTATATGCGGAACTGTCAAAAGGTGCATCATTTCGCGTACCTCAAAACCGGTCATTAAACTCCTGACGGCCTCGTGCAACCCGCTTTCCGCGGATGAAATCCTTTCAATCACCATGCCCATCAATGCACGGTGTTCTTGTGAGATAGACGCTCGCCCGAGCAGATCCTTCAGCTCCTCCGACCGTGCATCGGACGGTGCCGGACTCGTCCGATGGCCTTTTTCGAAGGCCGGACACGGAGGGCTTTGGGGAGCCATACGGCAGCTTTCCGGCCCTGCCGGATTCGGAGAAACCCTCCGTGAAGACACCTCATGGTCGCCCGCCTCGCAAGGCGGCACGGCAGGGGAGGCGCCCGCCTCCATCATCTCCCACGAATATCCCCTGAAGACGAGCTCTGCTGAGAAGGGCTGAGATCCGAACTACAAGGTAAAAATTCAGTTATCTTTCTCAGGAATAGAATAGGGATGTCTCTTATTCTAAAACTCCCCTTTCTACTTACGGCTCGCTGGAGGGCTGATCCCCTTGAGGGCATAGTGCGGCCGAGGCATCTCCCAGCGCAGGACCCTCTGGCGAAGATTTCTTCCCCCGCTTTGAGACCATGGTCTCCGGGTCTTTAGAGGCAATCCTCTTCTTTCCCTGGATGGAGGGATTCTTGATTCCTCCTTTCCTGACAGCCTCCTTCGGGGAGACGGTAGCTTCCTTGTTCCCCCCTTCGCCTTCTTCCAAAGGCGCAACCTCCAGCATCCTGGTTAACACGGGATCCGGCGTGGTCTCGGGGAGGGGGGCCGGACACCTCATTAGCTTTGCTTTCGCTATCCACTCCTGTTTAAGGGGCAGCTCTTTTAAAGGCAATCTTATGATAAATATATGGATAGCGTGTCCGGGTACAGGGCTACTTACTTGAGTATCCGGGCGATTGCAGCTTAGACCTGCGTCCTCGGTCGAGTCCGGACACATTGCTTGTGATCCGGAGAACAATTTGTAAATCTCCATGGGCGTTGTGCCCGTAAAGTGTTGGAGAGCTCGTGGTCCCTCCGGATTACACTCCCATAGGTGGAGGGGGCTGCGTTTGCAGGGCAAAGTGCGGCGAATCAACATGACCTGCGTCACTACGACCAGGTTGATGTCTCTTTCCAGGAGATCTTGAATGCGTCCCTACAACAAGGGCACGTCCTTGGACGGCCCCCGGTCAAGCCCTTTATTGACCCATGACGCCAGCTGTGGGGGAGGACCCGAGCGAAAGGCAGGAGGCGCCACCCACTTGGTGCCCCTGGGAGCTGTGATATAAAACCACTCTCGTTGCCATAAGCTGAACTCCTCTTGAAAAGAGCCCTCGGGCCATGGAGCGTCAGCATTCTTGCTTATAACAGCCCCTCCGCACTCCGCTTGCTGCCCCTTGATCATCTTCGGCTCCACTTTGAAGGTCTTAAGCCACAATCCAAAGTGAGGGGTAATGCGGAGGAAGGCTTCGCACACGACAATGAACGATGAGATGTGGAGGATGGACTCTGGATCCAAGTCGTGAAATTCTAACCCATAATAAAACATGAGCCCCCTCACGAAGGGGTCCGTCGGGAAGCCTAACCCCCGAAGGAAGTGAGACGCGAACACCACGCTCTCACCAGGCTTGGGAGTGGGAATAACCCGCCCTTGAGCAGGCAGCCTATGCAAAATTTCGCCGGTTTAATACCTGGCATCTCTTAGCTTTAACACGTCCTCTTCCGTGACGGAGGAAGGCATCCACCGGCCTTGAAGGTCGGAGCCGGACATCATTGAAGGTCCGAAGCGCCTGAATCTGGAGCTTTGGGTGTCGGAACTTGAGGCGAGGGGCAGATTCGATTGATATTGAAAGAAAGGAGTAGAGCCTTGGTCTCTTTATAAAGAGGTTGAATACCAAGAGCCTTCCCCGTGACCGTTTGGGACTCGCCTTCGATAGAGGAGATGTGCCCACGGGCACGATTGGGTTACCCACACCCGCATTGATGAGAATCCCGGAATAAGGGGACACGATCTCTGCTTTGACAAGACGTGCCAAGGAAACCGCCTCGCTAAACGCGCTGAGGTGGGATAGTAAAAATGATTCAAATAAAGGCTTGGCTGTGGTGTGATGTCACGCTGCGAGATACGTCAGCAGATTGGATTTGTGTAAATATTATTCTCTCTACGGTGGTATGTGGAACTTATTTTGCAGAGCCGGACACTATCCTTGTGTTCAAAATCTTCTATGAAGTATTCGTAGGAGGAACCCGCCTTGCAATGCCGAAGACAATCTGCACGCCGGACTCGTCGTCATTGAAGCCTGGTTCAGGGCTACTGAGGGAGTCCTGGATTAGGGGGTGTCCGGATGGCCGGACTATGACCTTTGGCCGGACTCCTGGACTATGAAGATACAAGATTGAAGACTTCGTCCCGTGTCCGGATGGGACTTTCCTTGGCGTGGAAGGCAAGCTTGGCGATATGGATATGTAGGTCACCTCCCATTTGTAACCGAGTCTATGTAACCCTAACCCTCTCCGGTGTCTATATAAACCGGAGGGTTTAGTCCGTAGGACGAACAACAATCATACCATAGGCTAGCTTCTAGGGTTTAGCCTCTCTGATCTCGTGGTAGATCTACTCTTGTACTACCCATATCATCAATATTAATCAAGCAGGAGTAGGGTTTTACCTCCATCGAGAGGGCCCGAACCTGGGTAAAAACATCGTGTCCCTTGTCTCTTGTTACCATCCGCCTAGACGCACAGTTCGGGACACCCTACCCGAGATCCGCCGGTTTTGACACCGACATTGAGGCTATGTTTTCTGTCAATCGGGACCGCCATGTGCCTAGCGCCGTGTATTTCGTACCTGACACACAAACCGGTAGAATGCGATTCTATGCATAACTTTTTTTTGCAGGTTTGATGTGAATAGTATGGCTCATGTGTATGTGATGCATGTGTGTAATTTATATGTGGCCTGCGTGTCATGTTTGTCAGCCGGCAGGAGCCAAAGTCTTGTCATTATATTGTATAACGACCTGTGTGTCGACTTGTGACTCTATGTAAATTCATTACTAGTTGTAGTAGTTGGATAATAGAGATCAGGTTTGCGGCTTGGCGTCCCGGTGTGACAAACAAGATGGAGTTTGTAGATGGTCATCGGAGTCGGAGCCGACCTGGAAGAACGTCCATGAAGGAGCCATACTATTTCACAATATGTGTTATGTTTTTGATTTTTATGCTTCTTTGTTTCTATGCATGATAGAATGATCCCTCATGAATATCAAGCGAATTGCCATCCCCGATGTTGCACCTTCGCACGTCAAGTACGTCTAGTCGTGGGCTCATAAAATTGGGGTGCTGCTGGGTGTCCTTGAATCAAGGGTTCGTGGTTTGACACGGACATGCACCGCATCAAAGTTAACTTGACAAGGCTATCAAAATGGTTTTGGGCCTTGTGGCAAACAAGGTTGGGAGCCGGGTATGAGATACCTTCCCGACCGACAGGAGTCGTATAGAGATACGATTAGCAAGGAGTTGCTTACCGAATAGGTATGATGGCTAGCAGTGATGCTAAAGCTCACTAGTCGCATGCGCTAGTCGGATCCTGAATCACTGAGAGTTTGCGGAGGGATGTTGACTTGATGGGAGTATTTACATTTAGGATAGAATTACTCTACATAAACACATTGCTTAGTGATTGCATATTTTCTTTGTAGATCAATGGCACCACCTGCTCAACCCAACTTTGCATTGAAATCAATTCGGAAAAGGATAAACTGAATGGAACAAACTTTACCACCGGTATAGAAATCTGAGAATTGTTCTCAAGCATGATAAAAGGAACATGTTCTAGAGGATCCACTTCGGAGGAACCTGTTGATAATGCTAGTGCCACAACTAAAAATGCCTACCAGAAACTCGTTGATGAGTCAACGGAGATCACCGTCGATGTCTGGCTTGTATGGAGCCCGATTTGCAACATCATTTCAAAATGTTGAGGCTTACGATATGATCGAGAGTCCAAGAGCATGTTTCGAACCACGAGCTAGGACCGAAAGGTTCAACGTCTGGCGATCCTTGATGGATTGCAAGATGAAGGAAGGTGATCCACTGAGCCCACATGTGATCAAGATGATCGGATATGTGCAAGCTTTGGATCGTTTGGGCTTCCCGCTCTTGGATGAGCTGGCTACTGATGTTGTTCTGGGTTCTCTTCCGCCTAGCTATGGGACGTTCATCTCGAACTATCATATGCATGGCATGGATAAGAAGCTCACTGAATTGCATGGGATGCTCAAGGTGGCAGAGCAGGATATTAAGAAAGGCACGCATCAAGTGTTGATGGTGCAGAAATCAGCTAAATTCAAGAAGAGTTGGTCCAAGAAAAAGGCTAAGGCAAAGGGCACGGAGACGGTAACCCCTGCCGCTGCGCCGAAGTCTGGACCGGACTCGAAGACCGTTTGCTATCCCTGCAAGGAAATTGGTCACTGGAACATGAACTGTAGCAAGTGGCTTGAAGAGCATGGCAAGAAGGCCGGAAATGCTTCTTCAGGCAAAGGTACACTTGTTGCATATGTTATAGACATTTACCTTGCTGACATACCTAGTAGCTCTTGGGTATTTGATACCGGATCGTTTGTTCATATTTGCAACTCGATGCAGGGGCTGGTAAGAACTAGGCGTGTGGCACAAGGGGAGACTGACATCAGGGTCGCCAACAAAGCAAGAGTTGCTGCATTTGAGGTCGGCACGATGCAGCTCAAGCTTCCTTCCAGATTCATAATGGAATTGAATAATTGTTATTACATTCCTGCACTTAGTCGGTACATTATTTCTGCCTCATGTTTGATGAGTCAAGGTTATGAATTCAATTTAAAGGACAATGGTTGTTCGATATTTTTGAATGGTATGTTCCACGGCTATGCACCCATTGTTGATGGGCTATTTATATTGAATCTAGAATAGGAACCGGTCTATAACATGAATGTCAAGAGGCACAAGCCTAATGAGATAAATCCGACATACTTCTGGCATTGCCGACTTGGACACATTAGTCTGAAACGCATGAAGAAGCTCCATGATGATGGGCTCCTAACTTCGTCCGACTTCGGGTCATTTGATACATGTGAATCATGCTTGCTCGGCAAGATGACTAAGTCTCCTTTCGCAAAGAGTTGCGAGAGGGCGTCCGAGCTGTTGGAGCTTATACACAGTGATGTGTGTGGTCCAATGAGCACAACTGCCAGAGGTGGCTATCAAGATTGTGACTTTTACCGACGACTTGAGTAGATATGGATATATCTATTTGATGAGGCACAAGTCGGAGAATTTTGAAAAGTTCAAAGAGTTCCAGAACGAGGTTGAGAATCAGCTCGGCAAGACTATAAAGCTTCTACGATCTGATTGTGGAGGTGAGTACATGAGCCAGGAGTTTGATGATCATCTGAAAAGTCGAGGTATAGTACCTCAGTTCACACCTCCGGGTACGCCACAGAGAAACGGCGTGTCGGAACAGAGGAATAGGACCTTGTTGGACATGGTCCGGTCTGATGAGCAAATCGGATTTACCCTTGTCATTTTGGGGATACGCTCTAGAAACTGCAGCTTTCACACTTAATAGGGTACCATCAAAATCCGTAGACAAGACGCCACATGAGATGTGGACTGGGAAGAGTCCCAGTTTGTCTTTCCTAAAGATTTGGGGTTGTGAAGCATTTGTCAAGCGACTTATGTCAGACAAGCATACACCTAAGTCGGATAAATGCATATTCGTGGGATATCCGAGGGAAACCTTGGGATATTGCTTCTACAACCGTGAGGAGAACAAAGTGTTTGTTGCTCGGAACGGGGTTTTCCTTGAGAAAGAGTTTCTCAGTCGGGAGGCCAGTGGGAGGACAGTTCGACTCGAAGAAATTCGAGGACCACTCGGGAACGGCTCGGCTGGTGATGAGATCATACCAGAGTCAGTCAGGGAACCTGTAGTGGAAGCGGCACCGGAACCACGGAGGTCGGAAAGATTGCGCAGAGTGCGTGATGTATTGCTGCTCGAAAGCGACGAACCGGCCACATATGCGAAAGCGATGGTGAGCCCAGATTCCGAGGCATGGCTAGAGGCCATGAGATCCGAGTTAAAGTCCATGGATGAGAATCAAGTCTGGGACTTGGTTGATCCGCCACCGGCGAATCGCCATTGGTTGCAAAGGGTCTTTAAGAAGAAAACCGATGAGGATGGAAATGTTCAGATCCACAAAGCTCGGCTTGTCGCTAAAGGTTATGGACAAGTTCAAGGAATTGACTACGACGAGACTTACTCGCCGGTAGCAATGCTGAAGTCGGTGAGGATCATACTAGCTATAACTGCATATTTCGATTACGAGATATGGCAGATGGATGTCAAAACGGCTTTCCTTCACGGAAATTTAACCGAGGACATGTATATGATACAGCCCGAGGGTTTTGTCGATCCGACTAGCACTAGTAAGGTATGCAAGCTCAAGAGATCCATTTATGGGTTGAAGCAAGCATCTCGGAGTTGGAACATTCGTTTTGATGAGGTCGTCACTGGTCTCGGTTTCATTAAAAGCGAAGAGGACTCTTGTTCATACAAGAAGTTAAGTGGGAGCTCGATAGTGTTTTTGATCTTGTATGTGGACGACATACTACTGATCGGAAATGATGTTTCAATGTTAAACTCGATCAAGGGATCATTGAATGGCAAGTTTTCGATGAAGGACCTTGGTGAGGCAGTCTATATTTTAGGCATTAAGATCTATAGAGATAGATCGAGGAGGCTGCTTGGCCTAAGCCAGAGCACGTACACCGATAAAGTGTTGAAGTGGTTCAACATGAGTGAGGCGAAGAAAAGGTTCTTGCCACTGTCACATGGTACAAAGCTAAGCGAGACTCAGAGTCCTTTGACATCTGATGAGCGAAGCAGGATGAGTAGGATTCCGTATGCCTCGGCAATCGGATCCATCATGTATGCCATGATATGTACAAGGCCTGATGTTGCTTTTGCAATAAGCCTAACAAGTAGATACCAGGGCAACCCAGGTGAGAGTCACTGTGTAGCGGTAAAGACTATTTTGAAGTACCTGAAAAGGACTAAAGAGATATTCCTAGTTTATGGAGGTGAGGAAGAGCTCGTCGTAAGGGGGTACGTTGATGCTAGTTTACAAACCGACAGAGATGATTGTCGATCACAGTCCGGATTCGTGTACGTCCTGAATGGAGGAGCAGTGCACTGGATGAGTTCCAAGCAGGATATGGTGGCCGATTCTACCACAGAAGCCGAATACACTGCGGCTTGTGAACCTGCAAAGGAAGGTGTTTGGATCCGGCATTTTCTGGATGATATTGGTATTTTCCCAGCCTCGGTGAAACCGTTGGACCTTTATTGTGATAATTCTGGTGCCATCACTCAAGCCAAGGAGCCGAGGAATCACCACAAGGTCAGATACATAGACCAGAAATATCACCTGATACGAAAGATCGTAAAGAATGGTGATGTAGAGTTATGCAAGATTCACACGGATGCAAATGTTGCAGATCCGTTGACTAAGACGCTTCCACCACCCAAGCATGAGGGGCACGTTAGAGCTATGGGCATTCGATGTCTATTTGATTGACTCTAGTGCAAGTGGGAGACTGTTGGAGATATGCCCTAGAGGCAATCATGTATGATGATATTTCCTATGTGTTTATGAATAAAGATAGTCATTGGACATTATCAATAATGTGTATCAGCAAGTATGTGACTTGTTTGTGGGACTATGCATTGTATGATGACTGTCCTAAAAGGTCCCTAGTCGAAAGGGCTGTGTGGACGCGTAGCCGACTAGACTATCATATGACACGGTCGATGGCTTGGTCTCACTAGCCATGGAGCATTGGATGCTAACCAGATAATATGGACTTGGAAAGGTCTGGTCGGATTCAACGTAGTCGGATCTGAGTTGAGATAAGGTCCGAGTCGGACAGACCCAACTATGAGACGCAGCGATATGTCATCTGTGAGTCTCTAGTACAACATACGTTCTATGTCCTGAGACCTGAGCTGACGCACGTACTCGGAATGGTGACAGACTTGCTTTGGGCCGACCAAACGCTACTCCGTGACTGGGTAGTTACAAAGGTAGGTTTCGGGTTTGTCCAGTCCCATGCTGCGAGACATGGTTGAGCAAGATGGGATTTTCCCCTCCGATCAGGAGAGATATACTCTGGGCCCTCGTGTGATCCGACCAGGATAAGCATTGCCATGCGACAAGTATTATGTGATAATCCGGATAGTGGTCGGCATCAGTAAAACGAGAAAGAGGTCGGGCTAGCACAAGGATGACAGTCTCGCCTTGAGCCCGACAACATATATCGTGCGGCAAAGGGAACAGAAGTGTGACACGTTGTACAGGTTCGCCTAACTAGCTTCATAGTCCGCTTGGTGGTCGGCACGCCTTGCTAGAGGCCGCTACCAACCGTGCAGGTCGGAGGTGATCCGGACTGTGACCAAGCCGACTTGAACCTTAGGGGTCACGCGCTTAAGGGAAGGAACCTACGAGGTCGGTTCATAGGACACTGGTCGGATGTGATCCGAACTGGACTAGGAACGTGACCGAGTAGACTTTGGGCTTTAGGGTCCATGCGAGGCCCAAGTGTTGAGCCTGCGATGGATGCCTATATAAAGTGGAGGTGCGGCACACTCATATGGTTGATCGCTTCGGCGCTGCGACTAGGGTTTGCATGTGTTGCGAATAGCCACCTCCACTCGCTGCCGACTGTGTGATCGGACGTAGCAGTCCGCCGCACGGTGTTCCTCCTGCACGCGCGGATACCGTTAGAGGCGGTGCACTTGCGCCGCTCCGGCGAACTCGTACATGGGATCAGACGACAGGCTGTTCGAGGGAGATCGGACGAGGAGGAGACGATCCACGTGGACGCGCTGCCCCAACTCTTCTTCCGTTGCACGGCACTGCGCGTCTAGTGGTAGCGAACTGTGATCCATCTCCCGTAGCATGTTCCTGGATGTTCTGCGTGTAGGAAAATTCAAATTTGCAGTCGACGCACCCTACCGTAGAACCCAACACATACAAATTTACTTGGAATGGCAGGTAGATACCGCATATAGGGAGGTATAGTGGACTCATATGGAATAACTTTGGGTTTTAAGGGATTGGATGCACAAGCAGTATTCTCGCTTAGTACAAGTGAAGGCTAGCAAAAGACTGGGAAGCGACCAACTAGAGAGCGACAACAGTCATGTACATGCTTTAAAATTAATAAACATTGGATGCAAGCATGAGTAGGATATAATCCACCATGAACATAAATATCGTGAAGGCTATGTTGATTTGTTTCAACTACATGCGTGAACATGTGCCAAGTCAAGTCACTTAAATCATTCAAAGGAGGATACCACCCCACTATACCACATCACAACCATTTTAATAGCATGTTGGCACGCAAGGTAAACCATTATAACTCATAGATAATCAAGCATGGCACAAGCAACTATGATCTCTAATTTTCATTGCAAACATGTTTATTCATAATAAGCTGAATCAGGAACGATGAACTCATCATATTTACAGAAACAAGAGAGGTCGAGTTCATATCAGCTTTTCTCATCTCATTCAGTCCATCATATATCATCATAATTGCCTTTCACTTGCACGACCGAACGATGTGAATAATAATAAGAGTGCACATGCATTGGACTAAGGTGGAATCTGCGAGCATTCAATAAACAGGAGAAGACAAGGCAACATGGGATCTTGGTTAAATCAACAATAATGCATATGAGAGCCACTTCAACAATTTTATCATGGTCTTCTCCTAACGACCCCCAAAGAAAAGAAAAGAAATAAAAACTATTTACACGGGAAAGCTCCCAACAAGCAAAAGAAGAATAGGAAATATTTTTGGGTTTCCTTTTTAATTAATACTACTACAGCAAGAAAAGTAAACTACTACTAATTTTTGTTGTTTTTCTTAAGATTTAACAAACACACAAGAAGAAAGAAGGAAAAAGAAAATAAACTAGCATGGATATTACAGTGAAAAAGTATGAGCACCGACATGTAGCAATGAGTGTGTATAAACACAAATGTAATGTCGGTGGGAAATACGTACTCCCCCAAGCTTAGGCTTTGGCCTAAGTTGGTTCATGGCCAGGGATGGTGTGACGCCCGGATAATTAAGCTACAATAATCCTCTGTTAATGATGCCATGTCACCACTGTTACTCTTGCTAAACCCACTTGTTTCAAACACAGGTCAAATTCAAATTCCGAAAACAAGTCAAATTCTTATTTCTTCAAACTGTTAAGTAAAAATGTTTGGTGGGTTGAAAATATTCGCTAACTAATTGTCATGAATGATTCAACATCATTTGAGAGATTTAATTTCCCTTGGAAATTAAAATAGTTCCAGATCAGCCTTTTCTTATACGTTTCCATTTGTGAAAAATCCAAATCAATTCAAACTCCTACCAAACTTTTTGTGGTAGTGCCAAATATTGTAATGTATTTATGTGGCCAAGTTCCACATTTTACAAAGACCAATTAACAGCTCAAACTATTACAAACAGATTACGCAATCAGTGTAAAATAAAATAAAAGGGAAAGGCCTAACTACTATGTGTTAATGGGCTCTAGTGCCTTTGTGCACTTTGGCCTGCCTAACAACATTGGGCAGCCCACCTCCACCTCATCCCCAACCTCGCCACTGAGGAGGCGGGGGGTTCGTGGCGGCCATCCCATGGCGCCCTGGTCCCGTGGCGGTCATCCCCGCTCTCTCCTCAGGATAAGAGGGCGCCCGACGCCTCCTCCCTCCCTTGACGAACCCTAGCCGCCCAATCGCTCTCCCTCTCATTCGTTCTCTCGATTTGTTCGGCCTTGGCCTGCTGCTGCCATGGCCATCATCATCAGCTGCCCATCGACCTCCCCGCTGGCTAGGAATGCACCAGAGAATCGACATCGTCTTACGCTTCCTCTTCGTCCACGACCTCGAGGCGGAGCCCTGCACGCCCTTTGCGCCACCCTCTTCTTCCTCGGGTCACTTGGCAAATCTCGGCGATTTCGCAAGCCTGCAGCTACTAAGCGTCACGGGCCCCTTGTGCCTCCCGGTGAGCTTCTCCTCCGAATCCCCTCACCCGGTCTCGGATCCCTTATCGTAGTCGCTGTGACGAGCAGGTGGATGCCATGGCCGTAGTTCAGCGTCTGCGTCGTGCTCTGCAGTTCCTTGCGATACTACTGCCGTTGCTACTTGCCTGCGAGATCTCTGCTGTTATTGCTATTTCTGCCACTCGTCGCGCGCCCGCCACGTTAGCGGACGGAGCTCAACTCCCGGCTCGGTCGCGGGCTCCCGCGCCTTCCTTGCCGTGGCCTCACCCCACCTTCCTCTCCCGCTGCTCGACCAGCCACGCCCGGCCAAGCCTTGCCCAGCGTGGCGTGCCCGCTCCACCTCTAACCAGGCCACCCCGTGCGCGCGTCTTTGTCGCTAGCCGTTGCGGCCGGCTGCTGCTAGCCTGCTACGGCTGGCCATGGCCGGCGGCCGTCTTGCGTGTGTACGTGTTGTCGCGTCGTCGCGATGTGTGTGCGCGATGTGTGCGTCGCGGTGTGTGTGTGCTCCGAGTGTGTGGCCGCGCCCACCTCTGGCCTCGCCCGCCTTCGGCCGGCCTCGCCGCGCCGCCGCTGTTTCTCCTTGCTGCTGCTCTGCCCGCTGCGCTCGGCTGCTGCTCCCCTGCTAGAGTTACTGTAGCAGTAGTCAGCTTTGCAATTTTTACACTAACTAGCCCTCTTCACGGCCCTTAAACAGCACCTAAACAAAAGTTAATATGAGTAACATTAGTATGTGCGTGTAGTCCACTTGGCAGGGTTCAATTCTTTCCATTGAACCAAATTCAAAAGCCGCCTAGATTAATTCCTATAAAAATGACAAAAGTCTATGTTCTGTTAACTGGAAGAACTGAAAAACAGATTCTGGAATTGACTTCCAGTAGCACTTTTCAAACAAAGATTTGAGCAAGCAAATGGACACTAATGTAGATGGACTTGATTCTGTCATGTAGATCACAGAAAATTTCTCAAGATTGATATAAGGCACTAACCCATAGGTTGGACAGAACAATAGTTATAGCCTTTTGAAAACAGCCAAGTGATGTTTAAAACTGAGGACTTAGCAGAATTCAGAATTTCAGTAATTCCAGAAAATGCTTTGAACTTCGTTAATTCATAGAAATTAAACCGTAGCTCGGATGAAAACGTTTTTTACAAGAAAGTTGCTCAGAAAAATCCAACGAATCCGAATATGCGGTCCGTTCATCTATCACATGCCTCTAGCATGCTGAACATTGAACATTTCCCCTCCGGTCATCTGTATGACACAGGTCCGGAATCGGGAATACATTCCCGGTTGAATTCCACCTTCACCTATATCGTGTAGCCATACGTTAGGTCACACCCGGCACAACATATTGCCATGTTACGCTTTGTGATGCTATGTTTGCTTTGTATTTACTGTTTCTCCCCCCTCTTCTCTTCGGTAGACCCCGAGACCGATGTTGCCCCTGTGATCGACTACGTCGACGATGACCCCTCCTTGCCAGAGCAACCAGGCAAGCCCCCCTTTGATCACCAGATATCGCCTATTCTTCTCTATACTGCTTGCATTAGAGTAGTGTAGCATGTTATTGCTTTCCGTTAATCCTATCCTGATGCATAGCCTGTCCTTGCTACTACTGTTGTTACCTTTACCTGCAATCCTACATGCTTAGTATAGGATGCTAGTTTTCCATCTGTGGCCCTACATTCTTGTCCGTCTGCCTTGCTATACTATCGGGCCGTGATCACTAGGGAGGTGATCACGGGTATATACTATACTTTATACATGATACATGTGGTGACTAAAGTCGGGTCGGCTCGTGGAGCACCCGCGAGTGATTCACGGAATGGGGGCTGAAAGGACCTTTGTCCAAACGGCCCTCTGTGTGGATCTTTGTGGCGGAGCGACGGGGCAGGTTGAGACCGCCTAGGTGAGAGGTGGGCCCGGCCCTGTTCGGCGTTCGCGTATACTTAACACTCTTAACGAGATCTTGGTATTTGATCTGAGATAGGTCGTTGACCTTATACGCACTAACCGCCACGTGGGACAAGATATGGGCAACCGCGTCGTGGTATCACCGAAGCATTTAAATGACGTCGTGGCCCGAGCGGCACGCCGCCGGATTGGACTAGAACGCTGCTAGGCTAGGTCTGCTTTGGCCGCCCTCGCAAGCGTGCAGGTGTGCTAAGGCGATGGGCCCGCACTTCGTGCGCTTAGGTTTAGACCGGCGTGCTGACCTCTCTGTTATGCCTAGGTGGGGCTGCGACGTGTTGATCTTCCGCAGCCGGGCATGACCCAGGAAAGTGTGTCCGGCCAAATGGGATCAAGCGTGTCGGGTAATGTGGTGCACCCCTGCAGGGAAGTTTATCTATTGAATAGCGCGATCTTGATAATGTGGACGACTTGGAGTTGTACCTTGACCTTATGACAACATACTTAATAAAACACACCCTTCCAAGTGCCAGATACAACCCGATGGTCGCTCTCTAACAGGGCATCGAGGAGGGGATCGCCGGGTAGGATTATGCTATGCGATGCTACTTGGAGGACTTCAGTCTACTCTCTTCTACATGCTGAAGACGGAGGCTGCGGAAGCGTAGTCTTGACGTGATTAGCTATCCCCCTCTTATTCTGGCATTCTGCAGTTAGTCCACTGATATGGCCCTTTACACATATACCCATGCATATGTAGTGTAGCTCCTTGCTTGCGAGTACTTTGGATGAGTACTCACGGTTGCTTTCTCCCCCCTTTTTTCCCCTTTCCTTTCTACCTGGTTGTCGCAACCAGATGTCGAAGCCAGAGCGACGCCACCGTCGGCGGCGACTACTACACCGGAGGTGCCTACTACTTCGTGCAGCCCGCTGGCGACGACCAGGAGTAGTTTAGGAGGATCCCAGGCAGGAGGCATGCGCCTCTTTCGGTCTGTATCCTAGTTTGTGCTAGCCATCTTATGGCAACTTGTTTAACTTATGTCTGTACTAAGATATTGTTGCTTCCGCTGACTCGTCTATGATCGAGCACTTGTATTCGAGCCCTCGAGGCCTCTGGCTTGTATTATGATGCTTGTATGACTTATTTATGTTTTAGAGTTGTGTTGTGATATCTTCCCGTGAGTCCCTGATCTTGATCGTACACGTTTGCGTGCATGATTAGTGTACGACGGATTGGGGGCGTCACAGATGGCCTAGCGGATACCCGTAGGTGTAGCTGGGGTCGTACTGAGATGCAACGACTATCACCGCCTGAGCTGCAGCGTGGCGTCGGGCTGCCTCCGCTCTCCTCTTGTACTCATCTGCCTCCTCTCTGGTAATAACATATCTTCCTTTTGTCTCTGAATCAAAGAAGCCAGGAGCAAGGAGAGTAATACGGACAACACGCCGTTTATCAAAGATTAGTCGATATAAGAGAGGTGATTCAGTCCTCTCAACAAACTGGTGGGAAACCATAGAATTAAAGTCTAAATAAGAAGGAGGCAACTCCATGTCACCCTCACGAACGTCCACCTCAAGAAAATTAGCTAAGCGGGTTGCATAAATTCCTCCAAAGAAATCTCCATTATATCTATTATGATGCAACCTACGTGCTATAATGGCTCCCATATGATAAGATTGGTCTCCTAACAGAGCACTCCACGAGAATCTTGAGGTCGAGCACACATATGACATGCTTCATCCTTACCAGTTATGCACCTACCTATGAAGAGAGCAAAATAATGTATACCAGGAAAGTGAATGCTCCCTATGGTAGCTTGCGTTATATATCTAGATTCCCCTACGGTTATACTAGCAAGAAAGTTTCTAAATTCAGATTTACGGGGATCATTTGTACTACCCCATTGCGGAAGTTTGCAGGCAAAAGTAAAATCCTCTAGGTCCATGGTATAAGATTTGTCATAAAGATCAAACATGACTGAAGGACAATTACGCGAAGATGAAAATTCAAACCTCCTCACGAATGAGCTAGTGAGATCATGGTCCTGTGGGCATTTGTCTGCCTCGAAACTCTCAAGATCGGTGTTACGCATATATGCGTTAAATTTCTCTTTGATTCCCGCTCGATCCATAAAATTTTCCGAAGGCCACTCACAAGGCCGCACTAGAGCGTCTCTTGGTGGTTCCTCGTCAGCATCACGCATAGCAAGCCTGGGGCCTTGCTTCCTTGAAGAACCACCTTGGAACATCTTCCTAAGCATATTGTTTTCTCTGAAAAATTTCTGAAATTTTTAGTAGCTTCTAACAAAAGTGAACCAAGCTCAACAAAATTGATAGCAACTACTCCTACAAGTGCCTAGAGGATATATCATGCATTAGAACTACTTGGAACCATATAAATTTGGCATGCAAGCTCAAGAACATGGTCACCTATGCAGCACAAATTTGCAATGAACAAAGCACTAGAGCAAAAACTAATTGGACCAATGGAGGAGTCACATACCAAGGAACAATCTCCCCAAGCAGTTTTGTGAGAGGTGCTTTGAGCAAGGAGATCGAAAATCACAGCAAAATGGGCTAGAACTCGTGCTTGAGCTGGTTATTCGTGTTTGTGGGAGGAAGAAGAAGAGGATGGGTGCAGGAATAAGTGGAGGAGGGCCACCGTGGACCCACGAGACAGGGGGCGCGCCCTAGGGGGTAGAGTGCGCCCTCCACCCTCGTGGCCAGGTGGAAGCTCCCCCCGCGGTGATTTAAGTACCATAAATCCTCAAATATTCCCGAAAAAATCATATTAAATTGGCATGGCATTTGGAGGACTTTTATTTTCGGGATATTTTTATATTGCACGGATAAATCAGGAAACAGACAGAAAAATACTATTTTTACTTTATTTCAACTAAATAACAGAAAGTATAAAGAGGGTACAGGAGTTTGTGCTTCTAGTTTCATCCGTCTCATGCTCATCAAAAGGAATCCACTAACAAGGTTGATCAGGTCTTGTTAATAAACTCATTCCGAATGATCCTGAAGCCAGAGAAATTTCGAATAACACTAAGTTACCTCAACGGGATATGCACATCCCCAATAATAAGTATATCATATTTCTTCTTGATAGTAGGAAGAGGAAATTCAAAACCTCCAAATATAATCGATGGAAATTTTCCAATAGAGTTGATACTATGAACTTGAGGTTGTTTCCTCGTAAAGTGTACCGTATGCTCATTACCATTAACATGAAAAGTGACATTGCCTTTATTGCAATCAATAACAGCCTCTGCAGTATTCAGAAAAGGTCTTCCAAGAATAATAGACATACTATCGTCCTCGGGAATATCAAGAATGACAAAGTCCGTTAAAATAGTAACGTTTGCAACCACAACAGGGACATCCTCACAAATACCGACATATATAGCAGTTGATTTATCTGCCATTTGCAAAGATATTTCAATAGGTGTCAACTTATTCAAATCAAGTCTACGGTATAAAGAGAGAGGCATAACACTAACACCGGCTCCAAGATCACATAAAGCAGTTTTAACATAATTTCTTTTTATAGAGCATGGTATAGTAGGTACCCTGGATCTCCAAGTTTCTTCAATATTCCACCCTTAAAAGTTTAATTAGCAAGCATGGTGGAAATTTCAGCTTCCGGTATCTTTCTTTTATTTGTAACAATATCTTCCATGTATTTAGCATTATGATTCATTTTGAGCATATCAGTCAATCGCATACGAAAAAAGATAGGTCTAATCATTTCAGCAAAGCGATCAAAATCCTCATCATCCTTTTTCTTGGATGGTTTGGGAGGAAAAGGCATGGGTTTCTGAACCCAAGGTTCTCTTTCTTTACCATGTTTCCTAGAAACAAAATCTCTCTTATCATAACGTTGATTCTTTGATTGTGGGTTATCAAGATCAAAAGCAGGTTCAATTTCTACATCATTATCATTACTAGGTTGAGCATCATCATGAACATCATCATTAACATTTTCACTAGGTTCTTGTTCATTACTAGATTGTGTTTCAGCATCAGACATAGATATATCATTTGGATTATCCGGTGGTTCAGCAATAGGTTCACTAGAAGTTTGCAAAGTCCTATCATTTTTCTTTTTCTTCCTTTTGGAAGAACTAGGTGCATCAATATTATTTCTGTGAGAATCTTGCTCAATTCTCTTAGGGTGGCCTTCAGGATACAAAGGTTCCTGAGTCATTCTACCAGTTCTAGTAGCCACTCTAACAACATAATCATTTTTCTTACTATTCATTTCATCGAGCAATTCTTTTTGAGACGTAAGTACTGTTGGGGAACGTAGTAATTTCAAAAATTTTCCTACGATCACGCAAGATCATGGTGATGCATAGCAACGAGATGAGAGTGTTGTCTCGTACCCTCGTAGACCAGCAGCGAAGCGTTGACGCAGCGTAGAGGAAGTAGTCGTACTTCTTCCCGATCCAACCGATCCAAGTACCGAGCGTCACGGCACCTCCGAGTTCTGCACACGTTCAGCTCGATGGCGTCCCTCGAACTCCGATCCAGCCGAGTGTTGAGGAGAGTTTAAATCGACGACGGCGTGGTGACGATGATGATGTTCCACGGCGCAGGCTTCGCCTAAGCTCCGCAGCGGTATATTCGAGGTGTAGTTTGGTGGAAGGGGCACCGCACACGGCTAAGGAACGATCTCAATGATCAACTTGTGTGTCATGGGGTGCCCCTGCCCTGTATATAAAGGAGGGAAGGGAGGGCTGGCCGGCCAAGGAGAGGTGCGCCAGGTGTCCTACTCCTACTAGGAGTAGGATTCCCCAAATCCTAGTCCAACTAGGTTTCCCCAAGTGGGAAGGGAGAGAGAGAGGCGCCCCTTCTCCTAGTCCTAATAGGACTAGGGAAGGGGAAGGTGCGACCAGCACTATGGCCCCTTTCTCTTTCCCACTAAGGCCCATCAAGGCCCATTGACCCCGGGGAGGTTCCGTAACCCCGGTACTCGGTAAAATTCCCAATTTCACCCGGAGTGATTCGGAGTCAAACATAGGCTTCAATATATCAATCTTTATGTCTCGACCATTTGAGACTCCTCGTCATGTCCGTGATCTCATCCGGGACTCGAACAACCTTGGTACATCAATATCATATAAACTCATAATAAGCATCATCGAAGCGTTAAGCGTGCGGACCCTACGGGTTCGAGAACTATGTAGACATGACCGAGACACCTCTCGGTCAATAACCAATAGCGGGACCTGGATGCCCATATTGGCTCCTACATATTCTCGAAGATCTTTATCGGTCGAGACCGCATAACAACATCGTTGTTCCCTTTGTCATCGGTATGTTACTTGCCCGAGATTCGATCGTCGGTATCCAATACCTAGTTCAATCTAATTCTTGGCAAGTCTCTTTTCTCGTTCCGTAATACATCATCTCACAACTAACACATTTAGTTGCAATGCTTGCAAGGCTTATGTGATGTGCATTACCGAGAGGGCCCAGAGATACCTCTCCGACAATCGGAGTGACAAATCCTAATCTCGAAATATGCCAACCCAACATGTACCTTCGGAGACACCTGTAATGTACCTTTATAATCACCCGATTCGTTGTGACGTTTGGTAGCACCAAAGTGTTCCTCGGGCAAGCGGAGTTGCATAATCTCATAGTCATAGGAACATGTATAAGTCATGAAGAAAAGCACTAGCAACAAACTATACGATCAGGTGCTATGCTAATGGAATGGGTCATGTCAATCAGATCATTCAACCAATGATGTGATCCCGTTAATCAAATAACAACTCCTTGTTCATGGTTAGGAAACATAACCATCTTTGATTAACGAGCTAGTCAAGTAGAGGCATACTAGTGACACTCTGTAGGTTTATGTATTCACACATGTATTATGTTTCCGGTTAATACAATTCTAGCATGAATAATAAACATTTATCATGATATAAGGAAATAAATAATAACATTATTATTGCCTCTAGGGCATATTTCCTTGATCTCCCACTTGCACTAGAGTCAATAATCTAGATTACACAAAATGATTCTAACACCCATGGAGTCTTGGTGCTGATCATGTTTTGCTCGTGGAAGAGGCTTAGTCAACGGTGCGCAACATTCAGATCCGTATGTATCTTGCATATCTCTATGTCTCCCACCGACCAAATCCGGATGGAGTTGAAGCGTCTTTTGATGTGCTTGGTTCTCTTGTGAAATCTGGATTCCTTTGCCAAGGCAATTGCACCATATTGTCACAAAGATTTTCATTGGACCCGATACACTAGGTACAACACCTAGATCGGTTATGAACTCCTTCATCCAGACTCCTTCATTAGCTGCTTCGAAGCAGCTATGTACTCAACTTCACATGTAGATCCCGCAGCGGCGCTTTGTTTGGAATTGCACCAACCGACAGCTCCACCGTTTAATGTAAATCGTATCCGGTTTGCGATTTAGAATCGTCCGGATCGTGTCAAAGCTTGCGTCGGCGTAACCGTTCTGACGAGCTCTTTGTCACCGCCATAAATGAGAAACATATCCTTAGTTCTTCTCAAGTACTTAAGGATGTTCTTGACCGCTGTCCGATGATCCACTCTGGATTACTTTGGTACCTGCTGCTAAACTTACAGAGAAGGCACACATCAGGTCTGGTACACAGCATTGCATACATGATAGAGCCTATGGCTGAAGCATAGGAACATCTTTCATTTTCTCTCTATCTTCTGCGGTGGTGGGGCATTGAGTCTTACTCAACTTCACACCTTGTAATACCGGCAAGAACCCTTTCTTTGCACTGATCCATTTGAACTTTTTCAAAACTTTATCAAGGTATGTGCTTTGTGAAAGTCCTATTAAGCGTCTTGATCTATCTCTATAGATCTTAATGCCCAATATGTAAGCAGCTTCACGAGGTCTTTCATCGAAAACTCTTATTCAAGTATCCTTTATGCTATCCAGAATTCTATATCATTTCCGATCAATAATATGTCATCCACATATAATATCGAAAATGCTCTGAGCTCCCACTCACTTTCTTGTAAATCAGGCTTCTCCAAAGTCTGTATAAAACCAAATGCTTTGATCACACTATCAAAGCGTTTATTCCAACTCGAGAGGCTTGCACCAGTCCATAAATGGATCGCTGGAGCTTGCACACTTTGTTAGCTCCTTTGGATCGACAAAACCTTCTGGTTGCATCATATACAACTCTTCTTCCGAAATCCATTCAGGAATGCAGTTTTAACATCCATTTGCCAAATTTCATAATCATAAAATGCGGCAATTGCTAACATGATTCGGACGGACTTAAGCATCGCTCTGGTGAGAAGGTCTCATCGTAGTCAATCCCTTGAACTTGTCGAAAACCTTTTGCAACAAGTCGAGCTTTATAGACGATAACATTACCATCAGCGTCGGTCTTCTTCTTGAAGATCCATTTATTCTCAATTGCTTGCCGATCATCGGGCAAGTCAACCAAAGTCCACACTTTGTTCTCATACATGGATCCCATCTCAGATTTCATGGCCTCAAGCCATTTTGTGGAATCTGGGCTCACCATCGCTTCTTCATAGTTCGTAGGTTCATCATGTTCCAAAGAACATGACTTCCAAAATAGGATTACCGTACCACTCAGTGCGGATCTTGCTCTGGTTGATCTCTGAAGTTCTGTAGAAACTTGATCTGAAGTTTCATGATCATCATCATTAGCTTCCTCCTATTTGGTGTAGGTGTCACGAAACTGTTTTCTGTGATGTACTACTTCTCAATAAGGGAGTAGATACGATTATCTCATCAAGTTCTACTTTCCTCCCACTCACTTCTTTCGTGAGAAACTCTTTCTCCAAAAGTTTCCAATTTAGCAACAAAATCTTGCCTTCGGATCTGTGATAGAAGGTGTACCCAACTGTCTCCTTTGGGTATCCTATGAAGACACATTTCTCGATTTGGGTTCGAGCTTATCAGGTTGAAGCTTTTTCACATAAGCATCGCAGCCCCAAACTTTCGAAGCGACAACTTTGGTTTCTTGCCAAACCACAGTTCATAAGGCGTCGTCTCAGCAGTTTAGATGGTGCCCTATTTAAAGTGAATGTAGCCGTCTCTAAAGCATAACCCCAAAGCGATAGCGGTAAATCAGTAAGAGACATCATAGATCGCACCATATCTAATAAAATACGATTATGACGTTCGGACACACCATTACGTTGTGGTGTTCGGTGGCGTAAGTTGCGAAACTATTCCGCATTGTTTCAAATGTAGGCCAAACTCGTAACTCAAATATTCTCCTCCACGATCAGATCGTAGAAACTTTATTTTCTTGTTACGATGATTTTCCACTTCACTCTGAAATTCTTTGAACTTTTCAAATGTTTCAGACTTGTGTTTCATTAAGTAGATATACCCATATCTGCTCAAATCATCTGTGAAGGTGAGAAAATAACGATATCCGCCATTTAGCCTCAACATTCATTGGACCACATACATCGGTATGTATGATTTCCAATAAATCTGTTGCTCTCTCCATAGTTCCGAGAACGGTGTTTTAGTCATCTTGCCCATAAGGCACGGTTCGCAAGTGCCAAGTGATTCATAATCAAGTGACTCCAAAAGTCCATCGAGATGGAGTTTCTTCATGCGCTTTACACGATATGACCTAAGCGGCGTGCCACAAATAAGTTGCACCATCATTATCAACTCTGCATCTTTTGGTTTCAACATTATGAATATGTGTATCACTACTATCAAGATTAAGTAAAACAAACCATTCTTCAATGGTGCATGACCATAAAAGATATTATTCATATAAATAGAACAACCATTATTCTCGATTTAAATGAATAACCGTCTCGCATCAAACAAGATCCAGATATAATGTTCATGCTCAACGCTGGTACTAAATAACAATTATTTAGGTCTAATACTAATCCGAAGGTAGATGTAGAGGTAGCGTGCCGATCGCGATCACATCGACTTTGGAACCATTTCCCACGCGCATTGTCACCTCGTCCTTAGCCAATCTTCGCAATCCGTAGCCCTGTTTGAGTTGCAAATATTAGCAAACCAGATCAAATACCAGTGCTATGCGAGTATTAGTAAGGTACACATCAATAACATGTATATCACATATACCTTTGTTAACCTTGCCATCCTTCTTATCCGCCAAATACTTGGGGCAGTTCCGCTTCGAGGACCAGCCTGCTTGCAATAGAAGCACTCAGTTTCAGCTTAGGACCAGACTTGGGTTTCTTCTCTTGATTAGCAACTTGCTTGCCGCTCTTTTGAAGTTTCCTTTTCTTTCCTTTGCCCTTTTCTTGAAACTAGTGGTTTTGTTAACCATCAACACTTGATGCTCCTTTTGATTTCTACCTCCGCTGCTTTCAAAGATCGCGAAGAGCTCGGGCATTGTTTTGGTCATCCCTTGCATATTATAGTTCATCACGAAGCTCTTGTAGCTTGGTGGCGTGATTGGAGAATTCATCAATTACGCAATCATCCGGAAGATTAACTCCCGGTTGAATCAAGTGATTGTTATATCCGGACATTACGAGTATATGCTCACCGACAGAACCGTTCTCCTCCATCTTACAGCTATAGAACTTATTGGAGACTTCATATCTCTCAATCCGGCATTCGCTTGGAATATTAACTTCAACTCTGGAACATCTCATATGCTCCATGGTGTTCAAAACGACGTTGAAGTCCCGGTTCTAAGCCGTAAAGCATGGCACACTTGAACTATAGAGTAGTCATCAGCTTTGCTTTGCGGACGTTCACAACTTCGGCGCAGCCCTTGCACCAGGCCTGGCACCTAACGGTGCTTCCAGGGCGTAATTCTTCCGTGCAGCAATAAGGATAATCCTCAAATTCGGACCCAGTCCGTGTAATTGCTACCATCATCTTTCAACTTTGCTTTCTCAAGGAACGCATTAAAATTCAACGGAACAACAAAGACGAGCCATCTATCTACACATCATAGACAAGCAAGATACTATCGGTACTAAGTTCATGATAAATTTAAGTTCAATTAATCATATTACTTAAGAACTCCCACTTAGAAAAATATCCTCCAATTCTCTAAGTGATTGCGTGATCCATATCAACTACACCATGACCGATCATCACGTGTGATGGAGTAGTTTCAATGGTGAACATCAATATGTTGATCATATCTACTATATGATTCACGCTCGACCTTCGGTCTCCGTGTTCGAGGTCATATCTTATATGCATAGCTCGTCAAGTATAACCTGAGTATTCTGCGTGTGCAACTGTTTTGCACCCGTTGTATTTGAGCGTAGAGCCTATCACACCCGATCATCACGTGGTGTCTCGGCACGAAGAACTTTCATAGCGGTGCATACTCGGGAGAACACTTCTTGATAATTTAGTAAGGGATCATCTTATAATGCTACCGTCAATCAAAGCAAAATAAGATGCATAAAGGATTAACATCACATGCAATCAATATAAGTGATATGATATGGCCATCATCATCTTGTGCTTGTGATCTCCATCTCGAAGCACCGTCATGATCACCATCGTCACCGGTAGCGACACCTTGATCTCCATCGTAGCATCGTTGTCGTCTCGCCAATCTTATGCTTCTCGACTATCGCTACCGCTTAGTGATAAAGTAAAGCATTACAGAAGCGATTGCATTGCATACAATAAGCGACAACCATATGGCTCCTGCCGATTGCCGATAACTTCGTTACAAAACATGATCATCTCATACAATAAAATTCAGCATCATGTCTTGACCATATCACATCACAACATGCCCTGCAAAAACAAGTTAGGCGTCCTCTACTTTGTTGTTGCAAATTTTACGTGGCTGCTACGGGCTGAGCAAGAACCGTTCTTACCTCGCATCAAAACCACAGCGATACTTCGTCAAATAGACTCCGTTTAACCTTCTCAAGGACCGGGCGTAGCCACACTCGATTCAACTAAAGTGAGAGAGCAGACACCGCCGCTCACCTTTAAGCAACGAGTGCTCGGGCGGTGAAACCAGTCTCGCGTAAGCGTCTGGCGTAATGTCGGTCCGGGCGCTTCATCTCACAATACCGCTGAACCAAAGTATGACATGCTGGTAGGCAGTATGACTTGTATCGCCCACAACTCACTTGTGTTCTACTCGTGCACATGACATCAACGCATAAAACCAGGCTCGGATGCCACTGTTGGGGAACGTAGTAATTTCAAAAATTTTCCTACGATCACGCAAGATCATGGTGATGCATAGCAACGAGATGAGAGTGTTGTCTCGTACCCTCGTAGACCAGCAGCGGAGCGTTGGCGCAGCGTAGAGGAAGTAGTCGTACTTCTTCCCGATCCAACCGATCCAAGTACCGAGCGTCACGGCACCTCCGAGTTCTGCACACGTTCAGCTCGATGGCGTCCCTCGAACTCCGATCCAGCCGAGTGTTGAGGAGAGTTTCACAAGACCTGACGGCGTGGTGGCGATGATGATGTTCCACCGGCGCAGGGCTTCGCCTAAGCTCCGCAGCGGTATATTCGAGGTGTAGTTTGGTGGAAGGGGCACCGCACACGGCTGAGGAACGATCTCAATGATCAACTTGTGTGTCATGGGGTGCCCCTGCCCTGTATATAAAGGAGGGAAGGGAGGGCTGGCGGCCAAGGAGAGGTGCGCCAGGTGTCCTACTCCTACTAGGGTAGGATTCCCCCAAATCCTAGTCCAACTAGGTTTCCCCAAGTGGGAAGGGAGAGAGAGGGCGCCCCTTCTCCTAGTCCTAATAGGACTAGGGAAGGGGAAGGTCTGACCAGCACTATGGCCCCCTTTCTCTTTCCCACTAAGGCCCATCAAGGCCCATTGACCCCGGGAGGTTCCGGTAACCCCGGTACTCGGTAAAATTCCCAATTTCACCGGAGTGATTCGAATCAAACATAGGCTTCCAATATATCAATCTTTATGTCTCGACCATTTGAGACTCCTCGTCATGTCCGTGATCTCATCCGGACTCGAACAACCTTGGTACATCAATATCATATAAACTCATAATAAGCATCATCGAAGCGTTAAGCGTGCGGACCCTACGGGTTCGAGAACTATGTAGACATGACCGAGACACCTCTCGGTCAATAACCAATAGCGGGACCTGGATGCCCATATTGGCTCCTACATATTCTCTGAAGATCTTTATCGGTCGAGACCGCATAACAACATCGTTGTTCCCTTTGTCATCGGTATGTTACTTGCCCGAGATTCGATCGTCGGTATCAATACCTAGTTCAATCTCACTTGGCAAGTCTCTTTTCTCGTTCCGTAATACATCATCTCACAACTAACACATTTAGTTGCAATGCTTGCAAGGCTTATGTGATGTGCATTACCGAGAGGGCCGAGATACCTCTCCGACAATCGGAGTGACAAATCCTAATCTCGAAATATGCCAACCCAACATGTACCTTCGGAGACACCTGTAATGTACCTTTATAATCACCCGATTCGTTGTGACGTTTGGTAGCACCAAAAGTGTTCCTCGGGCAAGCAGGAGTTGCATAATCTCATAGTCATAGGAACATGTATAAGTCATGAAGAAAAGCACTAGCAACAAACTATACGATCAGGTGCTATGCTAATGGAATGGGTCATGTCAATCAGATCATTCAACCAATGATGTGATCCCGTTAATCAAATAACAACTCCTTGTTCATGGTTAGGAAACATAACCATCTTTGATTAACGAGCTAGTCAAGTAGAGGCATACTAGTGACACTCTGTAGGTTTATGTATTCACACATGTATTATGTTTCCGGTTAATACAATTCTAGCATGAATAATAAACATTTATCATGATATAAGGAAATAAATAATAACATTATTATTGCCTCTAGGGCATATTTCCTTAAGTACTTGTTCTACTTGAGTGGTAACCATAGAAGCATCTTTGCTAACAAGTTTAAGTTCACCTCTAATATTAGCCATATAATCATATCGGAATCGTATTTCAATTCTCTACCAAAATAAGTATTAAAATTTTCTTGTTTGATAATAAAATTATCAAACTCATCAAAGCACTGACTAGCAATTTTAGTAGGAGGGACTTCAGCTCTATCATATCTATTGAGAGAGTTTCCCTTTACTACCTGTGTCGGGTTATCATGATCAGGAGGTTCTTCAATAGGTAATGGATCAAGATCATATGTTTCTTCAACAGGTGGTAAATTGAGACCATGTATTTCTTCAATAGGAGGTAAATTCTTAACATCTTCAGCTTTAATACCTTTTTCTTTCATAGATTTCTTTACCTCTTGCATTTCTTGGGATCTGAAATAGAACACCTCTCTTCTTGAGTTGGTTTATGAATAGGCTCGATGAATTGGCTCGGAGCTGGCTCAGGAGGTGCCCAATTATTTTCATTGGTCAACTTATTATTCAATAGAATTTCAGCTTCATCCGGTGTTCTTTCCCTGAAAAGAGAACCAGCACAACTATCCAGGTAATCTCTGGAAGCATCATTTAGTCCATTATAAAAGATATCAAGTATTTCATTTTTCTTAAGAGGATGATCAGGCAAAGCATTAAGTAACTTGAGAAGCCTCCCCCAAGCTTGTGGGAGACTTTCTTCTTCAATTTGCACAAAGTTGTATATTTCCTTTAAAGCAGCTTGTTTCTTATGAGCTGGGAAATATTTAGCAGAGAAGTAATAAATCATATCCTGGGGACTACGCACACAACCAGGATCAAGAAAATTAAACCATATCTTAGCATCACCCTTTAATGAGAACGGAAATATTTTAAGGATTTAAAAGTAGCGTGATCTCTCATCATTGGTGAACAGGGTGGCTATATCATTTAATTTAGTAAGATGTGCCACAACAGTTTCAGATTCATAACCGTGGAAAGGATCAGATTCAACCAAAGTAATTATATCAGGATCAACAGAGAATTCATAATCCTTATTGGGAACACAAATAGGTGAAGTAGAAAAAGTAGGGCCAGGCCTCATTCTATCTCTAAGAGATTCTTTACTCCATTTAATTAATAGCCTCTTAAGTTCATGACTATCTTTGCAAGCTAAAATAGTTGCAGAAGATTCCATATCAAAAACATAACCCTTAGGAATAACAGGCCTATGTTCATCATCACTTTGATCAATATAATCATATTCAATAATTTCTTTCTCTCTAGCCCTAGCAATTTGTTCATCAAGAAATTCACTAAGGGGCACAGTAGTATCAGACATAGAAGTAGTTTCATCATAAGTATCATGCATAGCAGAAGTGGCATCATCAATAACATGCGACATATCAGAATGAATAGCAGAAGCAGGTTTAGGTGTCGCAAGCTTACTCATAACAGAAGGTGAATCAAGTGCAGAGCTAGATGGCAGTTCCTTACCTCCCCTCGTAGTTGAGGGATAAATTGTTGTCTTAGCGTCTTTCAAGTTCTTCATAGTGTCCAGCAGATATAAATCTCAAGTGACTCAAAGAATAGAGCTATGCTCCCCGGCAACGGCGCCAGAAATTATTCTTGATAACCCACAAGTATAGGGGATCGCAACAGCTTTTGAGGGTAGAGTATTCAACCCAAATTTATTGATTCGACACAAGGGGAGCCAAAGAATATTCTCAAGTATTAGCAGTTGAGTTGTCAATTCAACCACACCTGGATAACTTAGTATCTGTAGAAAAGTGTTTAGTAGCAAGGTAATATGATAGTGGTGGTAACGGTAACAAAAGAGTAATGAAAGTAAAAGTAATATTTTTGGTATTTTGTAGTGATTGTAACAATAGCAACGAGAAAGTAAATAAACGTAAACCAGTATATGGAAAACTCGTAGGCATTGGATCGGTGATGGATAATTATGCTGGATGTGGTTCATCATGTAACAGTCATAACATAGGGTGACACAGAACTAGATCCAATTCATCAATGTAATGTAGGCATGTATTCCGAATATAGTCATACGTGCTTATGGAAAAGAACTTGCATGACATCTTTTGTCCTACCCTCCGTGGCAGCGGGTCCTAATGGAAAATAAGGGATATTAAGGCCTCCTTTTAATAGAGAACCGGACAGAGCATTAGCACATAGTGAATACATGAACTCCTCAAACTATGGTCATCACGGGAGTGGTCCCGATTATTGTCACTTGAGGTTGCGGATCATAACACATAGTAGGTGACTATAGACTTGCAAGATAGGATCAAGAACACACATATATTCATGAAAACATAATAGGTTCAGATCTGAAATCATGGCACTCGGGCCCTAGTGACAAGCATTAAGCATAGCAAAGTCATAGCAACATCAATCTCAGAACATAGTGGATACTAGGAATCAAACCCTAACAAAACTAACTCGATTACATGATAGATCTCATCCAACCCATCACCGTCCAGCAAGCCTACGATGGAATTACTCACGCACGACGGTGAGCATCATGAAATTGGTGATGGAGGACGGTTGATGATGACGACGTCGACGAATCCCCCTCTCCAGAGCCCCGAACGGACTCCAGATCAGCCCTCCCGAGAGGTTTTAGGGCTTGGCGGCGGCTCCTTATCGTAAAACGCGATGATTTCTTCTCCTCTATTTTTTTCTCCCCAAAAGGAAATATATAGAGTTGGAATTGGCGTCAGAGGAGCTCCAGGGGGCCCATGAGGTAGGGGGGCGCGCCCTAGAGGGGGGGGGCGCCCCCCACCCTCGTGAACAGGTTGTGGGCCCCTTGGTCTTCATCTTTGGCGAGGAGTTTTTATTATTTTTAACTAGATGTTCCGTGGAGTTTCAGGTCATTCCGAGAACTTCTGTTTTCTGCACATAAAACAACATCATGGCAATTCTGCTGAAAACAACGTTAGTCCGGGTTAGTTCCATTCAAATCATGCAAGTTAGAGTCCAAAACAAGGGCAAAAGTGTTTTGAAAAGTAGATACGACGGAGACATATCACAACTTAAGCCGAACACCAGACCGCCCCACCTTGCCGTAAAGGCAAGAATAACGCAGCTCACGATTGTCCACACGACCTGCAGCGGGACTTGGACAGTAGAGCAGGACACGCAAGACCGATCTACAGATCGCGAAGGCATGCCTCGACACGCGACGATGGCTACCTATTCGGACGATACAAACCTAGCCACGCCCGAGCCCAAAACCGCAAATGGATCCTTCGGAGTTACGTCGCAGTGTGGCCCAACATAGAGGCGCCGCACACCCGCTTTGATTCACCGATGAAGTAATGGATCATGAATTCCCCGAAGGATTCAAACCCGTCAATATTGAATCATACGACGGAACAACCGATCCTGCGGTATGGATAGAAGATTTTATCCTCCACATCCATATGGCCCGTGGAGACGACCTCCACGCCATTAAATACCTCCCACTAAAGCAATAAGGGCCAGCTCGGCACTGGTTAAACAGCCTGCCTGAAAATTCCATAGGCAGCTGGGAAGACTTGGAAGAAGCCTTCCTTGACAACTTCCAAGGAACATATGTCCGGAGAGTCAACAAGGAAGCTCTGGACTCGGTTCTTAGTCAAAAAGAACCAAATTGTCGACTGTCCGGACGCGGAAGCCCTTGCGGCCTTCAAACACAGCGTCCGGGATGAATGGCTTGCACGCCACCTCGGTCAAGAAGGACCTAAATCCATGACAGCCCTTACCGCTCTAATGACTCACTTTTGCGCGGGAGAAGACAGCTGGCTCGCTCGTAGAAGCAACAGCGCCAGTGACCCGGGCACTTCCGAAATCTGAGACAACAACGGCAAACCATGGCGAAGCAAACACAATAGTCGCAATGATAGGAAAGATCACGTGACACAGCGGTCAACCCCGGATTCAGCAATCCCAAGCCCGATCAACGGAAGAAGACATTCAAGGCGAACCAAGACGAACCATCTAACCTAGACAGGATATTGGACCGACCCTGCCAGATTCACGGCCACCCCGATAAACCAGCTAATCATACAAACAGAAACTGCTAGGTCTTTAAGCAAGCCGGCAAGCTCAACACCGAACACAAGGGAAGGAGGCCGCCAGGCGACAGGGACGACGGAAAGGTTCACCAACGAAATACCGGGGTGTGAAGCAATTTCCACCCGAGGATCAATTACTTCCGGAGCGGAAATAGCAGTCCGGATTCCGCCGCTCACCTCCTACACCTACAAAACTTGTACCGCGCATACATCACTACGCACTCAAGATACCATGGGCATTGGCATAAGCACACTACGGATGAGCCTGCAAGCATTCCCATAACATTTTTTATCTATTTTCTTTCTTTTTTTCCCTTCACTATCTCTGAAAAACAGGTGACGAACAGGACAGACATCTAAAACTGACTCTATCGGAGTTCGGATCCGTACACTCACCTAAGGGGCTACTTCCATCAAGGATTCCCCTCGCCGAGGACAAGCGGCGCAGACGTGCGATGGGAGGTCCAAAATAACTTTTTGTAGACCGCACTCTTTATTTCGAGCCTGTACTATGCCTCTTCCTCCGCCTTCGACCCCGAGCATGTCAAATACCCGGGGTTGTGGCCTATATATATATATATATATATATATATATATATATATATATATATATATATATATATATATATATATATATAAAGTAATCATTGGCACACCACTCTAGTCCCAGTAAAAAGTATCCGAATTAATCATCCATGTTGCTTCGCCAATGAATATGGCCTCCATGGTTGTTTCACAGATATACCTTGGCATAACCCGCCAGCGGCTCGGTATGGGAACAAATGAGTTGCCAACAAAAGTCCGAACAACTCTATAGCATACTTCGGCGTCACAAGTTTGGCCTTATATGCATCAGCTCCGAATCATTGTCTTGGGTCAATATTTGGGTTGCCCGGCTCATGTGCTTGCTACCCTACGTTCCGCTCCATTGGCTAGGGTAGTAAAGGGAGAACTACTGCGATTGTGCTTCCGGTTCATCCGGTCAAGTACCTCAGTAGAGAAAGCCGAAAACTGACTGTCATGATGCGGCGAGAGCTGGTCAACCACTTGACGACTTATTGGAATCTTTAGCGATTTTCCGTGTCACATGAGGGATCTTTTTCAGATCAAATATGTAAGGCACCATATTATAATACGCTGCATACATACCAGGGGCTATCTCATAGTCCCACCATAAAACTCCTATGGCTAAGTGAAAGTGTTAACGCCCTATAGTCTGATTGCCTAGTTCGCCGCATTATCACCTCCTTCATGGACCAAGACATTGGATAAAGAGTGATTAAATGCTTTTCCAAACACCCCCGTACTTGCTACGAGGGGGCTGAAGCCGACGACTGGAAAACTTTCAGATTATATTAAAATGGCCGCACAGGAGGAATACAAGCTTTCGAGCAAAGACATAAAAATAGATTAAATATAAAATTGTCTTTTACAATTATCATACACCTCACTCGAACATTATATCTTTCGAGCATTGACCCTCTATTAAGCGGGCGGCCTCTAGGACGTCTTAAAAACAATGCCCTGGTTCAGGATGGTCCTTGCCCTTTGGTGGACTCTTAGCCGCGACATCGGTGGCCTTCATGTTTCCCCAGAATGTCTTGACTCGGGCAAAGGTCATCCGTGCACCTTCAATGCATGCCGACCGCTTCACAGCATCGATTCGCGGCACCGCGTCAACAAGTATCTTTACCAAATCAAAGTAGCTATCTGGAATAGGCTCAGTTGGCCACAACCGGATTATGACATCCTTCATGGCACCGCCGGATATCCTATGAAGTTCAGCCAATTGGGACATATGTTCATTCAGCAACATAGGGCGCTTCGATGCACCAAACTGTGACCAGAAAAGCTTCTCCATTACGCACCCCTCTCGCGCTTGGTAATACTGCGTCGCATCAGAAGAACTCTTCGACTAGTCCAAAAACTCGTCCGGAGAACTCCACACTCGGTCAAGCTGAGCATAGTTCGGATCCCCGAACTTAGTCTGTAGCAGAAAGGGCTTACCAACCGTAATCTCCTTAGCTTGCAGGATCTCCTCACGGGCTGCTCTGGATTCCGACCACACTTCCCTTGCTTCTTGTAAGGCCTTGTCCAGCTCAGCTGTTTTGGCCTCATTCTCCTTCCCTAGAAGTTCACAGCGGCCAGTAGCATTTTTCAGTTCGAGCGCCATCGTGGATATCTTCTCCTCATCTTGGCGCCGTGCAGCTTGTTTGGCTTTTAACTCAACCGATGCCTTTTTAGTAGCCGCATTGCTACACCGACCCTGCTCCATGGTCCGGGCCAGCTCCGTTCGAAGAACTTCAAAGGCGGCAGCACCATCTGCAACCATGCATATTCCAGCATATAGACTTTAGCATCATGCTTATACCACAAAAAATGTATGGGGATTGCCTCGAATACATACCTTGCGACTCGTCAAGATGCATATTGATTAACACAAGGTCATCCCCTGCTACATCAAGCTTCTGCTGCAGCTTGGCAATGTCCATAGTCTGGGAAGTAGCTAAGGGAGAAACAACTTGCGTTCAAGTTCATCAGATCAGTCTTTGAGTAATCCTTTTTGATCCTCCGTTCGCTTCCGAGTGGAAGCCAACCCGAGTCTCAGGGGCTACAACCTATGCACAAGTGCATCTTTGCCAATAAAACATAGCTGATCACATTATATTACAAACCTCGAAGCCTTTTAGCAGGCTCATGAAGGTTTCATTCAATCCGCTCTTTGCAGACAAAATCTTCTCAACCACTATACCCATCAAGGTACGCTGTTCCCCCGAGACAGATGCTTTCCCCAACCTGTCCCGCAATATATCCTGAGCCTCCGGGTCTCCGGAAGCCGCTGTAGGAGCACAACCATCCTTTGAAGGAATTTGTTCACCTGTCTCCAGAATCACCATCGGCTGCGAACCAGACAGTCCGGGGCCTTTATTATTATCAGCCCCAGTATCCCGGACTGTCGGAGATCCACCTTCGGGTACTGCCTCTTGTATCCCCTGCGTAGCTTGTTGATCAAGAAGAACCCTCCACGATGACACTTCAGAGTCATCCGCCTTATTGGGCGAGGAGGTTGGGGGAGGCGTCTCTCTCTCCATCATCTCTGGGAGGAGACTTCCCGAAGAAGAGGATTGCCTAGAAAAACACTGTGCCGACCTGTAAAAATGCACACGCGCGTTACGTATATCTTTGGTAACGGCAAAGGAGCGGGACGCTATCAAAGTACTCCGGATTCACTTACGGTTTGGCCGAGGGCTTGTCCCCTTGCTGGAACTGTTCAACGTCATCGCTTTCCAAACCCAAGATGCTCGACGGTGGCATCTTGCTCCTCTTAGGAGACCGCCCCTCCCAACCTTCGGGGGTGGCCCTTTTCCTCCTGCTCGGAGAAGGGACACTGGGTCCTCTTTCGCCTCTGTCTTTAGGCGAGGAAAGGTCGATTTCTCCGGACTCGGTGTCCGACTTACCTCCAGAACAAAGGTCATCTCGGGTCTTCTCACTCTCCTCTGTACCCTCCCTTACCGGTGCCTGGTATGGTGCCGAGGCCAGCATCCTTGTTAACACATGATTAGCTGAGTCTTCGGGAAGGGGAGCTAGATACCTAATCCATTCCACCTTCTTTATCCAGCCCTGAAAAAGGTGATTCGGTCAGTGTCTTATCACTAGGTGACTGATTATGAGGTGTTCGGCGAACGGGTACTTACTGGGGTGTCTGGATGGTTACAGTCTAGGCCGATATCTTCGGTGGTGTCCGGCCATTGCTTTCGTTTCCCAAAAAATAATCTCCACACTCCTTCATGCGTAGTGCCGAAGAAGTGCTGAAGAGTCCGCGGCCCTTCCGGATTGAACTCCCACATGCGGAGAGGCCGTCGCTGGCACGGCAGGGTCCGGCGGACTAGCATTACTTGAACGATGTTGACGATATTGATGTCCCTCTCAATGAGGCTTCGGATGCGACTTTGTAAGGTCCGCACCTCGTCTGTTGATCCCCAGTCCAACCCCTTATTAATCCACGATGCAAGCTAAATTGGGGGGCTGGATCGAAATGCGGGTGCGGCTGCCCACTTGGAGCCACGGGGCTCGGTGATATAGAACCACCCCTGCTGCCATAAATCGGAGGACTTCGCAAAGGATCCTTTCAGCCAAACGGCACTAGCAAGCTTGCTCACTATGGCACCGCCGCACTCTGCCTGCTCTCCCTCTTTCACTTGCGGTTTCACATCAAAGGTCTTGAGCCACAAGCAGAAGTGAGGAGGAGTTCGGAGGAAGGCTTCACACGTAACGATAAATGCCGAGATAAGAAGAATAGAGTCCGGGGCCAGATCGTGAAAATCTAGACCATAATAGAACATGAGTCCTCAGACGAAGGGATTAAGTGCAAACCCTAACCCGCGGAGAAAGTGGGACACGAACACGACCCTCTCGCCGGATCTGGGGGTGGGGATAACCTGCCCCTCGGCAGGGAGCCGATGAAGGATTTCCGCGATCAGATACCTCGCAGCCCGAAGCTTTGCAATGTCTCCCTCCGTGACAGAGGAAGTGAGGGAGTTCCGGACTAGGGGGTGTCCGGATAGCCAAACTATCATCATCGGCCGGACTCCAAGACTATGAAGATACAACATTGAAGACTTCGTCCCGTGTCCGGATGGGACTTTCCTTGGCGTGGAAGGCACGCTTGGCGATACGGATATGTAGATCTCCTACCTTTGTAACCGACTTTGTGTAACCCTAGCCCTCTCCGGTGTCTATATAAACCGGACGGCTGTAGTCCATAGGACGAACAACAATCATGCCATAGGCTAGCTTCTAGGGTTTAGCCTCTTTGATCTCGTGGTAGATCCACTCTTGTAACACACATTATCAATATTAGTCAAGCAGGACGTAGGGTTTTACCTCCATCAAGAGGGCCCGAACCTGGGTAAAACATCGTGTCCCTTGTCTCCTGTTACCATCCGCCTAGACGCACAGTTCGGGACCCCCTACCCGAGATCCGCCGGTTTTGACACCGACATTGGTGCTTTCATTGAGAGTTCCTCTGTGCCGTCACCATCAGGAAGGATGCCTTTTCCCGTCTTTGAAGACGGCACCGTCGTCAAGGGAGCTTTGGTCACCGGCTAGACTATCCGGCAAGGCGGTTTTCTCATGACCGCCTGTTCGGCCACCGCCCCGACAGTGACCTCTCAAGTCATTAAAACCGATCTTCACGTCAGCTCGGAATTCGCCGAGCAGCTAGATCCGATTGAGCTCTCCTCCGTAAATGAGCTCTTGGATCGCATCGCCGCCCTGGGAGTCGCTACCGACTATGATCAGATTGGGCTTAAAACCGATCTGAGAGAAATTAACTCTCCCGGGTTACCCTGCGTTGTCGTGGTAGAGGAACAATCGACGACTCTTCTTCTATGTTAAAATCAACTATTTCCGATTCGGATCCTCCATGCGGATTCCCGCGGAGGGGCGGGCGCTAATCAAATCTTGAACCTAAAGTCGGGCATCGGACCAGATTTGTTGGAAAGCTCAGCAAACCAAGCTTCGAATCCGAAGCTTCTTGGCCTTTGAGCCTCGGACCGGGCGGGATTCGAACTTAATTCCACCGCCCACCCAAACATAGCGATCTATCTCAAATCGGCAAGAGCCCGATGAAACGATTACATCATTACTGGGCCAGATTCCTCCTGGTCATGAACAAGATAAAGGGCTGCCGTGAAGAAAGCGCGATTTCAATCTTCTGCAACAATTGCATGGACAAGGGAATCATAAACGACATCAGTCGTCGCGAATTTTCACGCCTCGCCGACCTAGCGACCATCGTACAAAAATACTGCGTGATGGAGAGTGCCTGGAAAACCGAAACTAGGTTTTTGGACAATCCAGCCCTGAATACAAACCCAGTCCGAAATAAAAGGGTGCTTCATACTCAAGCACCTGGGTTAAAACCAAAGCAAAAACCCCTAAAGTGCGGAACCGTCTTGAAGGATGGCTCAGCGGACCCTCAAAATCCACGATGCGGGCGCCACTCCAACACACAGCCTTGGCGTGTTGGATACTACGGCAGGTGGCCAAAAGTGGCGTGAGGCTTTTTAGCCTTGGGAAACCAACCCAGCGATACCGATGCAGGTATTAACAGTCTTGAGACTTTCGCATCAAATAACATGCGAAGCGAACAATCCGTACCCTCGCCAAGTCTACCAAGTAGCAACAACAAATCCATGGGCGACACGGCTATCACCTTCAACGCCAGCGATGAACCTAAATTCGAACAGCTAGAGCACCAGCCGCATTGGTCCTCGGTCCGATAGTGGGCGGTTTCGTCTTACTAAGGTACTCATGGATGGCGGCAGCGGATTAAACCTCATCTATGAAACCCTTCAAAAATGGAAATTGACTGGAGCCGCATTGGCGAAGCAGCACAACCTTCAGAGGATAATCCCTAGTCGAGAAGTACGCTGCAGGAAAAATCACACTAGATGTAGTGTTGGCTCACCGGACAATTACAGGTCCGAGGAGGTCACGTTCCAAGTGGCCCCATTCGACAGCGGATATCACGCTTTGTTAGGCGAGAGGCATTCACAACCTTCAAGCTATACCCCACTACGGGTACATGAAGCTCAAAATGCCCGGACCCAATGGGATAACCACTCTACAAGTGATCCAGATCTGCACTCTGCGCTGAAAATAAGACAGCCAGCCGCCCTAGAGGCATTGTCCAAAGCCCTAGCGGCGGAGGAACTAACTACGCTGCGCTCCACGGTGGATAGGGGCGATGTGATACTCGATAAGAGGTCCAAGTCCACCTCTTTTAAACCAGCGACGAAATAGTCAAATTTCAGGTCCATCCAACGGACCCCACAAAGACGGTCTCCATTGGGGCACAATTAAGTCCTGATGTCGAAGCCGACTTTCGAGAATTCCTTCGAAAATTGGACATTTTTCTGGCACCCTTCGACATGCCAGAATCCCACGCAGTTGGCGAGCACAGCCTAAATATCCTAAAAGGATTCAAGCCAATCAAACAAGCTCTTCGGCGATTTTCCGAACCCAAAAGACAGGCAATGGAAGAGGAGCTAGCCAAACTCTTAGAAGCCAGATTCATCAGAGATATAAAACATCCGGACTGGCTAGCCAATCTAGTAATGGTACCAAAAAAGGACAAATCCTGGCGCCTCTGCGTCGATTTTAAAGACCTTAACAAGGCCTGTCCAAGGACCCTTTCCCCCTCCCTCGCATCGACCAAATCATCGATGCTACCGCAGGGCACGATTCATTGTGCTTCCTCGACGCATACTCCGGATACCATCAAATCAAGATGGCGGAGAAAGATCAGGCCGCAGCGGCATTCATTACTCCATATGGGCCATTCTGCTTCAACACAATGCCCTTTGGACTCAAAAACGCGGCGCAACATATCAGCGCATGATTCAAACATGTCCGCTACCGGATAGGCAAAACAGTAGAGGCATGCGTGAGGCGATGTGGTCGTCAAGACCAAACACGTCGGAACTCTAGTAGAAGACTTGAGGTGACATTCGACAACCTCCGAGCATATGACATTAAGCTCAATCCGGAAAAATGCATCTTGGCGTACCAGCCGAAAGCTCTTGGGCTTCATCGTTATCCGGTAGAGGAATTGAAGCAAACCGGCCAAAATCCGAGCTCTGTCACAATTGGATATTCGAAGACCTCAAGCAGATACAAAAACTAACCGGATGCGTGGCGGCCTTAAGTCGCTTCATCTCCGTTTGGGAGAAAAGGCTCGCCCTCTACCGCCTCCTCCGCGCACCGAACATTTGAATGGACGGATGCTGCCACAGCCGGACTTCGAAGAAATAAAGGCCATCACGGCAACAAATCCGGTTCTGCGCGCCCAACCTGGGCGAACCTATGTTATTATATATCGCAGCAACACATCAAGTAGTCGGCGCGGGTACTCGTCGTTGAGCGAAAGCGAAGGGCACAAATTCCCTCTTCAAAACCAGTGTACTATGTATCCACCGTTCTAACTCCATGCAAATCCGGTACCCACATTATCAAAAGATAGCGTGTCACGGTGTTCATAGCATCCGGAAGCTGCGACACTACTTTCAAGAGTGTTCAATAATGGTGGCCTCGAAGTACCTCTCAACGATATTATAAACAATCGCGGCCTTAGCGGGCAGGATTGCAAAATGGGCTATCGAGCTCTTACCATTTGACATAACCTACAAACCACAGCGAGCTATAAAATCGCGAGTTCGGCTGACTTCGTCGCGAATGGACGGCGAACTCCCTAAAAGTGCGGTGCGTACTCAACTGGATCATGCATTTCGACGGATCCAAAATGTTGGCTGGCTTGGGGGCGGCGTCGTCGACGTCCCCAACTGGAGACACAATCCAATCGTACTTCAAATAATGTACATGGACTCCAACAACGCGGCGAATCTGAGGCCCTTCTACATGGCCTCCGGATGGCAATCTCCATGGGCATTCAACGCCTAGAGGTGCGAGATTCAAACCTCGCAATATCCCAAGTAAATGGAGACTTTGGCGCCAAAGATCCAAAATGGCAGCTTACCGCAACTCCGTCCTAAAATGTCAGCTCGGTTTGAAGGACTCGAATTCCACCATGTAGCCCGGATAATAACCAGCAGCAGGCGTGTTAGCACGCATCGGCGCTAAACGAGGCGCCGTCCTCAAACATCTTCTGGAACGGCTCTTTAAGCCATCCGTATTATGGGAAGAGGAGTCCGGAAATAACAATCCGGAGCCAGCTGCATCACCTAACTCAGACCATTACGACACAATCGGCGCTCAGCCAATGAAATAACACCTTGACTCACGAAATAATGGCAGTAATTGCCCGTGGACAGAACCATTCCTAGCCTACTTAATGCGGCGGGAACTTCCGAAGACCAAAATGAGGCCCGCTGCATAGTTGGCGATCTAAATCCTACAAGGTCCATGAGGGAGAACTTTATAAGAAAAGCACAACCGGAGTCCTTCAAAGGTGTATCTCCGAAGAGGAAGGGCGAAATCTCCTGGCTGAAATTCACGCCGGACTCGGCGGGCACCACGCTGCAGCCCGGGCCCTTGTAGGCAAGGCCTTCCGTACAGGATTTTATTGGCCGACAGCCCGGGCAGATGCTCAGGACTTAGTCCAACGATGCGTCGGTTGCCAGCTCTTTGCTAATCAGAGCCACATGCCACCCACCGCCCTCAAAACTATACCCATCACCTGGCCGTTCGCGGTCTGGGGGCTTGACATGGTTGGACCCCTTAAAGGGGGAACCCACAAGCACAAATACTTATTGGTCATGGTGGACAAATTCACCAAATGGATTGAGGCCAAGCCGGTTAAAACGGCAGAATCCGGACCGGTGATAGACTTCATATCCGGGGTAGTACACCGTTTTGGCGTCCCCAACAGCATCATCACTGATAATGGCACGAACTTCACGGCCGACGAGGTTAAACTCTGGTGCAAAAACATGGGCATCAAGCTCGATTACGCTTTAGTCTATCACCCCCAAACTAACGGCCAAGTCGAGCGAGCAAATGGTCTAATCATGAGCGGCATCAAACCCAGACTAGTGCGGTTCCTCAAGGAATCTAACACGCATTGGGTAGAGGAGCTCGACTCCGTACTCTGGGGGCTGCGGACCACGCCAAACCGAACTACTGGATTCACACCATTTTTCATTGTATACGGCGCAGAGGCAGTTCTGCCCTGCGATATAATTCATGACTCACCTCGTGTGCGCATGTATGAAGAAAGAGAAGCCGAGTTGGATCGGCAGGACAGTTTGGACACCTTAGAGGAGGAGCGGGACATGGAAAAGGCTCGTTCCGCATTTTATCAGCAGAAGGCTCGAAGATATCAAAGCAGAGAAGTACGGGCCAAAACTTACAATGTTGGCGAACTTGTTCTACGCCTGCCGGACAAGTAAAAGGACAAACTTAAGCCCAAGTGGGAAGGTCCCTTCATCATCGACCAAGTCCTGACCGGCGGAGCATACCGTCTACATAACGCATCTGACAACCGACTCGAGCCGAACCCATGGAACGCAGCCCGTCTCCGAAGATTCTACGCCTAACGCCGGACTCCAAGTTCGTCTCACTCCCCCGTCCACCTTTTTATATTTTTTACTGTCTCTTGTCCCCCTCCTTCTTCCCACTTTTTTTCTCAATACCTTTTATAGGCTGATTTGCGCTTTGTTCGCACACACTTGATGTGCTCACGGCACTCATTATACTCGGGGCTTCTTTAATGAAGCTTTTTCATCTGAGCTTCATGCCCAATACATGTGTCATACTTCGCATGTACCTTTTATTCACCATTGTATGCATCGATATGACTTAAGTTTTGGCCAAGCTGGGTTGCTTGGCTCTGTGCTACCCCTCGTTCCCGATTGTTCGTCTAGGAGGTAAAGGAGCACCTCTGCGATTGCTACTACTGGGTCAGCCGGATGTGTACCTCAGACTGGGTGAAGCCGAAAGCTAGCATTCTTAAGAGAATATTCGGTCGGTGACTTGAAAGATGATTTATTACTTACTTATTTATCTGCCCCCAGATGCTTTTTCTGCTATTTTCGCAGTCCGGCATTGCACTTTAGGGCATGCCTCCCAGAAAAGGAACCCTTAACGGAACTATTCTCCCTGGAAGATGTTTCTTACTAACCATGTAATATAACATAACTAGTTGGGCACTTGTCTGATAAAGCAATTATGACCCCGACGCCTTGTCTCCATGCGTGCCCCGGTTCTTTTATAACCGTAAGGGTATTCGGGCACACTCCGGACTGTTGGGTCCCGAGGTTGAAGCGAAACGGTCCGCAAAGACAAACGATCTACAATCCGGCTAGAAGGCATTTTACATGTCATTTCAAATTACATCGTCAAACCGACTGATTGTACTCCTCCTCAATCCCATCTAACAGGCTGTCTAATTTACAGTCCTGTTGAGAATATTTTGCGCCCAGTTCTACTTGGCCGTACATCAAGCTCACAGGGATCTCCTTCCCATCAGGCCTAGCAGGTCCGACCTCGGCCATGTGGTTTGGGTCAGCCTTCGGGTAACGCGTCTTCACCATGGCCCGAGCCTCCTGGCGCCTCGACGGCAGGTGATATCTTCCACAAGCGGAGGCGTCGCCGCGCTCCTTGAAGCTTCTCAGCAAGCTCACCAAGGCCCTCGGGTAGGGAGACGGATGGCCATAAAGCATGAACGACGCCACTCATCGCCTGCCGAACACGTTCGAGCAATTGCACCAGCTCGGGAAGTTGGTCACCCGTTGAACCAGGCGTTTCCTCCGCAGGGCGACCTGTGAGCACACCTAAAGACATATTTTTGTCAATCGACTTCCTCGCCGAATTCTTCTTTTCAAAGGAATTTGTTCAAGACCTTACTATAAATGCCGTGACGAAGCCGCTGATTCTCCTTCACGGAGCCAGACAGCTGGGCCCAAACACCTTTCAGCTCTTCTCCTCGCTGGGTGTGGGCATCTTGGAGCTTGTTTCTCTCCTGCTACACCTTCATAAGCACCCTCTCGCCGGCCTTTAGCTGACGCAGTAGTTGTTGCTTGTTCGGATCTAGTCCGGCGCCCTCTGCAATATTATTGTCAGATTCACGCCGCACTTTGTTAAATAATTATCTTTTCAAAGTACGTCTTACCAGTGGGGGTCTCTGTGGCTCCCCACATGGCGGCAGGCTTGACCTCAAGTTGGGCCTTGCACTCTTGGACCTCCTGGGACAGATGGGTATTCTTCTTCGTAAGATCCTGCATAATAATTGATCCTTAAATCAGTTATTTCAACTATTTTAAGTCTCGGGGGCTACTGGCATATATAACTATTAAAATTACTTACCCGTATGTCTTTCACATCTTGCTCCGTGCTCTCGTTAACCCATCTTGAGCGGCACGGAGGTGCGCGTTTCCCGCATCAAAGGCATTTAACGCCTCCGGGGAGAAACACGCGTCACGAAGAATTGTCGGGCGACGCCTGTGATTCATGGCGCTCTCCACCTCAGACCGGTTCATGCCTTGTATTCGCGTCCCCTCTCGGACCATGCGTTGGAGCATGGCTGGCGGAGGCTTGATTGGCAACCTCTCCGGACACTGTCCGGCGAGTGCTCTTTCTGGAAAAGTTATGAGCATTAATATACCTCCGGGATCCTTCCTTAAAATAGCGGCGCTCCGTGCGGTTGCGGCGACGTTTGATTCGCGTCGCCTCCTCTTCCGCCACTGGGCCGGATCGACCCTTGTTGGTCGGCCGCCGCGGGTTCGGCTTCCCGCCTTAAAGGCACCTCCTGCGATGCACCATCAGTATGGGATGGTCAGAATTGAGCGCGGATCAAATGATGGTGTCAAGACCTCGGTCGTAGTCACCTGGGAGGCCGGAAACAAACCGGGGTAGTCAGCCGTAATGGCGACTAGGGCATTGTCCATGCTAAGTTGGTGGAACACCCCATCAATCAGCTCCACCTTTATGTCTAGATCCTCTACGGAGGTCAGATCAAGGGATCGTTCTGGATCCTCGGGCCGTGGAGTTAGGCTTCGTACGCCCTCCACGTCCCGGCGCAGCTCCTACGTCGAAATCACAGAGTAAGATAATTGACTTTAAAAGTATGGATCGGGTAGATGAACATCCGCTTACCCAGCTCTGAGGGTTATTCATAGAGAATCCATTCAACGGACTCGTGCGGAGGAAGTCCTCCTCCTCTCCCTTGTACAAGCCGGACAGGATCTTTGCGAGATCGGCTGCCGAGCCTGGCCCTTTGCGGCCATGACGGGTGGCGTCATCTTCCCGTTGAAATCCCACATAGGGTGGCCCCTATATTGGAGTGGCTGCACCCTCGCATAATGCACGTGGCCATGACTCCAATCATGGTCAATCCGGAGGGCCAAGAACCTAATCCGCCCATCGATAATGGACGCCCTATCATCTTCCCGCTGAGGGCTCATGGGCGCCAACTCAGCGTTTCTTCAAGGGAGCATTGCTGAACTCCGGAGGCCGATCCAACTGGATCCGCAGAGGGGCGTCCTCCATGTAGAACCATTCAAGGCCAGTCTTGGACGCTTCTTCGGGTGCCGGATAGATATCCGTCCCGCGATGCGCCATATTTCGGCTCCGCCCACTTGATATATCGACCCCTCATGAGAACGGGTGCGAGACAAACAATCTCTTCCACAGCGCAAAATGGGGCTCGATGCCCAAGAACAGCTCATAAAAGAGCTACGAAGCCCGCGATGTGCAAAATGGAGGCGGGCGTGAGGTGGTGAAGCCGAGTCCGTAGAACTCTAGGAGCCCCGGAGAAACGGATGTATGGGAAATCGAGTCCCCTTATTAGATAGGGGACAAAGCATACCTGCTCCCCTTTGGAAGGGTTGGGGACACTCTCCGCCGCTTTCCACCCTTGTAGGTGGCTAGTCCGGCTCGAACCGAACCATCAAAGCTGGGGAAGATATCCTCGGTTTGGAGTGCCACTAGCTCATGTGGAACTCGAGCATCTCCCCAATCTCCGGCTTAGGGCTAGGAGCGCGAGAGGAGGAGCCGTGTCGGCTATCCATGATGGAATGGATTTTGTCGAGGCGCTTCGATGAGAACTTGCGGATGGAGGATGGTGTGAGCTGGATCTAGATCCTCGCCTCTCTTATAGGCGGCTCGTTCGCACGGCTAGGGGGTAAAATGTAAAAATACCCCAGCCTTTCGCATTCGTACGACACGTGGAAGAAGGCCATTATTGGGCGTAGAAGCCAAGGAGCGCAACATTTATAAGGAAGCCGGACACTATTCGATGGGAACATGAAGTTTGAAGGAGAACCCGCCTTGCAACACCGAAGAAAATATATGCGCCAGACTTGTCGTCGCTGAAGCCCGGTTCGGGGGCTACTGAGGGAGTTCCGGACTAGGGGGTGTTCGGATAGCCGAACTATCATCATCGGCCGGACTCCAAGACTATGAAGATACAAGATTGAAGACTTCATCCCGTGTCCGGATGGGACTTTCCTTGGCGTGGAAGGCACGCTTGGCGATACGGATATGTAGATCTCCTACCTTTGTAACCGACTTTGTGTAACCCTAGCCCTCTCCGGTGTCTATATAAACCAGACGGCTATAGTCCATAGGACGAACAACAATCATACCATAGGCTAGCTTCTAGGGTTTAGCCTCTTTGATCTCGTGGTAGATCCACTCTTGTAACACACATCATCAATATTAATCAAGCAGGACGTAGGTTTTACCTCCATCAAGAGGGCCCGAACCTGGGTAAAACATCGTGTCCCTTGTCTCCTGTTACCATCCGCCTAGACGCACAGTTCAGGACCCCCTACCCGAGATCCGCCGGTTTTGACACCGACAGGAAGCCACCCACCGGCCTTGATGGCTGGATCCGGACATGATTGGAGTTTGTGGCGATTGAAACCCGGGTGTTGGAACTCGAGGTAGCAAGGGTTGAGGAAGAACCAAGCGTGAAAGAAAAATACGGGTTTGTACCCCTATATAAAGGACACGAATATCGAATGTCTCCTCCTGGGCCTCAAAACTTACCTATTCCCAAGGAGTTGTACCCACGCGACGGTTGGGTTACCCACGTCCGGGCTGATTAGAATCCCTTAAAAATGGGGAGACACGATCTCCGCTTGGATCAGACATGCCAATAAAACCATGTCTCGAGACGTGGGGCGACGGGCTAGCTAACGGTTCGAAAATAATGGCCGAGCAGGCGTGATGTCATATTACCAAAAAGTTGTCAGCGGATTGGACTCGTGAAATATTATATCCTCTGCAATTGTGTATACAGGTCCGGATACAATCATTACATCTGAAGACTATCTTGGAGTTCGGAAAGGGGAACTCGCCTTGCAACGCTGAAGACAACCTGCTTGCTGGACTCCTCGTCATTGAAGCCAGGTTCAGGGGCTACTGAGGCAGTCCTGGACTAAGGGGTCCTCGGGCGTTCGGTCTGTTATCCATGGGCCAGACGGATGGGCTGTGAAGACATGAAGGCCGAAGACTGTACCCGTGTCCGGATAGGACTCTCCTTGGCGTGGAAGGCAAGCTTGGCGATAAACTATGAAGATTCCTTCCTACATAACCGACTCTATGTAACCCTAGATCCCCCCAGTGTCTATATAAACTAGAGGGTGTAGTCCGGAAAGGACATACTCATGACCATAGTCATACAGGCTAGACTTCTAGGGTTTAGCCATTATGATCTTGTGGTAGATCAACTCTTGTAACATTCATATTCATCAGGATCAATCAAGCAGGAAGTAGGGTATTACCTCCATAGAGAGGGCCCGAACCTGGGTAAACATCATGTCCCCTGTCTCCTGTAACCATCGAAATTAGACGCACAGTGTCGGGGATATACCCCGCGGTGTAAACCGGCCGGAAGTTAACCCAGCCGGACTTGGCGGTTTATTTGAGGTCCCGCTGGCACTTGGCGATATTCATCTGGTGACCCGCCCAGACCTGGCAATTTACCGGCAACCCGCCAGGACGTTGTAACTCACTGGTGACCCGGCGGACGGGTCAGAGGAGCGACAAGACCCGGTGGCCCGTCTGGCGGTTCATGAAGGCCGGTTCAACTATTGTGGGCCGATTTAAGAGGAAAGGCATGAGGAATATTTACCTTACAAGGAGTTAAGACCAGGACTTGTATCCGGTTTGCATTAGAGATAGACTAGTCCTAATCCTAATAGGACTCCACATGTAACCTGCCCCTTCAACATATATAAGGAGGGGCAGGGCTCCCCAAAGAGGGAGAAGCTACAAGCAAGAAGAAAAAATCTTAGGGCTAGACACAAAGAGGAGAGCCGGTTTACGGCGACTCCCTCATGATGATAATGAGACCTAGCCTCAAACAGCATGTAGGTTTTTTACCGGATGATGTTTCCCGGGGCCCGAAGCTGTCTAAACCCTTGTCTTGCGTGTTGATCCGCCCTGCTTCTCTCAATTCCGTTCAACCCCTCTCAAGCTACCACATAGATGCGTTGGCCTCGCGACTAAGTCCTCACACTAGGACATCTGACGTGACAAATCCACGACAGTTGGCGCCCACCTTGGGGCTGGCGCACGGTGGTGTTGAGTTCTTGGAGGGATGTATTTCAGGGATTGAGAAGTTCGCGATGTGTTGGATGAAAAAGAACCGGCGCAGAAGACGTCTGATACACAGCCAAAGCAACATATACAGGATTTAAGATCAAGAGAAAATTAGGGTTGCGTCTAGGCGCCAGCGTACACGACCGGATGATCCGTCTGAGGCCAGGTTTATTTTTGCTGCCGCAATAAGTCAAGTCTCAGACGTAAATCAATCGGTACGAGATACGAGATGCAATCGCCGAGTCGACAGATTTGACGGCTCCGTGTCCGCTTGTAAATCCAATTTGGAGGTCTATTTTCCTGCGTTTAATCTAGACGATCGACCCAAGACGGATTACTCGGATGGTTGTTGCTCCCAAGGGTAAATCGTGGCAGCAGAGGCAAAGCTAGCAACGATGCGCCAAATCAGGAGTTATCATTGCTGCTATTTTTCTGGCCTCAAGACCAAGTCAAACCGAGATCCCCAAGCACTTCTACTAGTACTATAAAAAAGGATAGTACTGTTTGAGTACTAGTAGATCGGGAAAAGAACAAAGGAAATTATTAGATGAACTGCGTACTACGTCCAAGCATCAAATCAGAGTTAGTACTAAGTACTAATGGCCGGTTTAGTGCTCACATGAAGGCATTGGAAAAACTTGACACAACAATCAATTGGGAATAAAAACTCCACGACTTGAAGGAGGACTCCAGGGGCCATCAATCGAAGTTGCTGCTACTACTTATTCCAGGAGAAGATCAAACACAGGTCGACTACTCCCGTCAGGATCAATCTAGTAATACTACTATTCGTCAGGAAGCTAACCCGGGTGTACACACGAACTCGGACGACTCTTGCTGTACTGTGGAGTCGCCAGGGCCCGCTCCAAACCATCGTGGTCCAAGCCGCCCTTCGCCAGCGTGTCGAGCTACTGCCGTGGCCGCACCGTCAAATCCGAACAGATGATCAATTTTTTCTGCAGTTGTTTGTCGTCAAGGTTGACAGGAATTGTGCTACACTGTCGTCACGGGAGCTTTGCCACCTTGGCCAAACTGCTATCAGCATCTGAAAATACCAGGAGAATTATTCGTCACAAAGTGGCATTATACCACGGAGATGGAGGCGTGCCAACATTATTCGGCACGGGTGGTCGTCCTTACTCAACGGACCCCCGCGCCAGGTTACAATACCTTGACCGACTCGCCCGACCGCGCTGCCTTACAATGCCACGGACAACTCGCCCGTCCGCCCTTGCGGCCGGTTCACATGTTCGTGCTGGCTTACAAACGTCGCGGCCGACTCACCCGTCCGCGCCGGTTTACCATGCAGCGGCCGGTTCACCCGTGAGCGACTTCAATTTCACCTCGCGATCATCAATTTCATGGCGAATTATTTCCGGCCTCGCACATCAGGTGATATCCATCTAAGATATCTTTTATTGGCACATATTATTGTCAAAGAGCAGTTTTATCTTTGTCTTGGTCTGCAATATTGTTGATGCAGGACAATTGTTCACTATATCAAAACGACGCGGTTAACTCGCCCGTCCGTGCCGGTTTACGACACCAGTATCGATTTCCCCGTCCATGTCGGTTTACAATGCCGTGGCCGACTCATCTGTCGGAGCCGCCACTTATGATGCGGTCGTCTCTGCTGTCCGTCTCTCGCGGCCTGGTCTACATCGACATACTGGGCCGCACCTGTCTGCATGAGATGATTATTGAGTATGAGCAAATCACAGCTTGGGTAGCCCGCTTTTCTTTCCACAAAATGGAGGAAAATTATCATATACTATCAACCGCCGCCCGCACTGGATGGCTCAATGGGCAGGCGCACAAGTCGCCGCCACTACAGTTTGGTTAACTTCAAATCACCAGTTGGAAGGAACCATTGACCGAGTTGTTGAACACGGCTCATACGGGATCATTTATAACCCGCCGCAGTTACATCAATCTTCAGTGGATTCACATCGGGCTATCAACACTGAGGATATACAACTTATGCCGGTTTACATCACGGTCACATATGAAGAGTCTCAAGCCAACTCCTCGAGTCACCTTTGAAACTCGGGGGCTACGATGACATGACTCAAAGAAATCTTGCCGCTTTCAGCAAAATTAAGAACCCTAGGACGATGGAGGAAAGATAACCCGTCCCGGAGGCTCTGTTATATTGATAAAACTTAAAGGCCGTCAAAAATTTCTGGCTTAGAAAGTATATGACAGTTACAAAATCCGACTCAATGAAGAGGTCCCGGTCATCGAAGGATTCCGTTTAAAATCCGCTTAAGAGAAGTCGGCCTCATCAAGCTCTCAAATATCCGGGTTACAATCCGTTCAAGGAAATCTGTTCTCCGCAAAAGCTCAAGCTCTAAAAATCCGGTTTAAAAATGTCCGGTTCAAAAAGGAATTAGCTTCTCGCAAGTTCGAGTTTAAAGGCCGTCAGAAAATTTCCGGCTGAAAATGAAGATTCCGGTTTAAAATCCGGTTCAAAGGAAAGATGTCTCCCACAAAGCTTTGAATCTCTCGATATCCGGTTCAAGAAGGATTTATCTCTTACAATAAGTTAAAAAGGTGCCAGAGAGGACCTGCTGCCATGATGCGCGGTTCAAACATGGGTATCATGCCTTATTGGCTTATCATATTATTGATCACTTGGGGGCTTGGTCATGTCTGAACCATAGTCACACCTCTTGATCGGCCTAGTGCCACAACATCACTTGGGGGCTTGGTCGTGTCCGAACCAATGCAACACCTTTTGATAGGCGAAAGCCACCATATCACTTGGGGACATGGTCAAGTCTGAACCAGTCACGCCTCTTGATCGGCCTAAGGCCATAGAGTCACTTGGGGGCTTGGTCGAACTCGAACCATTGCCACGCCACTTGATCGGCATAATGCCACGGTTTCAGTTGGGGACCTGGCTGACTTGAACCATGGCTACACCTTATTGGGAGCTTGGTCGTGTCCAACCATGGTAACACCATCTGATCAGCTCAGTAAAGCCTCATTTTCAATGGTTTTATTTTGCCTTTGCTTGAATTCTGTTCTTTTTTGCTAAAGAACTTTTACTTCTTTTGCGTTTTTAAACCAACATTGTTAATCCGGTTCAAACTGTCAATTACAAATTGGCGGAACACGATCAAATCCTAATCCGGAGACTATCTGCCCGGTTTGATTTTATGTTACCATCTTATTATGGAGTAAACTGGTGTTCATTAACCCGGCTTGACTTTCAATTACATATTGTCAAGACATGATCAAATCATAATCCGAGACTATCCGCCGGGTCTGGTTTGACTACGAGTCGCCAAGATATATATGGTTAAACCGTGTTTATCACAACCCGCACGGTTTTATCATAAACCGACAAAGATGAAAGGAGTTATCATTACTCAAAATTGGGGTTATCACCTTACTACAAAAAATTGGTAAACCAATGATGTGATTCAATGTCACAGGTATGATATATTTCATTGATTATTCTTAAAGTGCAGCCTTGGTTATAAACCTGGGTTATATGTTGGGCATTATGACCCGTCCGTGGTAAACCGCCAGGACACTTTAAACTTGTTGTATGCAGAGACAGGTTGAATAAAGCATGATGATAAATTATCCGGTGTTTATTAAACCGGCCTGGTTTTGGACTATAAGTCGCCAGTACATATTTGGATTGTGCCACTGGAATCATGCGCTTATAAATCATTGGGTTATATTATTCAAATAGCCAAACTTGGCTGAATTTTCATTATGATATTAAGTGAATAAGGTTTTTCATACCAGATTATATTATCTTGAATAGCCAACATGGCTAGATTTTTATTATGGTTACCAATAACCAATATTATGATTGAGGTTTTGCATTGCAATCTCGGTGGGACCGATCGCTCATCTTGGTTGGACCGAAACGTTACGAAGGGAAACAGAGAGTTTGCAATCCCATCTCGGTGAGACCGAGATCCCTATCGGTGAGACCGAAAAAACTAGGGTTTGTGGCAGTGGCTATGTCAAGTGAACTCGGTGCCGCCGGATGGAATGTTTCGGTGGGGCCGAGTTTGATTTTTGGTTTGGGACATATGTGGATATGATAAAGTAGTTGAGGGTTTTTGGAGCATATCACTAAGCATTTTGAGCAAGAAAGCCATTAAGCAACACCTCATCCCCTCTTAATAGTATTGGCTTTTCCTATGGACTCAATGTGATCTTGGATCACTAAAATAGAAAATGTAGAGTCCTGAGCTTTGAGCTTGAGCCAATCCTTTGTCCTTAGCATTTTGAGGGGTCCACTTTCTAATCCATGCCATGCCAATCATTGAGCTTTCCTGAAATATCTATCTTGAAATAGAATTAGCTCAATGAGCTATATGTTGTTAGGAATTACCAGAACCACCCAGGGATAGTTGCACTTTCATAGGTTTGTCCCTAAAATTCAACCCACGCCTTGTTATATACCGAAATTCAGATATCGTGCTCCCAAAACTGGCGTCTTCACAACCTACGCCTTGCTATCCCGAAATTACAACGCGCGCGAAAACTCCCTCCAGCTGCCAAATCCCGACACGTGAAATCCCCCTTCTAACCCTGAGCCGGAAGGGCCGCTAGTTCAAATCGGTGGGGGGTACTTTTGTAACACACCCTACATTTTGGACAAGCGCGTCCCTAAGTCATGGTTCACCCCCTCCGGTCGCCTCCTTTTTGCCATTCGAAATCCCAGGCCGCCATAACCTCTCCGCTCCAGCCACAAAACCCGACCCTCCTCCGTCTGCCACCTCACCGCTGCCCAGTCGAAGCCTGTTCCCCGACGACGTCGTCCACCGCAACAGCTCGACGTCCCTCGTCCACCTCCCCGGATGAGGATCCATCGCCATCTCATCGTCCCACCTGTTCAGCCGCCACACCCTCCACCTCCAAGGAGCTGCTCCAACGATCGCCTCGTCTATCGCGGCTGCTCCATCCCCACAGCACCGCCTTAACCTGCTCCACCGGAACCGCAGCATCCTCACCGACTCCTCGGACGAAGCCGAGGCCTACTCGGCACCACCAAAGAGGTTGTACACTCATCGCATCACACCTTCTCCTTAACTCGACCTCCCGGCGCTGACGGTGCTCCATCCCGCACCCCCATCGAGCGGCTACCTTGAAGCCGGCGCCGCGAGAGACATCTCCACGGCAGCTCTCCCCCAGTGCGAGGCCCCTTCGGCGGCGGCGTCCATACCAGCCGGATCTGCTGCTGCTGCTCCCGCTCTCGCTCGCTCACTCGCGTTGTTGCTGCTCCGGCTCTCGCTCGATCGCTCGCTCGCCCAGCTGCTGCTGCTCCGGCTCTCGCTCGCGCTGCTGCTGCTCTCCCCCTTGCTCGTGTTGCTGCTCTGCTCCGATTTAGCTACACTTCAGTCGACTGAATCGACTTTTGGGTCAGTCGATTTTCAGGGGGTGGGGGGCTCGCTGGAGTTAAGGAAGAACCACCCGCAGTGGGGACGGGGGCTCGCCGGAGAGGTACCCCACTATCTATCTTAGGGTTCAGGGTGGGGGCGGGGGGCCTACAGGGCTAGCTGGGCCGGCGGCGGACCGGCGGTGGGGAGTTGTTTCGAGGCGGCGAGGCGGCGCTGGGGCCGGCGGTTCGGCCGGTGGTGGCTGGCAGCTCAGGGGGGTGCTGGTTGAAGATGAACTGCAGGCCCTCCCTAAACTACATGTCAAGTGCCTCTCTGCTACCATTGCGTTCATGTTCGACAGTAACATACAGATTCCATAGTAAATTTCAGTTTCGACAGTTAAGTTCAGAGTCAAGAGTATTTACCTCATCCATTGTAGTTAGGTGGTTTTTGGTTATGTAAATTTTACATCTATTTTACATCATCTATTGGAGATGATATTAGAATCCCACTTGAGATTGATGATGTCTGTCTTGTGCTGCTTCAGCCTTGATGTCTTGCGGCTCATCGGAGCTGCTCCAACGATAGAATGATCCATCACAACAGAGCAGTGCCCTGGACGCCGTCTACAGATTCCCCAGATCTTCCTCCACACCTCTGAAAGCCACCTCTGCCTCAACTGCTTCAGCGACCAACCCAATGATGCTGAGGTCGACACGGCTATGGCAAAGAGGTTGTACACTTGTTGCATCACTTATTACTATACATTCATGTCGATCCATTATGGCTATTTTGGTTCAACGGAAAAACATAGCAATAGGGAATTTTCGGTGGGACCGATCGCTCATCTTGGTTTGTGAAACTCATTTCGGCGAACCAGTTCATTAGTAAGGTGGACATGATTAAACTACCAAGTCTTATATTGCCAAGTACTAGTACATAATAAAAGCATCAAACAAACATATATCTATGTCCTATGGTCACTGCATTGTCTTGCCAAATCAAAATAGAGACACGGTTCAAATCATATCAGTTCGAGACAAAGCAGCAGGGAAAGAATACAAAGCGTGGGAAACTACACGGCACAACAAGATTTCAGATGGGTACCATGGGTCTACATGTACAATAACACTATTGGCTCTGTTGTGATGCTAGTAATGTGTATGATATGAGAAGTCAACTGTATACACAATTGAAATTGAAATCAACAGAGCTATTGATAAGAGCAAGCCTGTTAAAGAAACATGCGTGAACATACCTGCTGTGCCATTGGAATTTCGATTGGATCCTTCAATTTAAAAATAAGTTTGTATGAGTAAATACAGTGATACAAGAGCAAAGCAGTATGCACGATAGCAATCATAGTTAAAAAAGGCGCGCCTAAGCGAGCGCTTAAGCGCGCCTAGGCTCTAGGCGTTGGCAAAACGCATTGCGCATAACTACGCTTAATCTGTGCATAACTGCGCATAAGCATGCGCTTTGGTCATTAAAGTGCAAGGCGGTGGAAAAACGCACAATTAACGCCTAGCGCTTTTTTGAACTATGATAGCAATGGAATCTTAAATTAGAAGAATTGTTCTTCAGGTTTAGGCACTTGTTCTACATGAACAGAGTAAAGTAAGACGCAAGAATATAATACTTAAAAATAGAAAATGAGCTCATAGACCTTACCACATTCTTGGTTCGGGACCAGTAGAGAACAAGGCATTCCTAGTCATCATCCAGTAAATGTGTCTCAGGAGAACGTAAGGGAATTTGATGAGTTTCTTTGCCGGTGAAGTACGTTTTCTTCAGGTAATTCGATCTCGCCACCAAGCATTCTTGAAGATAGCAGAGGTATTAGCACAGGTTACCTCATCCTGAGTTTCCAAACCGGTCCTTCTCTATAGAGAAAAATGGGAAAATTTGTTGTATTATAACCATCATGGAGGTAGGATGTATGGGACGAAGCAAAGTAATTGCCATGAATAACATTACTTACACATAACTCCTGGACAAACACCTGCAACTGGCATTTTCCTTTATCTTCAGTATAATATATCCAAGATGGGAAGATACGCACATACGATTTAACAACATCAAATGCGATAGATGCTAAACTACGACTGGCTGGGTGTGCTTCCTCCACGGGAATAGGCGTACTAACTGGTGGAGCCGGGGTTCGCCATGATAGTACTGGCCCTTTGGGCACTGGAGCTGCCTTACTAACTGCTCTTTTTTGGGAGCTCTGTGGTGGAGATGGTGATGTGTCAACAGGAACTGGGTTACTATCGGCTGCGGTTGGGGTTAGATTGGGTGAAGCTGGTTCTCTGACCATCGCAGTAGGGGTACAATCTGCGAGAGTTTGGGTTATGTGTGGTAAGGCTGGTTCTTGTGCATGTACATCCGGGGTGCTATCTCCACCAATAGGTAGCACTGTTTTATTTGAAGACCGTGTTTTTATTCCGCTAGATACTGGCATCACCCGCTCCAATTCAAATGGCTGATAAACAGGAAATATAGTTGAATGTACAGACATTGTATGAGAGATAGATGCAATAGATAGTGTGGAAAAAAGAGGGCATGAAATAGTTGACATGTATATTGTTTAACTAAAACGGATAGCATGACATAATTTCACATATATGATGTCTATCTAAACTGGATAGCATAGCATAACATAATTCAAAGATATGATGAATAACAAAACAGGATCGCATGACATAATTCACCTACATGTTATCTAAGTAATCAGGATCGCATCATTTAATTCACATATGTGATTTATATGCTAAACAGAGGGCATTCGATATGATGTATGAACTAAGAACATGGTGTTCAATATTGCGTATATGATGTCTAAACTATGCAATGCAAGACACCGTATGCATGATATGAGCAGTATAACCGTGCCATGTTAGAGCATACACCTCGGTGGGGGAATAGGACTGGTCATCTGTCTCTGAATCCATCTCTGAGGAGCTATCGGGACCCAACAAGAGATCTGCTTCGACGGGTAGCACTGTCTGCTCTGAAGGCCTTGTTTTCACTCCAGATTTTTCAATCTCCCACCCAAATGGCTGATTCACAAGAGGAGTAGTTTAATGTACAAACATTGTCGACAAATGGAAATGTAATGAAGAAAAGGATGGGCAAGATATCATTCAAATATATGATGCCTGGTTAAACAGGATGGCATTGCACATTTCACATATATTATGGCTGGCTAAAAGACATGAGACTGCATAATTCCCATATATGATGACATATATGATGTCAAAAGTAGGCACTGCAAGGCAACATATAAATGATATGACTAACATCATCATGCCAAGGTAGAGCAAACACCTTGGGGGGTAAATAGGAGTGGTCAGCGGCATCTGAATCCGCCTCAGAACAGATATCTTCCTCTGGATTACAATCTGGAGAGGGGTGGGGAGGATTTGCCATTGAACCCACCATGGAGCGATGTCTGCATGACATTGTATTGTCACGCAAAACTCTTCTCTTTTTCTCTACATGTTCAGCATGACTGTGTACAATATCTGACATGCATACGGAAAAATATGGTGAGATTATGTAAGGAGAGCATGCAGAAATTTAGAGTGATGGTAACAACCAGTGGATGGATCCAAAAATAATGATAGCATGCTGATGATGGCTTTAAATTAATGAAAAGACAAATGATGATTTCTTTACTATTTGTTTCCCACCCAAGATGAACAACATAGGCATACCCTAGGTGAACCAGATATTAGACAGACATACTATTCATTGCTGCCTCGATATGTGCCCCGCAACCAATTTAGAACTCAAGTTTGAACATGAATTTGAACCTGAGCTGGGAGTCCAAGAGCTGAACATGACGATAAAGTAGCAGGTAAGTTTAAGAAATGCATAACATAAGCAGAAACAAAAGAGTGCGACCTCTCTTGTGGACCCGTGTACTCCTCAGGTTCATCTGCTGAGTCGATGATGGTGATGCCGTTGGGGTGCGTGCCGGCGGCAGGGAAGGAGATCTGAGGCGGCGAAAGACGGTCAGGAGTCATGATGTCTGGTTTGGTGGATGCTTCTGTCCATGGAGCAGCTCAGGTGAGGTGGACGACGTCGCGGCAGGAGCAGGACAAACCACACAAAGTTCCCTTCGACACGTACCTTCAACTGAAGTAATTCTGTAAGGGCTCATTTGGCTTGCATGATTCTTAAAACGCAGGGATAGGAAAAACACCGGAATAGGATAGGAAAATGCACATGGTAAATGTGAGCATTTGTAAACACAGGATTTCTATCAACTTGGGTGTTTGGTTTACAGGAATTGGAAGAGCAGAGGAATGCAAAGAAACATGGCCAAAATAAAGAGAAACCATATGAAAGCGTGTACAGTTAGAATGTTATTCTGGCATTAATGTACTTGGTCTTGTTTTCATGCATAGGATTTTGAAAAGTAGGTCCAGGTGGATGTTTTGCTTCATTCCTTTCAACAAAATGCATGGATAATTGAATAGTAGAGTGCCATTGGAAAATTCCCTATTGCTATGTTTTTCCGTTGAACCAAAATAGCCCTAATGGATCGACATGAATGTATAGTAATAAGTGATGCAACAAGTGTACAACCTCTTTGCCATAGCCGTGTCGACCTCAGCATCATTGGGTTGGTTGCTGAAGCAGTTGAGGCAGAGGTGGCTGTCGGAGGTGTGGAGGAAGATCTGAGGAATCTGTAGACGGCGTCCAGGGCACTGCTCTGTTGTGATGGATCGTTCTGTCGTTGGAGCAGCTCCTGTGAGCCTTAAGACGTCAAGGCTGAAGCAGCACAAGACAGACATCATCAATCTCAAGTTGGATTCTAATAGCATCTCCAATAGATGATGAAAAATGGATGTAAAATTAACATCACCAAAAACCACCTGACTACAACAGATGAGGTAAAAACTGTTGACTCTGAACTTAACTGTCGAAACTGAAATTAATTGTGGAATCTGAATGCTACTGTCGAAACTGAACGCAATGGTAGAAGAGAGACACTTGACATGTAGTTTAGGGAGGGCCTGCAGTTCATCTTCAACCTGCACACCCCTGAGCCATCTGCCACCACCGGCCGAACCGCCGGCCCCGGCGCCGCCTTGCCGCCCCAAAACAACTCGCCACCGCCGCTCCGGCCAGCCCTCTAGCCCCCCCCCCCAACCCCTAAAAATCGACTGACCTAAAAGTCGATTCAGTCGACTGAAGTGTGGCTTAATCGGAGCAGAGTAGCAGCACGAGCAAGGGGGAGAGCAGCAGCAACAGCTGGGCGAGCGAGCGATCGAGCGAGAGCCAGAGCAGCAGCAGCAGCAGCGGCGAAAGGCGGCGAAGCGAGAGCGGGCAGCAGCAGCAGCGGCGAAAGCAAGCAGCAAGAGCCGGAGCAGCAGCAGCAGATCCGGCTGGTATGGACGCCGCCGCCAAAGGGGCCTCGCACTGGGGGAGAGCCGCCGTGGAGATGTCACCCGCGGTGCCGGCTTCAAGGTAGCCGCTCCATGGCGGTGAAGGATGGAGCACTGTCGGCGCCGGGAGGTCGAGTTAAGGAGAAGGTGCGATGCGATGAGTGTACAACCTCTTTGGTGGCGCCGAGTAGGCCTCGGCTTCGTCCGAGGAGTCGGTGAGGATGCTGCGGTTCCGGTGGAGCAGGTTAAGGAGGCGCTGTGGGGATGGAGCAGCCGCGATAGACGAGGCGATCGTCGGAGCAGCTCCTTGGAGGTGGAGGACGGGGCGGCTGAACCGGCAGGACGGCGAGATGGACGACGGATCCTCATCCGGGGAGGTGGACGAGGGACGTCGAGCTGTTGCGGTGGACGACGTCGTCGGGGAAGAGGCTCCGGCTGGGCAGCGGTGACGTGGCGGGCGGAGGAGGGTGGGGTTTCGCGGCTGGAGCAGAGAGATTATGGCGGCCTAGGATTTCGAATGGCGAAAAGGGGGCGATGGGAGGGGGTGAAGCATGACTTAGGGACGCGCTTGTCCAAAATGTAGGGTGTGTTACAAAAGTACCCCCACCCGATTTGAACTAGCGGCCCTTTCGGCTCAGGGTTAGAAGGGGGATTTCGCGTGTTGGGATTTGGCAGCTGGAGGGAGTTTTCGCGCGCGTTGTAATTTCGGGATAGCAAGGCGCGGGTTGTGAAGGCGCCAGTTTTGGGAGCACGATATCTGAATTCCTGGGATATAACAAGACGCTGGTTGAATTTTAGGACAAGCCTAACGTAGTAATATTGTACTTGTAATGCACTCAAATCAATTCGCACTTCCTCAACCAAAAAGAAAACGAAAAAATAAAACTATTCACACCACACAATGAGAGAGTCTTGCCCCATTTTACTATACAAATGTTATTCAAAGTTACTCCCTCCTTCCATCTATATAGGGCCTAATCGCTTTTCGATGCTAACTTTGACCAAATATTAGAGCAGTGATATATGACATGCAACTTACACAAAGCACACTGTTAACTTCGTCTGTGAAAGTTTCTTTCAATGATATAATTTTCACATTGTGCATGTCATGTACTATTAATCTTTTCAATAGTCAAAGGCGGTCTTAAAAATCTCATTACGCCCTATATAGATGGAAGGAGGGAGTATAAATCCATGTTATGTCCGATTAATTTTTTTCGCTTTGCTGTATAATGCATGTAACCTACTCATACCAACATTTTAGTGCATTCCAAATGTCTATACTACCGCTGCAATTCGAACTAAATTTGAATTTGTTTCTCTATTTAAATAAGAATCTATAATCATGATTGTTGCCAACTTCAACCATCATTTGTGTATTACCTTAATAACACACCATATGATTACTATAGAGATAGATATGAACTATGTGTACTACATGAACTCGAATTCTATTTTTTGAATACACTTGATGTTGATTCCAAATAATACTACATTTGATGTACTAACTATATATTCATAATCTAAACCATGTTCCATACGTACACCGTGTTTATCACACAAAGTATAGTGCCCCGCCCCCTACATTATGACAAGTATTTAGACCTGAGTTGCAAAAGCCACACATTAGCCCAAATTATAATCAATGTTGTACATTATGATATCTTCTTCAAGGATCCGTATCCACCTTTTTATAATGAATTATGATCTTTGTTCGTATTTTACACCTTCACGATCCTCTTCTATTTGTAGTTAGCTAGCGCTAACTTTCTATCGTGCATGCACACGCCCGCCCCACACACACCTTAGCGTCCCCTCCATCGCAAGACGCTCATTATTTCTCTTTAGGTAGTCCACCAGCGTGTGTGTAGGCCCCGGCTCCTTCTTTTCTCGCACACACCGGTCGATATACCTCTCTAGCCAAGTGTGCCTACAACAATCACATATATACTTCCCTCTTCTCTTCTCACCGTCCATGCCCCCATATGTCCAATACGATTCCACGCAGTGCACACTCCCGCCTCTCTTTCAATAGTCACATGCTCGCACACCTCCCCCTCGACATGGTAGGCCTCTCACCACCTCCTAGCCACACTCTCTCCCCTATCTGCCTCTCTGACCTTATTTGCTTCTAACACATGCAAAGGTGTATATGAACTGATCTCCCTACATATAGCCAGGTCGACTATAATTCGTTTTCACCAAGCACCGATACACTTACCTCGCTAGTTATGTCTCTCCTTTTCTCGGACACACGACAGTTGATCTTCCTATGTAGTTACGCATGCTTACCACAACCATATCTTCTCCCCTCATCATCCTTGAACACCTCCCGACCCGTCTCTCACAAGAACATGCATAGACAGACAGACATCCTCCGCCCTATCTTATTGATATTGCACGCATATCCTCCGTTTGTCTAGCAGGCCTCTCCCACCATTTGTGAGACGCCACTCCACCACCAACCCTCCGATGCTCTACCTTTGCCTTTTTCCCAACCTTATTCCTCTGCTACACATATCCATAGATGTCGATCGATCTCCCTCAATACATAGCTAGGTCTCTCTCCTTCCCCAGACATATACTAGTCGACCGGTCTCTACCCCCCCCACACACATACACACCGATAGTCGAACGTTGTAGGTAGGTATCCATGCCACGGAGAAGAACTACACCTCTGCCCTCTCAAATTCCAATAGGCTAGCCGCCCTGTATCTTTGACGTGGGCAAACACAAATTCGATGGCACTCTTTATCGATTGCGCAGCCACACACTTCATCCATGTTTTCAATTCTATCGATATCTCACGTCCATGACTCCATTTCACACACATTGCATATGTTACGTTTTTCTGATTGAGATATCATCAACACATTGCCTCTGTTTCGCACAAACCATCTCTCTCACACCCACCCACATACGTACCTGCACCTAAAGAAGAAGTGCACGCATGACGCACGTACTCACGTCTCGTTCCCGGCCACAACCGCGTGGGTACACGGTGGAGTTCGTTTCTGTACGAAAAGGCAGCCCACGTGATAATTTGACGCGTGTAGCGGTTGTTTACTCGAAGGAGGGTCGGGTACCATGCCTAGAATATAAAATGATTGCCGTGGGGAAAATGGAAAAATGGGTTTGTCTCTCGTGAGTCTCGTCACACAATCTCACACAAGGCCGCCGTGGCCTCTCTCTCTCAGTGTTGGTCAGCGATCCGGCCGCATCCCGTCCGCCGGCGGAAAGGGAGGATGTGCATCGTATCTCCGTTCGATGGCGTTGAGGCAGCTCGTCCCGATCTGCGGTACCCGCTGTTCTCTCTGACCAAGCTTCGGCGTTGTAGGGCCTTCGCCACTTGCTCGCTGCCGCAGTATGGGCAGATCCCGGCCGCCGGCGCCCTCCTAGTAACATCCCGACAACCCTCAGGTACAACTTCCTCCGGCCTTGCTCCACTGCCCATCTTCCCACGTTGCTGCATGTGGATCTTCTTTAGTTGTTTGCTTAAATCGTATCTCGGCTGGTGTACTTTCCATCTTGCTATCTCGTCCTCAAACCATTTTTGATAAACCACCATGTGCTATCTTTCCCTTTTTACATGGAACATGCTTCTTTTTTTCGGCGTATGTGTCTTCAATTCGTGTTATTGTGCAGTAATTGTTTCCTTTCGACCTCCTTTTGCAAACAGGGCTATCCATTTTCACCTCGTTGCTATTGCGATCTTTTGGTGAACTGCACAAATCACTTTTCTGAAGAGTGTTTTGTGCAGTTCCGCCAAAATGTCACACAGACAACGTTTTTCCATTTCTGTGGGACTGCGGAAAGGGAGATTGGTTTTGCTATCCTCCTCATCCAACTCCGTGCCTAATCTTCTCCGACAAGAAGTTAGTCCTAAAGAGAGATCGTAGAGGTGATCGGCTTCTATTTATTTGTGTTATGTTTCATCATCTAGTTCCACTATTATTGTAATCACACTGACTGGATATCTTTGCAAACAGGGATGGTCCACCCGATTTTAGTGGAGCTGCACAAAATGATCGGATTGTGGTGTCCTTCATACACCTCTTTTTTGGCTACAGAGCTGGGTGAAACTAGCTGCCAAGCAATGAACACTGTGCCAAGGAAATGGAGCCATGCCTACGAACATCATCGATCAATTATTTTTTTTTCTTTATTTGTACACCTTCTCACAACTTTGTCTTCAGTTGTGATGTGAATATTGGCGCTGATCTGCGAACCATTGAGATGCATTAGCCATGGTAGTTTCATTTGTATTTGATGGAATGTTGTAACGAGATAATCTCGAGGAAAGACACATGAATCCTAAGTTGAAACCTTTTTTTCCTCAAGGGAACCAGAGTTGAAACCTTCATAGCATCATAGTACAATTTCATCAAAATTATGCATACATATAAACAAATCCTGAAGGATTGATAGCAATGCCAGAAACAATTCAACTTCGTTTCGCCGACATGTTGGACATCCTTCATCCGGCCCCACTTGCCATGCAGCAATATTGAGTGCACAACACAACTTCAGGGAAAGATTCACCCCAGTCGTTGCACCGCAGTAGTAATGACTAGTGAGCAGTCAAATCACAGAGCCCCACCTTCGCCACAGTAAGTTGCTCGGACGAAGCAACCATCATTTCTCTGTTCCTTGAATCCGTTGGTACTCCCATATTCCCACAGTAAAGTTGCTCGGGAGAATCAACCATCACTATATCCGCTCACGTGTGATGACCACAGGAGCTATCCATTCAGATTGCATGTTAAAAAAATAAAGGTCGATAACTAATGCGGCAAACTTTCAAAAAAAACCATATGCGGCACTTCGGGCCAACGCGGCCAGATCGCATTTTGCACGAGAAATTACACACCATGTTTCGTTGACATGTGGTCCCGTTCCAACATATCAGTGAGACGACGGCGAGTAGTAGGAGTATTTCCGAACCGACGTGTAGGCCGGGGCGCCCCTTCGTGAACCGTGGCAAACTGGCAACCGTCCACCGATGCTTCGCTTTTCCCTCTCGATTTGGAACTGTTGTCACATGCTCTTCCTCTCCCTCCTCCATTTTCCTTCAGCCCTTCACGCTTTCTTCTGCCATTGTTCGATCGTCTTCTCCATGGAGGGAACAGGACGGAAACGACCCCGTTATTCTTGCCCCGATCTGAAAGATGACGTGGTGGAGGAACTCATTGATCGTTGCGACGTCATCACCTCGGCTAGCACGGCAGGTTCGTTCAAGCCCATTCTTGACTCAACTAATAACATCATTACAAGGAACCCAAGAGTCAAGGAACGGTTTGATCTCCCCTAACTTCTTTGTCATGACCCTGATGACCGGCGCCGTTACGACGGAGGCCTCGCCCTGTGTAAGTTGATGCCGCTTGATAATGATATGTATGATGTTAAGATGCCATCGCTTGAGGGCAAGGCCTGGGCAGGTGCAAATGGAGATTGGGTTGTTTAGATTGGGTCCAACTGCGAGTGGGAACTTGTGAATGTGTACACTCGTGACCGGGTTCCACTTCCAAAAATCTCAGCAGACTGCCCAGAGGTTGAGCACACCGGTATTGTACGCGACGCTCAAATACAATCATGGTGACTGTCTTCTACGGAAGATAGCAATTTCTCGAGTTCCCACCCGCTCTTGGAATTACAACAACTATGAAGTTGTTGCTATCTTCGACAAGCTTGTTGCCGTCGTTGTTGGTTTGACTCGATGGACATTGCTCAAAAATCAGTTTCTGTACACGGATGAGTATTGTGATGCAATTGAATACGAGGGCCTTGTGTTTGCTGCCACCACTCATGGCACTGTTTTTGCATGGAATCGTTATGATTTCGGTACGTTTGTCTTAAACCGTATTTATAATTGTTTCATCCACAAGTTTCCCTTTACTAATTAACCTTCTTCTTTTGTTTCCAAGGTCCTGCGAAAGTTCCACCACCTATACTTGAAAAATTTTATAACCAAGGGGGAGATGACGATGGTGATGATCACGAGCATGAGGACGAGCAGCGCCCATATACTCGTTGGTGCCTGGCAACTAATTCCGATGGATCACCTCTTCTCGTGTGTATACAGCCCATCGATGATGTTATCGCTAAGGAAGCAGGTGTAGTCTCCCATGGTCGCACTCTCCGGACCTATTCCAACACCCGTTGCATGGTATTCGGGATGGATACTAGTGTGCTAGCGCCAACACCTTCTCCCTGGTACAGAATTGATAATCCTGGAGAAAACTCGCTCTTCCTTGGACAAAACTATCCGATGATGGTGAAAGGCGACCCAACTGCTGTTGACACAACGTTACTAGCACCATTTATGAGAAGCAGCTGTGTCTATACCTCGGACATTAGCGTGGTTCCCTACCCTGGTACTGATATAGTAGGCCGCTTCAGCCTGGATGATCAGTCCTGCGTTGGTCTCGAGATCGACAATAGATGCCCCGTCCGAGAGAATCACTTGTGGTTCAAAGCAAGCGTTTCCAACACCGAGGAATGGTTGAGTTGAAGTTCATTCCATTGCTTGTTATTTGTTGTGTGGTGAAAACTTTAGTATTTATAATGTATCCTCGTTGTCGATGTGGGTTGATGAACTATTGTATGTAATAAAATGATATGCCTGTGATAAACTTACTAAATTTATGAATGGATTTCGAGTTGCTTCTGTGAGTGAGTGGTGCGACGAGGCAAAAAAATATTTTCCGAATACATAATTGTACGTGCATTGCAATAGGTTATCGGATGAGGCCAATCATCAACAATAGTAGTACACTATTTGAACTAGCTTCACATGCTTCGCGCGTCATGCGGGTGTTTTTACTGTAGACATATTGTACTACGTAACCAGCACCTCGAATCCTCGTTACTAGTAGTACTATATAGTAAGTAGTAGGAGTAGTAGGGTGGCATGGGCCAGAACAAGAATTCACGTCCATGAGTACGGCACACGCCACCAAAGACGACTTCCATCGACACCATATTTCTTGGAGTCCGTATAGAGATATCTCTTCAACCTCATCGTTTCTCTAACTCAGCCATCACACAAGCGGCGAGGTGGGGTTTGCCAATAGTCGGTTTCCTCAATGCGGTCCCACTTGTAAGGCCAACTCCAACGCCTATCAATATATGGATGTACTCTTCTTCCCAATACAAAACTTGCATCCATTCTACTCCTCCGTTCTACTACCTCTGTCTGGTTTATAGGTCCCTTTGTAGTTTGTGTCAAATTTTGACTAAAGATTTAACTAACAAAATGTTAATGCATGTCAAGAAAAATTATCTCATTGGATTCATATTTGAACATAGTTTTCAAAAATATAATGTTTGGTGACATGTAAACATTTTGTTAGTTTAATCTATGGTCAAAATTTGGCACTAAATATAATGGGGACCAATAAACCCGGACGGAGGTAGTATTTGTCAAAATATATATGTATCTAGACATGTTTTAGCATATAGGCACATCCATTTTGGACAAATGGAAGTCAAGTATTTTGGAACGGAGGAGTACACAATAAAATTTTAAGTTAGCACAACTAGTCTAATCCGAGAGCACAACCAAGATTTGGTCGGTTCTTCCTCCTTTTGCCGACACGTGGGACATCCAAGATCCAGGTCGTGTCATGAAAGAAAATAGAGTGGTAGTTGATAAGTTGAAGCCACGAGATGTGCATCTTGGGTTAAACTGTAAATAGAATCTTACTACTCTTGAGTAACTCCAAAAGCGCCACCAAGATCTTTCTTGGATTTGTTTTTCATCACCAGCACGCCGAGGTAAAAGATGTGCAGGTTCGATGGGTCCTCTTACGCTTTCACCGATATGTGGGGCGCATGTGAGCAAACAGACGATGGGCTCCAAGGTCCGCTGGCTGGCTGAGAAGAGAGATAGAGGAGTGCTGAGCACGGACTGTAGGAAATTTGTTCTACGTAACCAGCACCTTGATATTCGTGTGTGGTTGTTTCTAGAATAAAAAAAGGAGGTACCTCTACTTATGTTACTCCCACTAAGCCTAGCCTAAGGTTAGTAGGAGACCTTGCGCTTGGCTCTTCGCCTCTTCCGGAAGTCGATGGTTCTGGCAATCTGACACCAAATGAATTGTTGCACGTCCACCGCTTGTAAGCAAAAGTTTCTCCTCGTGCTGCGAGCCACCGCGCACACGTTGGCGAGGGAGAAGGCGTAATCAAGCTTCTCGTCGTTCTGCGAGTTGACGGGACACATCAAAGTTATTTATTAGTAGTACGTACTCTCTCCAAAAAAGGGCTGACCATGTCATTGCTACCATCCCGTGCTCCGTCGTTGAGTACGTGCACTATTCACGTGCCATTCACGTGCCATCGAGGAGAACAAATATTGCGTAGGTGCCATCGAAGTGCATGACTCACTTACGGAAAAGGGTTTCCCACCACTCCCCCCCCCCCCGCATGACTCACTTATGCACTGCTTATCTGATTATCTCCATTTTCTTGCATGACACGTGCACCTTGATGCTAGATGTCTCGCGTGTTGGGAAAAGGATGAACAAAGCTCATGTAAAAGAAAAGAGTTTAAGAGCATAGATTCCCGACGACCGAGGAGGAGCAAGGAACCTCAGGTGGAGCGCGTCTGCAAGGAACCTTGCGCGCTTCCCTGTTTTTGCCGCCTGCCCACCTATAAACAACTAAAAGAACATGAAATTTTCGCTAACCACTAGAAACGGTACATCAGGATGCTAAGTTGAAGATGTTTTATACTCCCTCATTCCCAAATATAAGTCTTTTTAGATATTTCAATACGGGACTACATACGAAACAAAATGAGTGAATCTACACTCTAAAATATGTACACAAGCGAACGCACTAACTCCAGCCGATCCAACTCATGCACATACGTGCACAGCATGGAGCACACAACGCATGTACACAAGACGTGCATGCACACACGCTCGGCCGCAGAATGCACGTGAATAACACATGCATACACACACACTCGGCTGCATGGAGGCGTGCGCCATCCGCGGCGACGTCCGGTTCGTCGTGCTACGGCGAAGCTCGCACGCAACAGCGCATACGCATCTCTTTGCCGTCGTTGCTCAACTACTATTCGGAGACGAAGATGACCGCAGCCTCGGCCTTAGAGCTAGCACCGATGGAAAAACACGCACGCTGCACGCACACGAGCAAATACGGAGTGCCCACGACGTGGTGGTGGTGCGTCACCAGTCGCCTCTACTCCTTCTGCGCACGTTGTTTATCAAGACGGCTGCATGCTAATGATGATGTGGGTGAGATCTTCTAGGACTCAGATGATGACGAGGAAAATTATGAGACACAAGGTGACGTACACCATCAAGGTCAACGGTCAAGGGGGTGCTAGCAAGTGCTTAGATGTGCTTAGAGCAAGTATAATAGAGCTGAGTCAGCGGGCTATAAGGAATAAACAATATATTTCTGCTTAGTTGGAGGAAAGAGAAGAGGAGAGAGAAGGTAAGGCCTTCCACAGCGTAGCCGGTGCCAAATAGATCAAAAGGCAGCCACCTCATCACCGGTGCCCAAAATTGCTTTTCAGGCATCGATCTCACAGCATAGGGCTTCGACAGGAAAAAGATTCTGGGACCCATATGATAAACAAGTACACCACGCTGCTGTGTATTGAGCAAAGAGAGAGAAGACATTTGCTGTTCAAAGTTGAGAGTTAATAGTATTTTATTGGCTGGAGGAATTGGGCATCGGTGCTCCTACTTGCTCCGATGCCATGAAAATTTTGTTGGGGCACCGGCCTCACAACGTGAGGGCACCGACTATTGGAGCCAGAACTCAATTTGGCACCTCTTTTGGCCTACATAGTGGAAGGCCTAAGCGGGCTCTTCGTGAAGAGCCAGCTCTAGCACGTGCTCCTAGGCACTTTGTAGTACATGTTGACTATAAGATGGGCTGTAGGCTTATAGCCAGCAGCTGGCTATACTATTAATGCTCTTTAGATGAGGTGCTAAGTGCATTAAATGGCTTAGTAACTCAAGTGTTCAATGCATAGGTGCTTAGTTTATTGGTGCCACATCATATTTTATGCCTACGTGGCAGGCTTAGCAGCTATACATGGTGGAGCACTAGGAGAGGCCAAGGCTGGTCATAGTGGGGAGTAACTTGTACTGTAACATATTACTATGTTACTCTAAACATCTCTATAAACCGGAAAGGACGGAGTAGTAACATACACTAGTGTCATATGCAGAGTATGGGAGCACATGATATTTCCCCATCCGTACCGATCCCAACTTGGCTTCTCACCTTCTTGGCCCAACAAAAACCCCTCCCCCCTCCCACGCGCGCTTCCCCCCCGGCGCCAGCTGAGCCCGCCGCTCCACATTGATGGCAAGTCAGGGCGACGCGACCTCTCACTGCTTCCGCCATTGAAGCGGCCCGCCGACCGAGGGCACCGCCCGCTGCACGCCCGGCATTTCAAACTACACAGTGGTACTATAATTAGATGACATAAGCAGGCTATAAGGATTTAAATATAGTACTCCCTCCATTCCCTTATATAAGGCCACAAACTCAAAATACAGGTACCAAGGTAAAATTTAATGACTGCTTTGCAAGTCAATTATTCTTTTCGTTAACTGGGATTATTAATACGCCCACATGCATGCAAAGAAGGAATGGGAAGGAAGTAGCAAAGTGTCATTATGACTACATGCATGCAAATATTAAACAAGTTGGTAGTACGAGGAAACATCATTAATTTTTGCCTCGATTACTGTTAGTGGCCTTGTATAGATGCAAATTGTATTTTTCATAGTGGCCTTGTATAAGGGAATGGAGGGAGTATTTGTGCTTAGTTGAAGGAGAGAGAAGAGGAGAGAGAAGAGAAGCGGATTGTAAACGTGTAGCCGGTTGTACTCCAACATACTCTACTTTGTGAGACAAAGTGTGGGGCCATTATTAATGATATTGTATTTATATTAAAGGGACTAACGGACGCCTTAATTACTCCATTTTTTTAGACAAACCTTTGTGGGGCTATTATTGACTTTTTTGAGCTATTATTGACTTGGACGTGGGGTTTGGGGGCCAAAGGCCTACTATTATACTCCGACCTGACATGCTCTACCCTAGCCGCCGTTGTATCATATGGTTTCGCACTGCTCCGAGATCTTAGCGCCACCACACAATTCTTCTCCAGCCTCCTTCCGCGTGCACCGCGAGAAGGGACAGCAGTCCTCCAACCCGCCTTTCGTGATCCTGCACGGGAGAGGGGCGATCAGGTTTTGGGGAGCACACTCTGGATCGCTGCCAATGACGACTTCCTCATCGACAGCCTTCTTCCCGACCTCGGTAACCTCTTCATCAACGACATGAGTGACAACATCAACCACATCGGTTCTGCTCCCGTTGTACAGTATGTGATTATGTCCTCCTGGTTTAGTCCGCATCATTACTTTGATGTTTGCAATTGTCATCATGATCTATTTACTACTAATTTAGATTAAATCTCATACTAAATTGCTCATATATTCAACAATCCAATCCAAAAACCTGATCATAGGTAATTTACTCCGAGTTGTTTTGATGCGCTTTTGAAGCCGCCTACTTTTAAGGGGGTGCAATATAAAAGGTCGCGCACAAGAGAAGTATATTGGTTTCATATCATGTGCTGCTATGACGCCACTAAGGGTAAGCCTGAGGGCGATCTTAATCCTACACAGCAGGAAGCTTTTCAGAACATGGATACCCTCTTCAAACCGCCCTGCTGAGTGTTCTTGACGATTCCATTGTGGATTCGTATAAGTTGTTTGACAGTGGCGAAGACATGTGGGCTGCGCTCGAGGCCACGTTTGGGCCCTCGGGCGCTGGCAACAAGTTGTACGTCATGGAGCAATTATGTGACTACAAGATGACTGATGAGCGCTCTGTTGTTCAGCAGACTCATGAGATACAATCACTCTCTAAGGAACTTGAGTACTTTAAGTGTGTTTTGCTGGAAAAATTTGTTGCTGGGACCATCATTGCCAAGCTTCCACCTTCATGGAACGATTTTGCTACTTCTCTGAAAAACAAGAGACATGAGTTTTCTGTTTTGGATCTCATTAGCACTCTTGATTTTGAGGAGAAGGCAAGAGCAAAAGACACACGTGCTGGGGTCGCCGAGGGAGCTTCTAGTGCCCACATGGTACACGAGAAGAACTTCCAGCCCAACTAGCCCCAAAACAACAAGAACAAATCTCAGGGGAAAGGGAAGTTTGATGCAAAGAACAAGCCGTCACATTCTACCAACTTCAAGAACAATTCTCATAACGGGAAGGGATACAAACCTCAATTTTGGTAGCACCGCACAAAATTTATATGGCTGCATCTACTGCTGTCAGCCTAACCTCATGGTGCTCGGTATTCCTACATTCGTAACTAGGTACAATGACCACCGCAAGATGAAGTTAGCTTATTCAGTAAGTTGACTTGCTGAATGCAAGGTGCGAACGATCCTGTCATGTCCGGAGGAGCAAACAAGCAAGGCAGCCAAGGTGGAAATCAACCAAGGACTTATGAAATTATATGTAATCTTCCTCAGGCAGGTCAGTATAGCTACTGTTTTCCTATCTTTTCAAATTCAGGACAATGAATAGGATATCAGGGGAACTGCACAATATGGACCCATGTTAAGTCATCTCTATTGCCTCATGTGTTTGCTGCAAATGTGTCAGCATCAATTGCAAGATGAGGCAGCTAGATAGCTGTGGAGTTGCCAACATGCTCAAAGTGCTCGCAGCATTGAGAAGAAACAAGCATGCCCAGGAAATTAATGCGTGCGCAGGGAGGCCCTTTGCTAAGAGAAGCATCGACCGATTTTCTTTATTTCCACACCTTCTCATAGTTTTGTATATTGGTTATAGTATGGTGAATCATTAAGATGCATAGACATGCTGAACTTTTGTTCTTCTGAATGTTAGTTTAATGTGAGTGTTCAGATCCATGACCGCATCCTCTAATTTGGTGGATGCACACAGAGAAAATAAATCTCCTTAATTTACTCCATAATAACCACCCTATTAAATAGGCCTAGTAACAAACCAGGCGCATGCAGTGGCCGGCGGGCACATGCATCCTGCATGCATGGCCAATCATGCAGCAACGCAAAAGAAGAGAGCGGTTCTTGGGAAAAAGCGAGTAGTTAGTGCTGAAAGTGCTAGTTATCGACTAGAGGGGGGGTGAATAGGCAATTTTTATGAAAGTCTTCAAAACACGGATGTTTTGAAGACAAACAACAGAAATGACCTAATTGATATGCAGCGGAAGATAAACTACAACAAGCAAGCCATAGTCAAGTATGCGATAATGTGAACGGACAAGACTAATAGCAGCTATGTAGTAAGGATCAGGATGGAAGATAGTATGAAGCCAATCAACAAAAGTATCAAGCAATGAAGTCAAACAGATAAGGCATATAAGCAATGACTTCATGAAGACAAACTCAAGGTAAAGGAGGGAAGGGATAGAACCAGTCACTAGTTGAAGACATAGGATTTGTTGGACCAGTTCCAGTTGCTGTGACAACTGTACATCTGGTTAGGGAGGCTGAGATTCAACTCAGAAGACCGCGTCTTCACCTTATTCCCCTTGAGCTAAGGACACACAGTCCTCGCCCAATCACTCTGGTAAGTCTTCAAGGTAGACTTCCGAACCTTCACAGACGACGCTCACCGCAATCCACAATGACTCTTGGATGCTCGAACGCGACGCCTAACCGGCCGGAGGATTCACAGGTCCTCAAGTGTAATAAGTCTTCAGTCACACAGATAGGAACACTTCAGTGATGCCTAACACTCTTTGGCTCTAGGTGTTTTGGGCTTTTTCCTCGCAAGGATTTCTCTCTCTCAAAGGCTTCGAGGTGGGTTGCTCTCAAACGACAAAAGCCGTGCACTAACTCTGAGCAGCCACCAATTTATGGTGTAGGGGGTGGGCTATTTATAGCCACTAGGCAACCCGACCTGTTATGTCCGAAATGACCCTGGGTCACTAAGGAACTGACATGTGTTCCAACGGTCAGATTTCAAACACTCACATCAACTTTACTTGGGCTACAAGCAAAGTTGACTCATCCAGCTCTGGATAAGTTTTGCTCTTATTATCTTCGCTCGAAGACATAGGATTTGGGTTGAGCATCACTTCAGTCATTCTGACTATGATCACTTGGACCCCACTTAACAGTACGGTGGTTCCTACGACTCAACAAAGAGGAAAAAGGAAACAACGAAACAACACAGTCTTCGCGCTCCATAGTCTTCACTCAATGTCTTCTCATGTCATAGTCTTCAATGTGAATATCTTCACATACCACCATTGTCTTCAATGTCTTCATACATTTTAGGGTCGACTCGGTAGGTAAACCGAATCAATGAGGGACACTACCATGCGTTATCCTGCAATTCTCACAAACGCATTAGTCCTCAACCACATTTGTCGTCAATACTCCAAAACCAACTAGGGGTGGCACTATATGCACTTACAATCTCCCCCTTTTTGGTGATTGATGACAAACTAGTTGAAGTTTTCAACGGGGATAAAATATGTGAAATTGTAAAGGATAGGGAATTGTCTTCATAAGTGGCAAAGGCTCCCCCTGAAGATGTGCATATAAGTAGTTTGGCTTTGGAATGCAAATGCACATGGCAGGTTGTACTTGTGGAGATCCTCTTCAACTTATGAAGATAATTCATCATGCATGAAATGATATAGCTAAGAGAATGACATGCATAATGAAAAATGGACGTCTGCAGAATGATCTAAGTGCGGAAGTTATCGTCGCACATGCAGAATTTATCATCGCACTGAGTAAAGCAAATAAGTAGCGATTTAACCATCGAGTTTAAGTGTTACAACTCATATGAACCAAATGTTTCAAAAACGAGAGTTGTAAACACTAGGCAAAATAAAGTGCAACCGCCCTTATGAACCCGCTTGAAGACTATCAAACTCATATGCTTCTCCCCCTTTTGTCAGTAAGGACCAAAAAGGTTTGAAGACATAGAGCATCTACTCGTCCTCTTCTGAAGAAGATGATGCAGCTAGGTTGTCGTTGTTGGTTGGCGGTGCAGACGAGCTTGGTGCAGTGTCGATTCATGCAGAAGTAGGGGGCGGTGAAGTAGCATCGGCTTCATCATCGATCACTCTGGCATTGACCGTTGCCGCGGAGGAAGAATAGTCAGAGTCTTCAAGAGATGGAGTTCGCCGTAGGACTGCATTCCGTGGAGGAGTGGAGTCAAACTTGAAACGTTCAGTGAAGCCATCGTCTTGAAGATCAGCTTCAGCACTTAGCAGGGTCAAACTCTTCCATGATCGCCGACAAGTCTCGTGAGTGACAAAAGCATTCTTGGTGGCAAGGTTGCGAATGCGATTGATGTCCACCAAGAGGCTTTGCGTTTGACGCTTTAGCCAGGAGTGATGCTTGTCTTGCTTTTGATGCAGCGCCACAAGAAGTTCTCGATCATTGAGGACTCGAGAGCGCTTCCGAGGCCTTTGGCCAATTGTGCTCTCGGTGGCTTCAATCCGCGTAACGATGAGGCGACGGGTGTTCCCAGCCAGGGGATAGACACGAGATACTGCTTGGACGCCTTCTATGGGTTGAGAGAAGCTGTGGTGATCTGTGTTCTGAAGACTTAGTGGCGTTTTGGCAGGCTCAGGGTATATGGCTTCAACAGACATGTCAACCTCTGGTAGAAAGATCAGATGATTGCGAGCAGAGGGTTGATAGTTGATAGCTGAGTGCATCTTAATGAAGCGCATGACCCATGGAGCATAGAACTTCAGACCAAACAGATCAGATCCAGATGCAGCTAATTGCCTTAGGAAGAAATCTTGCGTGTTGAAGCTGATGCCATTGAGAATGTAGAAGAACAATGTCTTCATTGCTCCTTCAAGCTTTGCAGACGATGAATGCCCTTTGATTGGCCATAGAGTTCGCCTAATGATGTGATATATGGTACGAGGCAGATACTCAAGGTCATCAACTAAGAAGTGTTGAGGGTATTCAGCGTCATGTGGAAGTGGCTTCATTATGCTCAGCATCTGACTCATGTCGGGTTCAGGCTTATGGAATATGCTTTCCAAGGCATCGCGGTGGAGTTGACATCCAGGTTCAAATAGTTCTCCGGGAGTGGGTAGGCCAGTGAGCTCAATGATGTCAAGAGCTTTGGCTTCATGATGAACGTTTCCAGTCATCCACTCGAGAACCCATGTCTTCGTATCTCTGTTGAAACCGCGGATGTGGAATGTGACAAAGAATTGAAGCACTAATTCTTCGTTCCAGTGCTCTTTGTCTGTTACGAAGCCAAGCAGACCTCCATCATGAAAGCAATCAAGTGCTTCTTCTAAACACGGCAGTCCGGCAATGGCTTCAGTGTCGAGGCGATATGAGGGAAAATGCGGCCTTGGTCATACGTAACACGTATAATAGCTTTTTGCCGATAGCTCCGAACCGGTCAGATGAGATCCTTGGCCTTCTGTAGGGGTTCTTTGCACTGTCAAAGAATGTATTGTGGGCTTTGAAGCCATTTGCATTGAAAGAACCAGTTGAGGTGGCATTGCCTGGAAACCTTGGCAGTCTTGGCTTCGGCTTCTGGACCGGAGGCCTATGCGCAATATGATAGTCGAATTGAGGACCAGAGGCATGAGGCAGAGGGACCAGAACGGGCCATCTTACTGTGACTAGCTCGCCATAGTCGTATGCTTGCTCGATTGTGTAGGGCCTTGGTGGCGAATCGAGCAATGGCAAAGAATCGAGGCTTCGTGTCTGCTCAACAGATGCTTCGGGAGCAGTTGCCTCATTGGCTTCAGCACGCTTCCTTCATTGGCTTCAGAGCAGCTTGGGAAAGGCTCCACATTGGCTTCAGCCATGACCACATCATTAGCTTCATTGGTGTTGGAGGTGGCAGCCTCATTGTTTTCAACCTCCACTTGAGGAGCCGGAGGGTCGGGCATCGCACGCTGATATCGTGTATGACTTCTCCGAGCATCGGGGTGTACGGACACGTTCTTCTTCTTCTTCTTGGGTGTCGCCGTGATGCAGCCGGATTGTCTTCAGCAGCTTTGGCTTGCACTCGATGACGCTCACAGCTGGAGTGGCTTCAAAACACTTGACGGCAATAGGTTGGTGGTGCACTTCTCCTTCTCGAACGCCGGAAGAGGCACTTGAGGCCTTTGACCTTTGCGAAGCCTGCGAAATGCAGGCGACGCCTTTGGAGATGGGGTTGCCTGGGCCTCAAAGTCTTCCTCTTCTTCTTGGTGTTGCTCTTGGTGAGTGACTTGTTGTTGGGGAGTACTGGGGGAGTCTTGTTGTTGCGGGCGATCAGCCCATGAAGCATCTTGAGCAATTGGCGTCAGAGGACGACCAATGCTGATGAGTTCACTGTTCGTACGAACAGGCGATGATACCACATTGTACTCGATTTGAGGAAGAACTTCATCATCTTCAACATTGTCATGGTGACCAATGTCTTCAAGCAAGGAGGGTATCACCGCTGGAATATCTTCAGCTTCAGGAGCCTCTGTGGAAGCAGGCTCATGAACAGTCATGCGAAGTTCTTGGGTTGCAGACGCGGGATGAACCACAGAAATGGGTTCAACAACAAAGGGCTCTGTGGGAGCAGCCCGATTCTTCTTGGTCTTTAGCTTCTTTAGCCCGATTTTTCCTCTTTCTGGCTTCAGCCTCGGCAGCCCTCGTCTTCTTCTGTTCAGAAGCGGTTGACCGTACCTTTGGCTTCGAGCCAGTCATGCTGCTTGGGAAGAAAATGCGGGGCTCTTCCTGCCTTGAAGGTGCAGCTTGGTCAGCCGAAGACTTCTTTTTCTTTGCGGCCATCCTGGGGTCGATGCCAGGACGGCCAAGTGCCTTGCGCTTCTCAGCCTCATTGTAGGCAAGCACACACTTGTCAGCCAAAGCCTTCATGTGCTCGCGAGAGCCTGTAACATCCCAAAATTCTAAATTTTGGAATGTTATAAACAAATAGATAGTTTTGATTGATTGTTTGATTGATTGACTGAAAGTGAGTGAATTCGAAACTTTTTGAAAGTTAAATGAGAGGGAATAAAAGGACTTTCCCAAAGTTTCATTTTGCTTTTATGATCTTCGGGAATTCAAATTCTTTTCATCACAAAACCCTGGAGAGAAGATGACACGAGTTCTTCCATTTATTTAAATGACAAGGGGTGTTGAAAATATTTGAATGTCATTTGAGAATATTTCAAATTCTGAAACTTTATGCAACTCAATGATTTTCACGAGCGAAGATAAAATGACTTCTTCAAATTATATGAAATATGAGTCGGGAGTTCCAAAGAATTAAATTCAAAGCTCTTTTGAATTTATTTTCAATTTGGAGTTATTGGAGTTTTATTCAAATTATTTTTCTCCAAAAATAAAATATATGGAAAATAGGGTAACATGATTCCCTACATCAGAAAATTGGAGAGAAATTAATTTGAAGTCATTTTGGTATTTTTAAAATGATTTTTGTTGGATTTTATTGGACCAGAAGCACTCTTTGCTTTATTTGAATTTGTGTGAATTTTATTTAATGCTATAGAAATGTCCATGTTGTAGGAAATCTTTTTCTGAAAATTTTGATATAGTATATGCCTATATAATATTTTCCTTTTATTTTTTTTTATTATTTTTTTCTCGGTTTGTTTAAAAAAAAGGAACTTCCCTCGAACTGGGCCGGCCCTGCTCCCAGCCAGGCCACGGCCCAGCTCCGCCGCCTGCCCATCATCCCGGACCGGACTCCTCCGAGTCCGCGCCACCCGCCTTGCCCCACGCGCCTCCCGAGGCCCTATCCTTTAAAAGGCGAGGCCGCTCTCCCCCTCTCTCTCCCCGACGCCGCCCTCCTCCCGAGCAGCGCCGCCACTGCCTTGCGGAGTTGCCGCCCGCCGAGCTTCCTCGCCGCCGCCGCGCCTCCCGACCCCAGCAGCCACCACCCACCTCACCGCCGCCCCTCTCTAGCTACTCCACCGCCGCTGTCGTGCCCGCCATCGCCGGAGCCACCGCTCGCCTCGCCGGAGCCGCCGCCCGTATCGCCGTTGACCGCCGCCGGCCGGACCCCGTTGAACCAGTAAAACCGCCGAACCCTAGATCGGTTTTTTTTCTTGGTTTTCTTTTAAAACCCGTTTTTTTAATTTAGTTTAGTTATTTAACGAACGTCCATCAGATTTGGTTCATTAGCGAACAATTTTCGTTCGTTAGTGTTCGGTAGCGAACGTTCGCTATTTAGATTTTTCCTTTTCTGTCTAAATATGCCAGGGACCTATTCGTGATAATTTTCTTCATAGATTAGTCCCTGTACTTCAATCGATCATAACTTTTTACTCGTTAGTCCAAATCCAACGAAACCGACGCCCACTTTTTCGTTAGGATATCCTATATCCAGTAATCCAACTTAAACATGTTTTTGAAAGTTTAAAATTTGAATTCAAACAGATTTGTATTTGAACTTCGTTTGATCATAACTTGAGTTTCGTAACTCCGATTTAGTTGATTATTTTTGCAAATCAAAGCTCTTGACCTAAAATTTCTGATAAGGCCAAATTCACATAATTTTGGTACTATTAGAAATTGTTTTATGTTGCAAGAGTTATTTGCTTGATTTTGATGTTTTCCAAATAGTTTTCTTCGTTCTTTCCGGTCTTTTGAGTGATTGCTTATGTGTGGTTACTATTGCTTGCTTACGATAGATTGACCGGAGTGTGACGAGTAGATCTATCAAGAGTTTTGAGCGTGAATCATCTTCATCAACTTTGCAGGCAAGTAACACTTTGATCATACTCTTTTCATACCCAGTTTTTATGCATTAGTTTCAACCCTCAAACATTGCATGGTTAGGATGTCATTAATTTGTGGGTTGGGAAGTAGATGATGAGGTAGGAACCTATTGCCTTGTTACTATCAAACCCTTGGGAGTTACTTCTACGTGTTGCTTATATTGCTCTGCTATGCTCGTAGACGTGGTTGGGTTTGAGAGTTATTCATGACAGATGTGAGATTGTTAATTAATGGTTAACTTAAGGTGGCAACTTTAATACACATCTGGGTGGATTGAGGCACCTGGGAACCCCTGTGTTGTCTGTTTTATTTTGAAATCCTGGGTACCCGTGTGACCTTCCTATGGACCGCCACCTGTGCTCAAAGGAACTGAGATTTTCATGCTAGAAACTTCCGTGTGCAGCCACAAGCTATTATGGGATCTAGCATAGTTGAGTAAGTTACGTGAATCTCTTGAAGAGGTACATCAGCAGGTAGTGGGTTTTGTAGGTTTGGTATGGTCTACCCGAGTAGAGAGTTAATGTTTCGAAAGATCGTGTCTCGGTCATCCGCTTCTCAAACACCATGCAAAGGCGAGAAACCAACGGAGGCGATCGAGTCTTGTGGGGAAAAGTGCGAAACCTCTGCAGAGTGTACAATCCAATCATGGTTAGCCGTGTCCCCGGTTATGGACAATTCTGAGTATCTAGTACTTGAGTATTCACATGTATCTCATCACTCTAAATTAATATTGCAGGGATGTTAATTATTTTAATTGGGATTGAGCTGGGGTTATACCTTCTCAATGATGTTTCAACCACCAAGATAGTTAAATTAAAATTTATTCCTTTGTAGTAGGGAAAAATTGGCTTTTCGCAAAACCTTATAACCATAGAGCTTTTCCACCAGCCATATATGCATGTAGTATAGGCTTATTCCTTCATTACTCTCTATGTGTTACATTGCCAAATATTCCATGTGCTGGCCTGTTGGGCTGCAACGCTTCATGTTGCGTACTTTTCGAACGACAGTAAGTGATACGTTAGGGTTACGATTTCTACACTCAACTTTGCCGTTGGTGTTGATGGGAATCCACAACCTTGTTGCTTCCGCTATTTGGATTGAGGTAATGGTATTTACGTTATTTATACATGTGATTTACCTCTGTTATAAATCCTCGAGTACTGTGTGTGTCAGCATACCGATCCAGGGATGACACTTAAGCACAGAGACTTGACCGTCTGAGGTCGGGTCGCTACAGAGCCTCTGGCTTCTTCACGCTTCTTGAGAAAGTTTTCTTTGAGGTCGTGCAGCATGACCTTGAAGTTTTTCATGTCTTGCACGCTGAGTGCAGCCATATGCTTCTTGAACTGAGCCTTTTCATAGTCAATCTTGTGCTTCAGTTCAACAATTCGTTGAGCTAGACCTAGCTCAGAAGCAATGGCGCCGTTGAAGGAGACGCTGAGGCCAATTGGAAGTTGCAGGTCTTCAAAGCTGATGTTTGGTGTGTCAAACCACTCATCAATGAAGTGATGGATGATTGCCACATCAAAGAGAGGCAAGTTGTTGAAGATTTCTACTTCTTCTTTGCTCTTGATGAGCTGCTCAAGAGCATCATCTGCAAGATCGTCATCACTTGACAGATCAATGTGCTCTTCACGCAGAATAGCAGCAGGAGTCAGTGTCAGTTTAGTATTCCTGACACTTTTCTTTCTCTTCTCCGTCTTCTTGGAGATACGGGATTGAACCTCAAACTGTGCACTGGCTTCAGGAGGTGCAGTGGCCAGTGGCTTCACACGTGAAGCTTTTCGAGGAGCAGTTGACTTTGAAGCCTTCACTTTCTTTTGCTTCTGTGGCTTTGGAGCAGGAGCAGGAGCTGGAGCTGGGGCTTCATCAGAATCATCATTGTCATCAGAGTGATCCACTTTGGCACCTTGGACCAAAATATAAGTGATGAGGCCTTCAAGGTTTGAAAACGGACCGATGACATTGGGTTCAGCGTCACGTGAGCCGTCAGCACGGGGAGCAGAGGGACCAGGGTTGAAGTCTAATCCCAATGACTTCTTGTTTTCCTCTGCAGAAGCCTTTGCGTGCTGGAAGTTGCGCTTGAAGAGACTGTCATCATGACACCAGAGCAAAGACGCCGGGTCGGCATTTTCAGGCTGTGGTCCACGGACCATGCAAGGATAGAAACCTTGTGCAATAGCTTCAGCCATGCTCTTGGAAGGGAGGCTTCAAAACAGAATATCACCCCAAGGGCTTCTGATGGCATACTTCTCGGCATATTCTTGTGTGACGAAATTGTACTTGAACCACTGTTCAGCCCAATAGCGTCGAATCCATTGGATTCGTGTCTTGCGCTGGTTATATGTCTCTTCAGGATTTGTCTTGTACAGCTCTGCGAGGTCATCATGCAGATCTTTTGAGGTTCCCTCACGACGCTGTCTGCCGCCCTTCCTGACTGATTTATCTGTATCCATGAGCTTCAAACTTAATGGCTTCACAATCAAGGGCTTCAAAGGCTTGCGTTTGGTTGATAGACATGAGCTGGCTTCGGAGAGTTGGTTTGATGTCGTAAGAATTCTGCCAACTAATGCGCACTATGAGAACCAAGGATTCTCCCACGGACATGTACCTGTGACAAAGATTAGAGATGCGAGGGAGGGAAGAGGTCATATGCATTCTCGTAAGATTTTGAAAATAAATCGGTTTGAAGACATTGACCTCATGATGCTAAGACATTCACTTTTACGCCGAGAGTTGGTTCCAGATTTGTACGCAATTCGTGAATAAGTACAAGTGAGGAATCTAACTAGTTGTGAAGCTTAAGTGAATATACTAAGCAAGACGAGAAGCGCATAAAATAGATCTAACTTTGTATGGGCAGAAACCATTTTTGGCAAGTAGGATGAATCTTGAAGATCAAAAATTTGGTAAAATAGAGATATATTTACCGCTCCGAAGAACTGCTAGACGGAAGGAAAGGAGGCCGAGCAGTTCAGTCCACTGTGCCCTAACTTGGCGACGGAGGACACCTACGGCGGCGGCGGAGATGAAGATGTTCGCGGCCGGCGTGAGGACGGCGTCGGAGAAGTCGCGCAGCTAAGCGCTGTCGCCGGGCGTTGCCGAGAGCTAGCGGTGGCGCTTAGGGTTATGACGAGGTGGAGAGGTGGAAGAAGATTTTCTTTACCGCAGGGACAGGTATTTATAATGAGGTGTGCGGCGCAGCGCAATTACTCAGTGCCTCGGCGGTTCACATCCGAGGGGCACGTGGCAAGCATGCAACATGCTGTGAGTTATACCTCGCTCCCACGCCCGCCCGGGTTTGTTTGAGGGTCATTCCGGCCCTCCGAGTTCAACAAGAATGATGAATCATTTAAAACAGATTTAAAGTTTGTCTCGTGTCTTCTGCAGACAAGGACGCAGAGAAGACATTCGACAGTTTCAATAGAGTGCATATGATTTGGACAGATGGAGTTTGAGATAGAAAGCATAGAGAGACTGGGGTCCGATCACATTCACTTAGTTCAAAAGATTCAACTTGAAGACATAGCTATAAGTGAATGCTGTAGAGGACAGAAATATATATATATATATATATATATATCAGACAGCAACCAAATCATCATAGTGAAGAAAGTCATGAAAATAGGTTGAAAGTTGAAGTCAAATCAAATGCGAATAGCTTCAAGAAATAACGCCATGAGTGAAACACTTCAAACAAAGAAATTTGGTGGTGGCGTACCCACCGTGATAGGAAGTATTAGACCTGCACACGGCGACAATTATCGTGGCGCCCCAAGTCAAATTCCACGTTAGTGTATTCACACTTAGAATGTAAGTCTTCATTGATTGAAGATATACGTTATTTCGTGTGTTGCACATCTAAGTCATCAACATGCATAAGTGTTAGGATGTGTGCTTGATCACAGGACATTTGAGGATTCCAAGATATTTAGCTCACACCGTAACTTGCAAAACCTTTTCTCATCCAAGGGCTTTGTGAAGATATCTGCCAGTTGCTCTTCAGTGTTGACGTGAATGATGTCAATATCTTTCTTCATGACATGATCCCTGAGAAAATGATGATGAATTTCAATGTGCTTTGTCTTCGAGTGCTGGACTGGATTGTTGGCAACCTTGATGGCACTTTCGTTGTCGCAGAAAAGAGGTACTTGTGTCAGATTGGTGCCATAGCCCTTGAGAGTTTGCTTCATCCATAGAAGCTGAGCACAACAAGATCCAGCACCAATGTATTCAGATTCTTCAGTTGAGAGTGACACACAGTTCTGCTTCTTTGAAGACCAACAGACGAGTGATCGTCCCAGAAAGTGACATGTGCCTGATGTAGACTTGTGATCAACTTTGTCACCAGCATAATCAGCATCCGAAAATCCAATTAAATCAAATTTTGAGCCCTTTGGATACCATAATCCGAGTGTTGGGGTGTGAGCCAAATATTGAAGAATTCGCTTCACAGCTAAGTGATGCGATTCCTTTGGTGCCGCTTGGAATCGAGCACACATGCAACACTAAGCATAATATCTGGCCTAGATGCACATAGGTAAAGTAAGGAACCAATCATGGAGCGGTATACCTTTTGATCGAACTCTTTACCATTGTCTTCGGGACCCAAGTGGTGTTTGGCTGCCATTGGCGTCGTGTATCCTTTGCATTCTTGCATTCCAAACTTCTTCAGACAATCTTGGAGGTATTTTTCTTGGGATATAAAGATGCCATTTCTTTGTCGATTTAATTTGAAGACCAAGGAAGAACTTGAGCTCTCCCATCATGGACATCTGATATTGCTCTTGCATCATGTATCCAAACTCATCACTATACTTCTGGTTGGTGCAGCCGAAGATAATGTCATCCACATATATTTGGCATACAAACAGTTCACCATCATTTGTCTTCGTGAAGAGTGTGGGATCAAGGGATCCAGGTTTGAAGCCTTTGCTCTTCAGGAAGTCTTTGATTGTATCATACCAGGCGCGAGGAGCTTGTTTGAGGCCATACAATGCTTTATTTAGCTTGTACACCATATCAGGATGTTTTGGATCTTCAAAGCCAGGTGGTTGAGCGACATATACTTCTTCTTCAATCTTGCCATTGAGAAATGCACTTTTCACATCCATTTGATAGAGCAAGATGTTGTGGTGGTTAGCATAGGCTAGTAGTATCCAAATAGCTTCAAGCCTAGCTACAGGAGCAAATGTTTCATCGAAGTCAATTCCTTCAACTTGAGTATATCCTTGAGCCACAAGCCTTGCTTTGTTTCTTACGACTTGACCATGCTCATCTTGCTTGTTTCGATATATCAATTTGGTGCCAATAATGTTATGCTTTGCGAGGGTCAGGACGCTAGACAAGTTCCCAAACATTATTCAGCTTGAACTGTTGAAGTTCTTCTTTCATAGCTTGAATCCATTCTGGTTCCATAAAAGCTTCAGCAACTTTCTTGGGTTCTGATATTGACACAAATGAAAAGTGCCCACAGAAATTTGCTAGCTGTGTTGCTCTTGAGCGAGTAAGCGGACCAGGTGCGTTGATGCTATCGATGATCTTCTCAATCTGTACTTCATTTGCAACACGAGGATGAACTGGACGAAGACTTTGCTCATGCTGATCATTGTCATCATTGGGAGGATTGTCTTCAGGCTGAACATTGTCTTCAGGTTGGTTAGGTGTAGAAATGATAATTTCCTCTTCAGGCTGTGCTTCAGAAGGCATGATTTCACCAGTTCCCATTAGCTTGATAGATTCGCTGGGTGGAGCTTCGTCTAGTGTGCTTGGCAGGAACTCTCTTTGTGAACCATTGGTTTCATCAAATCGCACTTCTACAGTTTCAACGATTTTGTAGAGATAGAGATTGAAGACTCAGAAGAGTGTGAGTCCTTTCCGAATCGAGCATGAAGCCTTCGTGAGCTTTGGGTTCAAATTTTGACTTGTGATGAGGATCCTTGATCCAGCACTTAGCCCCAAATACTCAAGTAATCGACATTTGGCTTCTTGCCAAGAAGGAGCTCATAGGAGGTTTTGTTCGAAGCTTATGGATATAAACACGGTTGATGACGTGACAAGTCTGTATCAATGGCTTCGTGCCGAACTTTCTTGGTGTCTTGTACTGCCGAGCATTGTTCGAGCCATCTCAATGAGGGTTCTGTTCTTGCGCCCACGATGCCATTTTGCTGGGGTGTGTATGGAGCAGGAACTCATGAGTGATTCCCATGGTATCCAGATAAAGATCAAGTCCGTGTTCTTGAATTCAGATTACGTTATCACTTCGATATGCTTGATCTTGACGCCATAATTGTTCATTGCTCGATTGGCAAATCGTCTGAAGACATCTTGCACTTCAGTCTTGTAAAGAATTATGTGCACCCATGTGTATCTTGAGTAGTCATCAACAATGGCGAAGCCATAGAGACAAGCAGTTGTTGTAAGGGTAGAGTAGTGAGTAGGGCCAAATAAATCCATGTGAAGCAGCTCGAAGGGTTGAGATGTCGTCATGATTGTCTTTGAGGGGTGCTTTGCCCTAGTCATCTTTCCAACTTCGCAGGCACCACACAGATGATCCTTCTTGAACTTGACACCTTCGATGCCAATGACATGCTTCTTCTTGGCGAGTGTGTGTAAGTTCCTCATTCCAGCATGCCCCAGCCTCCGATGCCAGAGCCAGCATTCTGAAGCTTTTGCAAGAAGACATACGACAAGCTGTGGACCTGCTGAGAAATCTACCATGTATAGATCATCTTTCCTATACCCTTCAAAGACTAGAGACTTGTCAGATTCCATTAGTACAAGGCAACGATATTTTCCGAATATCACAATCATGTTCAAGTCACAAAGCATTGAGATGTACATTGTTGAAACCAAGGGATTCAACAAGCATCACTTTGTCCATGTGTTGATCCTTTGATATTGCAACTCTACCTAGACCCAATACCTTGCTTTTACCAGTGTCAGCAAATGTGATGTGACTCTTGTCTGATGGACGTAAGGTTGAGTCCATGAGAAGACTTCGATCACCAGTCATATGATTAGTGCATCCATTGTCCATAATCCATTTTGAAGCATGAGGTGTCATACCCTACAGTACAGTTAGGGGGATAGGCTTCACCAAGAGCATTGTGAAGCATAAACATTTGACGGGCAAGTGGATTATTGAAGCTTAAATCAAGATTAGGACTGATAGGATGAATGGCAAACTATTCAGGAACAAAATACATAGTGAGACCATTTGGGCATTTGATCTTGCGCCCTACAAGATGTTTTAGGTCCCCAAAGAATAGCATCGACGCCTTTGATTTTCGGCCGAGACCCTTTCCTGCAAAAGAGAGTTAATTCTTCTTAACCACCCACATCTTCAGGGGTGGCTTAGAAGCAATGAGTCTAAGTGCAGCATCTGAGAATTTCGGCTTTGGAACCCTAGCAAATAGCCTTTCAGGAGATGAATGATACTCATGTGAATAAGCAGAAAAGTTCTTAGTTCTATGAACGTAGCGGTTTGAGGACACACGCTCATATTCATAAATTTGAGTATTGTTTCCCTGCAAAACATTGGCGTTAGGGTGACTCAAGTGAGTCCTCTGTCTGTATGAAGCTTTTGGACCATATAACGCCTTTGGTCTGGGGTTTGTCTTCTTCCCAGGTGGTGTCATGATGACATTCACTGGAAGATTCTCAAGACAGCTTTTGGGAACCCAGATCTTCTTCATAGGCGGTCCATACCTGCAGTTAGTACCAATATACCTGGCAAACACTCCACCATTCTGATTCTTGAACAGCTTATAGTTTGCATCAAAGGATTCATCAATGATAATAGGGTTAGCACAGGTAAAGCCAGATAAGGTGGATGGATCCATCAAGGTCCCTTTGCAGAACCCATGTGGTTTTGGGATACCGCTCAAAGCTTCCAGAGGAACCATCAACATTCATTTTCCTCTCGAACCCAACACCCTCTTTCCTAGGGTTTCGGTTCAGAATCTGCTTTTTGAGGACATCGCAAAGTGTCTGATGCCCTTTCAGACTTTTATACATCCCTGTTTCAAGCAATGTCTTCAACCTAGCATTTTCATCAGCAATGGTAGTGGTATCCTCCGCAGAGGGGTTAGTAACCACATTGGCAGTTGAAGACAATGCAACAGTAGCAGCCGTTGAACATTCAGCAACAGAGGTAGTGATATCACGCTCAAGACATTTTAGACATGGTGGTTCAAATCCATCCTGAGCGGAACTGATCTGTTGAGCGTGAAGTGACTCATTCTCTTTTTGAAGATCTTCATGAGCCGCTCTCGATTTCTCAAGCTCTTGCTTCCTTTGAAGATAATCATAGGAGAGCTGAGGGAGTCCTGGATTAGGGGGTGTCCGGATAGCCGGACTATCATCATCAGCCGAACTATCATCTGCCGGACTATCATCATCGACCGGACTCCAAGACTATGAAGATACAAGATTGAAGACCTCACCCCGTGTCCGGATGGGACTTTCCTTGGCGTGGAAGGCAAGCTTGGCGATACGGATATGTAGATCTCCTACCATTGTAACCGACTCTATGTAACCCTAGCCCTCTTCGGTGTCTATATAAACCGGATGGCTCTAGTCCGTAGGACTATCAGAACAACCCTTACAATCATACCATAGGCTAGCTTCTAGGGTTTAACCTCCTTGATCTCGTGGTAGATCCACTCTTGTAAACATCCACAATATCAATATCAATCGAGCAGGACGTAGGGTTTTACCTCCATCAAGAGGGCCCAACTCGGTAAAACATCGTGTCCCTTGTCTCCTGTTACCATCCGCCTAGACGCACAGTTCGGGACCCCTACCGAGATCCGCCGGTTTTGACACCGACATTGGTGCTTTCATTGAGAGTTCCTCCTGTCGCCACCGATAGGCGCGATGGCCTCTTCAATCGACAACGACGTAGTCCCGGGTGAGACTTTTCTCCCGGACAGATCTTCGTATTCGGCGGCCGTTGTCAGATCGGGCCAAGTCCCTTGGCCATCCGAGCAGATCGAAGCTACGCCCTGGCCGTCGTGTCAGGTTTGAAGCCTAAACTTCACGGCCGATATCCGCGTGGACTTGATCTTCGATGGATCTGAGCCACAGCCGAAGCGTGCTGCTGTCACGATGGGCATGACCTAACTCGCCGCGGACAGCACCTTGAGGTCAGACACGAATCCGCCCGACCCATAGTCCGAAGCCGATCGCCGGATCGAGGACGGATGGTCGACACCGCCGAGCTGCAACTTCTACGGCGATGGAGCCGAAGCTTACCTTGTCCCGCATAAAGCTCATGACTCGAGGTGCCGGACTCGCCGGACTCAACCTCCCGCGCCCGCCAATAATCCGATTGGGCACCGATCATGGAATTCACCGCTTCGACATCTTTTCAAAGACTCGCCCTTCGGCGATATCATAAATTCACTGAAGCATCTCTCGCTATCCGGAGAGCCCTGGCCGAACTACGGCTAGGATGGTTGGGACGCGGACGAGGAAGAAATTCAGAGCCCACCCACCACCCACTTCGTAGCCACCGTCAACGATTTAACCGACGTGCTCGGCTACGACTCCGAAGACATCGACGGTATGGACGACGATGCCGGAGACTACCAAGAACCAGTGCCTACAGGACACTGGAAGACCACCTCGTCATACGACATATACATGGTGGACACCCCAAAAGATGGGGACGGCGAAGAAGCAGCGGAGGCCGATTCCTTAAAGAAACAGCCCAAGCGCCGACGTTAGTGGCGCCGCTCTACATCCCGCCACGGCAAGAATGGAGATTCCAGCACAGGAGATAATAACACCCCAGAAAGTGCCGAAGACAACTCCCTCCAGCACGATCCAGCGCAGGAGGAGGTAGAAGCAAGCCCCCACGAGAGGGCGGCAGACGAAGAGGTCGAGGATGACAATTACTTACCTCCCTCCGGAGACGAGGCAAGCCTCGACGACGATTTAATTCGTCGTGCTCGAGGATCCCGTCGAACAAGAGCATTTTAGACGCAGGCTAATAGCCACGCAAACAGCCTAAAGAAAAAGCAGCAATAGCTTCAAGCTGATCAAGACCTATCGCCGACAGATGGACCGAGGTCCTCGCGTCAAGAGTATGAACTCGAACGCCTCCAAAAGTTACCCAAAACGCAAGTTGCTCCCCGATTAGAGGAGGAGGCGTATAAACCTGCATCACCAGCGCACAATACGGCAGACCGACCACCGTGGTGGCGTGATGAGAGGCGTGCAAGCCCTCCACTAAAACCATACCCCGCATCGCCAAAAAGCATGAAGCCACGGGGAACGCGCGGACTTAAGTAGATATATTGAGGACAAGGCAAGACAATCCAGATCTATCTATGGATCACGTGGTGCCCCAAGACCCACGACGAATACCGTCGCGCCGGATACAACTACTCCGCCAGGCGAACACAGCGCATAACGCCTCTCGAGCTACGCCGCGATATTGCTCAATACAGAGGCGCCAAGACACCCACTATGCTTCACCGACGAAGTAATGGATCATCAAATCCTCAAGGGTTCAAACCCGTTAATATCGAATCCTACAATGGCACAACAGACCCGCGGTTTGATTGAGAATTATCTCCTCCATATACATATGGCCCGCGGCGGCGATCTTCACGCCATCAAATATCTCCCGCCAAGCTCAAAGGACCAGCCCGGCATCGGCTTAACAGCCTGCCCGCAGAGTCAATTGATGTTGGGAGGACCTGGAAGCCGCATTCCTCGACAACTTCCGTGGCACGTGTAAAGACCACCGGACGCAGATGACCTAAGCCACATAATCCAGCAGCCGCATTTAATCGCCAGCAATTCTCGACACGGTTCTTAACAAAGAAAAATCAAATCGTCGATCGTCCGGATGCGAGGCCCTCGCTGCATTCAAACATAACATCCGTGACGAGTGGCTGGCCCGCACCTAGGACAGAGAAGCCGAAATCCATGGCAGCCCTCACATCACTCATGACCCGCTTCGTGCGGGAGAGGATAGCTGGCTAGATCGCAGTAATAACCTCAAAGAAAACGCTGGCAATCCGGATACCAAGGACCGCAATGGCAGGTTGCGCTCGAAACAAAACAAACGCCGCGTTAACGGCGACAAATGAGGATACGGCAGTCAACGCCAATTCCGAGGCTCCAAACACGGTCAACGAAGAAGCCATTCAAAAGAACCACTCCGAGCCCGGCCCAATTTGGACCGAATACTCGACCGCCTCACAAATACATGGAACCCCGAAAAGCTAGCTAACCACACCAACAGAGATTGTTGGGTATTCAAGCAAGCAGCAAATTAATCGCCAAAACAGCGACAAGGGGCTACACAATGATGACGAGGAAGAGACCGCCGCCACGAACAACAGAGGACAAAAGGGATTCCCCCTCAAGTTCGGACGGTAAACATGATATACGCAACGATATTCCCAAGAGGGAGCGGAAGTGCACTAAGGACGATACACGATGGAGCCGCCGCCTAAAATTCAACCCATGGTCCTCCCGCCCGATCACTTTCGATCAAGAGACCATCCGACCAGATCCGCCATGGCGGATTCGCCGCATTGGTTTTAGACCCAATCGCCGATGGATTTCACCTCGAGAGTCCCGATGGACGGCGGCAGAGCTCGAACCTGCTTTCTCGTGATACAAGGCGCAAGATGGGCATAGACCCTTCAAGGATTAAACCTACAAGCACAACCTTCAAAGGCGCCATACCAGGTGTCGAGGCCAATTGTACAGAGCTCGCCACACTCGAAGTGGTCTTCGGATCCCGGATAATTTCTGAAGTGAGTAGTTAATCTTCGACATAGTCCCGCTCAGCGGCTATCACGCTCTGCCGGACGAACCGCTGCTTAAAAATTCAACGCGTGCCGCATTATGCATACCTTAAGCTCAAGATGCCATGCCCTTGTGGAGTCATCACGGTCAATGGAAACACGGAACACTCCTCCGAACGGAGGAACATACAATGCTCTCGCGGCGGAAGTACAGAGCAGCCTTTTAAGGCAATTCGAGTCCGCCGTTAAACGACCAAACACGCACCAAACGCGCCGGAGCAACATCAACCAAGACCACCGCACGCCCGAGCATCGTAGCAATGCGGCCCCAACCCCAGCCCTCGCAAAATTGTAAGACAAACTCTCCACAGACATAATTACGCCTGGAGATACCATGGGCATAGGGGAAGGGCACAACCACAATAGACCCAGAGTGTGGTTTGACCACACCAGGGGCTCCCAAGTGTGTCGCTTTTTTTTATTTCTCTTTTTTATACAGAACTCAGTCCGCGGCGAACCTGCCAACTCATGATGCAACAGCCAGGGAAGGACAAAGGCCGCGATTTAACACTCGGTGGTCTCCATCACGAGCATTACATTTGTTAAATACAACATTCCGCTGCCCACCCTCGAGGGAGACGCCTTTAATTCGTCCAACTTTGCTTTCCGTGACTATTTGTATCATTCTGCACTCATAGCATATCTTCTCGAATAAAATGCAACACTTTTTGCCCATAATTGCATTACTTTATATATATATATGTTCATTTACGACATGTTGCACCCAGACATTTTGGTACGGCCAAATACACCAGGGCTTAAGTTCTCCGCATTATGGTGTGATAAAGTCCTAACACTTTCACAAGTGCGGCACCCGAACATATAGCATTATATGAATCGACTCAATCATGTCTTGGGTCAATAGTTGGGTTTGCCCGCCCCATGTTTGGCACCTTACGCCCGCTCTATCGGCTAAGATAGCACCGGGAGAACCATCGCGATTGCGCCTCGGTTGAGCCGGGTTAACGCCTCAGTGGACAAAGCTAAAACTGACTGTCATGATAAGGCGAGAGACTGGTCGATGTTCGAGAGGTCCTTTCGGGTCCTTAAAGACCTCGCCACTTGAGCGAAGTTCGGATAATGTCCGATTTAAGGCGTGATAGCGCCCAATTCGTCCTCCGAATACTAGGGGCTTCACCAAATTTAAAATTATAGAATTTTATGGCTAAGTGAGAGTGTTCAAGCACTATAAGTCCGTTGCCTTGTTCGTTGTGTTGAGCGCCTCCTAGATGGACCCAAAATGGGAACAAGAGTGCTCAAGTTTATCCCAACACCCCAAAGACTGTGGCATGGGGCTGAAGCCGACGACTTGCCATCTCTCGATTTAATAAACGGCCGCATGTAAGGTAATATTTTAAATTAACAAGCGTTGCTTAGCGATATGAACAAAGTTTTCAGCGCATGTGATAAAACATTGCGAATTTACTCAATAATTACATCCTCGGGCACTCATCCGCAATCTTGCGGCCACCCTTCAGACAGCCTTATAGTACATTTCGGCGCGACGATGTTCCTTGCCCGCTGGTGGCGCTGCTGATGATTAGCTTCTCCGCATCCAGCTTGCCCCAATGCACCTTTGCGCGGGCAAGGGACCGACGAGCACCTTCAATACAAAGTGAGCGCTTGATAACCTCCACCTGGGGCACACATCCACCAGCCGTCAGACGAGGCCGTAGTAGCTCCTGTGCATGGCCTCTCCAGCCACACCGGACTATGAGGCCCTTCATGGCCTGCTCGGCCACCTTAGGAAGCTCGACCAGCTGCTTCACCTGGTCGCTAGGGGCACTGGATGGCCGGCCTCAAAGATACCGAGACCAAAGACCTTCTCCGCTGAGCTCCCTCCTCGGCTCGGTAGAATGCGGCGATCATCGACACGCCATGCGAGGCAGATCTGCAAACGCCTCGAGAGCTCCGACCGGGTAAGTAACACGTAATTTACATTCACATGCTTGCTTTGCATGAAAAATTCCTTACCCGCCGCTATCTTCCTCATCAACTCAATCTCCAAGGGACTTATGGGCCTCGGCCTTGGCGGTCTTAGCACTTTCGAGAGCCGAGGCAAGCTCGGACTCTCGAGTCTTTGAGTCACGCCCAAACTCTCATGCTTTTCCATGAGAGCCTCGGAGCTCTTGCTGAACCACCGCCGCCCACGCCTCTTGCTTTTATCGCTCTGCCTGCCTGCGGTCAGATCACGCTCGACGCGGACACGGCCTCCTTCAGGGTCGCCACCTCGTTCGTGGCCCCTGCAGTACCCACGTTATCCTTGTTATTTTTTGTTGCAACCTAAATCCTTTTCTGTAAGGTACAAGTTTAAAGTGGTGTTATCCACCTTCTTTGTCCTGGAGCTGCTTCCTGGCGCGGCCGAGCTCTTGCTCGGACCGCTCGAGCTCCTGCTTCAAAGAACCGACTTCCGCAGTCAGTGCGGCAGAGGTCAGCAGTGCAGCCTGCAACCCATATTGACATAATTTTTTGGCAACCCTGCGTGTATCTTCTTTTTTCAGATCCTCGGTCCGGCTTTTCTTTCCGAACACCGAACCGAGCATCAGGGGCTACTGTCTATGCGGTATTACATTGCATATTTTTAACTTCTTACCTCAAAGCCCGATAGAAGGCTATCAGAAGCTTCGGTCAGCCCGCCTTGGCGAAGCTGCACTTTTCAATCACCGCACTCATAATAGTGCGGTGTTCTTCCTCGATGGAAGCACTCTGCAGCGCCCAACAAATTGCCCGGCCGCCGGTTGGGCGGAAGCCGCCCGGCCACGGTCTTGCCCTTCATTCGAAGGGCCGCGCCGGACTCGGAACCACTGCGGGTTCTGTTGTGGAGTCCGCGCAAAGTCCGGAGGATGCCTTGTGGCGCCCGAGCCTCCCCTTATGGGTCCCTTCTGGGATCCCACCTCGCGCCCTCGGTGTCGCGAGGGGTGGAGGCGGTCGGGATGGAGTCTACATCCGACGGAGCCAACGACCCGCCGATGAAGCGGGAGATCATCACCGCCGGACTACAGGCAGCATGCGGCATTAGAATGACACTATGTGACACGTAAAAGAAACTATAAATCATTCAGAATCCGGATACTTACGATCTCGCCGAGGCCTGCCCTTGAAGGCCATTCTTCCTCGCCAACGATGTTGGCGGCGCTGTCCGGGAATAGTCCTTCCTCTTGACCCTTCGCCTCCCCCTGGGGAAGCCTTCCTCTTCCTCTCTCCTCCTCCGGGAAGAGTCCTCTTCTCCTCCTCGCTGGGAGGAGTCCACCCCGAGTCGCCGACACTGAAAACGGGAACTCTTTCGAGCACCCGTGGCCTCCTTCTTGGCCTTCTTCTCCGCACCACGTGCGGTGCCGAACCAGCAGCCTCGCTAGACGAGCGTCTCATCGATTTTCGGCATAGGAGCCGACAGATAATCTGTTCCGCCTTCCTCATCCAGTCCTCACAAAGGAAAAGGGAAATTAAAACCCGCGATAGAGTCAAACTATGAAAAGCAAGTGTCCCAGAAGGGGTAGAATCACTTACCTCGTTGGCTTGGCGCCATGAGCGAAATCCGCGATCTTCCGTCATGGATGCGGGGCTTTGCGCCTTTGAACAGCACCCTCCGTGCACCTTCAGACGTCAGGTCAAGAGCCCGCCAGCGCTGGTGCTGTTCCGGATCGAACTCCCACAGATTGAATGCCCGCTTTGGCATGGGAGAATCCGCGGACGAGCATGACTTGGACCACGTTAACCAGCCCGAGCTTCTTCACCAGCTTCGGATACAGCTTGAGTCCCGCTGCCTCCTCAACTACCCCACAAAGAAGCCCTTCTCTTTCCGTGAGGTGAGCTGCGTGGGGATACCAGATCTGAACTCGGGGCCACCGCCCATGTAGGGTCACGCTGCTCGGTTATATAGAACCACCCCGATTGCCACCCCTTGACGGATTCCACGAAGGCCCTTCAACCACACGACGTTGGGAATCTTGCCCAACATGGCGCCCAAGACTCCGCTTGAGTGCCCTTCACTACCTTCGGCTTGACATTGAAGGTCTTGAGCCACAAGCCGAAGTGGGGCTGGATGCAGAGGAAGGCCTCGCACACGACGATAAACGCCGAGATGTTGAGGACGAAGTTCGGCGCCAGATCATGGAAATCCAGGCCGTAGTAGAACATGAGCCCCCGGACAAAGGGGTGAAGTGGAAAGCCCAGTCCGCGGAGGAAGTGGGGAAGGAAAATGACCCTCTGATGGGGCCTGGGGGTGGGGATGAGCTGCCCCTCGTCGGGCAGTCGGTGCGCGATGTCGCCGGAGAGGTATCCGGCGCCGCGCAGTTTGGCGATTTGCTCCTCCTTAACGGTGGAGGCCAACCATTTACCTCCCGCTCCGGACATGGTCGGGGAAGGTTGAGACGAGATGCGCGAACTTGGGCGCTGGAGCTCGAAAAGCGGAGATGGATAAGCAAAGGAGGAAGAAGGCGAGGTGAGAAGGTAAACTTATCCGCTATATGGGCGGCTAAGTCTCACGCGTCCCCACCGCCCGGTAAAACTCGCTTATCCCCAAGCGCCACCATCAATGGCGCAGTTGGGTTACCCAGTCCGTATTGATGAGAATCCCGGATTAAGGGAAACACGATCTCTGCTTCGACAAGACGTGCCAGGAAACCGCCGCTAAATGCGCCGAGGTGGTAAAGTAAAAACAATTCAAGTAATGGCTTGGTAGTGGTGTGACGCCATGCCACAAAAAACGCCGACAGATTGAACTTGTGTATATATTATTATTCTCTACCGTGGAATGTGGAATTTATTTTGCAGAGCCGACACTATCCCGGTGTTCACAATCTTCTATCATTTGAGGAGGAACCCGCTTTGCAATGCCAAGCAATATACGCTACGGACTTATCGCCATTGAAGCCTGGTTCAGGGCTACCGAGGAGTCCTGGATTAGGGGTGTCCGGATAGCCGGACTATCATCATCAGCCGAACTATCATCTGCCGGACTATCAGCATCGACCGGACTCCAAGACTATGAAGATACAAGATTGAAGACCTCACCCCGTGTCCGGATGGGACTTTCCTTGGTGTGGAAGGCAAGCTTGGCGATACGGATATGTAGATGTCCTACCATTGTAATCGACTCTATGTAACCCTAGCCCTCTCCGGTGTCTATATAAACCGGATGGCTCTAGTCCGTAGGACTATCAGAACAACCCTTACAATCATACCATAGGCTAGCTTCTAGGGTTTAGCCTCCTTGATCTCGTGGTAGATCCACTCTTGTAAACATCCACAATATCAATATCAATCGAGCAGGACGTAGGGTTTTACCTCCATCAAGAGGGCCCGAACCTGGGTAAAACATCGTGTCCCTTGTCTCCTGTTACCATCCGCCTAGATGCACAGTTCTGGACCCCCTACCCGAGATCCGCCGGTTTTGAAACCGACAAGAGCCGTTCATGAGTAGTTGATAGCGTTTCATGACGACTTTCAAGTTCTTGGTACTTAGCATGAAGATTTTTAATGTCTTCAACTAAGGACTGTGAACGTGTCATTTCCGCGTCCAACAGGTCATCGCTTTTGTCTAACAATTTTTTAGTATGTTCCATAGCTCTTTGTTGTTCAGTTGCAATTTTAGCAAGTGTTTTGTAGCTGGGTTTGGATTCACAATCAGAGTCATCTTCACTCGATGTTTGAAAGTAAGCATCACGTGATTTTACCTTGGCACCGCTGCCATGAAGCAAGAGGTGGGATCAGGTCGCCCTTGTCATCAGCTTCAGCGTTGGTGTAGAAGTCATTGTCTTTAGTGTTGAAGATGGACTTGGCAACATAGGCTGTGGCTAAAGCCAGACTTGCAACGCCAGGGTCGGACTCGTCTTCAGATTCCACATCCACTTCCTCAGAAGCAGACTCCTCCTCTGAATCCATTTCCTTGCCAACAAAAGCACGAGCCTTGCCAGATGAGCTCTTCTTATGTGATGAAGGCTTTGATGAAGACTTGGAAGAAGACTTTGAAGATTTCTTCTTTTTCTTGTCATCAGTATCATATCCTTGCTCTTCTTCTTCTTCTTCTCATTGTCCCACTGCTGACACTCAGAGATATAGTGTCCAGTTTTCTTGCACTTGTGACAGGTTCTCTTCTTGTAGTCTTGAGTGGAAGCTTCATCATTTCTTGAGCTGGATCGTGAAGACTTTCTAAAGCCTTTCTTCCTAGTGAACTTCTAGAACTTCTTCACAAGCATAGCAAGTTCCTTTCCAATGTCTTCGTGGATCATCGTAACCGCAATGATTCTTCTTCGATGAGGAAACAACTTTTGCCTTCAAAGCGCGAGTTCGCCATAGTTTGGACCATAGATATCTCTTTTCTCGATAGTCGGAACTCATGTGTGTTGAGCCTCTCAAGTATATCGACGGATCGAGTGTCTTGAAGTCGGGACATTCTTGTATCATGAGGGCAAGGGTGTCAAAAGAGCTGTCAAGTGATCTCAAGAGTGTCTTGAAGATTTCATGCTTGGTGACCTCAATGGCGCCGAGAGCATGAAGCTCATTTGTGATGTCAGTGAGGCGATCAAACGTGAGCTGAACATTTTCATTGTCGTTTCTCTTGAAGCAATTGAAGAGGTTGCGAAGAACACTGATTCATTGATCTCTCTGGGTTGAGACGCCTTCATTGACCTTGGATAGCCAGTCACATACTAGCTTCGATGTTTCCAGAGCACTTACACGGCCATACTGACCTTTGGTCAGATGACCACAGATGATGTTCTTTGCAGTGGAGTCCAGTTGAACGAACTTCTTGACATCGTAGGGGTGACACCTTCACGGATTTAGGAACGCCGCTCTTGACGACATACCGTAGGTCGACATCAATGGCTTCAAGATGCATGCGCATCTTATTCTTCCAGTAGGGATAGTCAGCTCCATCGAACACGGGGCAAGCAGCGGAGACCTTGATTATCCCTGCAGTTGACATAGCTAAAACTCCAGGTGGTTAAACCGAATCACACAGAACAAGGGAGTACCTTGCTCTGATACCAATTGAAAGTGCTAGTTATCGACTAGAGGGGGGGTGAATAGGCGATTTTTATGAAAGTCTTCAAAACACGGATGTTTCGAAGACAAACAACAGAAATGACCTAATTGATATGCAGCGGAAGATAAACTACAACAAGCAAGCCATAGTCAAGTATGCGATAATGTGAACGGACAAGACTAATAGCAGCTATGTAGTAAGGATCAGGATGGAAGATAGTATGAAGCCAATCAACAAAAGTATCAAGCAATGAAGTCAAACAGATAAGGCATATAAGCAATGACTTCACGAAGACAAACTCAAGGTAAAGGAGGGAAGGGATAGAACCAGTCACTAGTTGAAGACATAGGATTTGTTGGACCAGTTCCAGCTTGTTTGTGACAACCTGACATCCGGTTAGGGAGGCTGAGATTCAACTCAAGACCGCGTCTTCACCTTATTCCCTTGAGCTAAGGACACACAGTCCTCGCCCAATCACTCTGTAAGTCTTCAAGGTAGACTTCAACCTTCACGATTTACGCTCACCGGCAATCCACAATGACGCTTGGATGCTCAGAACGCGACGCCTAACCGGCCGGAGGATTCACAGTCCTCAAGTGTAATAAGTCTTGTGCCACACATGACAGGAACACTTCAGTGATGCCTAACACTCTTTGGCTCAAGGTGTTTTGGGCTTTTTCCTCGCAAGGATTTCTCTCTCAAAGGCTTCGAGGTGGGTTGCTCTCAAACGACAAAAGCCGTGCACTAACTCCGAGCAGCCACCAATTTATGGTGTAGGGGTGGGCTATTTATAGCCACTAGGCAACCCGACCTGTTATGTCCGAAATGACCCTGGGTCACTAAGGAACTGACACGTGTTCCAACGGTCAGATTTCAAACACTCACATCAACTTTACTTGGGCTACAAGCAAAGCTGACTCATCCAGCTCGATAAGTTTTGCTCTTATTATCTTCGTCAAGACATAGGATTTGGGTTGAGAATCACTTGACCATTCCGACTATGATCACTTGGACCCCACTTAACAAAGACGGTGGTTCCTACGACTCAACAAAGAGGAAAAAGGAAACAACGAAACAACACAGTCTCTTCTACCCATAGTCTTCACTCAATGTCTTCTTATGTCATAGTCTTCAATGTGAATATCTTCACATACCACCATTGTCTTCAATGTCTTCATACATTTTTAGGGTCGACTCCGTAGGTAAACCGAATCAATGAGGGACACTACTGCAAGTTATCCTGCAATTCTCACAAACGCATTAGTCCTCAACCACATTTGTCGTCAATACTCCAAAACCAACTAGGGGTGGCACTAGATGCACTTACAATCTCCCCTTTTGGTGATTGATGACAAACTGGTTGAAGTTTTCAACGGGATAAAATATGTGAAATTGTAAAGGATAGGAATTGTCTTCATAAGTGGCAAAGGCTCCCCCAAGATGTGCATATAAGTAGTTTGGCTTTGGAATGCAAATGCACATGGCAGGTTGTACTTGTGGAGATCCTCTTCAACTTATGAAGATAATTCATCATGCATGAAATGATATAGCTAAGAGAATGACATGCATAATGAAAATGGACGTCTGAGAATGATCTAAGTGCGGAAGTTATCGTCGCACATGCGGAATTTATCATCGCACTGCAGTAAAGCAAATAAGTAGCGATTTAATTATTGAGTTTAAGTGTTACAACTCATAAGAACCAAATGTTTCAAAACGAGAGTTGTAAACACTAGGCAAAATAAAGTGCAACCGCCTTATGAACCCGCTTGAAGACTATCAAACTCATATGCTTCTCCCCTTTGTCAAGAAGGACCAAAAGGTTTGAAGACATAGAGCATCTACTCGCCCTCTTCAAGAAGATGATGCAGCTAGGTTGTCGTTGTTGGTTGGCGGTGCGAGCGAGCTTGGTGCAGTGTCGATTCATGCGTAAGTAGGGGCGGTGAAGTAGCATCGGCTTCATCATCGATCACCCCGCATTGACCGCTGCCGCGGAGGAAGAATAGTCGAGTCTTCAAGAGATGGAGTTCGCCGAGGACTGCATTCCGTGGAGGAGTGGAGTCAAACTTGAAACGCTCGTGAAGCCATCGCCTTGAAGATCAGCTTCAACACTTAGCAGGTCAAACTCTTCCATGATCGCCGACAAGTCTCGTGAGTGACAAAAGCATTCTTGGTGGCAAGGTTGCGAATGCGATTGACGCCCACCAAGAGGCTTTGCATTTGACGCTTAGCCAGAGTGATGCTTGTCTTGCTTTTGATGCAGCGCCACAAGAGGTTCTCGATCATTGAGGACTCGAGAGCGCTTCCGAGGCCTTTGGCCAATTGTGCTCTCAGTGGCTTCAGTCCGTGCACGATGAGGCGACGGGTGTTCCCAGCCAGGGATAGACACGAGATATCGCTTGGACGCCTTCTATGGGTTGAGAGAAGCTGTGGTGATCTGCGCTCAAGACTTAGTGGCGCTTTTGGCGTGCTCGGGTATATGGCTTCAACAGACATGTCAACCTCTCGTAGAAAGATCGATGATTGCGGCAGAGGGTTGATAGTTGATAGCTGAGTGCATCTTAATGAGGCGATGACCCATGGAGCATAGAACTTCAGACCAAACAGATCAGATCCAGATGCAGCTAATTGCCTTAGGAAGAAATCTTGCGTGTTGAAGCTGATGCCATTGAGAATGTAGAAGAACAATGTCTTCATTGCTCCTTCAAGCTTTGCAGACGATGAATGCCCTTTGATTGGCCATAGAGTTCGCCTAATGATGTGATATATGGTACGAGGCAGATACTCAAAGTGTTCCAACGGTCAGATTTCAAACACTCACGGCAACTTTACTTGGGCTACAAGCAAAGCTGACTCATCCAGCTCTGGATAAGTTTTGCTCTCATTGTCTTCGTCAAGACATAGGATTTGGGTTGAGCATCACTTGACCATTCGACTATGATCACTTGGACCCCACTTAACAAAGACGGTGGTTCCTACGACTCAACAAAGAGGAAAAAGGAAACAACGAAACAACACATCTTCAAGGCCCATAGTCTTCACTCAATGTCTTCTCATGTCATAATCTTCAATGTGAATATCTTCACATACCACCATTGTCTTCAATGTCTTCATACATTTTTAGGGGTCGACTCCAGTAGGTAAACCGAATCAATGAGGGACACTACCTGTGTTATCCTGCAATTCTCACAAACGCATTAGTCCCTCAACCACATTTGTCATCAATACTCCAAAACCAACTAGGGGTGGCACTAGATGCACTTACAAGTGCAGCGTGCCTTATAAACACGAACAACTCGCTCTCCCGTTTCTGTCTCCCCACCCAATTCCCCCCGCTCCCCAATCTTCCTCACTCGGCCCGTAAAACCCCGCCACCTTCTTCCTCACTGCATGTCTGAAAACGCCTGCTCCTCTTCTTCCACTCCTACAGTAAATCCCCAGCCCTCCTTCTTCCCCACTCAAGACCGCCACTAGGCTCGTCTCGCTACTCTGCTCAAACCCGTGAGCTCGGGCGCGACGCCCACAAGGAAAATGGAGTCGGCTGGCCCCAGCTTAAGAAGATGAGGCTCCGCCAGCGGGCGACGCTTTGTAGATCCCTTTTCACTGGCAGCTGGGAGAAGCGGCGAGGCCCCCCCACCCGGATCTCGAGGAACCAGAATCTCTGTGGACCGTGATCAGCGATCTCCTGACGTCTTGAGGAGATCATCTCGCTTCTCCCCACCAAGGATTGCTGCAGCACACAAGTCCTCTCAACTCGGTGGCGCCCTCTACGGCGCACCGCGCCCCTCAATCTCGACTTTCGTCAGATATATGTCCTTCCTAAATTTGATCTCATCAGAGCCATCATCTCTTCTCACCAGCAGGGCCCCGTTCAATGCCTCTGCATCCCGACAAGCTACCCGCTGTCCATACCCGCAAGGTGGACGCTATCGACATCCCGAATTCGAAAACTCCAGCAGTTTGAGTTCTACCATTACCACGAAAGTTTCATACCACTTAACATACCAAGAATTCGTGCCCACACCACCGTTGTCCATCTCGCGGTTTTCCTCCTCTCTCCACACCGCCACCTTCGCCTCGGTGCCATCTACTGCACGATCCGGTACAAATGCTTCGACTCCCACCGCTAAAAAACTTTCGCTTGTGGTGGTTTATCCGTCGGAGGCCTCACTGCACAAAGATCATCCACTCTAGTTGCCCTGCCCGAGCGCTTGCTGATTGTTTTGGGAATAGAAATCGTATCGCTTGTCTCCAAATAAAGTCGCCTCACCTTGAAAGCATTGGAATTTGTTTTGAAGGACAGCAGCTCATCATCGAAGATGCCCTTCACTTGAAAGGTTGCTCCTTCATAATTGTTATACACCGTCGAAATAATTGTCATCTCTCGCCCAAACCGAGACCTTGGGTGTAATTCGTGACCCGCTTAATAATCACAAGGAGTTGGTGTTTGGCCTCACCTTTCAGGTACCGTATATTATCATCTACACATTTGTAATCATATGCTGCATTTTTCATTTATGCGCATAAGTTTTATATCATCTTGGAGTACACTTTGGGTACTAATATTATCTTATATGCTCAATGAAGAGTTTGTCCATTGACAGCCTATCAATGCTGCTGGATTCTGTCAGGATCATATATATCAGAATGTATAGTTTTGATCTGGACATAATTATTGGCTTGCTGTGATGATTTCGATCTCTGGAGAATTATACATAGAGGTGATGATTTCATGCACATTGAAAGCCCATATATATTGTACTAGAATTAACTGTTCAGCTGTCATTCTTTCGACATACTCTTTTTTCAGACCTTAACTGTTTTCAATCTTCATGTCTACTTAGGCAGAACCACATGGACAAAAACATATAACCAATCGTTGGCGTAATAAGCACAAGTATTTTCTCAGTTCTCATGACATTTGTTTGAGGACAATAACGATGGGACGATATGCATCCAACCAGGCAAACAGAAGCTTTGTCACATTCTTCCTGTTGAATGCGAGGTTACTATTGTCCATGAGGCTTAACTTTTATAGCAAGAGATTTCTCACGGACGAACATGTTGAACAGCAAAAAAAGAAGTTTCAGGTGGACAAATGGGCTTCTAAACATGCTCGGCTTCTATTTACAACAAGTTGTAGACATCCTAAAATAATTTTTTTTGCACAGGATGTTGATTTTATGGATCAGACCGATCCATTTGTTTGTGACTGCAAAAAAGAGTGGTTGGGTTAGATGTTACCGCTATGTTCAATCTGGGTTTTGTCTAAAATTTGTTGAAAAATTAATCCTTGGGCTTTTGTACCATTTGTATGCTTGACTTGCATGTTGTTGCCCTCAGACTTCCTCGACCTGCCACTACACCGCCATCTTTCATGGCTGCTGTTCATTCCCATTCGAGGCCTTGCCATCGTTCTCCGCTTGGTTAGCTCGCTATGCTCGCCATTGTCCTGTGTTGTCAACATGGTCAACAACCAAGTGGAATCAGGAGATGACCGTGACGTGGAGAGGTCGACAGAGGGACCCACCAGGTCATTGCATTTCGCAAGGTGTGCCTCCTTATTACAAGCCAAAACAATACTTCCTCCTAATTGTTTGACAACTAGGTTCCACGCCATTGTCAATGTAGTCCATAAACGAGAAAATTACACAACAAGCGGATAACACCAGGGACCCAGCACCTCGCCCAGTTGTTTTTCAGTTTCAGAGACGGAGCTCAACTGCGCGGTGTACGGGGGCTATGGCCCGTCTAGCCCACGCTTACGCTTTTATTAAGCACATGACGAGCCCAGTTGATATTTTTTTCTTTCTGAAATTGGCTAGCCCAGTTCTTTTTTTTTGGAGAATACCAAACCGAGGCCTACTTGCTTTTCTCAGCCCTGCTGGGCTGCAAATCTTTCAAGACGAGGAGGGATAAGAAATGGGCTTCCCTAGAAAACGGGCTATAAGTTGTAAGAAATGGGCTGTAAATTTTTAAACCAAAGCCAACCGGTAATTGCATTAAAATATCATTTTTTTTTCAGGATTTCTCTACTCTCTACTCTTATAAAAACCAAAGCCAATTGGCAATTACATTAAAATATCATCTTTTCACCCACAAGATAAACTACTCATACAAATGCATCTTCATGTTCCGTGCAACGAACGGGCATCTTGCTAGTTAAGATTCTAAATTTCATTCATTTTTTTGCAGAGAATTGTTTTTTGAATTTTATTTTGATATAATTTTTTGAAAACTATTTTTAACTTGACTCAAATTTCATGATTAAAAGAGTTCGGACCCCAATCGAAATATGCAAAATTTCGTTGAATTTTTTAGCAAAGGCCTGCAATATATGGTCTGTAATGCTAATAAAAAGAATATGAGCTTCAAATATCCTTAAGAATTAGCAAATGGGCTGTAAATTATTGAAAATAATGGCTATGGGATGTATGCTGTTTTCCACATATTTGGAGGCTGACTTCTGGGCCTACTAGGTTGACGATGACGCCGTCCTGATTTTTTTAGGCGTACGCAAGGCTTTGTCAACTTAGTCAACACACAGTAGTGAATGTTGGATGTCCATCCAACAGCCGCCGTGCTTCTTCAATCTCTGATCTTCCTGCTCCAGCCAGCCAAACCAACGCCGGCGGGACTGCCTGCTCCCTCCTCCCGTGGCTGGCTGTGCTGCCGCCAAGCCATCCCTCTAACCACCCACACATCCTGTTATTTTCCGGCAACGTCAGCCTCACCCCGCAGCCGACCAGTCAGCGCTCGTTCTCCCCTCAGCGTTGGCATCCGCTGCGGTGGCTTCGCCGGCCCGGGTGGTTCTCTTCCGGCCCCCCTCGTCCACAAGCGCTTATGCCTCGGCGCGGCGAGGTCAACATGGTCAACAAACAACAGCCATCGGAAGAGGCTGACAGTAGGGGCCCACACAGGAAAATGCCTCCTTATTACGTGCAAAATAATAATTCCTCCACCTGATAGCTGGGACCCACCGGAAGGGTCTTTGTATTTCGCGAAAAAACATCCCCCCCGCTGTCAGCTCGAACCCACCGGAAATGCCTCCTTATTACGCACAAAAAAATGAATACTCCCCCTGCTAGCTGGGACTCACCTTGGTGGGAGGCTGACTTGTCGGCCTACTAAGTTTACGGGGACGGAGGGCTTTGTCAACTTAGTCAATATGAACGACTCTAGCTCCAGTGACCGTACGATGTCCATCCAACGGCCGTGGTGCTTCTTGAACCTCTGGTCTTTGTGCTCCAGCCGCCCAAAGCAGCACCGGTCGTGTCGCGTGCTCCTGCCTCCCGTGGCTGGCTGTGATGCCGCGGAGGCCTCACCGCCCCCTACTACTCCCACCGCTGGCCAGGCCATCCCTCTACTCACCCACACCCCCTGTTATTCTGCGGCGACGGCAGCCTCACCTCGTACTCATCTTCGCGGGGCATCCACCGCTGCGCCTTCCCGGCCCGTGTCGCCCCTTCCTAGGCTCTCGCCGTCGTCCACCGCCGTGGTGCTCTCGACGCAGCGTGGTCAATGTGGTCAATGACCGACTTCCATCGGAAGAGTACTATGCGTGGAGAGGTCGACAACCGGGTCCATGGCGGCCCCAAGGAAGTGCCTCCTTATTACGCCGCAAAATAATTATTCCTCCACCGACGGTGGGGACCCACCAGACGGGCCACCGATTTCGCAAAAAGCATTTCCCCGCTGGGACCCACTACTACATCTTCGCACGCAAGGAAGTGCGTCCGGCAAAATAATACGATTCACCCCACGACTGCCGGGACCCACCAGAACATCTTCGCACGCAAGTAAGTGCGTTCGGACAAAAAAAAAACAAAACGATTCGCCCCCCTGACTGCTGGGACCCACCAGCTACATCTTTGTAGGCAAGGAAGTGCCTAACAGTCGGGACCCACCTGGTCGAAGTGTACATAGCGTTATCATTCTGGTCGCGAACGTACATACACATACCGGTCGAGTAGAGGCGCCGCACGCATAACGCACGCATAGCGCGAGGGTGCAAGAAAGAAAATACGGCCACGTACATACATACGGGCAGGGTCTCGAATGCCTACTCGTGCATACGTACATGGCTGAGTCGGAATGGAGAAACAGCATCGTCGTCGTGTTCATGGGGAGGCAACGGAATGCGTCATGTATTCATCGGGAGGCAACAAAACGCCTGGGAGCCAACCGGCTGGGTCGGAACGGAATGCGTGGTCGTGTATATCGGGAGGGCTTGGATGGAACAGACAATGGAAACGAGGCCTGGTGTACCGCACAACAGAGGAAACGGCCTTGTGTTCAACCGGCCACGTTCGAAACGGGATCCTGTTCATCGGGAGGGGTCTGGCGTACCGCAAACCGGAGGAAACGGACCTCCTACGGTCGAAACGGGGTCCTGTTGATCGGAGGGCCTGCGCATCCGCAAAACAGAGGAAACGGACCTCCTACGGTCGAAACGGGGGTCATTTTGATCGGGAGGGGTGTAACATCCCAAATTTTCAATTTGGAATGTTATACATTAAGTCATCATGCATATCATATTTCTTGCATTTTCCCGATCCTAGAAAATTTCACGCAACTCAAGGACCCTCGGAGAAAGTTGGAGATTCATTATTTTCATATTTGGGTTTACTCAAATTTTGAAAATAGGATCATTTGGATTTATTTAATTATCTTCAAATATTTTTCCAATAAAAAAATTAAGAGAGGGAATAATATGACTTTCCCAACATTTAGGAAAAATGAAGATTTAATAAATAAATCAATTTTTTGGTTTTTGAAAGTTTATTTGCTTTAGGGAAAAAATGAGTATTTTAAAAATATGCATTTTGGCCCCGTTTTAAAGTTCATTTTGTTCGACTCATTTTTAGGAGTCGGGAAAATTTATTTTATTTAATTTGGAGTTCGTTTAGTTTTATTTTAAATTGCTCGCTTTGTTTTAAAAAAAAGCTGTCACCCTTTGGGCCAAGGGCCAGGGGCTGCCACGCCACCGGCCGAGCACCCTCCTCACTGGCCTCCCTCCCGGAGGAGACCGCGCCGCCGCCGCCTCCCGAGTCCGGCTCGGCCCGCACACCGCTGTTCCCCTCCCAAGGCAGCACCCTCCTATTTATACCCGAGCCCCCCTCTCTCTCCTCACCTCACCCGCGCCCCTAACCGAGCCGCCCGCCTCAAGCCCGGCCGCCACCACCACCCAGCCTGTCGCCTGACGCCACGCCGACGCCGCCATCGCCTGACCTCGCCAGCCACCAGCCGACCCTCGCCGCCCACTGAGCCTCGAGCCCTCACGGCGACTCGCGGAGGTAGCCACCGCCCACCGGTCCGTTTTGTTTCCAAAACCGCTCCGGTTTTTCTTTCGTTGTTCGGTTTTTTAAACCCTAGATTGGTTTATTTTTTAGTCGGTTTTGTTAATTAGTGAACGTTCACCGATCCGCTCGCTTTTAACGAACGTGTTCTTCGTTAGTTTCTGTTAACGAACATCCGCTCGTTAACCGCTCGTCGTTTTTCTTTTAATCGGATTTAATCCGTTATTTTTTGAATTTGATTTCCGATCCAATCTTCAAATCAGTTTATTTTCTCGCTCGTTTATCGGAATTAGGTGATTCAAGCGCCTGGAGTTTCGTTTCGAAACCGTCGTTCCGACTAATCCACTTAAACAAGGTTTTGTTACTGTAAAATTTGACCTAGTTTCAAATTGCTAAAACCGAGTTGTTTTCTTTCGTCATTCGACTTTCGTGGCTTTATTTGATTTGATTCTTTTTGCAACCATGGTTCTTAAGTTGAACTTTCTGGTTAGATCTTTTATTTGAGATTTACCTGTGCATTAGATGAGTACTTATTGTATGCTTGTTGTTTGTCTGCGTTAGATCACTCGGAGTGCGCCGCTTGTTACTTCGAGTCTCTAGGTTTCGCGGATCATCAGCAAGGCAAGTAACACTTGATCATACCTTTTCTACTACCCAGTTTTATGCATTAGATCTATTCCTCAAACACTTGCATGTTTAGGATCAACTTAAATTGTGGGTTGGGTAGTAGATTGAGGTAGTACCTATTACCTGTTTTACTTATGAAACCTTGGGAGCTACTTCTACGTTTGCTTACTATGCCATGCTATGCCAGTAGACGTGGATTGGGTGAGTGAATATCCATGACAGATGTGAGATTGTTAATTAATGGTTTATCTAAGGTGGCAACTTAAACACACATCTGGGTGGATTGAGGCACCTGGTTTCTATCAGACTTGCTCAGTATTTCTTCGGACCGCCACCTGTGCTCTAAGGGATCATAAGATTATTCAAACTAGAAACTTCCGTGCAGCCACAAGCCAATATGGGCTCGCATAGCTGAGTAAGTTGTGCGAACTCTTACGGGTAGGCTAGCTGATGTAGGGGATGTAGGTTGGTACGGTCTACCCACATGTAAGGTGCTAGTGCTTCGAAAGATGTGTCTCGGTCATCCGCCTCTCAAACACCATGTAGTGCGAGAACCAAACGGAGGCGATCGAGTCTTGTGGGGAAAAGTGCGCAAACCTCTGCAGAGTGTATAAACTAATCATGATTAGCCGTGTCCCCGGTTATGGACGTCTTGAGTATCTAGTACTTGAATATCATGTGAATCTCATCATGTTACTTCTAATTAATGATATTGGGTTTTAATGAGTACTTTTTAATTGGGATTGAGGATGCTGTCAACCATTCTCAATGTTTAACAACCACCATGATAGTTAAACAAAATCATTCCTTTGCAGTAGGGAAAAACTAGCTTTATGCAAAACTATAACCGTAGAGCTTTTCCACCAGCCATATATGCATGTAGTATAGGCTTATTACTTCATTGCTCTCTATGTGTTGCTTTGCCAAGATATTCCATGTGCTGACCTGCTTTGGCTGCAACTTTCATGTTGCGACTTTTCGATTTACAGTAAGGTGTTAGGTCGTGGTTTTATACCCAGTGATGCCGATGGAGTTGATGGACTCACTTATCTTCCAAGTCTTCCGCTGTTATTATTAGATGGCCTTAAGCCATATTATTGTAATAAGTCCTCTTTGGACAACGCTATAATAAGTGTGTGATTGCTACTCTGCTATAAATCCTTCAAGGCACTGTGTGGTGTCAAGATTCTCGATCCAGGATGACATTGAGCACGGAGACTTGATCCATTCGGTCGGGTCGCTATAAGGTGTGTGGCGATCGCAAAACGGACGAAACAGACTTGTGTTGGAGCGCCACGGTCGAACCGGGGAGGGTGTGGCGTGCGCAAAACGGACTCCACGGATACTGTTCATCTCCACCGCCGACCTCCTCCAGCCTCCACAGCTACCGTCGACCTCCTCCAGCCTCCACGGGCCCCTGCTCATCCAGCCTCCACCGCGCTACTCCACCGGCCATCGCTCAACCACCCTCCACGGGCACCCCTCCACCGCTCACTGCTCATCCATCCCTCCACACCATGGGGTCCTGTTCAACCACCCTCCACGGCCACCCTCCACCGCTCACTGCTCATCTAGCCTCCACACCACGGGTACTGCTCATCTAGAGGCAACGCCACCGCCACTGCTCATCCAAATCCCCCATAGCAACGCCACTGCTCATCCTGCAGGCAGCATCGATCGGCTTCATTAGCGGCGAGAGCGGCGAATCGCCCATCAGTTTAGTTAACAACCATCGATCGATCGCTCGGGTTCAAGAACGCGTAGCCTACAAAGGCAATCACTCGGGTTCAGTTAGAGCCCAACGCCGCCGCTTCGGCTTGATTAGAGCCAACGCCGCACACACACCAGCAGCACATACGAGAGAACGCGATCGCCGGTCCCGACCTCCCACCGTAACGCAACTCCCGAAATTTTCCTCCCCTCGCTTCTACCATTTATTTTTCCGCCATGGACGGCCCAAAGAATGTCATGCTCTCCTGCCTACCAGACAAAAGCCCATTTTCATCACGATTTTTTGTCATAGAAGTAGGAGCCCACCACATCTATGATGATACCGGGTTTTGTCACAATTATCATCATAGAAGTGTCATATGTATGACAAAAAAATTTCGTTCGGCCCAAAATGTCACGGGTGTGTCTTTTTTTTGTAGTGGAAAGACTATCTCGAAGATAGTGAGACAACCCCAAAGTCCTGTCTTGGTTTAGTGTTCGAGTTCGCCACTACCGCTTGCACAAGCTATTCAAACTCACCGTCTCTAATCAGTTCGGTTTCTTGAGTCTCAACTACAAGTTGAAAGACATCGATCAGCTCAGGCTGCGACAAGAAGCGGAAGGACTGCAGAAGTCCCCGGAGCATTCAGATGCATACTTTTTGGTGCAACAAAGAAGCGTTGAGGATTTTAGCGCCAACAGATAAAGCTAATAAGCTTGCTGCTTATTGCCAGCATGGTGGATACCCAGGATAACATTTCTTGAGCTTTTCTGAAGTTGTTTCAGTTATGCTCTTGTTTTGCTACCGCATTTATTTGCACTGGTGGCCAATTTTGACGGCCAGTGTATGTAATATGCTGCTTTGTTCCCTATATTTGCACTGGTGGTGAACTTTGATGCCTAGTGGATGTAATATGTGCAATAGCGGTAATAGGCTAGCGTTAATTGCTTGCTTATTTATTTCCTTATTGTCTTGTTTAGTTGTTTTCTTGTAGTCACTGCAGTTCTTTTTCCGTGTTTTTCTAGTGGCCACAATAACCTATTTTTGGAAACTAGGCCAAAATAATCATGGCAACACACAGACTGTTGTAACCATGGGCCTCCTGCGGGCCGTATGATCCATGGGCCTTCTACGGGTCATAGGATCCATTTGCCTTCTATACGGGCCGTAGGATCCATGGGCCTTCTACGGGCCGTAGGATCCATGGGCCTTTTACGGGCCGTAGGATCCATGGGCCTTCTACGGGACGTATCATCATTTCGCCAATCGTGGGACATACAATTCATGGACAATAACGGACCGTTAATAGGCCGTATTTGATAACTCTATGAAAACAACCCAACGGTTTTTTTGACATGAAAATGGCCCAACGTATTAACGGGCCACAAACGGGCCGACTGTAACCACGGGTTGAATTAGGCCCACAAGCAGAAAATGACAGTAACGGGCCATAAGTAACCGAATGCTGGAAATGAGCCCAAGAATAAATGGGCCCTGAGAAGGCCGAAAGATAACATGGGCTGGAAACGGCCCAATGGAATAATGGGCCGTTAATGGGTATGAAGTGATACACTGTTCATTACGGGCCAGTTTCACCATGTGCCGTTAATGGATATAAGGTGATACACTGTTCATTACGGGCCAGTTTTACAACGGGCCGTTAATGAGACGATAGTTACAAAGGGCCTCATATGGGCCGAAAGACGTCATGAGCCATACATGGGCCGGAAGTTAAAACAGGCTGGAATTATATTGGACGGCCCAGATGACGCTATTGGGCCTAATTCGGATAGGCCGTAAACGGGCCCTGGGTTAGCGGGTTGTAAATGGGCTATATGCGAACAAGCCATTAACAGGCTTGCCTTGGGCTGGCCCGCCACCTTTTGACCAAGTCAAACGGGCTGGCCTTTTCACAGGAATGGGCCTCGCTAATGCGTGCCACGGTTGACGTATCATAGGCGCTTTGGGTCCAATGAGTGGATGACATCTGTCCCAACGGTGAGCCGAAACGTGTTTCCTCCAGCCAATGATGATTTTACACGTGGAAAATCCCCATTGGTCGGGGCTGTTAACGGGTTATTGGATCCAAAGCCAGACCCAGTAGCTTAACGGCGTTCCGTTACAGTGGATGCCACGTGTCGGTCACCCTTGACAAAAACACTTCTGTGACACGCGATTTATCATCATGGAAGTGGACACTTCCGTGATGATAATTTTGGTAATGTCATGGAACACTTCTGCGACAGCACAGGTATGACTATCTTGATTCTGTCATAAAATCGTCATGGATGTACACGCATGACAGAAAACGTGACCTACTGTGACAAACACGTATCATCACGTAAGTGTATTCTTTTTGTAGTGACAACAATTATTCTCTGACTTAAATGAATAACCGTATTGTAATAAACATGATCCAATGATATTCATGCTCAATGCAAACACCAAATAACATTTATTTAGGTTCAACACTAATCCCGAAGATAGAGGGAGTGTGCGATGGTGATCTTATCAACCATGGAATCATTTCCAACACACATCGTCACCTCGCCCTTAACTAGTCTCTGTTCATTCTGCAACTCCTGTTTCGAGTTTCTAATCTTAGCAATTGAACTAGAATCAAATACCCAGGGGCTACTACGAACACTAGTATGGTACACATCAATAATCTGTATATCAAATATACCTCTGTTCACTTTGCCATCCTTCTTATCCGCCAAATGTTTGGGGCAGTTCCACTTCCTGTGACCATTACCTTTGCAGTAGAAACACTCAGTTTCAAGCTTGGGTCCAGCTTTGGGCTTCTTCACGGGAGTGGAAACTTTCTTACCATTCTTCTTGAAGTTCACTTTCTTTCCCTTGCCATTTTTCTTGAAACTAGTGCTCTTGTTAACCATCAACACTTGATGCTCTTTCTTGATTTCTACCTTCGCCGATTTCAGCATCGCGAAGAGCTTGGGAATCGTTTTAGTCACCCCTTGCATATTATAGTTCATCACGAATTACTAGTAGCTTGGTGATAGTGACTAGAGAACTCTGTCAGTCACTATCTTATCTGAAAGATTAACTCCCACTTGATTCAAGTGATTGTAATACTCAGTCATTCTAAGTACATGCTCACTGACTGAGCTATTCCTCCATCTTATAGGCAAAGTACATGTCAGAGGTCTCATACCTTTCGACACGGGCATGAGTCTGAAATACCAATTTCAGCTCTTGGAACATCTCATATGCTCCATGGCATTCAAAATGTTTTTGAAGTCCTGGTTCTAAGTCGTAAAGTATGGTGCACTAAACTATAAAGTAGTCATTATATCGAGCTTGCCAAGCATCATAACGTCTGCATCTGCTCCTGCAATAGGTCTGTCACCTAGCAGTGTGTCGGTGTACAAAAAGAGGGGTGCATTTTTGTACCCCAATGACTGTGCACGGGCAGTCGGAGCCGCGCCCGCGGTCACACCAAGATGAGCAGGGGAGGTGAGCCAAGGTAAGACCGAAACCCTAGATAATCAGAGCAACGCCAAGGCCAAGACCACAAAGAGCAGAGGGACAAAGCAGGTTCCCCCGGCAAGACCCTTGCCGGGGCAACCTCAGCGGCCCCGGCAAGATCCTTGTCGGGACAGCTCTCCCCACACCAATAGAGCGAGCCACCCTTGAGCCCACGATCCCCAACACCATCATCCACGTGGGGCCAGGGCTCGGGAGGCACCTCCGTGGTGGCATGCAGATCTTTGTGAAGACATATTCAAGATCAGATGAGGATTAAAATACGATGATCCTCGGCAAGATCCTTGCCGAGGAAGGCTACCAGACCCCCGGCAAGACCCTTGCCGGGGACGACAGCGTGCCACGGCAAGACCCTTGCCGGGCCACCCGGCAAGGCCCTCACCAAGGACGCCAGCGGGACCACCACCAGGCCCGCGCCAACCAAGCTTCCACCACCGTTCCCATGCAGCTGCCAGCCCAACCAGCTGGGCGGGCACCTGCGTGGCAATATGCAGCTCCCAGGCCAACTCATCAAGCGCCTGCGTGGCGGCATCCAGATCTTCGTGAAGGCTCCACCACCGTGCCACCTCAGCTGCCTACCTGCCTACATGGCACCGCATGCATCACTGGCTGGGGCGCGTGTCGAAGCGAGGAGGAGCGGCGACGGAAGGGACGGGCCTCGCCCCCGTCCCTGATAAAGCAAGGGGACACCTAAGCCATGCATTAAATGTGTCTTGTCCTGCAATACGAGCGATAAGCTCAGGTCACTGTATGCCTTTCCACCTCCTGTGTGCCACTATGGCAGCCCCTTCTGACTATAAAAGGAGGCCCATGGCATACTGGAGAAGGATTCGGCTCTTTCGAACCATGCACTGACCACAGCTAGTTCGAGAGCTCAAGAACTCTCAGAAATACACCCACCAAAGCAAGACTAGGGTTTTACGCATCCTCGCGGCCCGAACCTGGGTAAACGATCCCTGTGCTGTCTACTAGCCCTTCTCTCCTCGCAACCCTGCCCCCCGGCAACCGTAGTAGGGATTCTTGTGATCCTATAGGTGCCGTTCCACACCGACACGATGTATCAAGGACATAATTCTTCTGTGCAGCAATGAGGATAATCCTCAGATCACGGACCCAGTCTGCATCATTGCTACTATTATCATTCAACTTAGTTTTCTCTAGGAACATATCAAAACATAGGGGAGCTACAACGCAAGCTATTGATCTACAACATAGATATGCAAAAACAATGAGGACTTAGTTCATGATAAATTAAGTTCAGTTAATCATATTTCTTAAGAACTCCCACTTAGATAGACATCCCTCGAGTCATCTAAATGATTAGTAATCCAAATAAGCTAAACCATGTCCGATCATCACGTGAGATGGAGTAGTGATCAATGGTGAACATCTCTATGTTAATCATATCTACTATATGATTCATGTTCGACCTTTCGGTCTCCAGTGTTCTGAGGCCATGTCTTTACACGACAGGCTCGTCAAGTTTAACCCGAGTATTTCGCATGTGCAAAATTGTCTTGCACCCGTTATATGTGAACGTAGAGCTCATCACACCCGATCATCATGTGGTGTCTCAGCACGACGAACTGTCGCAACGGTGCATTCTCAGGGAGAACACCTATACCTTGAAATTTTAGTAAGGGATCATCTTATAATGCTACTGCCGCACTAAGAAAAATAAGATGCATAAAAGATAAACATCACATGCAATCAAAATATGTGACATGATATGGCCATCATCATCTTGTGCCTTTGATCTCCATCTCCAAGGTACCGTCATGATCTCCATCGTCACAGGCTTGACACCTTGATGTCCATCGTAGCGCCGTGGTCGTCTCGCCAACTATTGCTTCTACAACTATCGCTAACGCATAGTGATAAAGTAAAGCAATTACATGGCGTTTGCATTTCATACAATAAAGCAACAACCATAAGGCTCCTGCCAGTTGTTGATAACTTTTACAAAATATGATCATCTCATACAATAATGTATATCACATCATGTCTTGACCATATCACATCACAACATGCCCTGCAAAAACAAGTTAGACGTCCTCTACTTTGTTGTTGCAAGTTTTATGTGGCTGCTACGGGCTTCTAGCAAGAACCATTCTTACCTACACATCAAAACCATAAAAGTGATTTGTCAAGTTTGATGTCTTAACCTTCAACAAGGACCGATCGTAGTCAAATTCGATTCAACTAAAGTAGGAGAAACAGACACCCGCCAGCCACCTTTATGCAAAACTAGTTGCATGTCTCTCGGAGGAACCAGTATCAAGAATGTGGTCATGTAAGGTTGGTCCGGGCCGCTTCATCCAACAATACCGCTGAATCAAAATAAGACGTTGGTGGTAAGCAGTATGACAATCACCATCCACAACTCTTTGTGTTCTACTCGTGCATATCATCTACGCATAGCCCTGGCTCGGATACCACTGTTGGGAAACGTAGCATGCAATTTCAAAAAAAATCCTACGCTCATGCAAGATCTATCTAGGAGATGCATAGCAACGAGAGGGGGAGAGTGTGTTCATGTACCCTCGTAGACCGAAACAGGAAGCATTTGACAACGCGGTTGCTGTAGTCGAACTTCTTCTTGTTCCGACCGATCAAGCACCGAACGTATGACACCTCCGAGTTCTGCACACGTTCAGCTCGATGACGTACCTCGAACTCTTGATATAGCAAAGTGTCAAGGGAGAGTTTTGTCAGCACGTCTGCGTGGTAACGGTGATGGTGAAGTGATCCATGCAGGGCTTCGCCTAAGCACTACGACAATATGACCGGAGGAGTAAACTGTGGAGGGAGGTGCCGCACACGGCTAACAGACATTGTTATGTGTTCTAGGCGCCTCCCCCCTCATATATATAGGTGGGAGGGAGAGGGAGCAGCCAAGGGGGCCCCCAAGTAGGAGGAATCCCAATTGGGGCCCTAGTGCAATTCGTCCCCCCCCCCCTTACCATAACTTCCGGAGGGGGAAGGAAGGAGGAGGGAGGAGGGAAGGAAGGGGAGGCCGAATCCCTCCCCTTCCTTCCTCTCATCTCCTCTTTCCTTACCCTCCTATTTCGGCCTACATGGGGCGCACCAGCCGCTTAGGGGCTGGTCTGTCCCCCTCTTGGCCATTAGGCCCATGTAGTTGCCGGGGGATGCCGGAACCCCTTCCGGTGACCCGATATGTACCCGGTACCCCCGGAACACTTCCGGTGTCTGAATACGACCGTCCTATATATCAATATTTATCTCTCGACCATTTCGAGACTCCTTGTCATGTTCCGTGATCTCATCCGGGACTCCAAACAACTTTCCGTCACCAAATCACATAACTCATATAATACAAAATCGTCATCAAACATTAAGCGTGCGGAGCCTACGGGTTCGAGAACTATGTAGACATGACCGAGACACCTCTCCGGTCAATAAACAACAGCGGAACCTAGATGCTCATAATAGTTCCAACATATTATACGAAGATCTTTTATCGATCGTACCGTAATGACAAGATACGTTATTCCCTTTGTCATCAGTATGTTACTTGCCCGAGATTCGTTCGTCGGTATCTACATACCTAGTTCAATCTCGTTACCGGAAAGTCTCTTTACTCGTTCCGTAATACATCATCCCGCAACTAACTCATTAGTCACATTGCTTGCAAGGCTTATTATGATGTGCATTATCGATAGGGCCCAGAGATACCTCTCCGATACTCAGAGTGACAAATCCTAATCTCGATCTATGCCAACTCAAACAAACACCTTCGGAGATACCTGTAGCTTTATAATCACCCAGTTACGTTGTGACGTTTGGTAGCACATAAGGCATTCCTCCGGTGTCCGAGAGTTGCATAATCTCATAGTCAAAGGAATATGTATATGACATGAAGAAAGAAATAGCAATAAAACTGAACGATCAATATGCTAAGCGAACCGATGGGTCTTGTCCATCACATCGTTCTCCTAATGATGTGATACCGTTCATCAAATGACAACACATGTCTATGGTTAGGAAACTTAACCATCTTTGATTAACGAGCTAGTCTAGTCGAGGCTTACTAGGGACACGGTGTTTTGTCTATGTATCCACACATGTATCAAGTTTCCTGTTAATACAATTCTAGCATGAATAATAAAAATTTATCATGATTTAACGAAATATAAAATAACAAATTTATTATTGCCTCTAGGGCATATTTCCTTCACTCCTTAGTCGTTTGCTTGCAAGCTTATGATGTGTATTACCGAGAGGGCCCAGAGATACCTCTCTGATACTCGGAGTGACAAATCCTATTCTCGATCTATGCCAAGTCAACAAACACCTTCAGAGATACCTGCAGAGCATCTTTATAATCACCTAGTTACGTTCTGACGTTTGATAGCACACAAGGCATTCCTCCGGTATCCGGGAGTTGCATAATCTCATAGTCGAAGGAATATGTATTTGACATGAAGAAAGCAATAGCAATAAAACTGAACGATAATTATGCTAAGCTAACAGATGGGTCTTGTCCATCACATCATTCTCCTAATGATGTGATCCCGTTATCAAATGACAACTCATGTCCATGGTTAGGAAACCTTAACCGTCTTTGATCAACGAGCTAGTCTAGCAGAGGTTCACAAGGGACACGGTGTTTGTTTATGTATTCACACATGTATTAAGGTTTCCTATCAATACAATTCTAGCATGAGTAATAAACCTTTATCATGAATAAGGAAATATAAAATAACAACTTTATTATTGCCTCTAGGTCATATTTCCTTTAGTCTCCCACTTGCACTAGAGTCAATAATCTAGATTACATTGTAATGAATCTAACACCCATGGAGTCTTGGTGCTGATCATGTTTTGCTCATGGAAGAGGCCTAGTCGATGGATCTGCTACATTCAGATCCGTATGTATCTTACAAATTTCTATGTCTCCCTCCTTGACTTGATCACGAATGGAGTTGAAGCGTCATCTGGATTCCTTCGCCAGGGCAATTGCTCTAGTATTGTGATACGTCTCCAACGTATCTACTTTTCCTAACGCTTTACCTCTTGTTTTGGACTCTAATTTGCTTGATTTGATGAAACTAACCCCGGACTGACGCTGTTTTCAGCAGAACTACCATGGTGTTGTTTTTGTGCAGAAATAAAAGTTCTCGGAATTGAACGAAACTTTGCGAGAATTTTTTATACAATAAATGAGAATTTCTGGAGCAAGAGCCACCGGGGAGGGCACTTGGGTGGGCACAACCCACTAGGGCACGTCAGCCCTCCCAGGCGTGCCCAGGTGGGTTGTCCCCACCTGGTGGCCCCGCAGATCAGGGAGAAAGAATTATCGTGTTCCACGAGATGGAGCCGCCGTCACCTCCTGTTCTTCATCGGGAGGCCAGATCTAGAGTCCATTTGGGGCTCTGGAGAGGGGGGTCTTCGTTCTTCGTCATCGCCAACCCTTCTCCATCTCCAATTCCATGATGCTCCCCACCGGGAGTGAGTAATTCCTTTGTAGGCTCGCTGGTCGGTGAGGAGTTGGATGAGATTCATCATGTAATTGAGTTAGTTTTGTTAGGGCACTGGTACAGCGACGTGCTAAACAAACGGTTTTTAACCCCTTTCTGCGACGGCATTTGGAACCGTCGCCAAGAGAGTGTGGGCGATAGGGGGGTCCTTCCCACACCCACCCGTAAATCATCGTGATAGGCCCTCCGGGACCTGTGTGGGGCCATGTGCGATCGGGCGAGGCATCAAACCCAATCATTTCCATAGGTATGTACATCCCACACGGTGAATCCCAGAAATTCAGTTCCGTAGGTATGTACATCCCACACGGTGAATCCCAGAAAATCATTTTCGTAGGTATGTACATCCCACGCGATGAATCCTAGAAAATCATTTCCGTAGGTATGTACATCCCACACGCTGAATCCTAGAAGAACATTTCCGTAGGTATGTATATCACACACAGTTCTTTGTGTGGAAACGTTTGTGCAGGGTGGCCTAACGCAAATAGTTCGCTGCCGGAAGCCGTGTGTGATTGTTAGTTGATTGAACACGCCTACTTTCTAGAAACCGTGCGGGTTGTTTGAGTTCATCGCCCACGGTGCTGTCTAAGTAACCGTTTGCAATAGAAAACCCCAATAAGCAGGGTAATTAGCCTATTATAGATAATCCATGTACTAATCAAACTGATATTTCTTATAAAACACGCCAGATATTTCATATCCGTATAAAAGCAACCAGGATTTCATAATCAAATTACATCAGATAGCTTCGGCACTCAGTTACGTCATTACACAACAGCACCAAGTTTCACATGCAGCATCAAAAACCTTTGGAAAGTAGCATCATACACGATAAACATACAGATGAATCTCATCTGGGAAACTGCAGAAGTGGAAGGAAAATATTGAGCCTTCAGTGATGTTGAATGTCCTTGCAACTTTAGGCAAGTGGCTATGGATAATTGCCCGCCCAACCTTCGTCCTCTTCAGCAAGACTTCAATATTGTACCGTGGGTGTTGAATGAATACCTTCCTCGCCTCTTGACCAGGCAGGTGGTTTGAGAGGTAATCATCGGTGAACTGCTTTGAAAAGTACTGAAAACAAAGCTATGCATAAATCACTGTTGTAAATTTTTAAATGGCGCAAGGGGTAAAAACAAGGCAAAAGACTTGGTACCATCCTATAGTTGACTAATGTCTTCTTCATTGTGCAAATAAAGATCTTGCTGTTATTCGTCGCAAGTTTCTTCATCCTAACAATCTTTCTGAGTTTCTTGACTTGACTGATATTCATGGACATCTCATTTCCCCATATGCAAAATGGGTCTAATAAAGGGTCTAAGCCTCGACAGCAGGACCTACATGTGCAGGACCAAATTGTAAGAAACCTAAATATTAGAATGATTCCTGCAACTGCACAATAATGTGCTATTAGCCAAAGGACCCTGCTTGAACAAACCTCGATGGTAAACCGCAGTGTCTCCCATTGTTTCCCTGCAACACACATAAGGAAGATCTTGATCAGGTTAACTGAGAGTTTCCATACTATCAGTAGAATATGTATTGAGTACAACCAAATTCGATTAGTGTCACATGCATAAAAATACAAAATTGTACCCACAGCAAATGAAAATCAAATTGCAGAACTGAACCAAACAGTTAAATGGACAGCAGACCAAATGAACCATAATAGTTAATTGAGCACGACAATGCAGAATAGAAACATGTAGTAGAAGATAAGACAGTTAACAAAAAAAGAATGCTTGAGAACAGTACTACGAAATCTAGCAATTATTGGACCAAAGTGTTAACTGAACATTACATTTCAGAGGACCAAACTGTTAATTAAACATCAGATTGCATATTAACATTACAGATGACAAATCACCAGAAGGCACTGGCGGTGGCCTCAAGAAAACATCACGAACTGTATTTTAAAGCAGACAACTGCGTGGCGGTGTCGACGGTGGCCTTGAAGACGAGGTGCTCCTCTAGATCTGGCGGTCGACACGCATGGCAACCATAGAGACCTCGTTCCTGCATGCGGCCGCATGCTACTGAGCTCCACATTATACTGCGTGCAAAATGGCTATGGGCGGCGCTTAATTGGAGGAGGGGGCAATGATTTCGGTGGAAGGTGCCGCTCCGTCGGTCGGGGCATGTGGGACGGGAAAGGAGGAGGATGGTGTGGGTGGGGTGTGGATTACTTGACCATATCGACGAGGTCGGGCAGCAAGAAGAAGGGTCGGCGGCGAGGAGGCTACGCAGCAAGAAGAAGGGTAGCCGGTGAGGAGGCGGCGCTGCAAGAAGGAGGGTAGCCGGCGAGGAGGCAGCGCTGCAAGAACAAGGGTCGCCGGCGAGGAGGCTGAGCTGCCAGTAAGCAGCAGTGAAGGTTTGAACTTGGAATGCAAGGAGGAACAGTGGAAATGTGTCTTTTGGTAGGAGGGAGGGGGCGGGGAGATAAATATTTCTGCGGTGGCAAAAGAAATTCGCTCGGTCCAGAGAGAAACTGGCGTGCAAGTGTGGTTCAAGCGGGGGCGGTGGACTGTAGACGACGAAGCTTCCTGCGTAAGCCAAATAAGACGATGCGCCAAGATATTTTATATCGCATCCCACATGATTCTTTCTAGTAAATTGTTTGTGGTATACTTGATTTTTTCATTATGTTTTGAAAGATAAAATGGTGTTACTGAGGGAAAGGATGGTGTTTGAATTGCTAGAACATTTATGTACAGTGAACATGCAACTAGTACATGAGTGTCGTGTTTAAATTTGGAATTATTCAGGGATCATTTGGCATTTTTATGCATTAATTGAGTTTCTGGGCATTTAATGTGCATAATTCAAATTTGAACTACAAGCACAAGCTCCAATGCACCAAAGTTTGTTGAAAAATCACATGTGTGTCTTTGGGTGAATTTATAGATCCCATGCAAGAAATGGGAATGAAATTCAAACATCTCGGCGTCGTGGCTTGGCCGGAATGATTGAGAAACTCGATTTTTTTAATTCCTGTAAATCCAAAACACGGTTGAAAATCGTGAAACTTGGCAAGGTGTCATGACATGGCACCAACATGCTGTAGTAAATTTTTTGGCCGAATTGGGACAAGCTTTGGTGTAAGCTTCTTGCAAACTGGAGCTTCCCTCAAGAAGGCTCTTGGTTCCGAGAGGGAACGTGTCACCTCCGTGTGTGAAACGACATACGTACACTGCCTTCTCCCACCTTAACTTTTGTACACTGGCAGATTAGACCAAATAGAAGTATCGTGCTAAATTTTGGAATTATTCCGGGTTTGTTTGGCCTTTTTTATACATTAATTGACTTTCTGGGCATTTAATGTGCCTAATTCAAATTTGAACTACAAGCACATGCTCCAGTGCACCAAAATTGGTTGAAAAATCACATGTGTGTCTTTGGGTGAATTTATAGGTCCCATGCAAGAAATAGGAATGAAATTCAAACATCTGGGCGTCGTGGCTCGGCCGGAAAGAATGACAAACTTGGTTTTTTAATTCTTGTAATTCGAAAACACGCCTGAAAATCATGAAACTTGGCACGGTGTCATGACATGGCACCAACATGCTGCGGTAATTTTGTTGGCCGAATTGGGACAAGCTTTGGTGTAAGCTTCCTGCAAACCGGAGCTTCCCTCAAGAAGGCTCGTGGTTCCGAAAGGGAACGTATCACCTCCGTGTGCGAAACAAGATATGTATACTGCCTTCTCCTGCCTTAATTTTTTTACACATGTAGATTAGTCCAAATAGAAGTATTGTGTTAAATTTTGGAATTATTCAGGGTTCGTTTAGCCTTTTTCATACATTAATTGAGTTTCTCCGCATTTAATGTGCATAATTTGGGGAACGCAGTATTTCAAAAAAATTACCTACAATCATCCAAGATATATCTATGTGATGCATAGCAACGACCGGGAGAGTGTGTCCACGTACCCTCGTAGACCAAAAGTGGAAGCGTTAAGTAACACGGTTGATGTAGTCGAACGTCTTTGCGATCCAACCAATCAAGTACCAAACGCACGGCACCTCCGCGATCTACACACGTTCAGCTCGGTGATGTCCCTTGTACTCTTGATCCAGCTGAGGCTGGGGGAGAGTTTTGTCAGCACGACGGCGTAATGACAGTGATGATGAAGTTACCGACGCAGGGCTTCTCCTAATCACTACAACGATATGACCGAGGTTGAAATCTATGGAGGGGGGCACCGCAACGGCTCAAACAACTGTCAACTTGTGTGTCCTAGGGTGCCCCCAAGCCCCCGTATATAAAGGAGCAAGGGGGAGGACGGCCGGCCCTCATGGGGCGCGCCCCAAGTAGGATTCCTACTAGGAAGCCTATTCCTAGTAGGTTTCCAACAAGGGAAAAGAGGGGGAAGGAAGGAGAGGGAGACAGGGAGAGGGAAAGAGGGGGCACCGCCCCTCCTAGTCCAATTCGGACTCCTGAAGGGGGGGGCCAGCCCTAGGAGCCCCTCCTCTCTCTCACACAAGGACAATGTTGGCCCATTGGTTCCCCCGGGGGTTCCGATAACCCCTCGGCACTCCAATATTTATTCGGTGACCCCCGGAACTCATACGGTGTCCAAACAACATCATCCAATATATCAATCTTTATGTCTTGTCCATTTCGAGACTCCTCGTCATGTCTGTGATCACATCCGGGACTCCAAACAACCTTCGGTACATCAAAACTCATAAACTCATTATGTCGATCGTCATCGAATGTTAAGCGTGCGGACCCTGCGGGTTCGAGAACTACGTAGATATGACCGAGACTCATCTCCGGTTAATAAACAATAGCGGAACCTGGATGCTCATATTGGCTCCCACATATTCTACGAAGATCTTTATCACTCAAACCGCATAACAACAAACGTTGTTCCCTTTGTCATCGGTATGTTGCTTGCCCGAGATTCGATTGTCGGTATCTCAATACCTAGTTCAATCTCATTACCGGCAAGTCTCTTTACTCGTTCCGTAAGGCATCAGCCTGCATCTAACTCATTAGTCACATCGCTTGCAAGGCTTATAGTGATGTGCATTACCGACAGGGCCCAGAGATACCTCTCTGACAATCGGAGTGACAAATCCTAATCTTGATCTATGCCAACTGAACAAACACCATCGGAGACACCTATAGAGCATCTTTATAATCACCCAGTTACGTTGTGATGTTTGATAGCACACTAAGTGTTCCTCCGGTATTCGGGATTTGCATAATCTCATAGTCATAGGAACATGTATAAGTCATGGAGAAAGCAATAGCAACAAACGAAACGATCATCGTGCTAAGCTAACGGATGGGTCATATCAATCACATCATTCTCTAATGATGTGATCCCGTTAATCAAATGACAACTCATGCCTATGGTTAGGAAGCTTAACCATCTTTCATTAACGAGCTAGTCAAGTAGAGGCATACTAGTGACACTCCGTTTGTCTATGTATTCACACATGTACTAAGTTTTCGGTTAATACAATTCTAGCATGTATAATAAACATTTATCATGATATAAGGAAAGATAAATAACAACTTTAATATTGCCTCTAGGGCATATTTCCTTCAGTCTCCCACTTGCACTAGAGTTAATAATCTAGATTACACAGTAATGATTCTAACACCCATGGAGTCTTGGTATTGATCATGTTTTGCTCGTGAGAGAGGCTTAGTTAACAGGTCTGCAACGTTCAGATCCGTATGTATCTTGCAAATCTCAATGTCTCCCTCCTTGACTTGATCTCGGATGGAATTGAAGCGTCTCTTGATGTGCTTGGTTCTCTTGTGAAATCTGGATTCCTTTGCTAATGCAATCTTGACGTTCACAAAATATTTTAATTGGACCCGATGCACTAGGTATGACACCTAGATCGGATATGAACTCCTTCATCAAGACTCCTTCATTTGCTGCTTCCGAAGCAGCTATGTACTCTGCTTCACACGTAGATCCCGCCACGACGCTTTGCTTAGAACTGCACCAGCTGACAACTCCACCGTTCAATATAAATACGTATCCGGTTTGTGACTTAGAGTCATCCGGATCAGGGTCAAACTTGCATCGGCGTAACCATTTACGACGAGCTCTTTGTCACCTCCATAAACGAGAAACATATCCTTAGTCCTTTTCAGGTATTTCAGGATGTTCTTAACCGCTAACCAGTGATCCACTCCTGGATTACTTTGGTACATGCCTGCTAAACTAATAGCCAGGCACAGATAAGGTCTGGCACACAGCATTGCATACATGATAGAACCTATGGCTGAAGCATAGTGAATGACTTTCAGTTTCTCTCTATCTTCTGTAGTGGTCGGGCATTGAGTCTGACTCAACTTCACACCTTGTAACACAGGCAAGAGCCCTTTTTTTTCCTGATCCATTTTTAACTTCTTCAAAACTTTATCAAGTTATGTGCTCTGTGAAAGTCCAATTAAGTGTCTTGATCTGTCTCTATAGATCTTGACGCCCAATATATAAGCAGCTTCACCGAGGTCTTTCGTTGAAAAACTCTTGTTCAAGTATCCTTTTTTGCTATCTAGAAATTCTATATCATTTCCAATCAACAATATGTCATCCACATATAATATTAGAAATGCTACAGAGCTCCCACCCACTTTATTGTAAATGCATGCTTCTACAAAAGTCTGTATAAAACCATATGCTTTGATCACACTATCAAAACGTTTATTCCATCTCCGAGATGCTTGCACCTGTCCATAAATGGATCGCTGGAGCTTGCACACTTTGTTATCATCCTTTGGATTGATAAAACCTTCTGGTTGAATCGTATACAACTCTTCTTCCAGAAATCCATTCAGGAATGCAGTTTTTACATCCATTTGCCAAATTTCATAATCATAAAATGCAGCAATTGCTAACATGATTCGGACGGACTTAAGCATTGCTACCGGTGAGACGGTCTCATCGTAGTCAACTCCTTGAACTTGTCGAAAACCTTTCGTAACAAGTCGAGCTTCTTAGACAATAACATTACCGTCAGCGTCAGTCTTCTTCTTGAAGATCCATTTATTCTCTATGGCTTGCCGATCATCGGGCAATTCAACCAAAGTCCATACTTTGTTCTCATACATGGATCCCATCTCAGATTTCATGTCCTCAAGCCATTTCGCGGAATCTGGGCTCATCATCGCTTCCTCATTGTTCGTAGGTTCGTCATGGTCAAGTGACATGACATCCAGAATAGGATTACCATACCACTCTGGTGCAGATCTTACTCTAGTTGACGTACGAGGTTCGGTAGTAACTTGATCTGAAGTTACATGATCATCATCGTTAGCTTCCTCACTAATTGGTGTAGGAATCACAGGAACTAATTAATGTGATGAACTACTTTCCAATAAGGGAGAAGGTACAGTTACCTCATCAAGTTCTACTTTCCACCCACTCACTTCTTTCGAGAGAAACTCCTACTCTAGAAAGGATCCATTCTTAGCAACGAATATCTTGCCTTCGGATCTGTGATAGAAGGTGTACCCAACAGTCTCTTTTGGGTATCCTATGAATACACATTTCTCCGATTTGGGTTCGAGCTTATCAGGTTAAAGCTTTTTCACATAAGCATCCCAGACCCAAACTTTAAGAAACAACAACTTGGGTTTCTTGCCAAACCATAGTTCATAAGGAGTCATCTCAACGGATTTAGATGGTGCCCTATTTAACGCGAATGCAGCCGTCTCTAAAGCATAAACCCAAAACGATAGCGGTAAATCAGTAAGAGACATAATAGATCACACCATATCTAATAAAGTGCGGTTACGCCGTTCGGACACAACATTACGTAGTGGTGTTCCAGGTGGCGTGAGTTGTGAAACTATCCAACATTGTTTCAAATGAAGACCAAACTCGTAACACAAATATTCTCCTCCATGATCAGATCGCAGAAACTTTGTTTTCTTGTTACGATGATTTTCCATTTCACTCTGAAATTCTTTGAACTTTTCAAATGTTTCATACTTATGTTTCATCAACTAGATATACCCATATCTTCTTGAATCATCTATGAAGGTCAGAAAATAACGATACCCGCTGTGAGCCTCAATATTCATCGGACCTCATACATCAGTATGTATTATTTCCAATAAATCTGTTGCTCGCTCCATTGTTCTGGAGAACGGAGTTTTAGTCATCTTGCCCATGAGGGTTCGCAAGTACCAAGTGATTCATAATCAAGTGTTTCCAAAAGTCCATCAGTATGGAGTTTCTTCATGTGCTTTACACCAATATGACCCAAATGACAGTGCTAAAATTAGTTGCACTATCATTATCAACTCTACATCTTTCGGCTTCAATATTATGAATATGTGTATCACTACTATCAAGATTCAACAAACATAGACCACTCTTCAAGGGTGCATGACCATAAAGATATTACTCATATAAATAGAACAACCATTATTCTCAGATTTAAATGAATAACCGTCTCGCATCAAACAAGATCCAGATATAATGTTCATGCTTAACGCTGGCACCAAATAACAATTATTCACGTCTAAAACTAATCCCTAAGGTAGATGTAGAGGTAGCGTGCCGACGGTGATCACATCGACTTTGGAACCATTTCCCATGCGCATCGTCACGTCGTCCTTAGCCAATCTTCGCTTAATCCATAGTCCATGTTTCGAGTTGCAAATATTAGCAATAGAACCAGTATCAAATACCCAGGCACTATTGCGAGCATTAGTAAGTTACACATCAATAACATGTATATCACATATACCTTTGTTCACTTTGCCGTCCTTCTTATCCGCCAAATACTTGTGGCAGTTCCGCTTCCAGTGACCAGTCCCTTTGCAGTAGAAGCACTCAGTCTCAGGCTTAGGTCCAGACTTGGGCTTCTTCACTTGAGCAGCAACTTGCTTGTCGTTCTCCTTGAAGTTCCCCTTCTTCCATTTACCCTTCTTCTTGAAACTGGTGGTCTTGTTGACCATCAACACTTGATGCTCCTTCTTGATTTCTACCTCCGCAGCCTTTAGCATCGTGAATAGCTCGGGAATTTTCTTATCCATCCCTTGCATATTATAGTTCATCACGAAGCTTTTGTAGCTTGGTGGAAGTGATTGAAGAACTCTGTCAATGACACTATCAACTGGAAGATTAACTCCCAGCTGAGTCAAGTGATTATGATACCCAGACATTTTGAGTATATGTTCACTGACAGAACTATTCTCCTCCATTTTACAGCTTTAGAACTTATTGGAGACTTCATATCTCTCAATCCGGGCATTTGCTTGAAATATTAACTTCAACTCCTGGAACATCTCATATGCTCCATGACGTTCAAAACGTCATTAAAGTCCTGGTTCTTAGCCGTAAAGCATGGCACACTGAACTATCGAGTAGTCATCAGCTTTGCTCTGCCAGGTGTTCACAACGTCCGGCGTTGCTCCTGCAGCGGGTCTTGCACCTAGCGGTGCTTCCAGGACGTAATTCTTCTGTGCAGCAATGAGAATAATCCTCAAGTTACGGACCCAGTCCGTGTAGTTTCTACCATCATCTTTCAACTTAGCTTTCTCTATTAACGCATTGAAATTCAAAGGAACAGTAGCACGGGCCATTGATCTACAACAACATAGACATGCAAAATACTATCAGGTACTAAGTTCATGATAAATTAAAGTTCAATTAATCATATTACTTAAAAACTCCCACTTAGATAGACATCCCTCTAATCATCTAAGTGATCACGTGATCCAAATCAACTAAACCATGTACGATCATCACGTGAGATGAAGTAGTTTTCAATGGTGAACATCACTATGTTGATCATATCTACTATATGATTCACGCTCAAACTTTCGGTCTCAGTATTTCGAGGCCATATCTGCATATGATAGGCTTGTCAAGTTTAACCCAAGTATTCTGCGTGTGCAAAACTGTCTTGCACCCGTTGTATGTGAACGTAGAGTTTATCACACTCGATCATCACGTGGTGTCTCGGCACTCCGAACTGTCGCAACGGTGCATACTCGGGGAGAACACTTACACCTTGAAATTTAGTGAGAGATCATCTTATAATGCTACCGCTGAACTAAGCAAAATAAGATGCATAAAGGATAAACATCACATGCAATCAATATAAGCTATATGATATGACCATCATCATCTTGTGCCTTTGATCTCCATCTCCAAAGCACCGTCATGATCACCGTCGTCACCGGCTTGACACCTTGATCTCCATCGAAGCATCGTTGTCGTCTCGCCAACTATTGCTATCACGACTACCGCTACGGCTTAGAGATAAAGTAAAGCTATTACATGGCGATTGCATTGCATACAATAAAGCGACAACCATATGGCTCCTGCCAGTTGCCAATAACTCTGTTACAAAACATGATCATCTTATACAACAATTTATATCATTACGTCTTGACCATATCACATCACAACATGCCCTGCAAAAACAAGTTAGACGTCCTCTACTTTGTTGTTGCAATTTTTACGTGGCTGCTACGAGCTTAGCAAGAACTGTTCTTACCTACGCATCAAAACCACAACGATTTTTCGTCAAAGGTGCTGTTTTAACCTTCAACAAGGACCGGGCGTAGTCACACTTGATTCAACTAAAGTTGGGGAAAGAGACACCCACTAGCCACCTGTGTGCGAAGCACGTCGGTAGAACCAGTCTCGCGTAAGCGTAGGCGTAATGTTGTTCTGAGCCGCTTCATACAACAATACCGCCGAATCAAAGTATGACATGCTGGTAAGCAATATGACTATTATCGTCCACAACTCTTTGTGTTCTACTCGTGCATATAACATCTACACATATACCTGGCTTTGATACCACTGTTGGGGAACACAGTATTTCAAAAAAATTACCTACGATCATGCAGGATCTATCTATGTGATGCATAGCAAAGAGCGGGAGAGTGTGTCATGTACCCTCGTAGACCAAAAGCGGAAGCGTTAAGTAACGTGGTTGATGTAGTCGAACGTCTTCGGGATCCAACCGATTAAGTACCTAACGCACGGCACCTCCACGATCTACAAATGTTCATCTCGGTGATGTCCCTTGTACTCTTGATCCAGCTGAGGCTGAGGGAGAGTTTCATCAGCACAACGGCGTGATGAAGATGATGATGAAGTTACCGACGCAGGGTTTCGCCTAAGCACTACAACGATATGACGTAGGTGGGAATCTGTGGAGGAGGGCACCGCACATGGCTAAAACAACTGTCAACTTGTGTGTCCTAGGGTGCCCCTGCCCCCGTATATAAAGGAGCAAGGGGGAGGCCGACCGACCCTCATGGGGCGCGCCCCAAGTAGGATTGCTACTAGGAATCCTATTCCTAGTAGGTTTCCAACAAGGGAAGAGAGGGGGAAGGAAGGAGAGGGAGAGATGGAGAGGGAAATAGGGTGGCGCCGCCCCCTCCTAGTCCAATTCGAACTCTTCAAGGGGGGCGTGGCCATCCCTAGTGGCCCCTCCTCTCTCTCTCACACACACATGGCCCATGTTGGCCCATTAGTTCCCCCGAGGGTTCTGATAACCCCCCGTCACTCCGATATTTACCCGATGACCCCCGGAACTCATCCGGTGTTCGAATAACATCGTCCAATATATCAATCTTTATGTCTCGACCATTTCGAGACTCCTTGTCATGTCCGTGATCACATCTGGGACTCCGAACAACCTTCGGTACATCAAAACTCATAAACTCATTATACCAATCGTCATCGAATGTTAAGCCTTCGGACCCTACGGGTTCGAGAACTATGTAGACATGACCGAGACTCATCTTTGGTCAATAACCAATAGCGGAACATGGATGCTCATATTGTCTCCCACATATTCTACGAAGATCTTTATCGGTCAAACCGGATAACAACATACATTGTTCCCTTTGTCATCGGTATGTTACTTGCCCAAGATTCGATCGTCGGTATCTCAATACCTAGTTCAATCTCGTTACCGGCAAGTCTCTTTACTCGTTCCGTAATGCATCATCCCACATCTAACTCATTAGTCACATTGCTTGCAAGGCTTATAGTGATGTGCATTACCGAGAGGGCCCAGAGATACCTCTCCGACAATCGGTGTGACAAATCCTAATCTCGATCTATGCCAACTCAACACACACCATCGGAGACACCTATAGAGCATCTTTTAATCACCCAGTTACGTTGTGACGTTTGATAGCACACTAAGTGTTCCTCCGGTATTCGGGAGTTGCATAATCTCATAGTCATAGGAACATGTATAAGTCATGAAGAAAGCAATAGCAACAAACTAAACGATCATCGTGCTAAGCTAACGGATGGGTCATGTCAATCACATCATTCTCTAATGATGTGATCCCGTTAATCAAATGACAACTCATGTCTATGGTTAGGAAACTTAACCATCTTTGATTAACGAGCTAGTCAAGTAGAGGCATACTAGTGAGACTTTGTTTGTCTATTTATTCACACATCTACAAAGTTTCCGGTTAATACAGTTCTAACATGAATAATAAACATTTATCATGATATAAGGAAATATAAATAACAACTTTATTATTGCCTCTAGGTCATATTTCCTTCAGTCTCCCACTTGCACTAGAGTCAATAATCTAGATTACACAGTAATGATTCTAACACCCATGGAGTCTTGGTGCTGATCATGTTTTTCTTGTGAGAGATGCTTAGTCAACGGGTCTGCAACATTCAGATCCGTATGTATCTTGCAAATCTCTATGTCTCCCTCCTTGACTTGATCGCGAATGGAATTGAAGCGTCTCTTGATGTGCTTGGTTCTCTTGTGAAATATGGATTCCTTTGCGAAGGCAATTGCACCAGTATTGTCACAAAATATTTTCATTGGACCCGATGCACTAGGTATGACACCTAGATCGAATATGAACTCCTTCATCTAGACTCCTTCATTTGATGCTTCCGAAGTAGCTATGTACTCCGTTTCACACGTAGATCCTGCCACGACGCTTTGCTTAGAACTGCACCAACTGACAGCTCCACTGTTCAATACAAATACATATATGGTTTGTGACTTAGAGTCATCTGGATCAGTGTCAAAGCTTGCATCGACGTAACCATTTAAGACGAGCTCTTTGTCACCTCCATAAACGAGAAACATATCCTTAGTCCTTTTCAGGTATTTCACGATGTTCTTGACCGTTGTCCAGTGATACATTAATCACATGATTGAGTTTCTGTGCATTTAATGTGCATAATTCAAATTATTCTGGGTTTGTTTGGCCTTTTTTATACATTAATTGAGTTTCTGTGCATTTAATGTGCATAATTGAAGTTTGAGCTACAAGCACATGCTCCAGTGCATGAAAAATCACATGTGTGTCCTTGGGTGAATTTATAGGTCCCATGCAAGAAATGGGAATAAAATTCATACATCTGGGCATCGTGGCTCGGCAGGAAAGATTGAGAAACTTGGTTTTTTAATTCCTGTAAATCCAAAACACGCCTGAAAATCATGAAACTTGGCATGGTGTCATGACATGGCACCAACATGCTGCGGTAATTTTTTTGGCCGAATTGGGACAAGCTTTGATGTAAGCTTCTTGCAAACCGGAGCTTCCCTCAAGAAGGCTCGTGGTTCCGAGAGGGAACATGTCACCTCCGTGTGCGAAACGACATACGTACACTGCCTTCTCCCGCCTTAATTTTTTTACACAGGCAGATTAGACCAAATAGAAGTATCATGCCAAATTTTGGAATTATTCCAGGTTCGTTTGGCATTTTTTATACATTAATTGAGTTTCTGCGGATTTAATGTGCATAATTCAAATTTGAACTACAAGCACAGGCTCCAATGCACCAAAGTTGTTTGAAAAATCACATGTGTGTCCTTGGATGAATTTCTAGGTCCTATGCAAGAGATGAGAATGAAATTCAATCATCTGGGCGTCGTGGCTCGGCCGGAAAGATTGAGAAACTTGGTTTTTAAATTCCTGTAAATCCAAAACAAGGCTGAAAATCATGAAACTTGGCATGGTGTCTTGACATGGCACCAGCACGCCGTGGTAATTTTTCTGTCCGATTTGCCAACGCGCACACATTAACAATCAACAAAGTCATTTTGGAACAAGTGCTGTCACGTTACAAATTGGAAACACAAGTATTATTGAAACCATGGGCGTTCTACTTACCAATTACGTGCCGCCACGCGTCCCCTTTTTTTATTGGCTTGGAGGTGCCGTGTGTTGGGGAACGTAGTAATTTAAAATTTTCCTACGCACACACAGGATCATGGTGACGCATAGCAACGAGAGGGGAGAGTGTGTCCACATACCCTCATAGACCTAAAGAGGAAGCGTTAGCACAACACGGTTGATGTAGTCGTACGTCTTCATGATCCGACCGATCCATGTACCGAATGTACGACACCTCCGAGTTTAGCACACGTTCAGCTCGATGACGTCCCGCGAACTCCGATCCAGCAGAGCTTCACCGGAGAGTTCCGTCAACACGACGGAGTGATGATGGTGACGATGTTGCTACCGACACAGGGCTTCGCCTAAGCACCGCTACGATATGGTCGAGGTGGAATATGGTGGAGGGGGGCACCGCACACGGCTAAGAGATCAAGAGATCAATTGTTGTGTCTAGAGGTGCCCCATGCCCCCGTATATAAAGGATCAGGGGAGGAGGCGGCCGGCCAGTAGGAGGGCGCGCCAGGGAGGAGTCCTACTCCCACCGGGAGTAGGACTCCCTCTTTTCCTAGTTGTAGTAGGAGGGGGAAAGGAAGGGAAGGAGAGAGGAGGAGGAAGGGGCGCCCCCCCCTTGTCCAATTCGGACAAGAGGGGGAGGGGGCGTGCGACCTGCCCTAGCCGCCCCTCCTCTTCTTCACTAAGGCCCATCTTGGCCCATTAAACTCCCCGAGGGGTTTCAGTAACCCCCCGGTACTCCGGTATATGTCTGAAACTCCCAGAAACCATTCCAGTGTCTGAACATAGTCGTCCAATATATCAATCTTTATGTCTCGGCCATTTCGAGACTCCTCGTCATGTCCGTGATCACATCTGGGACTCCGGACTACCTTCGGTACATCAGAACACAAAAACTCATAATACAATCGTCACTGAACTTTAAGCATGCGGACCCTACAGGTTCGAGAACTATGTAGACATGAACGAGACATATCTCCGGTCAATAACCAATAGCAGAACCTGGATGCTCATATTGGCTCCTACATATTCTACGAAGATCTTAATCGGTCAAACCGCATAACAACATACGTTGTTCCCTTTGTCATCGGTATGTTACTTGCCTGAGATTCGATTATCGGTATCTCAATACCTAGTTCAATCTCGTTACCGGCAAGTCTCTTTACTCGTTCCGTAATGCATCATTCCGCAACTAACTCATTAGTCACATTGCTTGCAAGGCTTATAGTGATGTGCATTACCGAGAGGGCCCAGAGATACCTCTCCGACAATCGGAGTGACAAATCCTAATCTCGAAATACGCCAATGCAACAAGTACCTTCAGAGACACCTGTAGAGTACCTTTATACCACTCAGTTACATTGTGATGTTTGGTAGCACACAAAGTGTTCCTCCGGTATTCGGGAGTTGCATAATCTCATAGTCATAGGAACATGTATAAGTCATGACGAAAGCAATAGCAACATACTAAACGATCAAGTGCTAAGCTAACGGAATGGGTCAAGTCAATCACATCATTCTCCTAATGATGTGATCCCGTTAATCAAATGACAACTCATGTCTATGGCTAGGAAATTCAACCATCTTTGATTAACGAGCTAGTCAAGTTGAGGCATACTAGTGACACTATGTTTGTCTATGTATTCACACATGTATTATGTTTCCGGTTAATACAATTATAGCATGAATAATAAACATTTATTATGATGTGAGGAAACAAATAATAACTTTATTATTGCCTCTAGGGCATATTTCCTTCAGCCTCCCACTGTGACGCCCGAATAATTAAACTATAGCGATCCCCCGCTAATGATGCCACGTCACCTCGGTTACTGTGGATAAACCCGCGTTAGTTCGAAACCTAGTTCGAATTTCAAATTTAAAACAAATGCAAACAATAAAGTTTTCAAACGTTAAAACTAAAATGTTCGGAGTGTGCCAATTAATGCCTAGATATTTATTTTGAAGAGACCACACTTTTACAGAATGCCTAAGTACTTCAAAATGAATTAAAACAGAAAAAGAAATACGATAAGAAAAGGAAAAAAAGGAAAACAAAAACCAAAAACTAACAAAAAAGAAAAGGAGCCCCCCCACTGGGTCGTGGCCCAACTTGGCCAAACGGCCTCGGCCCACCAGGCCACCACCTAGGACGGCCCACCCCGTCCCCTATATGGCCTCCCCTGGTCAAACCCTAACCCCCTCCCCTACTTCCCCCATGATCCCCTCTCATTCCCCTCCCCCCTATCTGGATCAGGGGGCAACGACACCGATGCCCAACGCACGTCGCCGCCGCCTGGAGCCAAATGGCCGGAGCCCCGCGCCACCCCGACCCCGTCGCCTCGTCCCCCTTGTCGTCGACCCCGTTGCCGTCCTCCTGCTCGACCGCCTCCTCGTCGGACCTCGCGTCTTTGCCCTCTTCCCCGTCGGCCGCTAGCAAGCCTCGGCGCCCCCTCTCCCCATGAACGCCGGTGAGGCCCCCTCGGCCTCTCCTCCTCTCTCTGCCCTCGCACACGACCGCGGCCATCACGCCTCGGGCCGCGTCGAAGCTCGTCGCCCGCGTCGTCCCGCTGCCCCGCGCTCTAGCATTGCCCTCCTCGCCACTGCTCCGCCCGGTCATCGCGACCCCGTCCCGCCCGGTGTGTCACCTCGGCCAAGGCGCCGTCTTGTGGTCGGCTACCGCATCTGTTGCTGCTCCTGCGCTGCGCCCGCTTCTCGCGACCACCACCGTGCCACCGCCCCCGCCTCACCCGCCTGCTCCCCTCGCCCGTCTTTGCCTCGCCCACGCCGGCCTGGCGACCTGCCAGGTCCGCCGCCCTCCCCCACGCCCCTAGGCATACACCTGCTAGGGCTGCGCCCAGCGCCCGCGCCCGCATCGCCTGTTCAGGCAGCCCCCGCGGCACCCGAACCCATTATGGCCCTTAGGGCCTATGACATATGGGCCCCGCCCACATAACGATTTTATAAAAAAGGATTAAAAATAAATTAAAAATAAATTAGTTAATTAATTAACTAAATTAATTAACTTAATTGTTTTTGTTTAGTTAACCTAATTAACTATTGTTAATTGATTAAACAATTATTAGATTAGTTAAATCCTAATTAGAATAAACAGAGTATGACATGCAGGACCCACACGTCAGTTTGACCGAGTCAAGCGTACTGTTGACTGATGACCTCAGCATTGCATCATGGTGACATCTGCAAACACTATTCTGGATAATGTTAGAATTAAATAGATAAATAAATTCTAAAAATGATTTAAAACTTTAGAAAATCATATAAAATAAACCGTAGCTCAGATGAAAATACTTTCTACATGAAAGTTGCTCAGAACGACGTGAAGAATCCGGATACGCAGCCCGTTCGTCCGCCACACATCCCTAACCTATCAAACTCGCAACTTTCCCCCTCTAGTTCATCTGTCCGAAAATGTGAAACACCGGGAATACTTTTCCAGATGTTTCCCCCCTTCGTCGGTACCACCTCCTACCACGTTAGGGCACACCTAGCACCGCGCATTGTCATGTCTTCCATCATCATGCTTATGTTTGCATTATATTTATTGTTTCTTCCCCCTCTTGTCTCGTTAGACACTAAGACCGACGCCGCTACTACCCTGTACGACTACGGTGTTGATTTACCCCTCCTTGCCAGAACAACCAGGCAAGCCCCCCCCCCCCCTTGATCACCAGATATCGCCTATTCCTTCTCTCTACTGCTTGCATTAGAGTAGTGTCGGTGTACTAGAGTAGGGGAACCCTAGTATCCCGAACTCGTGCACGGGCAGTTGCAGCACCCTGCGGCAAGGCTTGCCTAGTGATCGCCAAGGTCCTCCGCGGCTCCTTTGGAGCCATTCAAGACCCCGGCAAGAGGAGCTTGCCGGGAAGGCCACTCAAGGCACGAAGGAAACAAGACCCGGCAAGAGGAGCTTGCCGGAAGGCTGGTGAGCGACAAGCTCCCGGCGCGACAAGGATTCAGCAGCGGCAAGGTGCTTGCCGCGCAGCAACCTCTCTTCATCTTCGCTCCAGCTCATCCGCCAGCGATGTCGCCGTGGGGCTACTCCAGCACGCGTGTCGAAGAGCTGTGCAGCCAGCGAGGAGCAGCGATAGCGGTGCTTGACAAGCTTACCATCGTGGCAAGCGGTGGTGCACTTGCGGTCCTGTTGCCTTTGTTTAGGCGACAGGGGCGGGCATTTATTAATCTTGTCCCTTGCCATCGAGTTAGGTATATGCACCGCACCTTTGCAAGTCGGTGCACCAGCTATAGTTTTCCCATTTTTGCCCTCGTCTACGTTGCCACCTGTGGTGACCCCTTGAGCCTATAAAAGGAGGCCCGTGTGCAACGTAGAAAGGGTTCAGCTCCGTTTGGTTCATTCGACTCACTCGAGACCACACTCACTCAGGCTAGGTTTTGTAGCCCTCATTGCTCCCTAGTAAGAACACAATACAATCAACCAAGCAGCAGTAGGAGTATTATCTCTCCGGAGAGCTCCGAAGCTGGGTAAACCGCTCGTGTGCATCGCCTCGATCTGCTCTTTGTGCAATCTCCGCCCCCCTCCGAACCACAATGGACTCGGTCCACCAGGTCCCATAGGTGTTCGTGGGTCACGATCAGCTTCCCTGACATCTTTGGTGCGCCAGGTAGGGGGCGTCGAGGCTGTGTGAACCTGATCTAGCGGTCACACGAGCAACTTCTTCATCACCATCATCAACATGCCACCGAAGAAGAAGGCTTCGGCGGCAGCAGAGCCGTCCGCGTCAAACCCTCCACCACCGGAGCTGACAAGTGGTGGAGAAGACGCTAGCGGAGGAACCGGCGTCGTTGAGGGAGCCCACGACGCTGCCAAGTCCATAGACAAGGCGGCGCAGACCTCGGCGTCCGGATACGCACCTTGTCCATCTCAGGAGGCGCGGGACCGACAGCGTCATGGTGCTCGCCGCGCCATACGCTCGTTGGATCAAGGCCAAGCTGGAGGATCCCGAGGCCCTCGAGACCAGCATGCACGCCAGCATGCTGGTACGAGCGGAGTACGATCGCCTGGACGGGATGCTGCTCCTTCTAACTTGGTTAGAAGTCCGAGCACATCCCGTTCCTCGCACCGTATGCCATTGCCACCCACCACTCCAGCAGAAGCCTTGGCGAGAGCTCAACTGCTTCTAGACTACCCTCCAACGGCCGACAAGGTCGACGAATGGAGGGCCACCATCCAGAGTCTCATCGGCTTTGCCAATGGCGATACACCGCGGCAACCAACTACATCCTTGCCGCGGCGAGACGACAAGGCACGAGCCGGTGGCGACGAAACCTATGGGGGTGCAACCACCATGCACTCTCCATCCCGAAGGCCAAGATCACCAGCTCCTCGGATCCACATCGACAGCGACTCCACCGCGTCATCAGATCCACGAGCTCGCCGTGATCAGCGCCAAGTTCTTCAAGAACGGCAACAAGAAGACGCTCGAACTCGCATCGAGCACCGAAGAGAAGCGCGGCGTCAATCCGACCAGCGCGTTGGGCCCGCTGTTGACATGAAAGCGCCAGGGGAACCAGGTGACTTGCCGTACGCGGTAGATTGCCATGCGTTCACCCGTGAGCTGCGGCAAGTCCAGTGGCCTGACAATAAAAACTTCAAGCCAGATGTGCCAGAGAAGTATGATGGCAGGACGCATCCATCGGAGTTCCTCAGCATCTACACCATTGTGGTGCAGGCTGCGGGGGGACGAGACAACAAGATCCTCGCCAACTACTTCCCGCTGGTACTCAAGCCAAATGTCAGATCTTGGCTCATGCACTTGCCGGACGGTTCCATATCTTCTTGGGCAGATCTATGCCATCAGTTTGTCGGTGCCTTCACGGTGACCACAAGCCTCATGGCTAAGAGAGTGACCTTCACCGCCGCCTGTAAGGAAGGAGAGTCCTTGCGCAAGTTCATTCAGAGATTTAGCCGTGTGCACTACAACATCCCGATGTCCACCCCGCCAGGTGATCAGCGCGTTTCATCGAACGTGCGGAACCGCAGGATGAGGGAGGAGATGGCGATGTGTAAAGTCAAGGACGTCGATGAGCTGTATGCCTTGGCCGACAAGTGTGCGTCTCAAGAAGGGAGAAGACTCGAGGAGAGAATGCGAAGCGGATCTCGACAAGTGAGGAGACCGCCCGGCAAAGAAGAGCTGGCGGCGGAACAACAGAAAGAAGAAGAGCAAAGAAGTACTAGTTGTCTAGCAGTCCGGCAACGGAGGTGGCGCCAAGAAGGCCAAGGTTGGTGGCTCCAGCAAGGAGGTTGCCGTTGACACCGACCGCCAAGCTGTGGCGGCCGCCGACAAGCATGACAGCTCCAACAAACAGTACTGTAAGATTCACCGCACCAAGGGCCATGACCTCCAGAGCTGCAAGAAAGTCGAGCAGCTTGTTGAACTGCAAAAGGCTGAGTACGAGCGGCGAGACAAGGAGAAGGCCCAGGAAGGTGCAGGGGCAGCTAGCAAGAAGAGACCCGGCCGGGGAGGACGCCGCGGCAAGGCCAAACAGCGGCAAGGAGACAGACCTCCCCGCGGCAGCGACAAGGATGAAGACGAAGATGACGATGAGGATATGGAGGACGATGAAGCTGATGAGCAGGAGTTTCAGAAAGCCACGGACGTTCTCTTCGTAGACGGCGGTGCTTCTCTGCATACCTCACACCGCCAACTCAAACAGTGGATGCGGGAGGTTAATGCAGCAGAACCATCTGTAGAGTCACGTAGACCTCTAAAGTGGTCCAGCACGCCTATCATCTTCGATATTGAGGACCACCCTGATCGCGTAACTGCGGTCGGGTGCTTGCCGATGTTGGTCTCACCAACTATCCGCAACCTCAAGGTCACCAAGATGCTAGTTGACGGCGGGGCCAGCTTAAACCTGATCTCCTCCGCAGTGCTCCAGAAGCTTCAAATCCCTGACAGCGAGCTCGAAGAGACTGGAACTTTCCAAGGAATCAACCCAGGAAGGAGCAAGCCGAAGGGGAAGATCACGCTGCCGGTAACATTTGGCAGCGAGCTAAACTTCAGGACTGAGAGGGTCACGTTCGACGTTGCTGATTTTCCGTTGCCCTACAATGGAATACTTGGCCGTCCAGCACTCGCCAAGTTCATGGCAGCCTCTCATTATGCATACAATTTGCTCAAGATGCCCGGCCCGATAAGTGTCATTTCTGTTCATGGCGAAAAGAAAGATGCTCTTATCTGCGCCGACAAGATTTACCGGGATGCAGCAGCTGCAACAGAAAGCAAGTCACTTGCCGCTGAAGCTCCCGGGGGGAAGAAGAAGACCAAGTCCGGCAAGAGCTCTGATGCCCACTCCGGCAAGCGCACCTCCACGGAGTACTGCGCTACCGTCGAAGACGCACCATCGAGCTCCACCGGCAAGTGCAAGAAGATGATGGCAGCTCCGCCGAAGACCAAGAAGGTGCCCGCCAAGGAGGACGGCACTGGTGGTACCTTCACCATCAGTGCCACTCTCGACCCTAAATAGGAAGGCGAGTTTGTTGCTTTCCTGCGGGCGAATGTCGATGTGTTTGCATGGCAACCGTCCGACATCCCTGGTGTTCCCAGGAAAGTAATTGAGCACCACCTAGCTGTCTGTCCTCATGCGCGGCCCGTCAAGCAAAAAGTAAGGAAGCAGGCAGTGGAGCGCCAAGAGTTCATTGCAGAAGAGATCAAGAAATTGGAAGCAGCAGGCCTTGTCAGAGGAGTACTCCATCCCACGTGGTTGGCCAATCCGGTAGTTGTACGCAAGGCAAATGGGAAATGGAGACTTTGTATTGACTTCACAGATGTTAATAAAGCTTGTCCCAAAGACTCATTTCCCTTGCCACGCATCGACCAGATTGTTGACTCCACGGCTGGATGTGATTTGCTTTCATTTCTTGATGCATACTCAGGATATCATCAGATCTTCATGGCAGAAGAAGATGAAGAGAAAACCGCATTCATTACACCATGTGGCACATACTGTTTCATACGGATGCCTTTCGGTTTGAAGAATGCTAGTTCAACGTTTGCAAGAGTGGTCCACGACGCTTTTGAGCCCCAAATGCACAGAAATGTAGAAGCCTACATGGATGACATAGTGGTCAAGAGCAAGGACAAAGCAACTCTGGTTCAAGATTTGGATGAGACTTTTGCAAATCTGCGCAAGATCAACCTCAAGCTCAACCCCGAGAAGTGCGTGTTTGGAGTTCCTTCCGGCAAGCTTCTCGGGTTCTTCGTGTCTCAGCGGGGAATTGAGGCCAACCCCGACAAGATCAAGGCCATTGAGCAGATTGAAGCACCAAGGCGCGTCAAGGATGTACGAAGACTTGCCGGTTGCATGGCTGCTCTCAGCAGGTTTATCTCTAGGTCTGCTGGCGGCATACGCCTCGCCATTTTTCAAGATTTTGAAAAAGGCAGGTCAATGAAATGGACTCGAGCGGAGGCTGCGCTGCAGGATTTGAAGAGGTACCTGTCCTCCACTCCAATACTTGTCGCACCTAGGCCACAAGAGAAGTTGCTGCTATATATAGCGGCAACCAATCAAGTGGTTAGTGCTGCGTTAGTAGCGGAGAGGGAGGCGGATGACGAGCCGGCAACCATGGCAGATACATCCAGCGACAAGCAGGGGGCTTCACCGTCAAGCTCTGGTCCCGACAAGGACGGATCTGCGCAGGATTGCGAGAAGATGCAGAAAAAGATGGTGCAGCGCCCAGTCTACTTTGTCAGTTCCCTTCCGCAGGGGGCTAGGTCAAGGTACTCTAGTGTGCAGAAATTGCTTTTCGGCCTCCTCATGGCCTCGAGAAAGCTGCGCCATTACTTCCAAGCACATGAGATAACAGTCGTCACTCGCTTTCCGCTAAAGAGGATATTGCAAAATCCAGAAGCAACAGGCAGGATTGTCGAGTGGGCCTTGGACTGTCAAGCTTTGGCCTCAAGTTCAAAGCACTTCAACTATTCAAAGAAGAGCACCGCAGAATTTATAGCGAGTGGGCCTTGACGCAAGATGAAGAAATTCGAGCGAGCATCCCGTTAAGGAAGCAAGTAAAGAGTGGCTGATGTACTTTGATGGTGCCTTCTCGCTGCAAAGGCGCCCGGTGCGGCGTCTTGCTTATCGCACCACCGGTGAGCACCTCAAGTACATAGTCCAGATGCACTTTCCCAAGGAACAAGCAACAAATAATCTGCAGTATGAGGGCTTGCTTGCGGACTCGAGATAGCGATGAACCTTGGGATTAGGAAGCTCATTGTCAGGGGTGACTCGCAGCTTGTCGTCTGCCAAGTGAACAAAGATTATCAGAGTCCGTTGATGGAAGCCTACGTTGATGAAGTGAGAAAGCTAGAAGAACACTTTAAAGGCCTGCAAATGGAACATGTTCCAAGAGCTCAGAATGATATTGCTGATGGCCTGTCAAAGTGCGCCGCACTCAAGTTACCTGTGGAACCAGGGATTTTTGTGCTCAAGCTGACTCAACCAACTGTAACACCATCAACTGGACAGAACAAGAAGAGGAAGTTGGTTTCTGGTGACTACTTTCCAGCAGAGCTCCCTGAAGCCGCCACCAAGAAAGTCCCCAAAATCAACGCAGATATCGCTGAGGAGCAGTCTGCTCCGACAAGCCCTAGGGTTTGTTTCGTTGAAGCAAACGCTCCCGACAAGTTTGGCTCCGGCAAGCTTGCCGGGGAACATCAAGCTCCGGCTGAGCTGCAGGTTCTTGCCGTAGAAGCTGATGTTCCCAAGAGCGCAGATGTGCCTTTAGTTCTTGTTGTCGAGCATAAGCTCCAACATGGGCACAGCAGATCGTCCATTTCCTTGAGACAGGAGAACTTCCGAAGAGCAAGAAGAAGCGGAGAGAGTAGCCCGGCAGTCAAGTATGTACCAGTTTGTCGACAAAGACACTGTCTGTAAGAAGACTCAACGGTGTGAAATTGAAGTGTATTTGCGGGAAGATGGGCGAAGCTGTTGGCGAGAGATACATGGAGGCATATGTGGTCACCACATTGGCGCAAAAGCACTTGCCGCAAAGCTTTCCGGCAAGGTTTCTTTGGCGGAAGCCCTCCAGATGCAACCGCACAAGTAACCAAGTGTGAAGCGTGCAGTTCCATTCAAGCAGATACACCAGCCAGCTCAAGCTCTCCAGACGATCCCTTTATCCTGGCCATTTTTGGTGCAGGGCTCGACATCCTCGGCCCTTTTCCCGAGCTGTCGGGGCTTTGAGTACTTATGCGTTGCAATCGACAAGTTCACAAAGTGGCGGAAGTGGAAGCGATGAGGAAGGTGACAAGACAACGGCGATCAAGTTCTTGGTCAATTGTTTGCCGCTTTGGGATTCCCAACAGGATCATCACCGACAACGGCACACAATTCACGAAGTCGCACCTTCATGCAATCGTCCAAGATCTTGGTGCCAAGGTCTGCTTTGCTTCGCTGCTCATCCAAGAAGCAGCGGTCGGCGAGAGGGCAAACGGCTGAAGTGCTGCGAGGACTCAAGACCGTAACTTTCGACGGGCTGCACAAGTGCGGAAGAAAGCGGATTGAGGAGCTGCGGTGGTTCTTTGGTCGATCGGACGACGCCAAATCGAGCCACCGGCCCGACACCTTCGCTCTAGTCTATGGAGCAGAGGCAGTTCTCCCCACGGAACTTCGTATCTGGGTCACCTCGAGTGCTCGCTTATGATGAGCTTGAGCAAGAGCAGCTGCGACAAGATGACGCGCTGCTCCTTGAGGAGGATCGTCTTCAGGCTGCTGTATGAGCTGCTCGTTACCAGCAAGCTTTGCGCCGCTACCATAGCCGCAAAGTTAGTGCCAGAAGTTTCGAGGAAGGCGACCTTGTTCTTCGGCGCGTTCAATCCGCCAAGAATTCCAAAAAGTTGACACCGAAGTGGGAAGGCCCTTATCGGGTGAAACGAGTCACTAGGCCTGGCGCTGTCCGCCTTGAGACCGAAGATGGCGTTCCGGTGAGCAAATCCTGGAATATAGAGCATCTTCGTAAGTTTTACCCATAGGGCACGGTTGCCGGAACCTGTTCCGGCAACCACCCTTTTGTACGAGTCTTGCCGCTATTGCATGTAATCCTTTGTACAAAGCCGGGCGCAGACCCCGTGCATCAGTAAAGCTCATGTGTTGCGCACAACTTGTCAAATGCATGCTTTCATAATCGTTTATGCATGTGTTATCTAACATTTTGTGCAGCATCCACACCCGGTAAGCAATAACGAGCCTCGAGGATCCATAACCTTATTTTCTCTTCTTTCTTCTCAAAAGAAGGCAAGGTTCCTTCGCCCACAAGTTAACCGGGGGGGAAGGAGAAGATAATGGTGTGGACCGCCAAGTGTCGCTCGAGGAAGTATCGCCTTGCCGGGAAGCAAAAGACAGAAAAGCTAAGTTGCCAAAGTTTGAGCAATCAATTTTTAAATTTTTAAGTTATCTTCCTCGAACGATAGTACTTTGTATGGAAAACCTGTGCGCGAAGGAACCAACTCGCGGCTGGTTTGCGCCCTTACTTTGTTTCGAGTCCGCTCAACAACTTAAGTGAGCTGCAACCAGTTGCGACAAGGTTGCTTGTCAGAGGCGGCATTGCCAGCAGGCTGCTGACGTTCCGCACTCAGCGCTCGCGGCAAAGGTGCCCGCGCCGACAAGTTCCCTAAAAGCGTAGGGTACAAACATACAAAGGAAGGAATCGAGTAAAGGAAATAACATTGCAATCGTTACCTAAGATAGAGTATATTACAAAATAACTTGTCGCTGATCTAATAAATTGTTCTCCTAAACATGATCAACAGCGACAAGGGAAAGATAAACTTAGCGGCCTAGTCCACGCGGTCGCCATCAACCCTCTTCACTCCGCTCACCCTGTCCACAATGGGTGCGACAAGGGCCTTGAGCGCTTCGGCGTCGCCGGTTGGCGGCGAGGGACTTGAGGGCGTTGGCGAAGGCGGCGCTGGATTGCGGAAGGCCACCTTCATCAGCACCTTACGAAGAGCCCTGCACAGATTTGGCGCGACTTCGTCGGCCAGCTGCTGGGATCTCCTCCGGAGCGGCTGGAGAGCCGTCAACACGCTCTTGAAGAACAGGCTGAGCTTGGCGCTGGGCTGCGAGATGCTCGTCGGTGGAGTACCGAGATCCACCATCCCCATCTCCATCAGCTCCTTGTCAATGGCGGCGGCGGTATCCACAAGGCCCTCCGTCCGATGCATCACATTCTCTTTGAAGGTGTAATGGGCGTTCGTGGCATTCGCCAAAGAACTCCTCGTTGGCCTTGATCTTCTCCGACAAACGCACTTCCCGCTCCTTGGCGCCATCTAGCGTCTGCGTCAAGGTAGACAGCTTCAGCTCAAGATCTGCCTTGGAGTCCTTGGCGGCGTCGAGCTCTTTGATCTTCTCAGCGAGACGGCCCTGCAACTCACCAAGAGTGTAGGCGTCCTTCTCGCTTCGTGCTTCAGCGGGTGACCTCCTCGCCGCTCTTACGGAGGGTGGCCTCCAGCTCGTCACCCTCGTCTCTAACTCCTTCTTGGCGGCCTCGGCGGCGGCAGCGTCCTTTGCCTCCTTGAGTGCTCCACCAATTGATTGCTCGCTGCAAGATCTTCCTCATAGCTGTCGAGGTTGATCTTCCGCTTCGCCACCGCCTTCTTCTTGCAGATAGCTTCTCCGCAAGCCTTTGCTGCTCTTGACTTGGCCTTCTCAAGGATGAAGGCTGTGCGCTCTTCGGAGAGTTGCTCCCCGCTCTGTTATGTCCCGGAGAGTTTCTTTGTTGGCGCCACGGAGCTCTTCTGCGCTTCTCCATGTCAGCTCCGCCCTTGCGACAAGTGCTTCCTCGACTCCAGCTTAGCTTATCGGGCGCGGTAGAGCGACAGGCTTTCTTCAGCAGCTGCTCCTCCTCGAACTTCGCCATCTGCTGCTGCTTGGCGCGTCAACTAGCGACAGCCCAGCGGAGGCGAGCAGCTCCTCGTCGAAGGTCTCTCCTCGACCGGCGCCTGGAGCTCGACGCCCATGGAAGCTTGATGAAGACACCGTCGCCGGCCTTCAGATAGGCGCCGGGCTGGGGCTCTTCGGAGCCTGGTGCTGCATCGGTGGCGGAGGGATCGGCGGTCGGTGTAGCGCCTGGCGCTCCTGCGGCCTCGAAGTGCGTCGGTCGATCACTGCACCCTCCCTAGCCTCTGCGCCAGCAGCCTTGGCGATATCCTCGCCGACAGACCCATCGGCGCCAGCCTCCTCCTCCATGTTGGCGGCGTCGTCATTGTTGCCGCGCACATCCTCCTCACCGGCAACCTCAGTCTCCATCGGCTCTCCGGCAGATGGATCTGATGATCAGAAAAAGAAAGAACAGTCAAGCAAATGTTCGAAAAGAAGAACAGAAGAAAAGGAACCCAAGGGAAATTTTTAAGCAAGGAGATTACCTGCAATGGGATCTGTGGCCGCGGTTTCCACCACCGGAGGATAGTTGGCGCTGCCCCTTGTTGGAGAAACATCCCTTGTCGGAGAGGCCTCCCTTGCCGGAGAGCGCTCCCTCGCCGGAGAATTCTCGCTTGGCGGCGTGGTTGAAGCGCATGCAAACTTGGGAGTGACTTCCGGGGCCTCCTCGATGAGGCTGCTCTGCTCCTACACAAATCAACAAGTCAGATATCGGTGAAGGAGCACCCATGCACACCTCACCGTAAGAAATAAACCAATTACTTACGGCTGGGGGCAGTCTTTGGGGCTGCTCTGAAAGGTTGCGGATCGGCAGGGGGTCTCAGACGCGCCTCCTGTCGCCGCGGGAGGATCGTCTTCGATGACAACCACCGGGGTCTTGGCTCTCTTCGACGCCCTCTGAGCCAGCGTCCTGCAGAAGGAAAGGGTTCAGAACGAAGAAAGTCAGATACAAGACAAAAACAGCAAAATGAAGGAATACTAGTACAGCGACAAGATCTTACTCTTCTTCTTCTTCTTCGGAGCTGAGAGCGGAGAAGTCGAATTCCTCTCCACCTCCGGTGCGACGAGCTGGAAGAGTATGCTCCCTCGGACGCTTGGCGGGTGCGGGAGCCGTGGTCCCAGAAGGCCCCGCTCCGGTTGCTGTGGCAGCGTGAGGCGCTCCCGCGGCAACAGAGCTTGTCGCGGTGGAGCGCGTCGCGCGGTGCGACGGCTTTTGGCCCGTCTGCCGCCCCGCCACTTCCCCAGTCTTGCGGAGGCGCCTTCTTGGTGCAGCTGCGGGCTCCTCCCGCGACAAGTTATCTGAAGGTGGAGGGGAGGCGCCCCCGGCAGGCTCGTTCAGCTCAGCGTCGGGCTCGGCCTGCTCCTCCTCGCCGGCGAGCTCCTCTCAATCGGCAAGGCTTGCCGCCTCGGCTGCCTCTGCCTCCTCCACAGTGAACCCAAACACGCCAGCAGCAGCAGCTGCTGCCGCCTCCTCCGACCTTGTGGCAATGCGCGCCATCTCTTGCTCGGTGGTGTCGCGGGTGAGCAACCTCTGCTCGTCGGCGCGGATCGGCACCTCTTCCAAGCTGTGGAAGAACTGCCGCACGATGTCGTCGGAGGGCTCTTGCCAGGTTGGAATGATCCCATGGGAATCGCACAGGGGCATCATGGCGCAGATGCGGTCAAGAGAAGAATTGTTGCACAAAGGAATGACCCCCCTCGGCAAAATGAACCATTCGGGGTGGTCAGGGTCATGCTTGAACAACTCCAGCAGCATGGCGTCCAACTCTAAGACAGTGAAATTCCAATTGAGGCCCGGGCGCAACCTCATGATATCTGCGGGTTTTGGAACTCCCAAGCAGGCCTCCTCCTCTCTTGCAAGGGAAGCGATCGGCGGCGAAGAAATCTCGCCAAGCTGCGCCTCACGGTGAGTCCGGCAAGCTCGAGGCGCAAGATCCGGTCACTGCTATCTTCAACCTAGCATCCTCCGCGCCAAGTTGCTCCAATCATTGCAGCGCACTATGGGAGTTTGGCGCTGGGCAGTAAAAGGCTGTGGGTCCTCCTCTACAATCCAACACCAATCGGCTCTCCACTCTTCCCACTTGCTGCGGAGCTCTCCTCAAGATAGGAGTCTTTCTTGCGATCCACGGAGATCCAAGCAATTCCTTGACAAGTGGCTCTCCTCTCGACGCGGGGCATGAAGAAGTGGCGGAAAAGGGCTACATTTGGGTGGACTCCGACAAAGTTCTCGCAGAGGTGTCGAAACCGCCATGGTCGAACGGCGTTGGGGTGAAATCAAGGAGGCGAAACCCGTAGGTATTCATGACATCGCAGAAGAATTCGGAAAAGGCGGGCAGAGCCCGCAGAGAAGAAGAGCGAAGAAGGGATACCCGACGAAACATTCTCGGATGCGGCGGCAGAGATCACCCTCGTCTTGTGGTGCGCCAGCGTCTCCGTCGACCGAAAGAGGTAATCGCCTCCGCAGCTCCTTTGCGTCGGCTGGGGTCGAAGAGGGCCCGCTCCTTGCGCAGCGCCATGAGCCGCTGCGCCGGCCGACTTCACGCCTTTCCCTTGTCGGCCTTCGCCCATGGCGGAGGTGATGGAGGAGTCCGGGCGTTGATGGCGCCGGTGGCAATGGGGGGCGGGCGTCGCTCTCTTTGGACTTGAGAAGAAGGGGGGGCGAAGGTGGTTTTCAAGATGTGACAAAGAATGGCAAGGTGGGCGTCTTGCCTGTTTCCCTTATAAGGGGCGAGGGGGGCGACGTTCGCTTTTCAATTAAAAAAGCCCCCACGATCTCTCCCACGATGCCACGTCCGAGCATGCCGTTCGTGGGGGCGTGGTGGGTCCGAGAGCAGCTCACGATCTAGGCAGCGTGCCCGTGCTTTGTTTTGGGCACAGCCCAACAGAGCTTGGCGCCGTGTGTGGCCCAGCCGGGGCTCTGTCGGTGTACTAGAGTAGGGGTACCCTAGTATCCCGAACTCGCACGGGCAGTTGCAGCACACCAGCGGCAAGGCTTGCCTAGTGATCGCCAAGGTCCTCCGCGGCTCCTTTGGAGCCATTCAAGAACAAAGTATTCAAGACCCGGCAAGAGGAGCTTGCCGGAAGGCCACTCAAGGCACGAAGGAAACAAGACCCGGCAAGAGGAGCTTGCGGGAAGGCTGGTGGCGACAAGCTCCGGCGCGACAAGGATTTAGCAGCGGCAAGGTGCTTGCCGCGGCGAGCAACCTCTCTTCATCTCCGCTCCAGCTCATCCGCCAGCGTGTCGCCGTGGGGCTACTCCGAACGCGCGTGTCGAAGAGCTGTGCAGCCAGCGGGGTGCAGCAATAAGCGGTCCTGACAAGCTTACCATCGTGGAAAACGGTGGTGCACTTGATGGTCCCTGTTGCACTGTTTAGGCGACAGGGACGGGCATTTATTAATCTTGTCCCTTGCTGTCAGAGTTAGGTATATGCACTGTACACTATACAAGTCGGTGCACCAGCTACAGTTTTCCCATTTTTGCCCTTGTCTACGTTGCCGCCTGTGGTGACCCCTTGAGCCTATAAAAGGAGGCCCGTGTGCAACGTAGAAAGGGTTCGGCTCCGTTCGGTTCATTCGACTCACTCGAGACCACACTCACTCAGGCTAGGTTTTGTAGCCCTCATTGCTCCCTAGTAAGAACACAATACAATCAACCAAGCAGCAGTAGGAGTATTATCTCTCCGGAGAGCTCCGAAGCTGTGTAAACCGCTCGTGTGCATCGCCTCGATCTGCTCTTTGTGCAATCTCCGCCCCCCTCCGAACCACAAGGGACTCGGTCCGCTAGGTCCCATAGGTGTTCGTGGGTCACGATCAGCTTCCCCGACAAGTAGTGTAGCATGTTACTGCTTTCGGTTAATCCTATTATGCTGCATAGCCTGTCATTGTTGCTACAATTATTGATACCTTTACCTGCTATCCTAATGCTTAGTATAGGATGCTAGTGTTTCATCAGTAGCCCTACACTCTTGTCCGTCTGCCATGCTATACTACTGGGCCGTGATCACTTCGGGAGGTGATCACGGGCATATGATATATACTTTATACTGTTACATTACTTATGATACTGTTCGGAGATGGGGGCTGAAGGGGCAGGTGGCTCCATCCCGGTAGAGGTGGGCCTGGGTTCCCGACGGCCCTCGACTGTTACTTTGCGGTAGAGCGACAGGGCAGGTTGAGACCACCTAGGAGAGAAGTGGTCCTGGCCCTAGTCGGTGTTCGCGGTTACTTCATAATAACACGCTTAACGAGATCTTGGTATTTGATCTAAGTCTGGCCACTAGCCTATATGCACTAACCAACTACGCGGGAACAGTTATGGGCACTCGACGTCGTGGTATCAGTCGAAGCCTTCTTGACGTCAGCGACTGAGCGGCGCGCGCCTGATTGGACTAGAACACCTGCTAGGTTAGGTCTGCTTCCGGCCGCGTTCGCAACATGCAAGTGTGCAAAGGGCGATGGGCCCAGACCCCTGTGCCATAGGATTTAGACCGGCGTGCTGACCTCTTTGTTGTGCCTAGGTGGGGCTGCGACGTGTTGATCTTCCGAGGCCGGGCATGACCCAGGAAAGTGTGTCTAGCCAAATGGGATCGAGCATGTTGGGTTATGTGGTGCACCCCTGCAGGGAAGTTTATCTATTCGAATAGCCGTGTCCCTCGGTAAAAGGACGACTCAGAGTTGTACCTTGACCTTATGACAACTAGAACCAGATACTTAATAAAACACACCCTTCCAAGTGCCAGATACAACCCGGTGGTCGTTCTCTAACAGGGCAACGAGGAGAGGATCGCCGGGTAGGATTATGCTATGCGATGATACTTGAAGAACATCAATCTACTCTATTCTACATGCTGCAAGATGGAGGCTGCCATAAACGTAGTCTTCGACAGGATTAGCTATCCCCCTCTTGTCCGTCATTCTGCAGGTCAGTCCACCGATATAGCCCCTTTACACATATACCCATGCATATGTAGTGTAGATCCTTGCTTGCGAGTACTTTGGATGAGTACTCACGGTTGCTTTTCTCCCTCTTTTCCCCCTTTCCCTTCTACCTGGTTGTCGCAACCAGATGTCGAACCAGGGCGGGACGCCACCGTCGGCATTTACTCCTACTACACCGGAGGTGCCTACTACTACGTGCAGGCCGCTGACGATGACCATGAGTAGTTTAGGAGGATCCCAGGCAGGAGGCCTGCGCCTCTTTCAGTCTATATCCCAGTTTGTGCTAGCCTTCTTGAGGAAAACTTGTTTAACTTATGTATGTATTGCTTCCGTTGACTCGTCCATGATCGAGCACTTGTATTCGAGCCCTCGAGGCCCCTGGCTTGTATTATGATGCTTGTATGACTTATTTTATTTTAGAGTTGTGTTGTAATATCTTCCCGTGATCCCTGATCTTGATCGTACACGTTTGCGTGTATGATTAGTGTATGATTGAATCGGGGGCGTCACAAGTTGGTATCAGAGCTGACTACCTGTAGGAATCCCCCTTCCACACTCCTTGGCCGAAGTCGAGTCTAGTCATTGCAAAGCTTTTACTAACATGGTTGTGTGTCTTACGGGCCCACGTCGCCATTTGGTGGAATTAGGATCTTTTATTCCTCGTCTATACTCTGGGATTATGATCTCTCTTGTACTCGGGTTAAATGATTTTGCTAACTCTAACACTAGGTTCTCGTAACTACTTCCTCTCGGAGAGCCCTCACTCCAGATGATTGCTTGGTGCATCGAAGGATTCCGAAGATACCCTCCGATGTTCTTTTGAGACTTTCTGCCATCGCTATTGCAATTCCCTACCACTGATAAATCCCTATGGATAACTACATACGCTTGCCATTCATACAATCATTCCCCGTTGATCTTGTTGCTACAATATACCTCAAAATTCTTTCTATTGTTCTGAGAACCATTTGTGCCTACTGCCTTGCAATTCTTTGCCACATGAATACCCCTGCGGATAATTCTTCACACTTTCCGAGTATCTGCTCATCCCAAGTTGTTCATGTGTTTCACAAAGGTCTGCGAAATACAATCCGATCTTTGAAAAATCCTTAGCAACTTATTGCTATTAAAATTCTTACGTGATTGTGTTATGATTAATCCCATAAGTCTGGTAATCTTATTGGCATACTTTATCATTATCATTTTGAGTCCATTGATTCAATATGTGCGAATGCACACAATCATCAATCCACCCTTCTAAATTATCTTTTCGGCTCAGACGTCATTTTGAACATGAGCTGGTTCTCGACCAAACTATTTGTCGTCGAATGTACCCCTAAGTCTATTCAACTTATACATTCTTAATCAGAGCGTTTGCTTCTGATCCCTTGGTGAGAAATCATAGTTCCTTTACATTTGAGCTTTGAATTAGTCAGTTGTTTCTATATTCCAACGCCTTTGCATCGTTTCTTCTTCTGATTGTGTGCTGATGCTCACATCAGCTTCGTTGTGGACTGTCAGTTCCTTTGTTGGGTTTTATCCGACAATGTCCTTCCTATTCAGTCACTTTGGAAGTTCTTTCCCCGATACATAATGCCACTGGTAAATACTATTCTCGGATTTGGCCAACCATGCTCTGTTTTTGAGCTGGTGATAATTACTCTCGAAGCTTGTGGTATATGTTTCTAAGATGCCCCGATGGGTTGAACCTATGCCTTCCTTAATCTGTGTGAACCCGAAAGTTTTCCAAGGTTCATACTCCTCTGGTAATTCACCAGGTAGATCTTCACACTCAAATCATTTTTAGTAGACTAGTGAATGAAAGGTTATGCATTGGAGAAGTGGGAGTCGGCCTTGAACTTTGTGTTCATGCCCATGGACACGATGTAGAAGTTATCATGAAAGCTTCTCTTAAATTAATTATTCCCTTGGTATAAGTTCGTCTTATATCTGGGATCTGGCCTTTTGCAATCGTGGTTCTGACCATGTTCTCCTTTAAATACCATTTCTCGTGCAAGTTTAAGCACTTGTCTTCTGCAGAGCAATAACCTAGTCCAATCTCTACTTTGATCTATCGTCGAGCATTACCCCCCCTGGTATCTCGAGATTATCATGGAACTGCATAACCTCTTATGAGTTCTTCAACAAGTATTACATTCTCACTGATTCCAATTTTTCACGGGCTCTAAGTTATGAAACACTCGAAGACATCGGTAACTGAACCGAGTCCGCACTACGGTTCAACAACTCTTAGTAATCTTATTTATGTACGAGTTTGCACCCGATCACGCCATTCCTAGCCTGTTTGGCTATATCATTGTCGTGATGATTTTAACTATGCTACCTGGTCCTTCTTCTCGGAGCACAATTTTTGGCGATGAGCTAACCTTACGTCGATCTTCCTCGTCTTATCGTTTCACCTCAAACAACAAGCTTGATTCCGATTTGGTGTCGTATCCGTGGTTCCAATACTCTTATGTTGCATCAGTCCTTTAACTTGATGTCATCGCTGATCGATTACATCTTCATGAGATCTTTCGACAAATGTGTCGTGATCATCATCAGCATTCCGAGCTCTTCCAGGATATCAATTGAATTCATGATGAGAAATACCATCCTTGCCCTCGAGGATTTGTTTTATCATTGACCACTTTATTGCCTTCCGTTCAACACAAACTTGTTCGTGTTTTGTGTTATACCTTGAGATCCTTGCCATCCAGCATTTGTTCTTCTTTACCTTGGAGTATTACCATCTTTTATGTCAAGAATGTCGTAAGAATTTCACCACCTCTTAAGAATTCTTGATACAGGTGATCCTTCTTGCCATATCCATTCATTCCTTGGTCCCCGTGTTGTTTCTAACCGGAGAACCGATAATTGAACTATGATGTGCGACTTCAAAACTTCTAGCAACCCTATTGCTTTGAATTTAATGGTCGATATTTCATTCTTAGACTATTAGTTATCGAATCATCATTCTAACATTGATCGTACTACCTAATCCCATGTTTCCAGTGCACTTTTCAGCCAATGTTTAATTATGTATGTTTTCCTCGAGCATACATCATTATATCATTTGATCCGACAAATTTTATCTCCTTGTTCACATAACTGTGGAAATCCACCTTTTTGGAAATCTCGAGGATTGTCGCTGACTCCATCAGCTACCCCCTCACCCCTTTCCTTGGTTTAATGATGAACTCTTGTTTCAGAACTTGCTTCCATAGTTCTTTTCCCTGAGAACCTTGCAATGTCACCTTGACAATTTGTGTTGGACCTTTCTTCTCAGGCATCCTGAGTCTGAGGCTGCCACCTATCAGAACTGAATCTTGGTCTATTATGATGGTTGGAACATATTTCCAAGAGATATAACTTTGGTCTTTATATGACCCGGTAAGGTGGTGTCATACCTATCCCACCTGGCCAAAGGCCATTACGTTATAGTTCCCTTTTAGCAATGTTATCCATTCTTCCATGAGGAAACTATAAGATTTATTCTACAAGTTGTTCCTGATGAATCATTCGTGTATCCAAAGTACGACCTTTGCTTGAACACCATGTCAATGATATCTCGAAGCATGTCTATGGTACTCCGTTATTCAACAAAAACACTTGAAGCGAATGCTACATTTTCTTTATCAATCATCCAAACATCATTTTATGGGTAATGTCATGAAATTCCTCCCCCTTACCTAAATGGGTTTCTACTTCCTATCCTGTCATGGATATCATGCTCCGCTTGTCCTTGGAAAGGATATACACCTGATAATCTGATAAACACCTTTTCCTTTCCATTGTTCTGTTAATCTGATAAACACCTTTTCCTTTCCATTGTTTTGTTTAACCTTTCTGATGATCATTATGATCTAAGTAGTATTAATTCCCTGCTTATGTAAACCCCTCGGTGTACAATTCTGTCAGTAAGACCCTGTTACTTTTGTTGATGACATTCCGGTAAACATCGATGGACGAGAACTTTACCTATTGGTCCGCCTTGTTGCAACAAGCAGGAAAATGGTTCTCTTCATCCCTCGCCCTTGGTACCAACGATGCAGTCAACATAACTGACCGGTTATTCTCTGACATGCCTTGCTATCATGACCGTGCCAGATGTCAACGCCCTTCCTTATTTTAACCCACGTGGTGGGTCCATAACCCACAGTTCCACATGATCGAAACCTGACTCTCCTGTACACCCCTGTTCCCGAAGTAATTCCTCGTGTGTGGCCTCGTATGTAATTCACGAGCCACCGTCTGAGAGATCATCAATTTTGGTATCAGACACAATACTTATTCCTATTGCTTGGAACCCCTTTTACGCCCTGTTTCAGGCATCGAACGATTGCCTGCCCGCTCAAAACTTCCCATGATACCTCCTTACTTTGCTCTCGATATTTTCTTAAGTTTCAAATCGAGAGTTACTTGCCTCCACCTTCCCCGATGTTATCGACCAGATGAACCTTGCAGAGGTCCGTTCTCCTAGAATACCCACCCTTTATTCTTTTGTAAGTACGATGGAGTTCCAAAAAAAGACGTCGACATCATCATGATGACCTGAAATAGAAAATTGAAGACATCAACGAAAGGGATTAACTTCTTCAAGAAGAGCAGCAAAGATCGAGAAGATCCGTTAAAATTTCGTAACCAGACTTTTCCCCCTTACTCCCCCTCTTAAATCTCGGGACGAGATTTCTTATAGTGGAGGAGAATTGTGACGCCCGAATAATGAAACTATAGCGATCCCCCACTAATGATGCCAAGTCACCTCGGTTACTGTGGATAAACTCGCATTAGTTCGAAACCTAGTTCGAATTTAAAATTTAAAACAAATACAAACAATAAAAGTTTTCAAACGTTAAAACTAAAATGTTCGGAGTGTGCCAATTAAATCCTAGATATTTATGGTGAAGAGACCACGCTTTTACAGAATGCCTAAGTACTTCAAAATGAATTAAAACAGAAAAGAAATAAGATAAGATAAGGAAAAAAAGGAAAACAAAAACCAAAAACTAACAAAAAATAAAAGGCCCCCCAGGGGGTGGCCCAACCAATAAACGGCCTCGGCCCACCAGGCCACCACCTAGGCCGGCCCACCCAGTCACCTATATGGCCTCCCCTGGCCAAACCCTAACCCCCTCTCCCACTTCCCCCACGATCCCCTCCCGTTCCCCTTCCCCCCGATCTGGATCGGGGGGCAACGACCCCGACGTCCAGCGCACAACGCCGCCGCCTGGAGCCACATCGCCGCCTGGAGCCAAATGGCCGGAGCCCCGTGCCACCCCGACCTCGTCGCCTCGTCCCCGCCGTCATTGACCCCGTCGCCATCCTCCTCCTCGACCGCCTCCTCGCCGGACCTCGCGTCTTCGCCCTCTTCCCCGCTGACCACCAGCAAGCCTCGGCGCCCCCTCTCCCCATCAACGCCGGTGAGGCCCCCCCGGCCTCTCCTCCTCTCTCTGCCCTCCCACACGACCGCGACCATCACGCCTCGGGCCGCGTCCAAGCTCGTCGCCCGCGTCGTCCCTGTAACATCCCAAATTTTCAATTTGGAATGTTATACATTAGGTCATCATGCATATCATATTTTCTCGCCTTTTTTCCGATCCTAGAAAATTTCACGCAACTCAAGGACCCTTGGAGAGAGTTGGAGATTTCATTATTTTCATATTTGGGATTTCACAAATTATGAAAATATAGGATCATTGGATTTATTTAATTATCTTCAAAAAGTTTCCGATAAAAAAAAATTAAGAGAGGAATAATATGACTTTCCCAACATTTAGGAAAATGAAGATTTAATAAATAAATCAAATTTTGGTTTTGAAAGTTTATTTGCTTTAGGAAAAAATGAGTATTTTAAAAATATGCATTTTGCCCGTTTTAAAGTTCATTTTGTTCGACTCATTTTTAGGAGTCGGGAAAATTAGTTTTATTTTATTTGGAGTTCGTTTGGTTTTATTTTAAATTCGTTTAAGTTTTTTTTTTTAAAAAAGCAGCGCCCTTGAGCCAAGGGCCCAGCCCCAACTGCCATGCCCAGCTCCCCCTCCCCTCGCGCTCCCGCCTGGGAGAACCCGCCGCGCCGCCTCCTCGAGTCGGCTCGGCCACGCGCCGCCGCCATGTTGCCCCCTCCCAAGGCACGAGCCCCCCCTCCTATTTATACCGCCCCCCCCCCTCTCTCCTCATCCCGCCCGCCGCCGCCGCCCTCAACCCGAGCCGCCGCCCGCCCGAGCCGCCGCCGCCCTGCCGTCGCCAGCGCCGCCCCTCGCCACCCGCCGACCCGCCGCCACCCACGCCCGTCGCCCGACCCACCGAGGCGGAGCCCGCCGGCGACCACGGAGGTAGCCACCTCGCCGCCGCCCCGGTCCGTTTTTGCCTTAAAACCGATCCGGTTTTAGTTCGTTGTTCGGTTTTTAAAAAAACCTAGGCGGTTTATATTTTTCGGTTTTATTATTTTGTGAGCGTTCACCGACCCGTTCGTTTTAATGAACGTGTTAAATCGGTTAGTTTCTGTTAACGAGCGTCCGTTCGGTTAACCGTTCGTCGTTTTCTTTTAATTGGATTTAATCCGTTATTTTCCGAATTCGATTTCCGATCCAATCTTCAAATCAGTTTATTTTCTCGCTCGTTTATCGAAATCAGGTGATTCAAGTGCCTGGAGTTTCATTACGAAACCGCCGTTCCGACTAACCTACTTAAACCAAGTTTTGCTACTGGAAATTTTGACCTGGTTTCAAATTGCTAAAACGGAGTCGATCTCTCTCGACTTTCGACTTTCGTTGTTTTATTTGATTTGATTCTTTTGCAACCAGGGTTCTTAAGTTGAAATCTCTGGTTAGATCTTTTATTCGAGATTTCCCTGTGCATTAGATGAGTACTTATTGTATGCTTGTTGTTTGTCTGCGTTAGATCACCCGGTCGCCGCTTGTTACTTGAATCTCTAGTTCTCGCGGATCATCGACAAAGGCAAGTAACACTTGATCATACCTTTTCTACTACCCAGTTTTATTGCATTAGATCAGACCCTCAAACACTTGCATGTTTAGGATCAACTTAAATTGTGGGATGGGAAGTAGATTGAGGTAGTACCCATTACTGTTTTACTTATGAAACCTTGGGAGTCACTTCTCGTTTGTAATTATGCCATGCTATGCTAGTAGGCGTGGATTGGGTGAGTGATATCCATGACAGATGTGATATTGTTAATTAATGGTTTATCTAAGGTGGCAACCTAAACACACATCTGGGTGGATTGAGGCACCTGGTTTCCATCGAGGACTTGCTGTATTTCTTGGACCGCCACCCAGGCTCTAAGGGATCATAAGATTATTCAAACTGGAAACTTCCGTGTGCAGCCACAAGCCAATTATGGGCTCTGGCATAGTTAAGTAAGTTGTGCGAACTCTTACGGGTAGGCTAGCTGATGTAGGGGATGTAGGTTGAGTGCGGTCTACCCACATGTAAGGTGCTAGTGCTTCGAAGACTGTGTCTCGGTCATCCGTTTCTCAAACACCATGAAGTCACGAGGACCAAGCGGAGGCGATCGAGTCTTGTGGGGAAAGTCATAAACCTCTGCGAGTGTATAAACTAATCATGATTAGCCGTGTCCCCGGTTATGGACGTTTTGAGTATCTAGTACTTGAATATCATGTGAGTCTCAACATGTTACTTCTAATAAATGTTATTGGGTTTTGATGAGTACTTTTAATTGGGATTGAGGATCTTGTCAACCATTCTCAATGTTTAACAACCACCATGATAGTTAAATAAAATTAATCCTTTGTTGTAGGGAAAACTAGCTTTATGCAAAAAGGTAACCATAGAGCTTTACCACCAGCCATATATGCATGTAGTATAGGCTTATTCCTTCATTACTCTCTATGTGTTGCTTTGCGGCATATTCCATGTCTTGACCCGTTTTGGGCTGCAACTTTCATGTTGCAGACTTTTGAATGACAGTAAGGTGTTAGGTCGTGGTTCTATACTCAGTGATGCCGATGGAGTTGATGGACTCACTTATCTTCCAAGCCTTCATTGTTATTATTAGATGGCCTTAAGCCATATTATTGTAATAAGTTCCCTTGTGGACAACGATGTAATAAGTGTGTGATTGCTACTCTGCTATAAATCCTTGAAATCTTGTGTGGTGTCGGCATTCTTGATCCGGGATGACATTGAGCACGAGACTTGATCCATTCGGTCTGGTCGCTACATAGATGGTATCGAGCACCACGCGACTATAGGACACGACCACTAAGTTAAAGCCATAGATCACTAATCTCTTCCCATTTTCTAACTCCTCATCTTTTCTACTCTTTAGGATGATGGACGCGAAGATCAAGTACACCCAACCAGATGAAGGCACACCTTTTGGATTTCACTTGAAGGAAGTCACCAAGTACCTAAACATTGGACTACCAGTTTCACGGAACTTTCAGCGCCACTCTGCTGAAGAGGAGCGCTGGAAGATTCAAGCTCATGTTCGGGAAGGACATTACGCCCCAATCACCAAGCCTATAGATAGTGTTTTGAGTGCACCAACTTGGAGTCTGGGAAAGAGCATGGCAGCTCACATCACCATGGGACGCATTGGAGAAGTTTATCAACAAGACCTCAAGGACACTATCTACCAGATTTGCGGACGCCAAGATGAACAATGGGAGATAGTCAGCACCAAAAAGGATATATCCATTGCAGCTTTCATCCAGGAGTTAAACCAGCACATTCGACGCCAGGAGAACCAGATGTGCAATGATATGTTGGAGTTGCAGAATGCAAAGGGAAGGATCATCGAACTTGAGAAGAACTAAAGACTACCCGCAAGGACTACATGGACGAGATCGTAGCTCTAGCGAGACACAATAACGATCTTAAGCACGAGATCGAAGAACTCAAGAAGAAGTTGGCGCTCGGGAATGAAGACCAGTATGTCGGTTGCCCAGCGACTACATCAACATCGGCGACACCGATTCGGATCCAAGTGAACCCGACTTTGAAGGCGAAGGTGGAGCGAGACATCATGGAGTCTTCCACGGTTCAAATTAATAGAAGTCCCCACATATTAGTAGTATTCCTCCATGTAAACATTATAGTACCGCACTTTTGCGATAGTTAGATCGTTGTAAGCCCTTTTGTTTGATTGAATGAAGTGATTTTGTGTGTTTTGCTCATGTGCATTTGGGTAGTGATTCCCCTTAGACCTCAATCTATTCTTAATTTCGTCTTTTCTAAACCCGTCGGATGCCTCCGAGACGCGACCCGGGTTCGTTTTCCGCCAGAGATCACCCAATTGATTCAGCGGCAGAACACCTGATTCAAACATTGGTGCGTAACCGGCAACAACAACAACAACAACCCACCACCACCACCACCGCGGATCACTGACTCGTTTCCTTAGACTAAATCCGCGGTGTATTCCGATAACACCGAGCCGATTGTAGCAGATGATTGGCTCCGCAAGATAGGAAGGAGTTGACCACTACGGGATGCACAGATGGAGAAAGAGTGAAGTTTGCTGCTCACCAGCTTGAAGGACCCGCAGCGGCATGGTGGGAGAATTTCACAGCCACTTACCCGTGAACACCGCCACACAGGATCGGTTTCAGCAAGCTTTTCGCCTTGCCCATGTTTGGCAGGAGCTATGGCCATGAAGAAGCGTGAGTTTCGCAACTTCGCCAAGGAGGAAGGACTGTTGGCTAGTATGTGGATGATTTGATAAGTTAGCACGTTATGCCCCGGATAGCGTTGCTCGGTGTTGCTAAGCAGGAGAAGTTTCTAGAAGGACTGAATGATGAGTTCAGCATGCCGTTGATGGTAGCAAGTTTCAATAACTACTAGGAGTTGGTAGACCGAGCCCTCATGATTGAAGGAAGTAGCAGCAAATTGAGAACCATAAGCGGAAGTATGGACAGGAAAGTATAACTCGGAGCTCGGCGAAGCCTCGTTATGCCCCTAAATCAGGAATTCAGTTTCAGCATACCCATGGAGGAGGTAATTCGCATAACCATAATGGCACTAAGAATGGGAGCAGGAATGGAGGAAGCAATGGACAGAACCGCACCAACCCGTCAACACCATCCAAGGTAGACTGAGTCACATTACTTGCTTTAAGTGCCGCAAGGCTGGGCATTATGCAAATGACTATCGAGAAGGCGAATGGAAATGGCAATGGAAGCTCGGAAAGAAGCCCAACCCTTTCAACAGGGGATGGTGAACCACATTGATGTGGAGGAGGTTGAAGATCAGCCCGATCACGATGTCGGTAAGTTTTGGTTAAGTCATTTCTGCGGTTGTTCTTTTCGATCTTGGTGCATCGCATTCATACATATCAAGGGGATTTGTGGATAAGTACAAATTACCGACCCAAGCCCTTAGGTCACCCATGCTAGTAACCTCACCTTGAGCAGAATACATGGCTAGTAAATGGTGTGATCGACTACCATTGAGGATTGGACACTATGTTTTCCCCTCAGACCTAATTGTTCTGGAATCCCAAGGATTGGATGTGATATTAGGTATGGATTGGTTATCAAAGTATGGAGGAACATAGATTGCACCACAAAGTCAATTTTGCTCACCACACCGAAGGAAGAAGGATCAAGTATGTATCACGGCATGAGCCAAGGAGGCGCAGTAAATTGCTTATCGGGGTTGTGCGGGAAGAAGTACCGGTGGTAAAGGATTTTCTGATGTATTTCGGAAGAGTTGCGAGAATGCCACGGATAGAGACATTGAGTTTTGATCGAACTTTTGCGAGAACAGGCCCGATATCAACGCGACCGTCAGGATGCCCGCACAGGATTTGGCGGAAATCAAGAAGCAGATTAAGGAACTATTGGATAAAGGTTTTATTCGCCCAAGTTCTTCACCTTGGGGATCGCCCGTACTGTTAGTGGAGAAGAAGGATGGATCTTTGAGAATGGTTGTTGATTATCATGGATTGAATGAAGTAACAATCAAGAACAAGTACCCACTGCCAATGATAAATGATCTGTTTGATCACTTGCAAGGAGCTAAAGTGTTTTCCAAGATCGATTTGCGATCAGGGTACCATCAGTTGAAGATTCGGGAGCAAGACATACCCAAGACAGCGTTTACCACGAGATATGGACTGTATGAGTATACCGTTATGTCATTTGGACTGACTAACGCACCAGCCTATTTCATGAACCTGATGAACAAAGTGTTTATGGAGTTTTTGGATAAGTTAAATCGTGGTGTTCATTGATGACATTTTGATTTTCTCGAAGAATGAAGAGGAACACAAGGAACATTTGAGATTGGTTTTGGAGAAATTGAGGAACACCGGTTATATGCCAAGTTCAGCAAATGTGAGTTTTGGTTAAAGGAAGTTGGATTTCTCGGACATGTTATATCCGGAGAAGGAATAGCAGTTGACCCACAAAGGTTGAAACCGTAACCAAATGGGAAGCACCAGCGACAGTTGGAGATTGATTTTCCTTGGACTCGCAGGATACTACCGAAGATTCATTGAGAATTTCTCAAGGATTGCAAAGCCTATGACAGAATTGTTGAAGAAGGATAACAAATTCATATGGACCGAGGACTGTGAGGCAAGTTTTCGGAGTTGAAGAAAAGATTGGTTACCTCACGGTTTTAATATTGCGGATCGGACTAAGGATTATGAGGTGTATTGCGGCCTTCACGTCGAGGACTTGGAGCAGTGCTTATGCAGGAAGGAAGAGTTGTTTAGTATGCTTCACGACAACTTAAGCCCCATGAGTTAAATTATGCCACACATGATTTGGAGTTAGCAGCCGTTATTACGCATTGAAGACATGGAGACATTTTCTCATTGGAAATCATTGTGAAGTGTACACGGATCACAAGAGTTTGAAGTACATTTTCACACGAAGAATTAAACCTCGACGGAGGAGATGGTTAGAGCTTATCAAGGATTATGATATGAGATTGCATTACCACCCGGAAAGGCGAGCGTTGTAGCGAGCGCATTGAGCCGTAAGAGCCACGTCAATACCCTAATGATGGGAGGAATACCCAATGAGTTAGCCAAGGACCTTGAGAGCTATGTTTGGAAATAGTTCCGAGAGGCTATGTAGCAGCATTGGAGATTCAGTCTACACTGATGGACAAAATCAGAGAAGCCCAAAAGGCAGATAAGGAAGTTACCTCTATAAAGGAGAAAATGAGCAAGGGAAAAACAAAAGGATTTCGTGAGGATGAGCACGATACCCTATGGTTGAAGACCGTGTTTATGTGCCCAATAACCCGGAGATCGGGAAGTTGATTTTGCAAGAAGCTCATGATTCACCTATTCGATTCACCGAAAATACCAAGATGTATTTGGATTTGAAGAATACTTTACGGTGGACGGAATGAAGAAGGATATTGCGGAGTATGTAGCAGTTTGTGATGTATGTCGAGAAAGTAAAGGCGAGCATCGAAGCCAGCAGGATTGTTACAACCATTGCCGATACCCGAATGGAAGTGGGATAAATTAGGCATGGATTTCATCACAGGTTTGCCAAAGACCCGTTCAGGATATGACTCGATTTGGGTTATAGTCGACCGCTTGGCGAAGGTAGCTCATTTCATTCGAGTCAAGACTACCTATAGCAGTGCTAAGTTGGCAAAGATATACATGACCAGAATTGTGTGTTTACGGAGTTCCGAGGAGTATCGTATCGGATAGAGGAACAATTTACCTCAAAATTTTGGAACCAGTTACACGAAACATTGGGAACGGTGGAATTGATACAGCCTTCCACCCACAGACCGATGGACAGATGAGAGAGTCAATCAGATTTTGGAGGATATCTTTGAGAGCTTGTGCACTAGATTATGGATCAATTGGGATGATAATTTGCCATATGCAGAATTTTCTTATAACAACGATTACCAAACCATCTTGAAGATGGCACCTTCGAGGCTCTGTATGGAAGAAGATGCAGGACACCGTTGTCATGGGAATGGCCGAGATCGTCAATTGTTTGGACCAGATTTGATTAAGGAGTGCGGCGGAAGGTTAAATTGATTTGAGATAGGCTCAAGGTAGCCCGATCCAGACGAAAGAGCTATGCAGATTCAAAGCGCAAAGCGATTGAATATGAAGTCGGAGCAGTATATCTTAAGTATCCCGCTTGAGGAGTTAAGCGTTTTGGAGTTAAAGGAAAATTAGCCCCACGTTTGTTGGACCGTATAAGATTTTGCAACGCATGGGAGAAGTTGCTTATAAGCTGGAATTGCGGAAGGACTGTCGGGAGTTCATGATGTATTCCATGTTCCTCGATTGAAGAAATGTCACCCGAGATAGCGGAGATACCGTTAAGAGACAGTGCCACCGAAGCAATTCAGTTGAAGGATGATTTAACATATGAGGAAAAACCGGTTAAGATTCTCGATTATGCCAGCAGAGTTACTCATGACAAGGTTATCAAGTTTTGCAAGGTTCGATTGGAGCCACCACACCAAGATGAAGCCACACAGGAAAGAGAGGAAGTTTTGCTCAAGGACCACCTCACCTATTTTCTAGCCAACCCGAATCCGAGGGCGAGATTCATCTTAAGGGGTAGGTTTGTAACATCCCAAATTTTCAATTGGAATGTTATACATTAGGTCATCATGCATATCATATTTTCTACGCTTTTTTCCGATCCTAGAAAATTTCACGCAACTCAAGGACCCTTGGAGAGAGTTGGAGATTTCATTATTTTCATATTTGGGATTTCTCAAATTATGAAAATATAGGATCATTGGTTTATTTAATTATCTTCAAAAGTTTCCGATAAAAAAATTTAAGAGAGGGAATAATATGACTTTCCCAACATTTAGGAAAATGAAGATTTAATAAATAAATCAAATTTTGGTTTTCGAAAGTTTATTTGCTTTAGGAAAAAAATGAGTATTTTTAAAAATATGCATTTTTGCCCCGTTTTAAAGTTCATTTTGTTCGACTCATTTTTAGGAGTCGGGGAAAATTAGTTTTATTTTATTTGGAGTTCGTTTGGTTTTATTTTAAATTCGTTTAAGTTTTGTTTTAGAAAAAACGCGCGCCTTTGGGCTAAGGGCCCACCGCCCAACCGCCATGTGACCCAGCTCCCCTCCCGTCGCGCTCCCGCCTGGGAGGAGACCGCGCCGCCGCCGCCTCCAGAGTCGGCTCGGCCACGCGCCGCCGCCGCCGTGCCCCCTCCCAAGGCACGAGCCCCCCCCTCCTATTTATACCCGCCCCCCCTCTCTCTCCTCATCCCGCCCGCCGCCGCCGCCCTCAACCCGAGCCGCCGCCCCGCCGAAGGCAGCGCGCCACTTGCCGTCGCCGCCGCCGCCCCTCGCCACCCGCCGACCCGCCGCCACCCACCGCTCGTCGCGCGACCCCGGAGGCGGAGCCCGCCGGCGACCCGCCGGAGGTAGCCACCTCGCCGCCGCCCCCCGGTCCGGTTTTTGCCTTAAAAACCGATCCATTTTTTCGTTCGTTGTTTGGTTTTTAAAAAAAAAACCTAGACAGTTTATTTTTTTCGTTTTATTATTTAGTGAACGTTCACCGACCCGTTCGTTTTAATGAACGTGTTCGTCGGTTAGTTTCTGTTAACAAACGTCCGTTCGGTTAACCGTTCGTCGTTTTTCTTTTAATTGGATTTAATCCGTTATTTTCCGAATTCGATTTTCGATACAATCTTCAAATCAGTTTATTTTCTCGCTCGTTTATCGGAATCAGGTGATTCAAGCGCCTGGAGTTTCGCTACGAAACCGCCGTTCCGACTAACCTACTTAAACCAAGTTTTGCTACTGTAAATTTTGACCTGGTTTCAAATTGCTAAAACGGAGTCGATCTCTCTCGACTTTCGAATGTCGTTGTTTTATTTGATTTGATTCTTTTGCAACCAGGGTTCTTAAGTTGAACTCTCTGGTTAGATCTTTTATTCATGATTTCCCTGTGCATTAGATGAGTACTTATTGTATGCTTGTTGTTTGTCTGCGTTAGATCACCGGTCGCGCGTTTGTTACTTGAATCTCTAGGTCTCGCGGATCATCGGCAAGGCAAGTAACACTTGATCATACCTATTCTACTACCCAGTTTTATTGCATTAGATCAAACCCTCAAACACTTGCATGTTTAGGATCAACTTAAATTGTGGGATGGGAAGTAGATTGAGGTAGTACCCATTACTGTTTTACTTATGAAACCTTGGGAGTCACTTCTCGTTTGTTAATTATGCCATGCTATGCTAGTAGGCGTGGATTGGGTGAGTGATATCCATGACAGATGTGAGATTGTTAATTAATGGTTTATCTAAGGTGGCAACCTAAACACACATCTGGGTGGATTGAGGCACTGGTTTCCATCGAGGACTTGCTGTATTTCTTCGCACCGCCACCCAGGCTCTAAGGGATCGTAAGATTATTCAAACTGGAAACTTCCGTGTGCAGCCACAAGCCAATTATGGGCTCTGGCATAGTTAAGTAAGTTGTGCGAACTCTTACGGGTAGGCTAGCTGATGTAGGGGATGTAGGTTGATACGGTCTACCCACATGTAAGGTGCTAGTGCTTACGAAAGACTGTGTCTCGGTCATCCGTTTCTCAAACACCATGAAGTCACGAGGACCAAGCGGAGGCGATCGAGTCTTGTGGGGAAAGTCATAAACCTCGTAGAGTGTATAAACTAATCATGATTAGCCGTGTCCCCGGTTATGGACGTTTTGAGTATCTAGTACTTGAATATCATGTGAGTCTCAACATGTTACTTCTAATAAATGTTATTGGGTTTTGATGAGTACTTTTAATTGGGATTGAGGATGCTGTCAACCATTCTCAATGTTTAACAACCACCATGATAGTTAAATAAAATTAATCCTTTGTTGTAGGGAAAAACTAGCTTTATGCAAAAAGGTAACCATAGAGCTTTACCACCAGCCATATATGCATGTAGTATAGGCTTATTCCTTCATTACTCTCTATGTGTTGCTTTGCTAGCATATTCCATGTGCTGACCCGTTTTCGGGCTGCAACTTTCATGTTGCAGACTTTTCAGACAACGAGTAAGGTGTTAGGTCGTGGTTCTATACTCAGTGATGCCGATGGAGTTGATGGACTCACTTATCTTCCAAGCCTTCCGCTGTTATTATTAGATGGCCTTAAGCCATATTATTGTAATAAGTTCCCTTGTGGACAACGATGTAATCGTGTGTGATTGCTACTCTGCTATAAATCCTTGAAATCTTGTGTGGTGTCGGCATTACTGATCCGAGGATGACACCGAGCACGAGACTTGATCCATTGAATCTGGTCGCTCTGATCCCGCTGCCCAGCTCTGGCCTTGTCCTCCTCGCTGCTGCTCGCCTTCGGTCACATGACCCGTCCGCCCGGCGTGTCACCTCATGCCTTCGCGCCCGTCTTTGGGCGGCTACAGCGTCTTCTGCTCCTGCCCTCTGCGCCCGCTTCTCGCAACCAGCACCGTGCCACCACCCGCCTCACCAGCCTGCTCCCCTCGCCCGTGTTGGCCTCGCCCACGCCGGCCTGGCGACCTGCCAGGTCCGCCAACCTCCAGCGCCCCACAGGCATACACTGCTCGGGCTGCGCCCGGCCCCAGGCCTTCGCGTCGCTGTTGGGCAGCCCCACGGCACCAGAACCCACTATAGCCCTTAGGGCCTATGACATATGGGCCCCGCCCACAGAACGATTTTATAAAAAAAAGATTAAAAATAAATTAAAAATAAATTTAATTAATTAACTTAATTGTTTATGTTTACTTAACCTAATTAACTATTGTTAATTGATAAAACATTAATTAGATTAATTAAATCCTAAAATGGAATAAACAGAGTATGACATGCAGGACCCACACGTCAGTTTGACCCAGTCAACCGTAATGTTGACTGATGACCTCGGCATTGCACCATGATGACATGAGCAAACACTATTCTGGATAATGTTAGAATTAAATAGATAAATAAATTCTAAAAATGATTTAAAACTTTAGAAAATCATATAAAATAAACCGTAGCTCATATGAAAATACTTTCTACATGGAAGTTGCTCAGAACGACGTGACGAATCCGGATACGCAGCCCGTTCATCCGCCACACATCCCTAACCTTTCGAACTCGCAACTTTCCCCTCCGGTTCATCTGTCCGAAAACGCGAAACACCGGGAATACTTTTCCAGATGTTTCCCCCCTTCGTCGGTACCACCTCCTACCGCGTTAGGGCACACCTAGCACCCGCATTGTCATGTCTTCCATCGTCATGCTTATGTTTGCATTATATTTATTGTTTCTTCCCCTCTTCTCTCGCTAGACACCGAGGTAGCGCCGCTACTTCCCGATCGACTACGATGTTGTGATCCCTCCTTGCGAACAACTAGGCAAGCCCCCCGCTTTATCACGGATATCGCCTATTCCTTCTCTCTGACTTGCATCGAGTAGTGTAGTATGTTACTGCTTTCGATTAATCCTATTCTGCTGCATAGCCTGTCATTGTTGCTACAATTATTGATACCTTTACTTGCTATCCTAATGCTTAGTATAGGATGCTAGTGTTTCATCAGTGGCCCTACACTCTTATGCGTCTGCCATGCTATACTACTGGACCGTGATCACTTCGGGAGGTGATCACGGGCATATGATATATACTTTATATTGTTACATTACTTATGATACTATTCGGAGATGGGGGCTGAAGGGGCAGGTGGCTCCATCCCGGTAGAGGTGGGCCTTGGTTCCCGACGGCCCCCGACTGTTACTTTGTGGCGGAGCGACAGGGTAGGTTGAGACCACCTAGGAGAGAGGTGGGCCTGGCCCTAGTCGGCGTTCGCGGTTACTTCATAATAACACGCTGAACGAGATCTTGGTATTTGATCTGAGTCTGGCCACTGGCCTCTACGCACTAACCAACTACGCGGGAACAGTTATGGGCACTCGACGTTGTGGTATCAGCCGAAGCTTTCGTGACGTCAGCGACTAAGCGGCGCGCGTCAGATTGGACTGGAATGCCTGCTAGGCTAGGTCTGCTTCCGGCTGCATTCGCGACGTGCAGGTGTGCAAAGGGCGATGGGCCCAGACCCCTGCGCCATAGGATTTAGACCGGCGTGCTGACCTCTCTGTTGTGCCTAGGTGGGGCTGCGGCGTGTTGATCTTCGAGGCGGGCATGACCGAGAAAGTGTGTCCGGCCAAATGGGATCGGCGTGTTGGGTTATGTGGTGCACCCTGCGGTGAAGTTTATCTATTCGAATAGCCGTGTCCCTCGGTAAAAGGACAACCCAGAGTTGTACCTTGACCTTATGACAACTAGAACCGGATACTTAATAAAACACACCCTTTCAAGAGCCAGATACAACCCGGTGGTCGCTCTCTAACAGGGCAATGAGGAGAGGATCGCCGGGCAGGATTATGCTATGCGATGATACTTGGAGAACATCAATCTAGTCTATTCTACATGCTGCAAGATGGAGGCTGCCAGAAGCTTAGTGTTCGACATGATTAGCTATCCCCCTCTTGTTCCGGCATTCTGCAGTTCAGTCCACCAATATAGCCCCTATACACATATACCCATGCATATGTAGTGTAGATCCTTGCTTGCGGGTACTTTGGATGGGTACTCACGGTTGCTTTTCTCCCTCTTTTCCCCCTTTCCCTTCTACCTGGTTGTCGCAACAGATGCGAACCAGGGCAGGCGCCACCATCGACGACGACTCCTACTACACCGGAGGTGCCTACTACTACGTGCAGGCCGCTGACGACGACCAGGAGTAGTTTATGAGGATCCCAAGCAGGAGGCCTGCACCTCTTTCGATCTATATCCCAGTTTGTTCTAGCCTTCTTAAGGAAAACTTGTTTAACTTATGTCTGTACTCAAATATTGTTGCTTCCGCTGACTCGTCTATGATCGAGCACTTGTATTCGAGCCTTCAAGGCCCCTGGCTTGTATTATGATGCTTGTATGACTTATTTTATTTTAGAGTTGTGTTGTGATATCTTCCTTTGAGTCAGTGATCTTGATCGTACACGTTTTGCGTGTATGATTAGTGTACGATTGAATCGGGGGCGTCACACCCACTTGCAGTAGAGTCAATAATCTAGATTACTCAGTGATGATTCTAACACCCATGGAGTCTTTGTGCTGATCATGTTTTGCTCGTGAGAGAGGCTTAGTCAACGGGTCTGCAACGTTCATATCCGTATGTATCTTGCAAATCTCTATGTCTCCCACCTGGACTTGATCCCGGATGGAGTTGAAGCGTCTCTTGATGTGCTTGGTTCTCTTGTGAAATCTGGATTCCTTTGCCAAGGCAATTTCACCAGTATAGTCACAAAAGATTTTCATTGGACCCGATGCACTAAGTATGACACCTAGATCGGATATGAACTCCTTCATACAGACTCCTTCATTTGCTGCTTCCGAAGCAGCAATGTACTCCGCTTCACACGTAGATCCTGCCACGACGCTTTGTTTAGAACTGCTCCAACTGACAGCTCCACCATTCAATATAAACACCTACCCGGTTTGCGATTTAGAATCGTCCGGATCAGTGTCAAAGCTTGCATCAACGTAACCATTTACGATGAGCTCTTTGTCACCTCCATAAATGAGAAACATATCCTTAGTCCTTTTCAGGTATTTCAGGATGGTCTTGACCGCTGTCCAGTGATCCACTCCTGGATTACTTTGGTACCTCCCTGCTAAACTAATAGCAAGGCACACATTAGGTCTGGTACACAGCATTGCATACATGATAGAGCCTATGGCTGAAGCATAGGGAACATCTTTCATTTTCACTATATCTTCTGTAGTGCTCGGGCATTGAGTCTTACTCAATTTCACACCTTGTAACACAGGCAAGCACCCTTTCTTTGCTTGATCCATTTTGAACTTCTTCAAAACTTTGTCAAGGTATGTGCTTTGTGAATGTCCAATTAAGCGTCTTGATCTATCTCTATAGATCTTGATGCCCAATATGTAAGTAGCTTCACCGAGGTCCTTCATTGAAAAACTCTTATTCAAGTATCCTTTTATGCTATCCAGAAATTCTATATCATTTCCAATCAACAATATGTCATCCACATATAAGTTTAGAAATGCTACAAAGCTCCCACTCACTTTCTTGTAAATCTGAGGCTTCTCCAAAAGTGCAGTATAAAACCATATCTTTGATCACACTATCAAAGCATTTATTCCAACTCCGAGAGGCTTGCACCAGTCCATAAATGGATCTCTGGAGCTTGCACACTTTCTTAGCACCCTTTGGATCGATAAAACCTTCAGGTTGCATCATATACAACTCTTCTTCCAGAAATCCATTCTGGAATGCAGTCTTTACATCCATTTGCCAAATTTCATAATCATAAAATGCGGCAATTGCTAACATGATTCGGACGCACTTAAGCATCACTACGGGTGAGAAGGTCTCATCGTAGTAAACTCCTTGAACTTGTCGAAAACCTTTCGCAACAAGTCGAGCTTTGTAGACAGTAACATTACCGTCAGCGTCTTTCTTCTTCTTGAAGATCCATTTATTTTCGATGGCTTGCCAATTATCGGGCAAGTCAACAGAAGTCCATACTTTGTTCTCATACATGGATCCCATCTCAGATTTCATGGCCTCAAGCCATTTTGCAAAATCTGGGCTCATCATCGCTTCCTCATAGTTCGAAGGTTCGTCATGGTCTAGTAACATGACCTCCAGAACAGGATTGCCGTACCACTCTGGTGCGGATCTTACTCTGGTTGACCTACGAGGTTTGGTAGTAACTTGATCTGAAGCTTCATGATCATCATCATTAGCTTCCTCACCAATTGGTGTAGGTGTCACAGGAACCAGTTTCTGTGATGAACTACTTTCCAATAAGGGAGCAGGTACAGTTACCTCATCAAGTTCTACTTTCCTCCCACTCACTTCTTTCGAGAGAAACTCCTTCTCTAAACAGGATCCAAATTTAGCAACAAAAGTCTTGCCTTCAGATCTGTGATAGAAGTTGTATCCAACAGTTTCCTTTGGGTATCCTATGAAGACACATTGCTCCGATTTGGGTTCGAGCTTATCAAGTTGAAGGTTTTTCACATAAGCATCGCAGCCCCAAACTTTAAGAAACGACAACTTTGGTTTCTTGCCAAACCATATTTCATAAGGCGTCGTCTCAACGGATTTAGATGGTGCCCTATTTAACGTGAATGCAGCCGTCTCTAAAGCATAACCCCAAAATGATAGCGGTAAATCAGTAAGAGACATCATAGATCACACCATATCTAGTAAAGTACGATTACGACGTTCGGACACACCATTACGTTGTGGTGTTCCGAGTGGCATGAGTTGCGAAACTATTCCGCATTGTTTCAAATAAAGACCAAACTCGTAACTCAAATATTCTCCTCCACAATCAGATCGTAGAAACTTTATTTTCTTGTTACGATGATTTTCTACTTCACTATGAAATTCTTTGAACTTTTCAAATGTTTCAGACTTATGTTTCATTAAGTAGATATACCCATATCTGCTCAAATCATCTGTGAAGGTGAGAAAATAATGATACCCGCTGCGAGCCTCAACATTCATTGGAGCACATACATCAGTATGTATGATTTCCAAAAAATCTGTTGCTCGCTCCATAGTTCCGGAGAACGGCGTTTTAGTCATCTTGCCCATGAGGCATGGTTCGCAAGTACCAAGTGATTCATAATCAAGTGATTCCAAAAGTCCATCGGAATGGAGTTTCTTCATGTGCTTTACACCAATATGACCTAAACGGTAGTGCCAAAAATAAGTTGCACTATCATTATCAACTCTACATCTTTTGGCTTCAATATTGTGAATATGAGTATCACTACTATTGAGATTTAATATAAATAGACCACTCTTCAAGGGTGCATGACCATAAAAGATATTACCCATATAAATAGAACAACCATTATGCTCTGATTTAAATGAATAACCGTCTCGCATCAAACAAGATCCAGATATAATGTCCATGCTCAACGCTGGCACCAAATAACAATTATTTAGGTCTAAAACTAATCCCGAAGGTAGATGTAGAGGTAGCGTGCCGACCGTGATCACATCAACTTTGGAACCATTTACCACGCGTATCGTCACCTCGTCCTTAGCCAATCTTCGCTTAATCAGTAGCCCCTGTTTCGAGTTGCAAATGTTAGCAACAGAACTAGTATCAAATACCCAGGTTCTACTGCGAGCATTAGTAAGGTACACATCAATAACATGTATATCACATATACCTTTGTTCACCTTGCCATCCTTCTTATCCGCCAAATACTTGGGGCAGTTCCGCTTCCAGTGACCAATCTGCTTGCAGTAGAAGCACTCAGTCTCAGGATTAGGTCCTAACTTGGGTTTCTTCTCTTGAGTAGCAACTTGTTTGCTGTTCTTTTTGAAGTTCCCATTTTTCTTCCCTTTGTCCTTTTTCTTGAAACCGGTGGTCTTGTTGACCATCAACACTTGATGCTCCTTCTTGATTTCTACCTCCGCAGCCTTTAGCATTGCGAAGAGCTCGGGAATTGTCTTATACATCCCTTGCATACTATAGTTCATCACGAAGCTCTTGTAGCTTGGTGGCAGTGATTGAAGAATTCTGTCAATGACACTATCATCCGGAAGATTAACTCCCAATTGAATCAAGTGATTGTTATACCCAGACATTCTGAGTATATGTTCACTGACAGAACTATTCTCCTCCATCTTGCAGCTGTAGAACTTATTGGAGACTTCATTTCTCTCAATACGGGCATTTGCTTGAAATATTAACTTGAACTCCTGTAACCTCTCATATGCTCCATGACGTTCAAAACATCGTTGAAGTCCCGGTTCTAAGCCGTAAAGCATGGCACACTGAACTATTGAGTAGTCATCAGCTTTGCTCTGCCAGACGTTCATAACATCTGGTGTTGCTCCTGCAGCAGGTTTGGCACCTAGCGGTGCTTCCAGGACGTAATTCTTCTGTGCAGCAATGAGGATAATCCTCAAGTTAAGGACCCAGTCCGTGTAATTGCTACCATCATCTTTCAACTTTCTTTCTCAAGGAACGCATTAAAATTTAACGGAACAACAGCACGGGCCATCTATCTACAACAACATAGACATGCAAAATACTATCAGGTACTAAGTTCATGATAAATTAAAGTTCAATTAATCAAATTATTAAATAACTCCCACTTAGATAGACATCGCTCTAATCCTCTAAGTGATCACGTGATCCATATCAACTAAACCATGTCCGATCATCACGTGAGATGGCGTAGTTTAAATGGTGAACATCACTATGTTGATCATATCTACTATATGATCCACGCTCAAGCTTTTGGTCTCAGTGTTCCGAGGCCATATCTGCATATGCTAGGCTCATCAAGTTTAACCTAAGTAATCCGCGTGTGCAACTATTTTGCACCTGTTGTATTTGAACGTAGAGCTTATCACACCCGATCATCACGTGGTGTCTCAGCACGAAGAACTTTCGCAACGGTGCATACTCAGGGAGAACACTTATACCTTGAAATTTAGTGAGAGAACATCTTATAATGCTACCGTCGATCTAAGCAAAATAAGATTCATAAAAGATAAACATCACATGCAATCAATATAAGTGATATGATATGGCCATCATCATCTTGTGCTTGTGATCTCCATCTCTGAAGCACCGTCATGATCACCATCATCACCGGCGCGACACCTTGATCTCCATCGTAGCATCGTAGTCGTCTCGCCAACTATTGCTTCTACGACTATCGCTACCGCTTAGTGATAAATTAAAGCAATTACAGGGCGATTGCATTGCATACAGTAAAGTGACAACCATATGGCTCCTGCCAGTTGTCGATAACTCGGTTACAAAACATGATCATCTCATACAATAAATATAGCATCATGCCTTGACCATATCACATCACAACATGCCCTGCAAAAACAAGTTAGATGTCCTCTACTTTGTTGTTGCAAGTTTTACGTGGCTGCTACGGGCTGAGCAAGAACCATTCTTACCTACGTATCAAACCCACAATGATAGTTCGTCAAGTTAGTGTTGTTTTAACCTTCTCAAGGACCGGGCATAGCCACACTCGGTTCAACTAAAGTTGGAGAAACTGACACCCGCCAGCCACCAGTGTGCAAAGCACGTCGGCAGAACCAGTCTCGCATAAGCGTACACGTAATGTCGGTCAGGGCCGCTTCATCCAACAATACTGCTGAACCAAAGTGTGACATGCTGGTAAGCAGTATGACTTGTATCGCCCACGACTCACTTGTGTTCTACTCGTGCATATAACATCTACGCATAAAACATGGCTCAGATACCACTGTTGGGGAACGTAGTAATTTCAAAATTTTCCTACGCACACACAGGATCATGGTGATGCATAGCAACGAGAGGGGAGAGTGTGTCCACATACCCTCGTAGACCGAAAGCGGGAGCATTAGCACAACGCGGTTAATGTAGTCGTACGTCTTCATGATCCGAGCGATCCAAGTACCAAACGTACGGCACCTCCGAGTTTAGCACACGTTCAGCTCGATGACGTCCCACGAACTCCGATCCAATAGAGATTCACGGGAGAGTTCCGTCAGCACGACGGCGTGATGACGGTGGCGATGTTGCTACCGACACAGGGCTTCACCTAAGCACCGCTACTATATGATCAAGGTGGAATATGGTGGAGGGGGGCACCGCACATGGCTAAGAGATCAAGAGATCAATTGTTATGTCTAGAGGTGCCCCCCTACCCCGTATATAAAGGACCAGGGGGAGGAGGCGGCCGGCCAGGAGGAGGGCGCGCCAGGGAGGAGTCCTACTCCCACTGGGAGTAGGACTCCCTCATTTCCCAGTTGGAGTAGCTAGGAGGGGGAAAGGAAGGGAAGGAGAGAGGAGGAAGGAAAGGGGGGCGCCCCCCCCCCCACTCCTTGTCCAATTCAGACTAGAGGGGGAGGGGGCGCGGCCTGCCCTAGCCGCCCCTCCTCTTCTCCACTAAGGCCCATCTTGGCCCATTAAACTCCCCGAGGGGTTCCAGTAACCCCCCGGTACTCCGGTATATGTCCGAAACTCCCCGAAACCATTCCAGTGTCTGAACATAGTCGTCCAATATATCGATCTTTACATCTCGACCATTTCAAGACTCCACGTCATGTACGTGATCACATCTGGGATTCCGGACTACCTTCGGTACATCAAAACACAAAAACTCATAATACAATTGTCACCGAACTTTAAGCATGCGGACCCTACGGGTTCGAGAACTATGTAGACATGACCGAGACATGTCTCCGGTCAATAACCAATAGCGGAACCTGGATGCTCATATTGACTCCTACATATTCTACGAAGATCTTTATCGGTCAAACCACATAACAACATACGTTGATCCCTTCGTCATCGGTATGTTACTTGCCCGAGATTCGATCATCGGTATCTCAATACCTAGTTCAATCTCGTTACCGGCAAGTCTCTTTACTCGTTCCGTAAAGCATCATTCCGCAACTAACTCATTAGTCACATTGCTTGCAAGGCTTATAGTGATGTGCATTACCGAGAGGGCACAGAGATACTCCGACAATCGGAGTGACAAATCCTAATCTCGAAATGCGCCAACCCAACAAGTACCTTCGGAGACACCTGCAGCGTACCTTTAAAATCACCCAGTTATGCTGTGACGTTTGGTAACACACAAAGTGTTCCTCCGGTAAACAGGAGTTTCATAATCTCATAGTCATAGGAACATGTATAAGTCATGAACAAAGCAATAGCAACATACTAAACGATCAAGTGCTAAGCTAATGGAATGGGTCAAGTCAATCACATCATTCTCCTAATGATGTGATCCCGTTAATCAATGTCTATGGCTAGGAAACTCAACCATCTTTGATTAACGAGCTAGTCAAGTATAGGCATACTAGTGACACTATGTTTGTCTATGTATTCACACATGTATTATGTTTCTAGTTAATACAATTCTAGCATGAATAATAAACATTTATCATGATATGAGGAATTATTGCCTCTAGGGCATATTTACTTCACCGTGCGGGGTAGCTATTTAAGTACGGGAGGCGTGCGATCAGACCCCTACGCTTGCTCATCGGGAGGAGAGCCCTTTGACCGCTACCCGCCGCGCACCTCCCTCCCAACGTCTCCATTAATGGCGCCCGAGCACCTGTTTTACGTCGTGGCTATATGTCTCACTAGACTGAAATTTAAGAGAGAAAAATGAAAATATGAAAAGAAAGTTTTGCATGGATCTTCATGTAAAATCTGAATGACCTATATAGCATCGATTGCAACTTATAGCAAGCATGATGAATATAAGGATGATGACAGTGGATAATAATTGCCTTACATATTTAGGAACATAATTTACAAAAGCCACATGCGGCAACACCCGAAATACACAAGGGCAAAAGAAGAAGGAAGAAAACGATCTGGCTTGCTGATCTCTACTTTCTTGATGCGTTGCTGCAGGCCGCCGAAACTAGTCTCCACGGCGAGCGGCGATGAGCTCTTTCTTGTCCTCGATATGCTGCTTGAGAGCATCCACGGATTCCTCCACCAGCCTTCTGCGCTTGATGCGCAGCATGGCATTCTCGTCTGTTAGTTTCTCGACGATGACGCCGATCCTCTTCAACAAGGCAGTGGTCTTCTCCTGCTGCTCCGCACTTCCGACGAACTTCGCCCTCAGCAGGTCACGCTCGGCCTGGAGCTTCACGTTGCTCTCATTTAGTTGCCGGATGACGCCGGTATATTGTTCAAACGAGGCTTTCAGGTCATCCTGCAACCTCACCCACCTAGAGATCTAATCCATCTGCCTAAGGACGAGGGCACGCATGCGCCTGTAAGAGTCCTCGCCTGCCCGCGAGACATTTTCCCAGGCCGCCGCGGCGCGGGAGGACATCTCTGCTGCATTCGCGGCGCGACGAGACATCTCTTTTGCTTTCGCGGCGTGGCCGGACCAGTCTGCTGCATCGATGGTGCGGCGGGATCTTTGTGTTTGTTTTTGTGGATGTGGAGTTGAGGAGGAATGTGCAGTCATCTTGGAGTAGTAGTATTTATGACCGAGTAGTAATACGCTCCTAAGTGGGAAACCATTTAGGTTTTGATCGGTGTGAACAGGTTTTCAATTTGGAATGTGACGGGACGCGGCCTCCCTGTTCTTCTAAAAAAAATTGTGATGGGACGCATGCTCAAAATTTACTGACGGTTATAAGTGTGGCACTATTCCCGGAAGGCGTAACGTGGGCACGTACGCCTTGTCGGCCGCGTACGTGGCGTTTGCACCATAGGGTGCACCGCAATAGGCAATGTCAGCACACGTCTTGTTCCAACAACCGTGCGCGCTCGTTATTACCATCGCACACGCTTCTTTTAATTAGAATGTGTGTGCCTATCTAGCGCACACACGTTGATCTATCTAATTGTTTTAGTTTTTTGTGGCTAATTGCAAACAATTCATCCATGTGAAGTGTATGCCATCAATCGCAGACACTTTGATCTAGCTGACCCGTTTTTGTTCTGTTGCCTAATCACAAACAGTTAATCCTTCTGAAGCGTATGCCCTCAATCACACACACTTTGATCTGGCTGACCGTTTCTTTTGTGTTGCCTAATCACAAATAGTTCATCCGAGTGAATCGTATGCTCTATATTGCACACGTCTTCATCAGGCTGCCCGTTTCTTTTGTTCCGCCTCATCGAAAATGTTTTGCACCTTTTTTGACGGTTCTTTTACACCACCATTTGCGATTACTGCATCGCACACAGTTTCGTCGAAGGGTCTCTGATCGTAGTGTCGCGTTAGCAGCATCCTACAATAGTGGGGCTTGATCCCTAGTATCCATTATGATCTGAGATTGATGTTGCTATGACTTTGCCATGCTTAATGCTTGTCACTTTGGGCCCGGGTGCCATGATTACATATCTGAACCGTTTATGTTATCACCATTATATCCATGTTCTAGATCCAATCTTGCAAGTTATGGTCACTTACTACGTGTTACGATCCGGCAACCCCGGAGTGACAATAGTCGGGACCACTCCCGGTGATGACCGTAGTTTGAGGAGTTCATGTATTCATCGTTGGTTAATGCTTTGTTCCGGTTCTCTATTAAAAGGAGGCCTTAATCCCTTAGTTTCTTGCCACGGGAGGGTAGGACAAAAGATGTCATGCAAGTTCTTTCCATAAGCACGTATGACTATTTACAGAATACATGCCTACATTATATTTATGAACTGGAGCTAGTGCCGTATCGCCGTAGGTTATGACTATTACATGATGAATATCATCCAACAAATCACCGATCCAATGCCTAAGCATTTATCTTATATTGTTTCTGCTAAGTTATTACTGCTACTATTATTGTTGCACTTGCTACAAAATTACTGCAATCACTGTTACCGTTACCGTTGCTGTTGCTACTATTGTCAATACTATTGTATTACTTTGCTACTGATTACTTGCTGCAGATAATTAATCTCCAAGTGTGATTGAATTGACAACTCAGCTGCTAATACTTGCAAATATTCTTTGGCTCCCCTTGTGTCGAATCTATCAATTTGGGTTGAATACTCTACCCTCAAAAACTGTTGTGATCCCCTATACTTGTGGGTTATCAAGACCTTTTTCTGGCGCCGTTGCCGGGGTGCATAGCTATATTTATTAAGTCACTTGGGATAATTATCTATTTATCACTATGAAGAACCTGAAGGATGCTAAGACTAAGATTTATGTGACGCCAGGATAGTCAAGCTACAGTAACCTCTGCTAATGATGCCACGTCACCTTGGTTACTGTTGATAAATTCGCGTTAGTTCGAAACCGGTTCGAATTTTTAATTCAAAATCAGGGCAAACACTAAAAGTTTTAAAACCTTAAAACAAAAATGTTCGGGTTGTACCAAATAGTGCATAGGTAATTATGATGGAGAAACCCCACTTTAAAAAAATGTTTAAATACTCTAAGGTGAATAAAACAGTAGCAAGAACCGATATTTAAAGGCTTCCATAAATAATAAAATTCTAAAACAAAGTTGTTTTGGGGTAAAACCTTTTGGGGCAGTGGGTTTCGTGGTATTACTATTTTAGGGTTCATTTTAATATCAAGTAAAAAGTATAATTAAGAGAAACTAAAATAAAGAAGAAATAAATCAAGAAATATATAAACAAAAGAAAAGGAAAATACACAACCCCCCACGCTGGGCCAACCGCCCAATAATAACCGCCGCCCAACTGCCCTCCTCTCTGGCCTACAAGGCCACCTCCCCCTCACCCTAACCCTCACCCGATCCCCACTCCCCCCACTCTCCCCACACTCCCTCGATCCAAATCGGGATCGAGGCGACCATGCCCGACCCGACGATATCGCCCGGCCTTGCGTCGCGTCCTCGGCGCCCCTCACGGAGCACCACCACCATCGCCTCTTTGTCTCGCCGTCCCGCTACCCCATCGGTCGCCCGAGCCTGCCGCCCGTCGCTGTTGCCCTTGCCCCGCCGACGTCGTCGCGCTTCTTCCGGGCCGTCGTCGTCTCCACCACCGCCGCCTGAAAGGCCTCCCTATCGCCGGACCAGCACGCCGTCGCTAATCGTCGTCGTCGCCCGGAGCTTCTCCGCCTCGTCCTCCTCGTCTCCTCCTCGACGGCGACGCGTCCCCGTCCTCCTCCCCAAAGGCTCAACCGAGCCTCGCCCTTCTGCCACCAACGCGGGTGAGAACCCCGTCGCTTCCCGCCTCTACCCCTGCGCCCGAGTGGCCTCGTTCACGCCCCCGCCATGCTCGCAAGTGAGCATCGCCGCCCCCCTTTTCCCCGTCCGACCCGCGGCTCACCTGTGTTCCGACCGCCGCCTTGCTCCCCCCCGCTGCTGCACCACGCCTTGCGTGTTCCCCCACCGCATCCTCCCTAGCGTGCCTCCTCGACCGGCTCCTCCTGCCGGCGGATCCCGCAGCCCCCCCCCCACGCGCCCACAGCGCTCAACCACGCCACCGGCGCAAGCCGCGCGCCCGCCCTGGGCGTCGCCTCGTTCGGGCGGTTCCACCCGCCCCGATTCGCCAACGCCCGTGGCACCGTCAAACCACGCCCGTTGAGGCCCCTGGCCCAATGACAGCCGGGGCCCACCCCAGAACGTTTAATAATAATACTAAAAAAAGAATTTAAAAAATAAAATATGATAACAAATAATAAAAATAAATAATTAATTAATTAACTGATTAATTAACTTAATTAATTCTGATTAATTTAACTAATTAAGGTTAATTAACCTAGTGATAAATTAACCTAATTAACTCGTGAATTAGTTAATTAATTAGTAATGCGACCTTTGGGCCCACCCACGATTAATTATGATTAGTTTAATTAATCTTTCGAATTAAAATGTGTCATCGACGGTGGGACCCATCGGTCGAGTTGACCGATCAACTCTGTTGATCGCGGACGTCAACATGACCTCATGCGATGTCATTAATTCATTTTCGAATTGATTAAATAATTAACTAAATTCCAAAATTAATAAAATCTTTAGAAAATCATATCTTTTAATCCGTAACTTCGGATTAATATATTTTCAACATGAAAGTTGCTCGAGCGACGAGGCGATTTCGGATCGCAACCCGTTAATCCGCCACACCCCCTAACCTATCGAACTCGCAACTTTCCCCTCGGCTCCTCTGCTCAAAACGCGAAACACCGGGATACTTTCCCGGTTGTTTCCCCACTTCACCGGTATCACCTCATACCGCGTTAGGGCACCTCTAGCACCGATACTTGTCATGTCATGCATCGCTATGCATTTGCTTGCTTAAATATTTATTGTTTCTTCCCCCTCTTCTCTCTATAGACACCGAGACCGACGCCGCTGCTACCCAGTACGACTACGGAGTTGACGAACCCTCTGTCTTGCCAGAGCAACCACGAAAGCCCCCTCTTTGATCGCCAGATATCGCCTACTCTTCTCTATACTGCTTGCATTAGAGTAGTGTAGCATGTTCTTGCTTTCGATTAATCCTATCTTTGCTTTAGCTTTGTCCTTGCTACTCTTGTTGTTACCTTTACCGCTATCCTCTTGCTTAGTATAGGATGCTAGTGTTCCATCGGTGGCCCTACATTCTTGTCCGTCGCCATGCTATACTCTTTGGGTTGTGATCACTTGGGAGGTGATCACGAGCATATACTATATACTTTACACTATTACATTACATTGGTACTGTTAGGAGATGGGGGTGAAAGGACGGGTGGCTCCATCCCGGTGAGGTGGGCTGGGTTCTGACGGCCCCATTGTTACTTTGTGGCGGCGGCAGGCAGGTTGAGACCACCTAGGAGAGGTGGGCTGGGCCTGGTCGGCGTTCATGGATACTTAACACGCTTAACGAGATCTTGGTATTTGATCCGAGTCCGCCATTTGGTCTATACGCACTAACCATCTACGTGGGAGTAGTTATGGGTATCCGGCGTCGTGGTATCGGCCGAAGCACTTCGTGATTTATTAACGACGGCGGCGGCGCGCGGATTGGACCGGAATGCTCGCTAGGCTGGTTCGCTTCGGCCGCCCTCGCAGCGTCTTGCTTGAGCTATGGGCGATGGGCCTGCACCCCTATGCGCTTATGTTTAGACCGGCGTCTGACCTCTCTGTTGTGCCTAGGTGGGGCTGCGGCGTGTTGATCTCCAGCGGCGGGCATGACCGAGAAAGTGTGTCCGGCCAAATGGGATCAAGCGTGTTGGGTTATGTGGTGCACCCTGCAGGAAGTTAATCTATTGAATAGCCGTGATCTTCGGTAACAGGACGACTTGGAGTTGTACCTTGACCTTATGACAACTAGAACCAGATACTTAATAAAACACACCCTTCCAAGTGCCAGATACAACCCGATGGTCGCTCTCTCTCAGGGTTACGAGGAGGGGATCACCGGGTAGGATTATCGCTATGTGATGCTACTTGGAGGACTTTAGACTACTCTCTGCTGCAGGCTGCAAGGCGGAGGTTGCCAGAAGCGTAGTCTTCGAAAGGATTAGTTATCCCCCTCTTATTCTGGCATTCTGCAGTTCAGTCCACTGATATGGCCCTTTACACATATATCCATGCATATGTAGTGTAGCTCCTTGCTTACGAGTACTTTGGATGAGTACTCACGGTTGCCTTGTTCCCCCTTTTCCCCCTTTCTTTACCCGGTTGCTGCGACCAGGCAATGGAGCCCAGGACCTAGACGCCACCGTCGATGACGACTACTACACCGGAGGTGCCTACTACTACGTGCAGCCCGGCGGCGACTGTGGAGTAGTTTAGGAGGATCGAGCAGGGAGGCCTGCGCCTCTTCGATCTGTATCCCGGTTGGTGCTAGCCATCTTATGGCAACTTGTTTAACTTATGTCTGTACTCAGATATTGTTGCTTCCGCTGACTCGTCTATGATCGAGCACTTGTATTCGAGCCCTCGAGGCCCCTGGCTTGTATTATATGATGCTTGTATGACTTATTTTTTATTTGTAGAGTTGTGTTGTGATATCTTCCGTGAGTCCTGATCTTGATCGTACTGCGTTTGCGTGTATGATTAGTGTCTGATTGAATCGGGGCGTCACAAGTTGGTATCGAGCCATTGCCTGTAGGAATCCCCCTTCCACACTCCTTGGCCGAAGTCGAGTCTAGACATTGCAAAACTTTTACTAACATGGCTGTGTGTCTTACGCGCACACATCGCCATTGGGTGGTATTAGGATCTTTTACTCCTCGACCTTTGCTCTGGGATTCTGAACTCTCTTCTATTCGGGTTAATCGATTTGTTACTAAAATCTAACTTTAGGTTCTCGAAAATACTTTCTCCCGGAGAGCCCCTTCAGTCTAGGTGATCGCCGGCTGCACCAGAAGATTTCGAAGATACTCTCCGATTTTCTCTCGAGACCTTGTGCCCGTTGCTTTTGCAATTCCCGACCACCGATAAACCCTTATGGATAACTACTTACACTTGCCATTCATATGATCATCCCCCATTGATCTTGTTATTACAAGATACCCCAAAGTTTTCTCTATGGTTCCGAGAAAACTTTGTGCCTACTGTCTAGCAGTTCTTTGCCACACGAATACCCCTTCAAATAAATCCTCGCACTTTTCGAGTATCCGCTCATCCCCAGTTGTTCTTGTGTTTCACAAAAGTCTTCGAAATGCTATTCGATCCTCCAAAAAAAATCCTTAGCAGCTTATTGCTCTACAAATACTTGTCTGCTTACATTATGGATGCTCCCATATCACTAGCAATATTCACTAGTATCTTTTGACACCGTCATTTTGATCCTATTGCTTCAACATGTGTGCTAATGCACACAATCATCGATCAACCCTTCTAAATTATCTTTTCGGCTCAGACGTCATTTTGAACATGAGCTGGTTCTCGACCAAACTATTTGTCGTCAATTGTGCCTCTGGTCTATCCAACTTATCCATCCTTGATCAGAGCGTCTGCTTCTAATCCTTTGTTTTGGAAATCATAATTCCTTTGTTATCTAAGCATCGAATTATTCAGATGTTCTATAATATGATGTCCGTGCGTTCTTTCTTCCTCTGATTGAGTACTGATACTCACACCAGCTCCGTTGTGGATCGCCCGATCCATTGTTGGATTTCATCCGACACCGTCCTTCACATTCAAATAACCTTGTGAGTCTTTCCACGGATATATAAAGCCTTGGGTAAATTGTATCCTCTGTTTTCTCAACCATGCTCTGTTTTCGAGCTGGTGGTATTTACTATTGAAGCTTGTGGTATATGTTTCCACGATACCCTGACGGGTTGAACCTATGCCTTCCTTAATATGTGTGAACTCGAAAGTTTTCATGAGTCATACTCATCTGGTATTTCACCAGGAAAAACTTTCAACACTAATGCCTTTATCAAAGCGAGAAGTGAATGGAAGGTTATACATTGAAGAAGTGAGAGTCGACCTTGAACCTTGCGTTCATGCCCATGGACACGATGTATAACTTATCATGGAAGCTGCTCGTAAAAATAATTACCCCCTTGTTATAAGTTCATCTTGTATCCGTGGTTCGATCATTTGCAGTCGTTGTTCCGGCCATGTTCTCCTTTTAAATACCATTTCTCGGACAAGTTGGAAGTACTTCTCTTCTGCAGATCATTGCACCTGCCCAACCTTTACTTTGATCTACCTTGAGTATTACCCCCGGTATCTCGAGGATATCAACCCATTGCACTTCATCTTATGAATTTCTAATGAAGTAGTACCTTTCCCCCGTCATAATCACTCCACGGGTTCTGGGTTGTCGTCAATCGAGAACACCGGTTAGTGAGTCGAATCACCCATGTGATTTAGTACTCCTAGCACTTTGTGTTTGAGAAGTTTAATACTCCATCACACCATTCCTAGCCTGATCGGCTATATCATATTGTGCTAAATTTTAACTGTGCTACCTGGTCCGTCTTCCCGTAGCAAAATTTGCGACGATAGCTAAGCTTACGTCGATTTTCCTCGTCATACCCTTTCACCTTAAACAACAAGCTTGAGTTCGAGTTTGTGTCGTAACTGTGATTCCAATAACCTCTTGCTTCGTCATTCCTTTGACTTGATGTCGTCGCTGATTGATTACATCTTCATGAAATCTCTCGACAAATGTGTCGTGATCATCATCAACCTTATGAGCTCTTCCAGGATATCAACCGGCTTCATGAAGAGAAATACCATCCTTGCCCTTGATGAGTTGTGTTATCATCGGCCAATTTATTGCCTTCCCTCCAACACAAACTTGTTCGTGTTTTGTGTTATACCTTGAGATCCCTACTATCCAGCATCTGTTCTTCTTTACCTTGGAGTATTACCATCTTTTATGTCAAGGATGTCGTGAGAAATTCACCAACCTTAAGAATTCTTGATACCAGTGATACTTATTAACATCACCATTCTTTCTTGGTCCCCGTGTTGTTTCTAACCGGAATACCGACAAATGATCTGTGATGTGTAAATTCTAAACTTCGAACAACCCTCTTGCTTTGAAGTTATTGGTCTATAGTTTCATTCTACGAGTATGGCTTATTGAATCACCATTCTGACATTGGTCGTGCAACCCAACCCATATTTTGGGCGCACCTTTCAACCAATGTTTAATTGTGTATGTTTTTCCTCGAGCATACTTCCTTATATCATTTGATCTGACAAATGTTATCTCCTTGTTCACTTAATTGTGGAAATCCATCTTTTGGAAATCTTGATGAATTGCCGTTGAGTTCACCAGACACCTCCTTGTCCTCTCCTTGGGTTAATGACGAGCTCTTGTTAACGGAAATCACTTCATAGTTCATTTCCCGAGAATCTTATATTGTCATCTCGTCAATTGTGTTGCACCTTTTCTTCTCAGGCATACTAAGTCGGAGGTACCCTGACCCCAATCGGATCTGAACCTCGGTCAGATATGATGGTTGGAACATATTCCCAAGAGTTATAACATTGGTCCTTATACCGGTAAGGTGATGTCATGCCTAGCACACCTGGCCGGAGGACCTATTGTTATAGTATCCTTTTTAGCAAGTTTAGCCATTCTTTCATGAAGAGAATTGTAAGACTTGTTCTATAAGTTGTTCCTGATGGATCCTTTGTGTATCCAAAGTCTGATCTTTACCCATTGACCATGTTAATGCTATCTCAAAGCATGTTTGTGATACTCCGTTCATCAACCAGAACATCGGGAGCGTAATGCTAAATGTTTCTTGATCGACTATCCAAACACCGCTGTATGGGTAATGTCATGAAATTTCTCTCCCCTTACCTTAAAGAGTTTTCTACATTATATCCTGTCATGGATATCGTGCTCTGCTTGTCCTTGGGAAGGATATACCCCTGAAATATGTGTTTAAACACATCTTCCTTTCCATTGTTCTGTTTAATCTGATAATCTTATTTTCCTTTCCATTGGTTGGTTTAACCTTTCTTGGGGTTTATATAATCTAAGCAGTATTATTCTCTTGCTTATGTAAACACCTCGGTGTACAATTCTGTCAGCAAGACCGCGTTACTATTGTTGATGACATTCCGGTAGCAACCGATGGACGAGAACTTTGCCTATTGGTCCGCCTCGTTTAACGGGCAGGAAAATGGTTCTCTTCGTCCCTCGCCCTTGGTACCGACGATGCAGCCAACATAACTGGCCGGTTATTCTCTAACATGCCTTGCTATCATGTACGTGCAAGATGTCGCTGCCCCTCTTGCTTTTAAACCCACATGGTGGGCCCATAACCCACAGATCCACAGGATCGAAACCTGACTCTCCGGTACACCCATATCTCCAAAGTTATTCCTCACGATTGGATTAGTATGAAGATCACCAACCACCTTCCGTGAGATCATCAATTCTGGTATTAAACACAATAACTATTCGCGTTGCCTTGAACCCCTTTCACGCGATGTTTCAGGCAACGACGATTGTCTATCCGCTTCAAACTTGTTATGGTACCTTCTTACTTTGCTCTCGATGTGTTTCATATGTTCAACTCGAGAGATAATCTTATGCTCATTCATGGGTTAACCCCACATTGTTTCCCTCATAAGCATTCTGTCGTAGCCGAACTGCCCCTTATCTATTCGTAATTACGAAACGGACCCCGAAGAAAGGATGTGACTTCGTCAAGATGACCTGAAGTAGAGAAATGAGGACATCAACGACAGGGATCAACTTCTTCGGGAAGAGCAAGCCAGGATGAGAAGTCCCGCTAGATTCGTAACCAAAACCTTTCCCCCTTTCACTACCTTTAAAATCTCGGGACGAGATTTCTTGTAGTGGAGGAGAATTGTGACGCCCGGATAATCAAGCTACAGCAACCTCTGCTAATGATGCCACGTCACCTTGGTTACTGTTGATAAACTCGCGTTAGTTCGAAACCGGTTCGAATTTTTAATTCAAAATTAGGGCAAACAATAAAAGTTTTCAAACCTTAAAACAAAAATGTTCGGGTTGTACCAAATAATGCATAGGTAATTATGATGGAGAAACCCCACTTTAAAAAAATGTTTAAATACTCTAAGGTGAATAAAACAGTAGCAAGAACCGATATTTAAAGGCTTCCATAAATAATAAAATTCTAAAACAAAATTGTTTTGTGGTAAAACCTTTTGGGGCAGTGGGTTTCGTGGTATTACTATTTTAGGGTTCATTTTAATATCAAGTAAAAAGTATAATTAAGAGAAACTAAAATAAAGAAGAAATAAATAAAGAAATATATAAACAAAAGAAAAGGAAAATACACAACCCCCCCCCCCCCCACGCTGGGCCAACCGGCCCTCCTCTCTGGCCTACAAGGCCACCTCCCCCGAACCCTAACCCTCACCCGATCCCTACTCCCCTCACTCTCCCCACACTCCCTCGATCCAAATCGGGATCGAGGCGACCATGCCCCCGACCCCGACGATATCGCCCCGACGCACGTCGCCGTCCTCGGCGCCCCTCACCGGAGCACCACCACCATCGCCCTGCTGTCTCGCCGTCCCGCTACCCCATCGGTCGCCCCGAGCCTGCCGCCCATCGCTGCCACCCTTTCGACGCTGTCGCCGTCGCCGCTTCGCCCGGTGTCGTCGTCTCCACCACCGCCGATCAAGGCCTCCACATCACCGGACCAGACGCTGTCGCTAATCGTCGTCGCCGCCGGAGCTTCTCCGCCTCGTCCTCCTCGACGGCGACGCGTCCCCGTCCTCCTCCGCAAAGGCTCCACCAAGCCTCGCCGCCCCCCTGCTCACCAACGCGGGTGAGAACCCCATCGCTTCCCGCCTCTACCCCTGCGCCCGAGTGGCCTCGTTCACGCCCCCGCCATGCTCGCAAGTGAGCATCGCCGCCCCCGTTTTCCCCGTCCGACCCGCGGCTCACCTGTGTTCCGACCGCCGCCTTGCTCCCCCACGCCGCTGCACCACGCCTTGCGCGTTCCCCACCGTGATCCTCCCTAGCTCGCCTCCTCAACTGCTCCTCCGCCGGCGGATCCGGCGAGCCCCCAAGCGCTCGGCCACGGCCACGGCGCAAGAAGCTGCCCTACAACCGTCGCCTTGTTCGGCGGTTCCACCGCCCGATTCGCCACAGCCCGTGGGGCCGTTAAGCGGCGCCCGTTAAGGCCCCTGGCCCAATGACAGCCGGGGCCCACCCCAGAACGTTTAATGATAATACTAAAAAAAGAATTTAAAAAATAAAATATGATAACAAGTAATAAAAATAGTTAATTAACTGATTAATTAACTTAATTAATTCTGATTAAATTAACTAATTAAGGTTAATTAACCTAGTGATAAATTAACCTAATTAACTACCGCTAATTAGTTAATTAATTAGTATGATAGTGGGGCCCACCCACGATTAATTATGATTAGTTTAATTAATCTGCCTAATTAAAATGTGTCAGCGACCGGTGGGACCCATCGTCAGTTGACTAGTCAACTCATTGATCTGCGGACGTCGACATGACATCATGCTGATGTCATTAATTCATTTTCGAATTGATTAAATAATTAACTAAATTCCAGAAATTAATAAAATCTTTAGAAAATCATATCTTTTAATCCGTAACTCGGATTAATATATTTTCAACATGAAAGTTGCTCAGAACGACGAGACGATTCCGAATACGCAACCCGTTCGTCCGCCGCACCCCCCTAACCTATCAAACTCGCAACTTTCCCCCTCCGGCTCCTCTGCCCGAAAACGCGAAACACCGGGGATACTTTCCCGGTTGTTTCCCCACTTCACCGGTATCACCTCATACCGCGTTAGGGCACCTCTAGCACCGATACTTTTCATGTCATGCATCGCTATGCATCTACTTGCTTAAATATTTATTGTTTCTTCCCCCTCTTCTCTCGATAGACACCGAGACCGACGTCGCTGCTACCTAGTACGACTACGGTGTTGACGAACCCTCTCTCTTGCCAGAGCAACCAGGCAAGCCCCCTCTTTGATCACCAGATATCGCCTACTCCTCTCTATACTGCTTGCATTAGAGTAGTGTAGCATGTTCTCGCTTTCGCTTAATCCTATCTTCTTTGCATAGCCTTTGTCCTTGCTACTCTCATTGTTACCTTTACCGCTATCCTCTTCGCTTAGTATAGGATGCTAGTGTTCCATCGGTGGCCCTACATTCTTGTCCATCTGCCATGCTATACTCTTTGGGCTGTGATCACTTGGAGGTGATCACGGGCATATACTATATACTTTACACTATTACATTACGTGGTACTGTTCGGAGATGGGGCTGAAAGGACGGTGGCTCCATCCCGGTAGAGGTGGGCCTGGGTTCCCGACGGCCCCGATCGTTACTTTAATGGCGGAGGCAGGGCAGGTTGAGACCACCTAGGAGAGGTGGGCCTGGCCCTGGTCGGCGTTCGCGGATACTTAACACGCTTAACGAGATCTTGGTATTTGATCTGAGTCTGGCCATTTGGTCTATACGCACTAACCATCTACGTGGGAGTAGTTATGGGTATCCTGACGTCGTGGTATCAGCCGAAGCACTTCGTGACGCCAGCGACGGAGCGGCGCGCGCCGGATTGGACTGGAACGCCTACTAGGCTAGGTCTGCTTCCGGCCGCCCTCGCAACATGCAGGTGTGCTATGGGCGATGGGCCCAGACCCCTGTGCGCTTAGGTTTAGACCGGCGTGCTGACCTCTCTGTTGTGCCTAGGTGGGGTTGCGACGTGTTGATCTCCCGCGGTCGGGCATGACGAAGGGAGGTAAGGAACTGCCATCCAGTTCTGCTTTAGATTCACCTTCTGTTATAAGTAAACTTGCAACAAGACCACATGCTATTAATCCTGATATATCGCAAGTTATTGATGATGCTACTTCTGCTATGAATGATACTTATGATGATGCTAGTAACTTGCTTGATGATGATGTGCCACTTGGTGAATTTCTTGATGAACAAATTGCTAGAGTAAGACAACATGATGTTGTTGAATCTGATGATGAGCTTGAAACTGAAACTGCTGAAACACCTGCTATAACTAGCCTTCCTAGATATGAATTGCCTAAGGTACCGAAAGGTTATGTTATGAATTAGGAGACAACTAGAGATATTCTTGCTTGTAAGGATAGAGATGATCTAGAGAAATTATTATGCAAGTATAAAGAAAAATCTTTGAATGCTAGAAATATGATCCTAAGTTTTATACCTCACCTATCTTTATTGATGATAAGGATTTTGAATTCTCTGTCGACCCAGAGTTAATTATTTTGGTTCAATCTGATCCTTTCCATGGTTATGAAACTGAAACTGTTGTGGCACATCTTACTAAGTTGAATGACATAGCCACCCTTTTTAGTCATGATGAGAAAACTCGCTATTATTATATTGTCAAATTATTTAGGTTCTCATTAAAAGGTGATGCTAAAGCTTGGTACAATACTCTTGCTCCTGGTTGTGTGCATAGTCCCCAGGATATGATTTATTACTCTCTAAAAAATATTTTCCTGCTCATAAGAAACAAGCTGCCTTACAGGAAATATTTAACTTTGTGCAAACTGAAGAAGAGAGTCTCCGAGAAGCTTGGGGGAGGCTTTGCCAGTTACTTAATGATTTGCCTGATCATCCTCTTAATAAAAATGAAATACTTGATATCTTCTACAATGGACTAACCGATGCTTCTAGGGATTTCCTAGATAGTTGTGCTGGTTGTATTTTCAGGGAACGAACTGTTGGACAAGCTGAAGAATTATTGAATAACATATTGAAAAATTATGATGATGGACTCTTCCAGAACCAACGCCTAAAGCTACTCCGAAGAAGAGGGGTATATTATATCTCAGTCCTGAAGATATGCGAGCGGCAAAGAAATCCATGAAGGAAAAAGGTATTAAAGCTTAGGATGTTAAAAATTTACCTCCTATTGAAGAAATACATGGGCTTAATACACCACCACCAACTAAGGTGTTAGAGGTAAATTCTCTAATGAAATTCAATGATAATGATAATCCTCATAATATGCACCCTAGCCAATGCCTTTCTGAGTGTGAGAATTATATTACATAACAAGATCACTTCAATGCAAATGTTATGAAACAATTGAAATACAATTATGATATGATTGCTCGCTTGAGTGACTTGTTATTTAGAATCTCAAATGATCTTAGATGTGTGGGAAAGCATGCTTCTATGGTACAAACCCAATTAGAACAAGTTGCTAAATCTCAAAGAGAATTGCTTGATGAAATGAATAACAACATACATGACTTTGCCGTTAGAGTTGCAACTAGAGGAGGTAAAATGACTCAGGAACCACTTTATCCTGAGGGACACCCAAAAAGAATTGAACAGGATTCACAGAGGAACAACACCACTGCACCTAGTCCTTCCAAAAATAAGAAGAAAAAGAAAAATGATAGGACTTTACATGCTTCTAGTGAACCTGAAGTAGAAAAACCTCCTGATAATGATAATGATGTTTCCATTTCTGATGCTGAAACTCAATCTGGTAGTGAACATTCACCTAGTGATAATGAAAAAGATAATGCTGATTTTCATGAAGATGCTCAACCAAACAATGAAAAAGAACCAGATAATGACGTTGAAACAGAACCAGCTGTTGATCTTGATAACCCACAACCCAAGAATACACGTTATGATAAAAGACATTTTATTGCTAGAAAACACGGTAAAGAAAGAGAACGTGGGTTCAAAAACCTATACCTTTCCATGTAAGTCAACTAAAAAGAAAGATGATGAAGAATTTGAACACTTTGCTCAAATGCTGAGGCCAGTCTTTTTTGCGTACTCGCTTGACTGATATCTTGAAAATGCCTCCTTATGCAAAGTACATGAAAGACATAATCACCAATAAGAGAAAAATACTGGAAGCTAAAATCTCCACTATGCTTGCTAATTATACTTTTAAAGATGGAGTACCTAAAAAACTTGGAGAACCGGGAATACCAACTATACCTTGCTCTATCAAAAGAAATTATGTGAAAACTGCTTTATGTGATTTAGGAGCTGGTGTTAGTGTTATGACTTTATCTTTATATAAAAGACTTGACTTGAATAAACTCACACCTACTGAAATATCTTTGCAAATGGCTTACAAATCAACTGCCATACCTATCAGTATTTGTGAGGATGTGCCCGTTGTTGTTGTTGCTAATGTTACTATTTTGACCGACTTTGTTATACTTGAGATGCCCGAGGACGACAACATGTCGATTATCCTTGGTAGACCCTTCTTGAATACTGCAGGGGCTGTTATCGATTGCAATAAAAGCAAGGTCACTTTTCACATCAATGGTAATGAGGATATGGTGCACTTTCCAAAGAAACACTTCCAAGTGAATGGTATTAATGTTATTGAGAAATCTCCAACAATCACTATTGGAAGTTTTCAACTACCTCTACCTACTGGCAAAAATAAATATGAAATGCTTATTATTGGGGACATTCATATCCCCGTTGAGGTAACTTAGTGATTTACGAAAGTTCTTTGGTTGGTTTCATGCTGATCGAAAGTGGTTATTAATAATACTGGATCAACCTTATTAATGGATCATTTTTGAGAGGTATGAAGTTGACGAATTTAGTGAGCACTACCTTTTGTCCCTACCTTTTATTTATTGTTATTATTAGTTAATAAAATAAAATGCCTTGTTTTATCTGTTTTCTGAATTTCCCGTGCAATAAAAAAAATGACCCAAAATAAAAGTCTTCCGAATGCTCTCAAAATTTAATACGATTTTTTCTGAATATTTAAGAATTTATGGTGCAAATAATATCATAGGGAGGTGCACCAGGTGGGCACAACCCACCTGGGAGTGCCAGGACCCCTATGCGTGCCCTGGTGGGTTGTGGTCCCCACGTGGGCCCCCTCACTTATGCCTTCACACCACATCATCACCTACCTCCAGAAAAATTCACCACTGCTCTCTCTCTCTCTCTCGTGTTCTTGCTCTCAAACCCGCGGATTTCGATCTCTTTGCTCGAAGCTTCAGTTCCGAAACTGTTTCGGGGGATTGTTGCTTGGTATGTAACTCCTCCATTTGTCCAATTAGTTTTTGTTTTAGTGGTTTATATTTTGAATAATTAGTTACTCTTGGTGCTGCTGTAGATGAGCTTGCATGTTGAATTCTTAGAGTTCTGAGTAGTTTGAATGCTTGCTATGGCCTCTAGGCATCCCTATGAGTAGTTGCTATCAATCTTGTGAATTTTTGTTGACAAAAGTTTTGCCACTCAATAAATTTTTAGAAAATTGTACGCGAATATGATGAACATCTTTGGAAGGAGTTCTTCAAGGAGGAGATCCTCAGGGGCATCTTCTAGTGACAGCTCCACTCACCGGTCTTATGTTGAACCAAGTGAAAGTTCCATACGATATGCCGCCACCAAAACATGCGTATGGCCTTGTGATGATTATATGGTGCATGTGGGAATTAAGGAGGAATTTGAGCAATATGTTCACAATGCCGGTCTTGGTCCCTACATTTCAGATAAGTGCAATCAACACCACACTCTCACTGAATCATTTGTCAAAGGATTTAAATTCCATCCTCGTGAGTCTAGAGTGTCATTTAAACTTTATGAAAATCCATTTACGATTTCACTAGAGAGTTTTGCTCCTCACTGCAAAATTCCATTCTGGGGTTCGCTTGACGAACCACCAAGGGCTGAGTACCAATCATTTTTAACTAGTCTTTGCTACGGTGAAACGAGGGGAGTGACGCAAGGTAGAATAAAGAGCATTCATTTTCCCGCAATTCAATACTTTGCTTTATTTAATGGGAAATGTATTGTAGGCAAACAAGATTGTAGTGCACTTTGTGCTCCAGACTTGAGCCTCATACGCACTGTTCTCACCGGTGATAGGAGTCACAATCTTGGAGCAATTGTTGCACGCAGGTTGCAGCATAACGCTAATAGTGGCTATTTCTATGGTGGGATTTATGCCACACTTTTAGCAAGAGAGCTGGGTGTTTCACCTTTGCCCTTTGACCCTATTCTACCCACGCAGTATTTAGCCTTTGATGCTATGAAAAATCATAAGATCCTTAAAGGAGATATTCATAATTTCACATATAAATTGCTGTTTAACCAAGCATCTGTTGTGCAAACATACTTGCCTGCGCCTGCTCTTTTTGATTATCACAACAAAGGAAGATATTTCGTTCTTGAGAGCAAGGCCCGAGCCCATAATGTTGCGGTTGAGGCAGCACGGCAGGCCGAGGCATCCGCACCGAGAGCCTCCGTGAGCTACCACTCTGACTACTATCTAGGCTACTGATCGATTTCCAAGTTAGGCCAAAAGCCTAAGCTTGGGAGAGTACGTGTTTCTCACCGACATTACATTCATGTTCACACATCTCATTTCAGTTGTCGGTGTTCACACTTTTTCATTGTATTACCCATGCTTAAATTTATTTTCTCGCTTTATTCTTGTGTGTTTGAAAAACCTTATAAAAACCAAATAAAAATTAGTTGTAGTTAGTGTACTTTCTATGCATGCATAATTGTAGAACTAAAATAAAAAACCAAAAAGATTTACTTGTTCTTCTTTTGCTTGTTGGGAGCTTTCCCATGTAAATAGTTTTTCTCGTTTTTGCTTTTCCCTTTTATTTGCTTGTTCAAGAAAACCCAAAACTCCAAAAATATTTCACTGTGTTTCTCTGAATTTCTTTTATTTTTATTTGAGTCATACCGAGAAAAAGACCATGATGAAAATGTTGAGTGGCTCTCATTTGCATAATTGTTGATCTAACAAAGAGCCCATTTTACCTTTTCTTCTCCCGTTGAATAAAATGTTTGCAGATTTCATCTTAGTCCACGGCTTGCACTATTATTATTTTCATATAGTTCGGTCGTGCAAGTAAAAGGCAATAATGACGATATTCGATGAACTGGTCGTGGCAGAGAGAAATGGGTATGTACTCGACTTGTTCTGTTTTTGAAAATATGTTTAACCTAGTATCCATGATTCAGCCCATTGTGATTAAACATGTTTGCAATGTCAATTAGAGATTATAGTTTCTCATTCCATGCATAAGTAGCTAGGAGTGGATAATGATTTATCTTGGATATCAACATTGTGTTAAAATGATTGTGATGTAGTATGGTGATATGGTATCCTCTTCTGAATGTTTGAGTGGCTTGACTTGGCACATGTTCTTGCATGTAGTTGAATCAAAACCAACATAGCCTCTATGATATTTATGTTCATGGTGTTCATATCCTACTCATGCTAGTGTCCAATGTTACTTATGCATAATGCATGTTCATGACCGTTGTTGCTCTCTAGCTGGCCGCTTCTGAACCTAATTGCTAGCCTTCGCCTGTACTAAGTGGGAATTCTGCTTGTACATCAAAAACCTTGAACCCAAGTTATTCCAGATGAGTTCACCATACCTACCTATATGCGGTATTACCCTGCCGTCCCAAGTAAATTTGCATGTGCCACCTCTAAAAACTTCAAATAAACATCCTTTTTGTGTGCCTGGATCGTTCATGGAACGACAGGAGGTGGTCAGTATCTTCCATGCTAAGCGGGTTATTCTTAGGTCAAGTGTTTATTCACTCGCCATCGCATGAGAAAAGGGCGGTAATAGGGATTCTAGTCCCGAACTAAAAAATGCAAATAATTAAACAGAACTCCCCCGGTACTGTTGTTGGTATGGACGACACCCGTTGTTTCAGACAAGCCGTGGAGTGTGATTGATGGTGGAGGGGGAGTAAACCTTTACTTTTATCGCTTGGGAACCGCCACTAGCGTGTTTAGCATGGAAGATATTGATAACTGATAGTCATGAACTAAATGAGAAGGGTGCATGTCTCAAAATATCATTTACCTCTGTTTTAAAAACTTGAGCTCTGGCACCTGTGCAAATCACACCTTCCCTCTGCGAAGGGACTATCTATTTACTTTTATGTTGTGTCATCACCTTCTAAAATAAGCGCCAGAAACTGAGAGCACTGCTGTCATGCTGATGCATTGTGTGTAGCTAATGTTGGGTACCTCATGACTGGATCTTTTCTACCATGAATTACAATGTTTAGTCGCTGCTTGAACTTTGAAGGTGCTCTGCATTTATGTTTTGCGGTCTCCGAAAGGGCTAGCGAGATACCACTATTGTCATATTATATCATGGTTGTTTTGATAACGTGTTGCTGTTTGAGATATCTTATTATTGCTCGCTAGTTGATTATGTCATTGATATGAGTTAATATAATTTTTAAGAGTTATTGTCGGCATGGTTAGTTATAATATTGGCTGAAACTTGGGTGTTGTTTAAGCTTATTTATGCAAACAAGAGCAAAAGAGTTGGTGAGGGAGTCCTGGACTAGGGGGTGTACGGATAGCCGAACTATCACCGTTGGCCGGACTCCTGGACTATGAAGATACAAGATTGAAGACTTCGTCCCGTGTCCGGATGGGACTTTCCTTGGCGTGGAAGGCAAGCTTAGCGAAACGGATATGTAGATCTCCTACCATTGTAACCGACTCTGTGTAACCCTAACCCTATCCGGTGTCTATATAAACCGGAGGGTTTTAGTCCGTAGGACGGACAACAATCATACCACAGGCTAGCTTCTAAGGTTTAGCCTCTCTGATCTCGTGGTAGATCTACTCTTGTACTACCCATATCATCAATATCAATCAAGCAGGAGTAGGGTATTACCTCCATCGAGAGGGCACGAACCTGGGTAAAAACATCGTGTCCCTTGTCTCCTGTTACCATCCGCCTAGACGCACATTTCGGGACCCCCTACCCGAGATCCGCCGGTTTTGACACCGACAGTTGGTAAAAGTTTTTCTTTTTCACTTTCGGTTTATGAAATGAATTGCTTGAGGACAAGCAAAGGTTTAAGCTTGGGGGAGTTGACACGTCTCCAACGTATCTACTTTTCCTAACGCTTTTCCTCTTGTTTTGGACTCTAATTTGCATGATTTGAATGAAACGAACCCCGAACTGACGCTTTTTTCAGCAAAACTACCATGGTGTTGTTTTTGTGCAGAAATAAAAGTTCTCGGAGTGGAACGAAAATTTGCGAGGATTTTTTATACAATAAATGAGAATTTCTGGAGCCAAGAGCCACCGGAGGGGGGTACCTGGGTGGGCACAACCCACCAGGGCGCCCCAGCCCTCCCAGCCGTGCCCAGGTGGGTTGTCCCCACCTGGTGGCCCCGCAGACCCTGAAACCGATGCTATAAAATCATATTTTTCCAAAAAAATCAAGGAGAAAGAATTATCATGTTCCATGAGACGGAGCCTCCATCACCTCCTGTTCTTCATCGGGAGGCCAGATTTGGAGTGCGTTGGGGGCTCCGGAGAGGGGGATCTTGGTTCTTCGTCATCACCAACCCTTCTCCACCGCTAATTCCATGATGCTCCCCACCGGGAGTGAGTAATTCCTTCGTAGGCTCGCTGGTCGGTGAGGAGTTGGATGGTATTCATCATGTAAGCGAGTTAGTTTTGTTATTGCTTGATCCCTAATATCCATTATGCTCTGAGATTGATATTGCTATTACTTTGCCATGCTTAATGCTTGTCACTTTGGGCCCAGGTGCCATGATTTCAGATATGAACCGTTTATGTTATCACCATTATATCCATGTTCTAGATCCGATCTTGCAAGTTATAGTCACCTACTACGTGTTATGATCCGGCAACCCCGGAGTGAAAATAGTCGGGACCAATCCCGGTGATGACCGTAGTTTGAGGAGTTCATGTATTCACTGTTTGTTAATGCTTTGTTCCGGTTCTCTATTAGAAGGAGGCCTTAATATCCTTGAATTTCCAATATGGACCCCGCCGCCACGGGAGGGTAGGACAAAAGATGTCATGCAAGTTCTTTCCATAAGCACGTATGACTATTTACGGAATACATGCCTACATTATATTTATGAACTGGAGCTAGTGACGTATCGCCCTAGGTTATGACTGTTACATGATGAATATCATCCGATGGAATACCGATCCAATGCCTACGAACTTATCTTATATTGTTTCTGCTAAGTTATTACCGCTGCTATTATTGTTGCACTTGCTACAAAATTACTGCTATCACTGTTACCGTTACCATTGCTGCTGCTACTATTATCAATACTATCATACTATTTTGCTACTAATTACTTGCTACAGATAATTAATCTCCAGGTGTGGTTGAATTGACAACTCAGCTGCTAATACTTGCAAATATTCTATGGCTCCCATTGTGTTGAATCTATAAATTTGGGTTGAATACTCTACCCTCGAAAACTGTTGCGATCCCTTATACTTTTGGGTTATCAAGATCTTTTTCTAGCGCTGTTGCCGGGGAGCATAGCTATATTTTTTGAGTCACTTGGGATTTTAATCAATATATCACTATGAAGAACCTGAAGGATGCTAAGACTAAGATTTATCCCTCTAAGACGAGGGGAGGTAAGGAACTGCCATCTAGTTCTGCTTTAGATTCACGTTCTGCCATGACACTCTACTTGGAACTCTACCAACTGACGGTTGCACCATTCAATATAAATACGTATCCGGTTTGTGACTTAGAGTCATCCGGATCAGTGTCAAAGCTAACATCAACGTAACCATTTATGACGAGCTCTTTGTCATCTCCATAAAAGAGAAACATATCCTTAGTCCTTTTCAGGTACTTTAGGATGTTCTTGACCGCTGTCAAGTGATCAACTCCTGGATTACTTTGGTACCTCTCTGCCAGACTTATGGCAAGGCACACATTAGGTCTGGTACACAACATAGCATACATGATAGAACCTATGGCTGAGGCATAGGGAATGACTTTCATTTTCTCTCTATCTTCTTCGGTGGTCGGGCTTTGAGTCTGACTCAACTTCACACCTTGCAACACAGGCAAGAACCCTTTCTTTGACTGATCCATTTTGAACTTCTTCAAAACTTTCTCAAGGTATGTGCTTTGTGAAAGTCCTATTAAGCGTATTGATCTATCTCTATAGATCTTGATGCCCAATATATAAGCAGCTTCACCGAGACCTTTCATTGAAAAACTCTTATTCAAGTATCCTTCTATGCTATCCAAAAATTCTATATTATTTCCAATCAACAATATGTCATCTACATATAATATCAGAAATGCTATAGAGCTCCTACTCACTTTCTTGTAAATACAGGCTTCACCGAAAGTATGTATAAAACCATATGCTTTGAGCACATCATCAAAGCGTATATTCCAACTCCGAGATGCTTGCACCAGTCCATAGATGGATCGCTGGAGCTTGCACACTTTGTTAGCAGCTTTAGGATCGACAAAACCTTCCGGTTGCATCATATACAACTCTTCTTTAAGAAATCCATTAAGGAATGCAGTTTTGACGTCCATTTGCCAAATTTCATAATCATAAAATGTGGCAATTGCTAACATGATTCGGACTGACTTAAGCATCACTACGGGTGAGAAGGTCTCATCGCACTCAACCCCTTAAACTTGTCAAAAATCTTTCGTGACAAGTCGAGCTTTGTAGATGGTGGCATTACCATCAGCGTCAGTCTTCTTCTTGAAGATCCATTTATTCTCAATGGCTTGCCGATCATCGGGCAAGTCCACCAAAGTCGATACTTTGTTCTCGTACATGGATCCTATCTCAGATTTCATGGCCTGAAGCCATTTATCGGAATCTGGGCTCATCATAGCTTCTTCATAGTTCGTAGGTTTGCCATGGTCTAGTAACATGACTTCCAGAACAGGATTACTGTACCACTCTGGTGCAGAACATGCTATTTTTGACCTACGAGGTCTAGTAGCAACTTGATCTGATGTTTCATGATCATTATCATTAGCTTCCTCTCTAGTTGGTGTAGGCAAGACGGGAACATATTTCTATGGAGTGCTACTTTCCAAATTGAGAGAAGGTACAATTACCTCAAGTTCTACTTTCCTCCTGCTCACTACCTTTGAGAGAAACTCCTTCTCTAGAAATGTTCCATTCTTGGCAACAAAGATCTTGCCTTCGAATTTGTGGTAGAAGATGTACCCAATTGTTTCCTTATGGTATCCTCTGAAGACACACTTCCCCGATTTTGGTTCGAGCTTATCAGGCTGAAGCCTTTTGACATAAGTGTCGCAACCCCAAACTTTAAGAAACGACAGCTTAGGTTTGTTGCCAAACCATAGTTCACAAGGAGTCATTTCAATGGATTTAGACGGTGCCCTATTTAATGTGAATGCAGCTGTCTCTAATGCATAACCCCAAAACGATAGTGGTAAATGTTGGGAAACGTAGCATGCAATTTGAAAAAATAATCCTATGCTCATGCAAGATCTATCTAGGAGATGCATGGCAACGAGAGGGGGAGAGTGTGTCCACGTACCCTCGTACACCGAAAGCGGAAGCGTTTGACAACGCGGTTGATGTAGTCAAAATTCTTCTCGTTCCGACCAATCAAGCACTAAACGTATGACACCTCCGAGTTCTGCACACATTCAGCTCGATGACATCCCTCGAACTCTTGATCCAGCAAAGTGTCGAGAGAGAGTTCCGTCAGCACGACGGTGTGGTGACGGCGATGGTGAAGTGATCCGCGTAGGGCTTCGCCTAAGCAGTAGAAGATATGACCGGAGGCGTAAACTGTGGAGGGGGGCGCCGCACACGGCTAACAATTGCTGGTGTGTGTTCTAGCGGTGCCTCCCCCACATATATATAGGTTGGAGGGGAGGAAAGGCAGCCAAGGAGGTGCCCCAAGTAGGAGGAATCCTACTTGGGGTCCGCCCAATTCGGCCTCCCCCCTTTCCTATTCCTATTCGAAGTAGGAAGGGAAGAGGGGGAAGGGGGAATCCTATTCCCTTTTTCCTTTCCTCCTTCCCCTTTTCTACTCCAATTTGGCCAGCCCATATGGGGGGGTGCACCAGCCCCTTTGTGGTTGGTGTGTTTTCCCCTCTTGGCCCATAAGGCCCATATCTTTTGCGGGGGTGCCCGGAACCCCTTCCGATGACCCGATATGTACCCGGTACCCTCCGGAACACTTCCGGTGTCCGAATACCATCGTCCTATATATGAAGCTTTACCTCTCGACCATTTCGAGACTCCTCGTCATGTCCGTGATCTCATTGAAGGAAATATGCCCTAGAGAAAATAATGAAGTCGTTATTTACGTTTCCTTATATCATGATAAATATTTATTTTTCATGCTAGAATTGTATTAACCGGAAACTTAGTACATGTGGTGAATACATAGACAAAAGAGAGTGTCACTAGTATGCATCTACTTGACTAGCTCGTTAATCAAAGATGGTTAAGTTTGCTAACCATAGACATGAGTTGTCATTTGATGAACGAGATCACATCATTAGAGAATGATGTGATTGACTTGACCCATCCGTTAGCTTAGCATTATGATCGTTTAGTTTATTGCTATTGCTTTCTTCATAACTTATACATGTTCCTATGGCTATGAGATTATGCAACTCTCGAATACCGGAGGAACACTTAGTGTGTTATCAAACGTCACAACGTAACTGGGTGATTACAAAGATGCTCTACAGGTGTCCCCGGTGGTGTTTGTTGAGTTGGCATAGATCGAGATTAGGATTTGTCACTCCGATTGTCGGAGAGGTATCTCTGGGCCCTCTCGTAATGCACATCACTATAATCCTTGCAAGCAATGTGACTAATGAGTTAGTTACGGGATGATGCATCACGGAACGAGTAAAGAGACTTGCCGGTAACGAGATTGAACTAGGTATTGAGATACCGACGATCGAATCTCGGGCAAGTAACATACCGATGACAAAGGGAACAACGTATGTTGCTATGCGGTTTGACCAATAAAGATCTTTGTAGAATATGTAGGAACCAATATGAGCATCCAGGTTCCGCTATTGGTTATTGACAGAAGATGAGTCTCGGCCATGTCTACATAGTTCTCGAACCCGTAGGGTCCGCACGCTTAACGTTCGATGACGATCGGTATTATGAGTTTATGTGTTTTGATGTACCGAAGGTTGTTCGGAGTCCCGGATGTGATCACGGACATGATGAGGAGTCTCAAAATGGTCGAGACATAAATATCAATATATTGGAAGCCTAGGTTTGGACACCGGAATGGTTCCGGATGAGTTCGGGCATTTTCCGGAGTACCGGGAGTTACCGGAACCCCCCGGGGAGTCAATGGGCCTTATTGGGCCTTAGTGGAAGAGACGAGGAGGCGGCCAAGGTGGGCCCCCCCCCAAGCCCAATCCGAATTGGGAGGCCCCCCCCTTTCCTTCTCCCCCTCTCCCTCTTCCTTCTTCTCCTACTCCAACTAGGGAAAGGGGGAAACCTACTCCTACAGGGAATAGGACTCCCCCCCTTGGGCCCGCCATAGAGGGTCGGCCCTCACCTCCTCCACTCCTTTTATACGGGGGAGGGGGCACCCCATAGACACACAAGTTGATTGTTTAGCTGTGTGCGATGCCCCCCTCCATAGATTTCCACCTCAGTCATATCAATGTAGTTCTTAGGTGAAGCCCTGCGTCGGTAACTTCATCATCACCGTCATCACGCCATCACGCTGACGAAATGTAGCGACTCGACCTCAGACGGTCAAGTCTTTGTGCTTAAGTGTCATCCCTGGATCGGTATGCTGACACATACAGTACTCGAGGATTTATAACAGAGGTAAATCACATGCGTAAAGTAATGTAAATACTATTACCTCGATCCAAATAGCGGAAGTAACAAGGTTGTGGATTCCCATCAACACCAACGGCAAAGTTGAGTGTAGAAATCGTAACCCTAACGTATCACTTACTGGTCGTAAGAAATCCTGAAACATGAGACGTTGCAGCCACAAAGGGTCAGTACATTGAATGTACTGGCAAATTCACACCATAGGATAATGATGAATAAAGGCTATCACCACATGCATATTTGGCTGGTGGAAAATCTCTATGGTTATAATGTTTTTGCGAAAAGCCAATTTTCCCTACTGCAAAGGAATAAATTTTATTTAACTATCATGGTGGTTGTTAAACATTGAGAATGGTTGACAGCATTCTCAATCCCAATTAAAAATATCATCATTAAACCAACAAAATTATTTAAAATAACATGATGAGATTCACATGATAATCCAAGTACTAGATACTCAAGATGTCCATAACCGGGGACACGACTAACCATGATTAGTTTGTACACTCTGCAGAGGTTTGTGCACTTTTCCCCACAAGACTCGATCTCCTCCGTTGGGATTCTTGCACTACATGGTGTTTGAGAAAGGGATGACCGAGACACCGTCTTTTAGAAGCGCTAGCACCTTACGATGGGTAGACCGTTACAGCTACTTTCCCCTACATATGCTAGTCTACCACTGTAAGAGTTCGCACGACTTAATCAACTATGCTAGAGCCCATAGTAGCTTGTGGCTGCACACGGAAGTTTCTAGCATGAATAATCTCATGATCCCTTTGAGCCTGGGTAGCGGTCCATAAAGAAAAATAGGCAATCTTGGAATACCCACGTACCTCAATCCACCCAGATGTGTATTAAAGTTGCCACCTTAAATAAACCATTAAATAACAATCTCACATCTGTCATGGATACACTCACCTAATCCTCGTCTACTAGCATAGCATGGCATAATAAGAAAACATAGAAGTAACTCCCGAGGGTTTGATAATAAAACAGGTAATAGGTACTACCTCATCTACTTCCCAAAACCCACAATTTAATTAGATCCTAATCATGCAATGTTTGAGGATTGATCTAATGCATAAAAACTTGGTATGAAAAGGGATATGATCAAAGTGTGAACTTGCCTGCAATGTTGATGAAGATGATTCACACTCAAAACTCTTGATAGTTCTACTCGTCACACTCCGGTCAATCTATCATGAGCAAGCAATAGTAACCACACATAAGCAATCACTCAAAAGATCGGAGAGAATGAAGAAAACAATTCGGAAAACATCAAATCCAAATCAAATAACCCTTGCAGAATAAAACAATTTCTAAAAGTACCAAAACTATGTGTATTTGGCCTTATCAGAAAGTTTAGGTCAAGAGCTTCGATTTGCAAAAAGAATCAACTAAATCGGAGTTACGAAACTCAAGTTATGATCAAACGAAGTTCAAATACAAATCTGGTCTAATTCAAATTTTAAACTTTCAAAAACATGTTTGAGTTGGATTACTGGATAGAGGGGATCATAACGAAGAAGTGGGCGTTGGTTTCGTTGGATTTGGACTAACGAGTAAAAAGTTGTGAGTGTTTGAAGTACAGGGACTAATTTGTGAAGAAAATTATCACGAATAGGCCCCTGGCCAAAATAAAATAAAACGAAAAGGCTATTCGATGAACGTTTACTACCGAACGCTAGCAAACGAACCGTTCGCTAGATTAGAAAAAAACAAATGGATCTAATCCGTTAGATCTAAATCCAACGGACGAGAGGGGGCGGTTACCACGCCGATCACCGGAGTCGGGGAGGACGACGGCGGCGGCTTCGGTCTTGGCCGGGGCGGCGGCTCCGGTGGCCGGCGGCATCGGGCGGAGGCACGGGGTTAAGCGGCTCGGTGAGGCGGATCCGAAGGTGGTGGCGGCGCTCGACTTCGGCGTTGGAACGGCGTGGGGCGGCGAAGGTTCTCGCCAAGGGGCGGGGTTCCGGCGAAAAGGGCGGCGGCTGGCAAGCGATGCGCGGAGGAGGAGAGAGAGGGGCGGCGGCTTTATAGGGGTCGGTGAAGGTGCGTGGCTTGGAGGAGGGGTCAAGGGAGGAGAAGTCCGGCAGGGAGACGGCGCCGGCGAGCCGTGGCGGCGGCGGACTCCCGCCTGGAGTCGGTCGCGCGGAGGAGACGGGCGGTTGGGCCGCCTGGTCTGTCGCCTGGCTGGTTTAGCTGGGCCGACCCGGTTCGGCGGAGGGAAGAAGTTTTTTTTAACAACGAAAATAAAATAAAAGAGAACCAAAAATAAAATTTAACCTAGGCATATTTTATACCTAAATTTTCAGACAGAGATTTCCTACAAGATGAACATTTTTCTAGCATTAAAAGAATCAGACTAATTTAAATAAATCAAACAGTGCTACTGCTCTAATAAAATCCAACAAAAATCACCTTTAAAATACCAAAATTAATTCAAATTTATTTCCCTCCAATTTTCTAATGTAGGGAATCATGTTACCGTATTTTCCATATATTTTATTTTTGGAGAAAAATAATTTGAATAAAACTCAAATAACTCCAAATGAAAATAAATTCAAAAGAACTTTGAATTTGATCCTTTTAAACAACCAACTCATATTTCTTATAATTTGAAGAATTCATTTTATCTTCTCTCGTGAAAATCATTGAGTTGCATAAAGTTTATGAATTGGAAATATTTTCAAATGAAATTCAAATATTTTCAACACCCCTTGTCATTTAAATAAATGGAAGAAGTTATGTCATCTTCTCTTCGGGGTTTTGTGGTGAAAAGAATTTGAATTCACGGAGATCATAAAATGCAAAATGAAAGTTTGGGAAAGTCCTTTCATTCCCTCTCATTTAACTTTCAAAAAGTTTCAAATTTCACTCAATCAATCAATCAAATCTATCTATTTATTATAACATTCCAAAATCTAGAATTTTGGGATGTTACAAACCTACCACCCTTAAAATGAATCTCGTCCTCGAGATTCGGAGAGGCTAGCAAGAAATAGGTTAGGGTTGGGGTCTTCTCAAAATCCATCCGTCGTCTCCGGAGGTCTGGGGGTGCTACCACCCTTAGAAACATGGTTACGGTTCCATCAAAACTTATATACTCCATCCTTTTTTGTTGACAGGGTCGGTCTTCTCAGATTCTCGGGAAAATTCCTTCTCTGGGCTCTTCCGATGGTGGCATAACCTTTTCCTCAATTCTTCTGTCCTTTCATCCTAGTAAGGTTATTCCGAGACTGGGTCTTCTTAGCTGACGGGTCTGGCGCCAATGCTAAACAACTATTGATATCTCATGGTGGTCAACAATTTATGGTTTCTCCTGCAGGAAATGTGTCTGGGTTGATCCTCACCATATAACCTACGGTTGGCAAAAGCTGCCTTGTACAAGGGGAAAAATCTTATACCATTCCAAGGTTTAAACAGGGTTTTGATCGTTGTTTCTTTACTATAGGCAAGACACTTAGATTTACCATCCCACATAGCAAGGTGAATAATAAGAGTAAGTCGGTATGGTGATCAATCCATCCCGCACCCAAATCATTACCTTGTATACGGTTTAGCGAATCTCGCATTCTAACACTCGGTCATCCTCACAAGCATTGCAGAATTTTTCTTGTCGACGAACCAAGTTCGGATAAATCCATTGATTCTGCAAGCCAAACAAACATCTATCATTCCTTAAAAACTCTCAGGTTTTGCGTAAACTCCTATAGAATCGTCGGTTATAAAATCGTAACTTCTTCCAGGGTTTTTCCTTCAGCAAGAATGCGCTTGCTTCTTGGCAGGTCCTGGGGCCTGTGGGTTATGGCCCATCTCATCACTTGTAGTTTAAGAATACTAGGAAGTTGGAAGTTGGAATAATGATCAGAAGCCCGAGTTCAAGGCATCCAATTGTACTGTCTTCCTTCCTTCTATTGGCACCAAACTAGGACATGATTACTCAGACTCATCATGGAATTTCCATTGATCCATATTTCCAACATCATACCTCCTTTATATCCAATAGTAATTCATCTCTTCATCCTCGTGGGATATCCCACCTACCGAGATAAAAACTTATACTTATGAAGTCCATTCTCCACTTCATGGAACATCATTATCCTTTCCAGGGTCAAGCGTCCTTACAGGGGAATATTGGCCATTTCTGCATGGCATTTCTTCAGCTGGAATACGTGAAACACATCATGAACTCCTCACAGTCCTTCGGGTGACTCCAATTTGTTGGCCACCATACGCTCCAAAACTCGGTATGGTCCTACAAATCTCGGGGCTAACTTTCCCTTAACTCCAAATCGTTTAACTCCTCGCAGAGGGGACACACGAAGACATGCTCTGTCTCCAATTTCATAGACTACCTCCTTGCATTTTTAAGTCTGCATAACTCTTCTGCCTGGACTGAGCTACCTTCAGTCTATCTCGAATCAACTTAACATTCTCTTCTGACTCCTTGATCACATTTGGTCCAAACAAATGACGGTCTCCAACTTCATCCCACATCAACGGTGTCTGGCTCCTTCTCCCATACAAAGCTTCAAAAGGGGCCATCTTCAAACTGGTTCGGTAACTGTTGTTGAATGAGAACCCCGTATAAGGTAGATTATCATCCCTACTAGATCCATAATCTAGCGCACACGTTCTCAACATGTCCTCCAGAATCTGATTGACTCTCTCAGTCTATCCATCTGTCTGCGGATGAAAGGCTATACTGAACTCTAGCCTAGTACCCAAAGTCCGGTGCAGCTGATTCCAAAACTTTGAGGTAAACTGTGTTCCTCTATATGATATGATGGTCCTCGGAACTCCATTCAGACATACGGTCCTGGTCATATATATCTTGGCCAACTTCGCACTTGTATAGGTGGCTTCACTGGGATAAAGTGAGCCACTTTGGTCAAGCGAATCAACTACTACCCAGATAGAATCATATCCCGATCGGGTTCTGGGAATCTGGTAATGAAATCCATGCCAAGCTTATCCTGCTTCCATTCGGGTATCGGCATAGGCTGTAGTAATCCGACTGGCTTCTGATGCTCTGCATTTACTCTCTGGCATACATCACCTATGACTACATACTCTGCAATATCCTTCTTCATATCAGTCCACAAGAAATGCTCCTTCAAATCCAAATACATCTTGGTGTTTCCAGGGCGAATCGAGTATGGTGAGTCATGAGCCTCCTGAAGTATTAACTTCCTGATCTTTGCATTATTAGGCACATATACACGGTCCTCGAACCATAAGGTGTCGTGCTCATCCTTACGAAAACCTTCGGCCTTTCCTTTGCTCATCCTCTCTTTTACCTCAGCAATCTCTTTGTCATCCTTCTGAGCTTCACGGATCTTTCCCAACAATGTAGACTGAACTTCCATTGCTGCAACAAAACCTTTGGGAACAATCTCCAACCGAAGTTCCCTGAGATCTTCGGCTAACTCCTTTGGTAATCCTTTGCTTATGAGGGTATTCGTCCTTGTTTTCTTTATGGTTGTGTCCTATTTCTCCACAAAGCTTGTATGCACAAGGTTTCTTCATATGCTTTCCATAAGGCCTCAACTTCTGGGACACAAGACGAGATCTTTGCATAGTCAACTTAAATTCTTCCCAAGTGGTTACTCCTTTCCATCCATTGATGGTTTGGTACATCCTCCACCAAGTAGCAGCACCTCTTTCAAAGCACTGAAGAGCATGCTGGGTCATATACTTTCCAGCTATAGTGTTATTCTTCATATGATCTTCCATGTTCTAAATCCATCGGTCTGTCTCTAATTGACTCATCGGTCCAGAAAATACAAGCTCATCTCCATTCATCCTCTATTGGGTCCATGGGTTTTGGTGTGGGATAAGAGAGATAGAGAGGGATACACACAATACAAACAATAGTTTTGAAAAGACAGGTTTTATTGTGGCTGGCGGAAAAACAACAAACAAATGACAGCTCACAAACGTCGCATCTAATGTAGGTACAACGGGGTTTGGTCTTCTAATGGTCAATAAATCTTCAACGTCACCAAACTCTTCAAGTCTTGTTCATGTCTCCGATGGCTTCTTCTGATCATAGTTGTCCTTCTCAAGTTCCTACGCCAGATCTCTATTGACGCGAAGTCTCTAGTGACATCCTTTAATATTTCTGGAGTTGCGTTCCAAACTTCTGGGTTTCAACATCCTTGGTATGAACCATGTCCTTCTATCCTTCAACTCCTGACGAATCTTCGGTATCTCGAGGTTTTGCTCCTCCAGCTTGGCTACTTTCAGCTTCTGGGTCCTGAGTTGTTCACGAACTGCTTCCTTATCAAATACAGCTTCCCGAAGGTCCATCTTAAACTACCTGATGTAATACTCCAGATCCTAGTGATACACCAGCTAAGGTTAAAACTTGATCTCTTGCTGGCAGGTGCTCCATTAGCCCTTTTGTCATCCAATTCTTCCGAAAGATGCGTGCTTAACACCTCACGGTGACAATAACATGAGCGAGCGATAGCATCATGGATATCCATGTTTATGACTATGTCTCTGTCATGATCTATCATTCCATAGTTGATATTTCCTGTCTTGGGGCTTTCTTGACAGAACTTTGAGTTTTTAACTCTCCATGCTCCGGTCTTTCTCCGATACACCTTGATCTCGGGCATTGACAACTTCCATAGTCTGCCAAGTTCCATAAGGGTAGCCTTCCTAGGTCATAAAAAATATGGGAATTCTTCAGAGCCTTCAAATTCTCCTACTCTTCAGAGTCTTCAACAGTTGTAGTTTCCATCATTATAATGCTCGAAAAAATCCTCTTCATTCCGAATGGTCTTAGTTGTCCAATATCTTGTACTCCTTGGAGTGGTCTCATCAGTCGAATCTTTGAGTGGTTAAAAGGGAAAAGGGGTATGGTCTCTCTAAAAGGGAATATTTGAATAAGCTCAGAAGAGAAGAGAGGTAAAAGATCTTTTTGAAAAATAAAATTTTAGAGAAAATCCTTCCTATGGGCTTGCCAGTTTCTAGGGTCACGTCCTATAGTCAACATGTGCTCTGATACCATCTTGTAGCGACCCGACCTCAGACGGTCAAGTCTCTGTGCTTAAGTGTCATCCCTGGATCGGTATGCTGACACATAGAGTACTCGAGGATTTATAACAGAGGTAAATCACATGTATAAAGTAACGTAAATACTATTACCTCAATCCAAATAGCGGAAGTAATAAGGTTGTGGATTCCCATCAACACCAACGGCAAAGTTGAGTGTAGAAATCGTAACCCTAACGTATCACTTACTCATCGTAAGAAATCCTACAACATGAGACGTTGCAGCCACAAAGGGTCAGTACATTGAATGTACTGGCAAATTCACACCATAGGATAATGATGAATAAAGGTTATCACGACATGCATATTTGGCTGGTGGAAAAGCTCTATGGTTATAATGTTTTTCCGAAAAGCCAATTTTTCCCTACTGCAAAGGAATAAATTTTGTTTAACTATCATCGTGGTTGTTAAACATTGAGAATGGTTGACAGCATTCTCAATCCCAATTAAAAATATCATCATTAACCCAACAAAATTATTTAAAGTAACATAATCAGATTCACATGATAATCCAAGTACTAGATACTCAAGATGTCCATAACCGGGGACACGACTAACAATGATTAGTTTCTATACTCTACAGAGGTTTGTGCACTTTTCCCCACAAGACTCGATCTCCTCCGTTGGGATTCTTGCACTACATGGTGTTTGAGAAACGGATGACCGAGACACCATCTTTTAGAAGCGCTAGCACCTTACGATGGGTAGACCATTACACCTACTTTCCCCTACATCTGCTAGTCTACCACTGTAAGAGTTCGCACGACTTAATCAACTATGCTAGAGCCCATAGTAGCTTGTGGCTTCACACGGAAGTTTCTAGCATGAATAATCTCATGATCCCTTTGAGCCTGTGTGGCAGTCCATAAAGAAAAATAGGCAATCCTGGAATACCCAGGTACCTCAATCCACCCAGATGTGTATTAAAGTTGCCACCTTAAATAAACCATTAAATAACAATCTCACATCTGTCATGGATACACTCACCCAATCCAAGTCTACTAGCATAGCATGGCATAATAAGCAAACGTAGAAGTAACTCCCAAGGGTTTGATAATAAAACAGGTAATAGGTACTACCTCATCTACTTCCCAAAACCCACAATTTAATTAGATCCTAATCTTGCAATGTTTGAGGATTGATCTAATGCATAAAAACTGGGTATGAAAAGGGATATGATCAAAGTGTGAACTTGCCTGCAATGTTGATGAAGATGATTCGCACTCAAAACTCTTGATAGTTCTACTCGTCACACTCCGGTCAATCTATCGTGAACAAGCAATAGTAACCACACATAAGCAACACAAAAGATCAGAGAGAATGAAGAAAACAATTAGGAAAACATCAAAACCAAATCAAATAACTCTTGCAGAATAAAACAATTTCTAAAAGTACGAAAACTATGTGTATTTGGCCTTATCAGAAAGTTTAGGTCAAGAGCTTCGATTTGCAAAAAGAATCAACTAAATCGGAGTTACGAAACTCAAGTTATGATCAAACGAAGTTCAAATACAAATCTGGTCTAATTCAAATTATAAACTTTTAAAAACATGTTTGAGTTGGATTACTGGATAGAGGGGATCATAACGAAGAAGTGGGCGTTGGTTTCGTTGGCTTTGGACTAACGAGTAAAAAGGTGTGAGTGTTTGAAGTACAGGGACTAATCTGTGAAGAAATTTATCATGAATAGGCCCCTAGCCGAAATAAAACAAAACAAAAAGGCTATTCGACGAATGTTTACTAACGAACGCTAGCGAACGAACCGTTCGCTAGATTAGAAAAAAACAAATGGATCTAATCCGTTAGATCTAAATCCAACAAACGAGAGGCTTCGGTCTTGGCCGGGGCAGCGGCTCCGGTGGGCGGCGGCATCGGGCGGAGGCACGGGGTGAAGCGGCTCAGCGAGGCGAATCCGAAGGTGGTGGCGGCGCCGACTTGGCGTCTTGAACGGCGCTGGAGCGGGCGAAGGATCTCGCCGGCGACGGCGGGTTCCGGCGAGTGCAGCGGCGGCTGCGCCGCGATGCGCGGAGGAGGAGAGAGAGGGGCGGCGGCTTTATAGGGGTCGGGGAAGGTGCTTGGCTTGGAGGAGGGGTCAAGGGAGGAGAAGTCCGGCAGGGAGACGGCGCCGGCGAGCCGTGGCGGCGGCGGACTCCCGCCTGGAGTCGGACGCGCGGAGGAGACGGGCGGTTGGGCCGGCTGGTCTGTCGCCTGGCTGGTTTAGCTGGGCCGGCCCGGTTCGGCGGAGGGAAGAAGTTTTTATTTAACAACGAAAATAAAATAAAAGAGAACCAAAAATAAGATTTAACCTAGGCATATTTTATACCTAAATTTTCAGAAAAAGATTTCCTACAAGATGAACATTTTTCTAGCATTAAAAAATCAGACTAATTTAAATAATTCAAACAGTGCTACTGCTCTAATAAAATCCAACAAAAATCATTTTTAAAATACCAAAATTAATTCAAATTTATTTCCCTCCAATTTTCTGATGTAGGGAATCATGTTACCCTATTTTCCATATATTTTATTTTTGGAGAAAAATAATTTGAATAAAACTCAAATAACTCCAAAATGAAAATAAATTCAAAAGAACTTTGAATTTGATCCTTTTAAACTCCCAACTCATATTTCTTATAATTTGAAGAAGTCATTTTATCTTCTCTCGTGAAAATCATTGAGTTGCATAAAGTTTATGAATTGGAAGTATTTTCAAACGAAATTCAAATATTTTCAACACCCCTGGAAGAAGTCATGTCATCTTCTCTCCGGGGTTTTGTGGTGAAAAGAATTTGAATTCACGGAGATCATAAAATGCAAAATGAAAGTTTTGGAAAGTCCTTTTATTCCCTCTCATTTAACTTTCAAAAAGTTTCGAATTTCACTCAATCAATCAAACAATCAATCAAATCTATCTATTTATTATAACATTCCAAAATTTGGAATTTTGGGATGTTACACGAAACTCTCCCTCGAACTCAGCTGGATCTAGAGTTCATGGGACGTCACCGAGCTGAACGTGTGCAGATCGCGGAGGTGTCGTACCTTCAGTGCTAGGATCGGTCGGATCATGGAGACGTACGACTACATCAACCGCGTTGTCATAACGCTTCCGCTTTCGGTCTACGAGGGTACATGGACAACACTCTCCCCTCTCGTTGCTATGCATCACCTAGATAGATCTTGTGTGATCGTAGGAATTTTTTTGAAATTACTGTGTTCCCCAACAGTGCTATCCGAGCCAGGTCTATGCGTAGATGTTATATGCACGAGTATAACACAAAGAGTTGTGGGCGATAATAGTCATACTGCTTACCAGCCTGTCATACTTTGATTCGGCGGTACTGTTGGATGAAGCGGCTCAGACCGGCATTACGCATACGCTTACGCGAGACTGGTTCTACCGACGTGCTTCGCACAAAGGTGGCTAGTGGGTGTCTGTTTCTCCAACTTTAGTTGAATCGAGTGTGACTACGCCCGGTCCTTGTTGAAGGTCAAAACAACAAACTTGACGAAAAATTGCTATGGTTTTGATGTGTAGGTAAGAACGGTTATTGATAAGCCCATAGCAGCCACGTAAAACTTGCAACAACAAAGTAGAGGACGTATAACTTGTTTTTCCAGGGCATGTTGTGATGTGATATGGTCAAGACGTGATTATATAAATTGTTGTATGAGATGATCATGTTTTGTAACACAGTTATCGGCAACTGGAAGGAGCCATATGGTTGTCGCTTTATTGTATGAAATGCAATCGCCATGTAATTGCTTTACTTTATCACTAAGCGGCAGTGATAGTCGTAGAAGCAATTGTTGGCGAGACGACAATGATACTTCGATGGAGATCAAGGTGTCAAGGCGGTGACGATGGTGATCATGACGGTGCTTTGGAGATGGAGATCAAAGGCACAAGATGATGATGGCCATATCATATCACTTATATTGATTGTATGTGATGTTTATCCTTTATGCATCTTATTTTTCTTAGTTCGGCGGTAGCATTATAAGATGATCTCTCACTAAATTTCAAGGTATAAGTGTTCTCCCTGAGAATGCACCGCTATGGCATTAAATCGTGTGCGAGACACCACGTGATGATCGGGTGTGATAAGCTCTACGTTCACATACAACGGGTGCAAGCTAGTTTTGCACATGCAGAATACTCGGTTTAAACTTGACGAGCCTAGCATATGCAGATATGGCCTCGGAACACTGAGACTGAAAGGTCGAGCGTGAATCATATAGTAGATATGATCAACATAGTGATGTTCACCATTGAAAACTACTCCATCTCAAGTGATGATCGGACATTGTTTAGTTGATATGGATCACGTGATCACTTAGATGATTAGAGGGATGTTTATCTAAGTGGGAGTTCTTAAGTAATATGATTAATTGAACTTTAATTTATCATGAGCTTAGTACCTGATAGTTTTTTGCATGTCTATGTTGTTGTAGATAAATGGCCCGTGTTGTTGTTCCGATGAATTTTAATGCGTTCCTAGAGAAAGGTAAGTTGAAAGATGATGGTAGCAATTGCGCGGACTGGGTCCGTAACTTGAGGATTATCCTCATTGCTGCACAGAAGAATTACGTCCTGGAAGCATCGCTAGGTGCCAAACCCGTAGCAGGAGCAACGCCAGATGTTATTAACGTCTGGCAGAGCAAAGCTGATGACTACTCGATAGTTTAGTGTGCCATCCTTTACGGCTTAGAACTGGTACTTCAACGACGTTTTAAACGTCATGGAGCATATGAGATGTTCCAGGAGTTGAAGTTAATATTTCAAGCAAATGCCCGGATTGAGAGATATCACTACTGGAATCTGGCACTTTGCCATCTGCCATGGCAGATGGCAAAGGCATGTTCGGCGGATGTCAAAGGCTTTGACATCAGCCAGCAGATGGCAAACAGTTCGTCTGAAACCCTGCCGGTAAAGGATTCTTTGCCATCTGCTGGCTGATGGCAAAGAGTTCAGGCTTTGCCATCACCGGCCGATGGCAAGAGTCAGGGCTTTGCCATCTCGCCGGCAGATGGCAAAGCCTCTTAACGGGTTAGCTCCGTTAGAGGTTAACGGCATACTTTGCCATCTCGCCAACCAAATGGCAAAGGCTGCAGTTTTTTACCGTCTGCCAAAGCCAGATGGCAAAGGTTGAATGCTTTGCCGTCTGCCATCAGATGGCAAAGAGATTTTCCATCTGCTGTCAGATGGCAAAGAGCCCAAATAGGCCAGCCCAAATGTTACATGTAGATGACACATGGCCTCTTTGCCATCTGCTAGCTGATGGCAAAGTTTTTGCCATCTGCCAAATAGATGGCAAAGTGACTATATTGCCCCATTTAATTTTGTTTTTCTTATATCAATTCATTTTCACGTAAATCAAACACAAATATATTTATATGACCAATATAGCATATTCAACACATATTACCAATAGTCATGAACACATATGTATCCAACACATGTTACCAATAGTAGCAAGTTTCATCCGTACATATACATAGTTTCATCAATATTACACAGTTTCATCCATAGGTAGCAAGTTTCACAAGGTCAAAACAAAAACTAAATACAAGCACTCCATCAACCCAAGCTTCCGTGATCTTAAGCAAATTTGTAAAATGGGAAAGAAGAAAGTTAGAAGAAGAAGATTATTATGATGCAACTAAATGTGAAGATTATTATGATGCAACTTATATCTGTAAAATAGGTCATTTTGGAGCTAAGTATGGTTATTATGTCATTTTTGAGCTAGCTAAGCATACTAAGTCATTTTGGTGTAAAACATGCTAAGGTCATTCTAGAGCTAATTAAGTAAGTTTATTATGTCATTTTGGAGCTAGCTAAGCATGTGAAGTCATTTAGGAGCTAAAATATGTCATTTCTTAAGCATATTATGTCATTTTAGAGTTAGCTAAGCATATTAAGTCATTTTGGAGGAAAAGATGCTAAGTATAGGTCATTTTAGAGCTATCCTAGGTTAAATAGGTCATTTTTAAGCTAGCTAAGCATATTAAGTCATTTTGAAGGAAACAATGCTAAGTATAGGTCATTTTAGAGCTATCCTAGGTTAAATAGGTCATTTTGGAGCTAATTAAGCTTATTATGTAATTTTTGAGCTAGCTAAGCATATTAAGTCATTTTGGAGGAAAATATGCTAAGTATAGGTCATTTTAGAGCTAGCCTAGGTTGAATAGGTCATTTTGAAGCTAAGTAAGGTTATTATGTCATTTTGGAGCTAGCTAAGCATATGAAGTCATTTAGGACCTAAAATATGTCATTTCTTAAGCATACTATATCATTTTAGAGCTAGCTAAGCATATTAAGTCTTTTTTGAGGAAAAGATGCTAAGTATAGGTCATTTTAGAGCTATCCTAGGTTAAATAGGTCATTTTTATGCTAGCTAAGCATATTAAGTCATTTTGGAGGAAAAATGCTAAGTATAGGTCATTTTAGAGCTATCTAGGTTAAATATGTCATTTTGGAGCTAATTGCTTATTATGTCATTTTGGAGCTAGCTACATGTGAAGTCATTTAGGAGCTAAACTATGTCATTTCTTAAGCATATTATGTCATTTTAGAGCAAGTTAAGCATATTAACTAATTTTGGAGGAAAAGATTCTAAGTATAGGTCATTTTGAAGCTAGCTAAGCATATTAAGTCATTTTGGAGGAAAAAATGCTAAGTATAGGTCATTTTAGAGCGATCCTAGGTTAGATAGGTCATTTTGGAGCTAATTAAGCTTATTATGTAATTTTTGAGCTAGCTAAGCATATTAAGTCATTTTGGAGGAAAAATGCTAAGTATAGGTCATTTTAGAGCTAGCCTAGGTTGAATAGGTCATTTTGAAGCTAAGTAAGGTTATTATGTCATTTTGGAGCTAGCTAAGCATATGAAGTCATTTAGGACCTAAAATATGTCATTTCTTAAGCATATTATATCATTTTAGAGCTATCCTAGGTTAAATATGTCATTTTGGAGCTAATTGCTTATTATGTCATTTTTGAGGTAGGTAAGCATATTGAGTCATTTTGGAGGAAAAATGCTAAGTATATGATTATGTCGCTAGTATCCATATGGCGAGAACCCGGCCGACATGACTAGTAATAGAACCAAGGTGGCACAAACGCACAGGACAGGCATACATGACCCAAAGAATGCACGTGTCGGTCATCGTGAGAGTGCAACCAAGTCGTAGTAAGCTACAAGGACTTCGGTGATACACGCGTGACATTTCCCGTAGGGATGCATACAGGAGCAAAGAAGGACACATGCCGTCAATCCATGTGTTCCGAGCAAGAGCGAACTACCATGGCTCGATGGAAGCACTAGGAGGCATTTCCTATATGGAAGGCTACCAAAGGCACACGACTAGGTGTCGAGTCCCACACATACAATGCATTTCAAACATACACACATTATGCACGATATGTCTAGATATATACAACATGGCATCACAACAAAACTCTATTAAGCAAAACACTTGGGACACTTACCGTCATCACGGAGGTGTAGGTGTAGGTGTAGGTGTAGGACCGGTCGCGCCAAAGGCGCATTTGGAGAAGGATCGGTCGATGCTTGTCGGGAGTTACGCTGCACCAAAGATTATTTCCAATGTATCGTTAGCATGATGCAACTCAAATGTGAAGACTAGTAACTAATGACCGCTCAAATGAAACTCACCGTGCCGCGCCGAGCAATGACCGCATCGGCCGAGGGTCCGCCGTTCTTCTCGCACATGGACTGCACATTTGGTATTGACGAGTCACCATATTAGTTACTAATGAAAGGAACATTGCGTGCATGATTTAGCTAATATGCGTAAGAAACTTACCACGAAGAGCTCGTACATGGCCCGTTAGCCAAGTCGCTCCGTTCCTCTCCTCCTCCAACAGCCTAGCCGCCCTCTCCTCATTCTCCTGTCCCTCTCCGCCGCCGCCGTCCCTCTCCGCCAACTGCCGGTCCCTCTCCTCAAAAGCAGCTTGATCTTCACTCTCTCTGCCTCAATAGCAGCCTGCAACACCACTCGTTAGCATTATAATCATCGACGATCGCAAACACAATGTAATGGAGGAAAGGCTACTGAGTCCGTATAATTAACAAACCTGGAATTCGATTTCCACCGGTCGAACGAGGCGGTATCTCAGATCGAGCTGGTCCGCGCTTCTTGATCTGCGGGAGAGTGCTACTACAACGATCAGTCCATTACCAATGGCTAACGAGCCATGGGACCTCCCGCCACCAGATATCATCACCAGCTCTGGATCAAGAGGTCGGCTCGGGTTAAAGTCCGGCCCTTTCCTCTCCTTCCCCTGCTTAACGTACCGCACCATCTTGTGGTGGGAGGCCTCATTGCTGAAGTTCTTTGCATTTTCGAGGTCAGACTCAGAGAATGCCTTGGCCTTCTTGTACGGTGCAATATTGGACATGCCATAGAGGTCGAACAGCTCTGGCACTGGAGCCTTGTTGTGTTTTGACTAAAAGAGAGGAACAGAGTATTAGTTAAGGCCTCAAGCTAGCACAAAGAATGAATTTGCATGAATCATGAAGCAAACCACACATACCCAGTTTTTCCCGCACTCCATGTAGGTCGACGCTGCCTAGATGGTGTGGCACACCTTTCATTTTGAAACGCTTCTCCTTTGCTATGTTGTGGGCGACGCGCCATTGGGGAGAGCACCACTCATCCACCAACACCTCCCAGCAGTCCATCTTGTCCGCACACCATCTCGGAGGCACCTAAGTTAAGCAAGAGAAATTTGAGCGCTACGCCTATGAATCAAATCAAGGAAACTAAGTACAAGGCCTTAATAATAGGTAATTACCTTCATGTACTTCTCCTTACTCAGATACTTGTCCCGCACTTCTCTTTCTCCTCCTAATACCAGTCAGGCTAAGTAGTCTCGAACAGCTGCGTCCGAGCCTCGTGCGAAAGTTTCAAGTAGGCGCCGCACTCGGCGCCGATAACCCGAGCCGCTGCCTCCTCCTCTCCCTCAGCACACCTGTAGAAGGTCTGCAATCAAACAAGAAAACACGGATTAGAAGGTCTACAATCAAACAAGAAAACACATGTAGAAGGTATGCAATCAAAGAAGAAAACACAACGTAAATGGCAAAGGAGAAATTACCCAAAACGTGGCGATCACAATGTCGGCCACCGTGTCGCACTCGACATCGCCGACCCTATGCTCGGCGGGGCCGGGCAGCCAAGTAGTGCTCCTGTGTCATTCCTAGCTCGAACCTGGCCCTCACCGGTAACGTGACCCACCCCGGGAAGCATCAAGCATAAATCACACCAAGGACAGTGTTGGGCCTCATGGACACCATCTTCGTGTGTCCAAGAACTGTAGTATGACAAGGCCAACGATTAGATATTCAAGAAACGCCAAGGAAAAAGGTTAAAAAAGAGTAAATGCACTTACTTCTCCCGTTAGGCGCAATCAACCACCTCTGGTCGGGGTCGCCGGGTGGGCGGAGCTTTATACGACCACGCTGGTAGACTTTGCGCCTCAACCCACTCACCTCGCTATAGCTATCGGGACTATAGTCTCCACCTGAACACAACCATGTGCACTCGACTCCGCCCAGTCCTCCCATGGGCTCGGCTCCGACTCAGCGTGACCCTGCCTCGAGCTCCGAGTCTCGTGGGCGAACTCGGCAGCCCGAGGCTCGGCGGCCCGAGGCTCGTCGTCGGCCCGAGGCTTGTCGGCCGAGGCGCTTGCCATAGACGGGTCCACCTCAGATGGCTCGATCTCGCACAGAGCAGCCACTGTGGTCGGGTGACTCAGGTGGGGGTGGCGGCGAGGAAGGCGAGCAGCCTTCCTACCTCTCCCGACGCCACGCCCACCTCTAGCAGCCTTCTCCTTCTTACCCCTCGACCTCTCCCGGCCGAAGAAGAAGCGACCGTCCGCTGGACTCTGCAAACTGAGATCTAGCGCCTCCGGAGGCTATGGGGGAATGGAACTACCCCTCCCACCACGCCGCGAGGTAGGAGCCCCGAGCGCTCGACCCGCCCACCATCCGTCAACACCGGAATGACAAAGAGTAAACGAAATTAGTACAACATAAAAAATGAATACCGACATGAATAATAATATGTATATAAATTCATTTTAGAGGAATAATGCTAAGTATAGCTCATTTTAGAGCTATCCTAGGTTAAAGTCATTTTGAGCTAATTAAGGTTGTTATGTCATTTTGAGCTAGCTAAGCATACAAATTCATTTTGGAGGAATAAATGCTAAGTATAGCTCATTTTAGAGCTAGCTAGGTTAAAACTTGAACTAATTAATAATATATATGTATATAATAATAACAGAATACATGACATGAACTATAATATTAATCTTCATCGTCATCATTAATAAATGCATCATCATCGTCTGTATATGCTTCGGGGTCAATAAATGCATCATCCTCATCACTATCAGTAATGACGTGCTCATCATCATCATCAATAAATTCATCAACATCTGGAAGGCCTCCTGCATGTAACCGGTCAAGCATTGATAGGTCATCCGCAGCAGTAACCACTTCTTGTTCTGGCTCTTCTTGTTCCTGCTCAGGCTCGGATTCACTGCCGTTGTCTACTTGAATGTTATGAGGTGAGCGGTTCTTGAAACGTTTTTTGGAAAGACGTGTTTCTTGGAACAATTCTCCTTCATATGTGTCTGGATTAACGTGAGGTTCATAATCCTCTTCATTGGGGGGAGGTGGTCTAACACGTGGCGGCACTTCATAAACGACATCCCAACCTTCGAGATTTGGATCACTTTGGCAGGCCCACGGTAGATAGAAAACTTGGGTTGCCTGTTGAGCCGTAATATAGACATCGGGAACATCCAAATGGGTGCTTTGTTTGATTTCGACTAGCCCTAGATGTTCATGAGTCCTTCTAGTCTCTTTCGGCTGGAACCAATGACATTTGAAGACTACGACGCTCGTGGGTTTGCACCATAGAATAGAAGTCCATAAATTGCTTCAACTCTTCCATAATACTCGGTATCTCCTTCGCCGATAGCAGAGACACAACAATTTGTAGACTTTCGGTCGGCCATAGATAGCTCTTTGCCATAGGTACGAAAGCGATACCCGTTGATGTCGTATTTGTCAAATGAATGGACCTTATAGTCAAAACCATTAGCGACTTGTCTCAATTCAAGGCCCATAGACTCTGAACTAGCCTACAAGTTTAATACGAAAGGATTGTTGCATTAGCCAGAAATTAGAAGAAGAAATGAAATGGTCTAATGGAAATTACCATTTGTTTGAACCAAGAGATGAAACCAGGATAGCCGCCTCCATGCATTGCCAAAAGCTCATACTCTTCGACGGAATCCTTTTGGATAACCGCTCCATACGAGAATTTGGCGACGTATCGACTGTATCAAATATCCAGGAATAAGAGCAGTTCAAATGAAGTAGAGGTTGCGAAACAATGTACCGAGAACTTACTCGATGTACGGCCGCACTTCTGTTAGATTGTTCAAGATATACAACGTAATGGTCCGCCCTTCGTCGTTATCCAACAATAAGGGAGTATAAGCACCGGCTGGTGCGAGCTTACCTTTGAATAGATGCTTCAATTTGACGTTTATTTTTACATTTTGCTCGAAGCGTCTTTTGCATCCTCTCAGTTGCATAGCACCAACGATTCTGCACGGGCCCCCCCAATCATGCTTCGTCGGAGATGCAAAATCAAATGCTGCATTGATTAAAGAAGCCGTGGAAAGATCTTCTCCAACTTGCGATCAACTTCGCGCCAACTCTTCCATTTCTTCTAGCAAGCCAGCGATATTCTTTCGCACATAGAACACGGAAGAAATAGCTCAGCTCGCCGATGCTAGCCATTCATCCTCGTGGATAAAGCCACGCAACATCACCGACATTACCCGCCAAGCCATATGTGCCAATCATGACTCTTGAGACCAAATATTTTCAATTTTTCAAGGCTCGCTCCCTCTTTAGATTCGATGCATACCCATCGGGAACATCAACTCCTTTTTCACCCACAGAGTATTTCCCTCATAACCGCCTTCCAAGATTGAACCATGCCTTTGGCTTCGCCAGATTCTTCTTTCCTTTTGGTTGTTTCATGTTTTGTAGCGGTCTATCACATAGAGCCTCCCGATCGACTCTGGCCTTAGGATTATCCTTCGTTTTCCCCTCTATGCCGAACAATGTACCAAAGAGGGCCTAGCCGACATTCTTTTCAGTGTGCATCACGTCGATGTTGTGTGGGCAAAGGAGGTCTTTGAAGTACGGCAGATCCCACAAGCATATCTTGTGGGTCCAGCGTGTTCCAGATATACCCCTTGAAATACCTCGACGCCTGGATCCGCCTCGAGAGCGCTTAATCGATCCAGGTCTGCTGGCTCACAATGCAGGTGGTGCGAGTTTTGACATCTCTACCTTTGATGAAGTTCTTCTTGTCTTTTCTGAACTTATGGTGAGGATCCAGAACTGTCTATGCATGTCGAAGCAAGAAAACTTGCCACCCGCCGCAGCCGATTTAAACTCAAGAGCTGCCTTGCATGTGGGGCACGGAACCTTCCATGCACACACCAGCCAACGAATAGCGATACGCCGCAAGTCATGCATCGAGTACATGTACCACACACGCATTAGGAAGTTTTTTGTAGCGACGTCGTATGTCTTGATCCCATTATCCCAAGCTTCTTGCAGTTCATCCTTAAGCGGCTGCATGTACACATTCATATTCTTCCCGGATAGTTGGGCCCCGGAATTATCAACGCCAGAAAATGTTCTTTCTTTGCATAATCTGTCCGGGAGATTGAGTGGAATGACAAATACAGGCCAACAACTGTATTGGGCTGCCATCATACCAAACACATTGAACCCATCCGTCTTGACGGCTACTCGAGGATTCCTTGGATCTGCCGCTTTTCATCATGCAATGCATCGAAGTGTTTCCATGCAGCACCATCCGATGTGTGTACCATCATCGATTCCCATCGCATCCCGCTCGGTTCTTTTGCCCAATTTGTGCCATGTCATCTGTCCGCCGCCTCTTCACCATTAATAGACGTTGAAGTCTTGGTATGATTGGCATATACCAAGAACGTTAATGGGGATTTTGGTCCGACTCTTCTCACCCATACCGTTGTTCACCTCAACATACCGAAGACTTGCAAATGGGACAATAGTTCAAGTCCGTGACACCGGAGCCTAAATAAGGCACATCCATTCTCACAGCATCTATCTTCTCATAGGGCATCTTAGGTACACGGAGGATTTTATCCGACCGGTACAGGTTTGCGAGCATTATATGGCCTTTGGTAGAAAGCGCCCAAATAGTGTCACTATCGCGTCATAGCATTCTCTGCCCAAGTTGAATTGAGCCTTGAGCCATTACTTGTGCGATGGCATCCACCGACAAAGCTCGGTGTGCTCATGGAGAGGACGCTCCGAAGACTCCAACATATCATTGAAGGCCTTTGCAGATTCCTCCATCTCATCGTCCGAATCCCGAGCATCATCAAAGTCTTGCACCATGTCTTCCATCCCGGTACCATGCTCGTCGGTGCGACGACGGCCCTCCTCACTCGGAATGTTGGGCAGACTCACCATGAAATATCCACATCGTATAACCGGGCGTAAACCCCACTTCTGCAGTGTTTGATCATTTCAAACTCGACATCTTACGATAGTTGTCGACTCAAACAGGGCACCAAAGTTGTTTTCTCATCCATTTGCAAATGCGGCTCGATAAACCCCTTGGTTTTTGTCATCCATTCAGGGTCATGTCTTTCGACTAGGGTGACCAGTGTACATCCACGCATCGATCACTCATCTTGCCTAGCTACCGGACACACAAGAAATATATACATAACTCAGCAAACCATATTCATCGCTTAATAGAGTTTCTCGGTTTTATTACGCCCATGCAACCTAGACGCTAATAGGTAAAGATAGGTCCTAATCTCACTCGGTATATGTAGATTGGGTTCGTTTTCCCATGCTCTACTCGGATCCGACACAAAATTTGGCTGCACCTCCCCACTGTTCTCCCGATACACGCCTCGGCAATAGCGTAGAGGATGTGTACCGGAGAACAACAGAGAGGCATCGATTTAAATTCTGCATCGATCCGGAGCGAGCATATGGGAAAATGAACCCAATCTACACATACTGGCTGTCCATGGATAACGTTGGACAATTCGAAGAATTACGGTTATAAATATGCAAATGAATGCATATTTATAGATGTAACCTTTCGAACGGGAGACGATAGTGGTCACGATCTCGATGATTGAATACACCTATAGCTAGCAAGTTTCATCGGCACGAAGACCGGAACAGAGCAAATGAAGGGGGAGAGGAGGAGATGTCATTTGTTCTCACCCACGAACGCAGGGGCGGAGCTCGTCGAACGCACGGGGAGGTCGTTGAACACCAGACCCTCACAGCGATGAAACAACTGCACATTTAAATCCACCCGATCAAAGCAAATATATATGATGTTTTTCATAACAAAATTGGAAAATATATGACCTAACTCATAATTCATAAATAAATAGGGAGTGTCTATTTAGTACTTGATTGTTTTCCAATTCGGTATCATTCACATTTCCTGACAAATAAATAGAGGACACTTGTATGTCCAAAAAAACCACCCCGGCGAAACACCAGCCAAACACCTAGGTAGTTTTGCTAAAACTGAGAAAAACCATAGTTTTGGTAGTTTTTTCCCTGTGCAACCCGTACATACTAAGGCACACACTGTTCCTATACATTTGCTAGTTTTGCATATTTGTGTGCTTGATTAATATCCAAACTAAATTTTGTTCGACACCATTGCCCAATCCCGGATGCTCATGTTTCCGAGTGTTGTTTCTTTGAGAGGATACCGTTCTTCAAATATGGAAGGGTCTAACAATGAATTAGTTCTTCTTGATGTGCAACCTAACCTATTTCCCAAATTCATATATAACCATCTGGCAGGTTTGGGATGTACGAGCCCCATCCCTTGCCAAAGTTTTGATTTTACTTGCATTTAATTATGCATATCTTAGATGGTAAAATCATTTGATTTTTTACATGTCTTACATAGCCTATCAGATAATCTTGCTGCAGCCATACAAATATTTATAAGCTGTGGTTTAATTATTTACCTTTGGTGAGAAAGAAAACACATAAGCTTATAGACTTCATGTAGCATCAATTTGGTCCATTGTTTGCATTTTTTTTCGAACCATGCAGTAGAACTGCATGTCATATATTAAGACAGAAACCAAGTACAAGGGTAGTACAAACGGTGATGACCGGTCAAGAGGCAAAACAGGGAGCAGGGAGCCTATGTGCTTTGCCCAAGAGACAAAACAGGGAGTAGGGAGCTAATTGCTTTGCTCCAGCCTGAACCCATAAATGACATTCAGATTTATTAAATCAACAAGCTTTAGAAGTGGAAGATGGGCATTGTGAAAGACTATGTTGTTCGCTCTTTCTAGACGGACCAAAAGACCAAGGCGACTACAGAGTTAAACCCTTTTTTCCTTAATGTTCCGAAGAGTTGAAACAGCAGCAGTCCACCATTATCCAATCAAAAAAATTGATGTGAACAATTTTTTCACACCATTTTTGCCTTTTTTGGCACCCACCGTTGCATCTTCTTGATGAATAATACAACTCTATCTCTACCGTGTTTAGTCGAGCCCATTTTTAGTCAGATTCTTAACTCTAAGCTCTACATAAAAGCTTCCTCAAATAAGCTCTACATGAATTCAACTTAATACCTGAATCTCGATGGCGCCGTGGCGGGGAGGGTCGCGGGAAGGGGGCGGCGCCGTGGCCTGGCTCGATGGAGGGCGGGCAGCAGGCACGCCTGCGGTGGCCGGGAGGGCCATGTGGCCGGGAGGGCGGGGAGGCCGGCTCGGTGGAGGGACGGCCGATGGTGCTGGGACGGGCTGCGGTGGAGGGACGGGCGCAGGCGAGCCTGCGGTGGCGGGAGGCGGGAGGGCCGCGGTGGCCGGGAGGCGCGGGAGGCCGGCTCGGTGGAGGGACGGGCGGCGGTGCTGGGACGGGCGGCGGTGGAGGGACGGGCGCAGGCGAGCTGCAGTGGCGGGGAGGGGGCGGGGAGGCGGGGAGGCTGTGGTGGCGGGAGGGGCGGGCGGCGGGCTTTGGGCGGTGGCAGGTCGGCGGCGAGCTGGGTCGCCCACCAAGGCCAAGGTGCGGTTTGGGGCAGACTTTTTTAGATAATGGTGGGTGGGTGAGGTGGGGAGAGAGAGAGAGGGTGGGGCGGGCTGGAAGAGAGAGAGGGGGGGCAGGGAGAGAGGGGTCGACCTCTTTGCCATCTGCCACCACCGGCCGATGGCAAGATATGGGCCTTGCCATCCATTGGCAGATGGCAAAGAGGTGGGCTCTTGGCCGTTATAGCGCCGTTATCCATTGGGCTCCACCCACTTCTTTGCCATCCGCCAACAGATGGAAAGATTCTTGCCATCTGTTTGGCAGATGGCAAAGAGGTGGGTTGACAGGCCGTTGCAGCACTGGACCCTACCCACCTCTTTGGCATCTGCTGGCAGATGGCAAAGATTATTTGTCATCCACTAGCAGATGGCAAAGAATTGGCTAATGGCAACCATGTTCTTTGCCATCTGTCAGTTCTTTGCCATCTATTTTTTATAAGCAGATGGCAAAGACGTTCTTTGCCATCAGCTGGCAGATGGCAAAGAGCTGGCTGATGGCAAATTCCCAGTTTCCAGTAGTGTATGAAGTCTCCAATAAGTTCTATAGCTGCAAAATAGAGGAGAATAGTTCTGTCAGTGAACATATACTCAGAATGTCTGGGTACCACAACCACTCGACTCAACTAGGAGTTAATCTTCCTGATGATAGTGTAATTGACAGAGTTCTTCAATCACTGCCACCAAGCTACAAAAGCTTCGTGATGAACTATAATATGCAAGGGATGGATAAGACAATTCCCGAGCTCTTCGCAATGCTAAAGGCTGTGGAGGTAGAAACCAAGAAGGAGCATCACGTGTTGATGGTTAACAAGACCACCAGTTTCAAGAAGAAGGGCAAAGGGAAGAAGGGGAACCTCAAGAAGATCAGCAAACAAGTTGTTGCTCAAGTGAAGAAGCCCAAGTCTGGACCTAAGCCTGAGACTGAGTTCTTCTACTGCAAAGGGACTGGTCACTGGAAGCGGAACTGCCCCAAGTATTTAGCGAAGAAGAAGGATGGCAAAGTGAAAGGTATATTTGATATTCATGTTATTGATGTGTACTTAACTAATGCTCGCAGTAGCGCCTGTGTATTTGATACTGGTTTTTTTGCTACTATTTGCGACTCAAAACAGGGGCTACGGATTAAGCGAAGATTGGCTAAGGACGAGGTCACGATGCGCGTGGGAAATGGTTCCAAAGTCGATGTGATCGCCGTCGGCACGCTACCTCTACATCTACCTTCGGGATTAGTTGTAGACCTAAATAATTGTTATTTGGTGCCAGTGTTGATCATGAACATTATATCTGGATCTTGTTTGATGCGAGATGGTTATTCATTTAAATTAGAGAATAATTCTTGTTCTATTTACATGAGTAATATCTTTTATGGTCATGCACCCTTAATGAGTGGTCTATTTTTACTAAATCTTGATAGTAGTGATACACATGTTCATAGTATTGAAGCCAAAAGATATAAGTTTAATAATGATAGTGCAACTCATTTGTGGCACCGCCGTTTAGGTCATATTGGTGTAAAGCGCATGAAGAAACTCCATGCTGATGGGTTTTTGGACTCACTTGATCACAAATCGCTTAATGCTTACAAACCATGCCTCATGGGCAAGATGACTAAGACTCCGTTCTCCGGAACAATGGAGCGAGCAACAGACTTGTTGGAAATAATACATACTGATGTATGCGGTCCAATGAGTGTTGATGCTCACGGCGGGTATCGTTATTTTCTGACCTTCACAGATGATTTGAGCAGGTATGGGTATATCTACTTGATGAAACATAAGTCTGAAACATTTGGAAAGTTCAAAGAATTTCAGAGTGAAGTGGAAAATCATCGTAACAAGAAAATAAAGTTTCTACGATCTAATCATGGAGGAGAATATTTGAGTTACAAGTTTGGTATTTATTTGAAACAACGCGGAATAGTTTCGCAACTCACGCCACCCGGAACACCACATTGTAATGGTGTGTCCGAACGTCGTAATCGTACTTTATTAGATATGGTGCGATCTATGATGTCTCTTACTGATTTACTGCTATCATTTTGGGGTTATGCTTTCGAGATGGCAGCATTCACGTTAAATAGGGCACCATCTAAATCCGTTAAGATGACACCTTATGAATCCTGGTTTGGCAAGAAACCCAAGTTGTCGTTTCTTAAAGTTTGGGGCTGCGATGCTTATGTGAAAAAGCTTCAACCTGATAAGCTCGAACCCAAATCGGAGAAATGTGTCTTCATAGGATACCCAAAGGAGACTGTTGGGTACACCGTCTATCACAGATCCAAAGACAAGATATTCGTTGCTAAGAATGGATCCTTTCTAGAGAAGGAGTTTCTCTCGAAAGAAGTGAGTGGGAGGAAAGTAAAACTTGATGAGGTAATTGTACCTTCTCCCCAGTTGGAAAGTAGTACATCATAGAAGTCAGTTCCACTGATTCCTACACCAACTAGTGAGGAAGCCAATGATGATGATCAAGTTACTACCGGTCAACCATAGTAAGATCCACACCAAAGTGGTACGTTAATCCTGTTCTGGAGGTCATGTTACTTGACCATGACGAACCTACGAACTATGAGAAGAGATGATGAGCCCAAATTCCGCAAAATGGCTTGAGGCCATGAAATCTGAGATGGGATCCATGTATAAGAACAAAGTGTGGACTTTGGTTGACTTGCCCGATGATCGGCAAGCCATAAAGAATAAATGGATCTTCAAGAAGAAGACTGACACTAAAGGTCATGTTCCTGTCTACAAAGCTCGACTTGTTGCGAATGGTTTTTGACAAGTTCAAGGAGTTGACTTAGCGATGCTTAAGTCCGTCCGAATCATGTTAGCAATTGCCGCATTTTATGATTATGAAATTTGGCAAACGAATGTCAAAACTGCATTCCTTAATGGATATCTTAAAGAAGAGTTGTACATGATGCAACCAGAAGGTTTTGTCGATCCAAAAGGTGCTAACAAAGTATGTAAGCTCCATCGATCCATTTATCGACTGGTGCAAGCATCTCGGAGTTGGAATATACGCTTTGATACTGTGATCAAAGCATATGGTTTTATACAGACTTTTGGAGAAGCCTGTATTTACAAGAAAGTGAGTGGGAGCTCTGTAGCATTTCTGATATTATATGTGGATGGCATATTGTTGATCGGAAATGATACTGAGTTTCTGAATAGCATAAAAGGATACTTGAGTAAGACTTTTTCAATGAAAGACCTCGGTGAAGCTGCTTACATATTAGGAAACAAGATCTATAGAGATAGATCAAGACGCTTAATTGGACTTTCACTAAGCACATACCTTGATAAAGTTTGAAGAAGTTCAAAATGGATCAAGTGAAGAAAGGGTTCTTGCCAGTGTTACAAGGTGTGTAGTTGAGTTAGACTCAATTCCCGACCACTTCAGAAGATAGAGAAAAAATGAAAGTCATTCCCTATGCTTCGGCCGTAGGTTCTATCATGTATCAATGTTGTGTACCAGACCTGATGTGTGCCTTGCTATTAGTTTAGAAGGGAGGTACCAAAGTAATCCAGGAGTGGATCACTGCACAACGGTCAAGAACATCCTGAAATACCTGAAAAGGACTAAGGATTTGTTTCTCGTTTATGGAGGTGACAAAGAGCTCGTCATAAATGGTTACGTCGATGCAAGATTTGACACTGGTCCGTATGACTCTAAGTCACAAACCGGATACATATTTTTATTGAATGGTGGAGCTGTCAGTTGGTGAGTTCCAAGCAGAGCGTAGTGGCGGGATCTACGTGTGAAGCGCAGTACATAGCTGCTTCAGAAGCAGCAAATGAAGGAGTCTGGATGAAGGAGTTCATATCCGATCTAGGTGTCATACCTAGTGAATCGGGTCCAATGAAAATCTTTTGTGACAATACTAGTGCAATTGCCTTGGCAAAGGAATCTAGATTTCACAAGAGAACCAAGCGCATCAAGAGACACTTCAATTCCATCCACGATGAAGTCAAGGAGGGAGACATAGAGATTTGCAAGATACATATGGATCTGAATGTTGTAGACCCGTTGACTAAGCCTCTCTCACGAGCAAAACATGATCAACACCAAGACTCCATGGGTGTTAGAATCATTACTATGTAATCTAGATTATTGACTCTAGTGCAAGTGGGAGACTGAAGGAAATATGCCCCAGAGACAATAATAAATTTGTTATTTATATTTCCTTATATCATGATAAACGTTTATTATTCATGGTAGAATTGTATTAACCGGAAACTTAGTACATGTGTGAATACATAGACAAAACAGGGAGTCACTAGTATGCCTCTACTTGACTAGCTCGTTAATCAAAGATGGTTAAATTTCCAAACCATAGACATGAGTTGTCATTTGATGAACGGGATCACATCATTAGAGAATGATCTGATTGACTTGACCCATTCGTTAGCTTAGCACTATGATCGTTTAGTTTATTGCTATTTCTTTATTCATAACTTATACATGTTCCTATGACTATGAGATTATGCAACTCCCGAATACCGGAGGAACACTTAGTGTGCTATCAAACATGACAATGTAACTGGGTGATTATAAAGATGCTCTACAGGTGTCTCCAATGGTGTTTGTTGAGTTGGCATAGATCGAGATTAGGATTTGTCACTCCGATTGTCAGAGAGGTATCTCTGGGCCCTCTCGGTAATGCACATCACTATAAGCCTTGCAAGCAATGTGACTAATGAGTTAGTTACGGGGTGATGCATTATGAAACGAGTAAAGAGACTTGCCGGTAATGATATTGAACTAGGTATTGAAATACCGACGATCGAATCTCGGGCAAGTAACATACCGATGACAAATGCTACAACTGTAACATCCCAAATTTTCAATTTGGAATGTTATACATTAGGTCATCATGCATATCATATTTTTCTCGCATTTTCCGATCCTAGAAAATTTCACGCAGCTCAAGGACCCTCGGAGAGAGTTGGAAGTTTCATTATTTTCATATTTGGGATTTCTCAAATTTTGAAAATAGGATCATTTGGATTTATTTAAATTATCTTCATAAAGTTTTCCTATAAAAATTTTAAGAGAGGGAATAATATGACTTTCCCAACATTTAGGAAAATGAAGATATTATAAATAAATCAAATTTGGTTTTGGAAGATTTATTTTGCTTACATAAAATGAGCATTTTAAAAATTTATGCATGTTTGCCGCTTTTAAAGTTCATTTTGTTCGACTCATTTTAGGAGTCGGGAAAATTTGTTTTATTTAAATCAGAGTTCATTTGGTATTTTTTAATTCGTTTGGTTTAAATTTTAATTTAAAAAAACGCTTTCCCAGGCCAAGGCCCACTGCCCCCAGCCAGCCCCGCCCAGCCCGCCCGCCTCCTCTCTCCCTCGCACATACCACGAGCGGAGTCCCGCCGCCGCCACGTCGCCCGCCGCCCGGAGACCGGCTCGACCAGCGCCCTGCCCCCCTCCCCAGCCCCTCCCCCCCCATAAATAGCCCCCCTTCTCTCTCACCCCGAGCCTTGCCTCCCCAAGCCGAGCCTTGCCCCGCCAAGGAGCCCCGCCGCCGCCGTTCCCGCCCGCCGCCGAACCTCGCCCTCGCCCTCCCTCCGACCGCGGACCCCGAGCCCGCGGACCTCACCGAGAGCCACCGAGGTAGCCGCCGCCCGCCCGCCGATCCGGTTTTCTCAGAAAAACCCGATCCGGTTTTTTTAGATATTCGGTTTTTTTTTCAAAACCCTAGATGGTTTTTATGTTTTTTTTGGTTTTCTTATTTAACGAACGTTCACCGAACCGTCCGTTTCAATGAACGTGTTCGTTGAATTAGTTCTGTTAACGAACGTCTGTTATTTAATCCGTTCGTCGTTTTCTTTTAATCGGATTTAATCCGTTATTTTTCTGATTTGATTTCAGATCCGATTTTCAAATCTGTTTTATTTCTCGCTCGTTTATCGGAATCAGGTGATTCAAGCGCCTGGAGTTTCGTAACGAAACCGCCGTTCCGACTAACCTACTTACACAGAATTTTGCTACTATAAAATTTTGACCTAGTTTCAGATTGCTAACCCGAGTCGTTCTCTCTCGAGTTTCGACTTTCGATGCCTTATTTGATTCGATTCTTTTGCAACTAGGGTTCTTAAGGTGAACTCTCTGGTTAGATCTTTTATTCGAGATTTCCCCGTGCATTAGATGAGTACTTATTGTATGCTTGTTGTTTGTCTGCGTTAGATCACCCGGAGTGCGCCGCTTGTTACTTCGAATCTCTAGGTCTCGCGGATCATCAGCAAGGCAAGTAACACTTTGATCATGCCCTTCTCATACCCAGTTTTTATGCATTAGATCAACCCCTCAAACACTTGCATGTTTAGGATCTAATTAAATTGTGGGTTTGGGAAGTAGATTGAGGTAGTACCTATTACTGTTTTACTTATGAAACCTTGGGAGTTACTTCTCGTTTGCTATTATGCCATGCTATGCTAGTAGACGTGGATTGGGTGAGTGAATATCCATGACAGATGTGAGATTGTTAAATTAATGGTTTATCTAAGGTGGCAACCTAAACACACATCTGGGTGGATTGAGGCACCTGTTTCCATCAGACTTGCTGTATTTCTTGGGACCGCCACCCAGTGCTCTAAGGGATAATAAGATTATTCAAACTAGAAACTTCCGTGTGCAGCCACAAGCCAATTATGGGCTCTGGCGTAGTTGACTAAGTTGTGCGAACTCTTACGGGTAGGCTAGCTGATGTAGGGGATGTAGGTTGGTACGGTCTACCCACATGTAAGGTGCTAGCGCTTACGAAAGACTATGTCTCGGTCATCCGCTTCTCAAACACCATGTAGTCACGAGAACCAAGCGGAGGCGATCGAGTCTTGTGGGGAAAAGTCATAAACCTCTGCAGAGTGTATAAACTAATCATGATTAGCCGTGTCCCGGTTATGGACGTTTTGAGTATCCGTAATTGAATATCATGTGAATCTCAACATGTTACTTCTAAATAAAAGTTATTGGGTTTTGATGAGTACTTTTTAATTGGGATTGAGGATGCTGTCAACCATTCTCAATGTTTAACAACCACCATGATAGTTAAATAAAATTTATTCCTTTGATGTCGGGAAAATCAGCTTTATGCAAATGTAACCAGAGAGCCTTACCACCAGCCATATATGCATGTAGTGTAGGCTTATTCATTCATTGCTCTTATGTGTTACATTGCCAGCATATTCCATGTGTTGACCCGTTTTGGCTGCAACTTTCACGTTGCGCACTTTTCTGACGTCGAGTAAGGTGTTAGGTCGTGGTTCTATACTCGGTGATGCCGTTGGAGTTGATGGACTCGCTTATCTTCCAAGCCTTCCGCTGTTATTATTAGATGGCCTTAAGCCATATTATTGTATTCAGTTCCCTTGTGGACAACGATGTAATAAGTGTGTGATTGCTACTCGCAATAAATCCTTCAAGCTTGTGTGGTGTCAAGATTCTCGATCCGGGGATGACACCGAGCACGAGATCGGATCCATTCGGTCTGGTCGCTCTGAGAGAATGGTATCGAGCCAGTTGATCAGTAGGACACGACCACTAAGTTAAAGCCATAGATCCCTACTCTCTTCTCATTTTCTAACTCCTCATCTTTTCTACTCTTTAGGATGACGGACGCAAAGATCAGGTACACCCAACCGGATGAAGGCACACCTTTTGGATTTCACTTGAAGGAAGTTACTAAGTACCGAACATTGGACTACCAAGCTTCACCGGACTTTCAACGCCACTCTGCTCAAGAGGAGCGCTGAAGATTCACGCTCATGTTCCAGGAAGGACATTCGCCCCAATCACCAAGCCTATAGATAGTGTTTTCAATGCACCCACTTGGAGTCTGGGAAAGAGCATGGCAGCTCACATTACCATGGGACGCATTGGAGAAGTTTATCAAGAAGACCTCAAGGATACCATCTACCAGATTTGCGGACGCCGAGATGACAAATGGGACATCGTCAGCACCAAGAAGGATAGGTCCATTGCAGCTTTCATCCAGGAATTAAATCAGCACATTCGACGCCAGAGAACCAAATGTGCAATGACATGTTGGAGTTGCGTAAGACAAAGGAAGGATCATCGAACTGAAGAAGAACTAAAGACTACACGCAAGGACTACATGGACGAGATCGTAGCTCTGGCAAGACACAACAACGATCTTAAGTACGAGATCGAAGAACTCAAGAAGAAGTTGGCACTCAGGAATGAAGACCAGTATGTTGAATACCCAAGCGACTACATTAACATCGACGACACCGATTCGGATCCAAGTGAACCCGACTTTGAAGACAAAGCTGGAGCAGACATCATGGAGTCTTCCACCGGTTCAAATTAGTAGAAGTCCCCCACATATTAGTAGTATTTCCCTCCATGTAAACATTATAGTACACGCACTTTTGCGATAGTTAGATCGTTGTAAGCCCTTGTTTGATTGAATGAAGTGATTTTGTGTGCATTTGCTCATGTGCATTTGGGTAGTGATTCCCTTAGACCTCATTCTATTTTACATTTCTCTTCTTTTCTAAACCCATCGATGCCTCCAGACGCGACCCGGATTCGTTTTCCCGCCAGAGATCACCCAATTGATCCAGCAGCAGAATACCCTGATTCAAACATTGGTGCAGAACAACAACAACAACAACCCACCGCCACCACCACCACCTGCGGATCATCTGACTCGTTTCCTTAGACTGAATCCGCCGGTGTATTCTAGTAGCACCGAGCCGATTGTAGCAGATGACTGGCTCCGCAAGATAGGAAGGGAGCTGACCACTGCAGGATGCACAGATGGTGAAAGAGTGAAGTTTGCAGCACATCAGCTTGAAGGACCCGCAGCAGCATGGTGGGAGAATTTCACAGCCACTTACCCCGTAGACACTGTCACATGGGACCAGTTTCAGCAAGCTTTTCGCACTGCCCATGTTTCAGCAGGAGCCATGGCCATGAAGAAGCGTGAGTTTCGCAACTTACGCCAAGGAGGAAGGACTGTTGGCCAGTACGTGGATGATTTTAGCAAATTAGCACGTTATGCCCCAGATGACGTTACTGATGCAGCTAAACAGGAGAAGTTTCTAGAAGGACTGAATGATGAGTTCAGCATGCCGTTGATGGTGGCAAGTTTCAACAACTACCAGGAGTTAGTAGACCGAGCCCTCATGATTGAAGGAAAGCAGCAGCAAATTGAGAACCGCAAGCGGAAGTATGGACAGGGGAAGTATAACTCGAGCCCAAAGAAGCCTCGTTATACCCCTAAATCAGAATTCAGTTTCAGATACCCATGGAGTAGGTAATTCGCATAACCATAATGGCACCAAGAATGGGAACGGAATGGAGGAAGCAATGGACAGAACCGCACCAACCCGTCAACACCATCCAAAATAGACTGAGTCATATTACTTGCTTTAAGTGCCGCAAGATGGGCACTATGCAAATGACCGTCCGTAGGCCGAATGGAAATAGCAATGGAAGCTCGAAAGAAGCCAAACCCTTTCAACAGGGGACGTGAACCACATTGATGTGGAGGAGGTTGAAGATCAGCCCGATGCAATGTCGGTAAGTTTTGGTTAAGTCATTTATCTGCAGTTGTTCTTTTCGACATGGTGCATCGCATTCATACATATCAAGGGATTTGTGGATAAGTACAAATTACCGACCCAAGCCCTTAGGTCACCCATGCTAGTAACCTCACCCGAGCAGAGTACATGGCTAGTAAATGGTGTGATCGATTGCCATTAAGGATTGGACACTATGTTTTCCCTCAAACCTAATAGTTCGGAATCCCAAGGATTGGATGTGATATTAGGAATGGATTGGTTATCAAAGTATGGAGGAAACATAGATTGTACCACAAGGTCAATTTTGCTCACCACACCGTAAGGAAGGAGGATTAAGTATGTGTCACGGCACGAGCCGAGGAGAGCACAAGTTAATTGCTTATCGAGTGGTACAGAAGAAGTACCAGTGGTAAAGGATTATCTGATGTATTTCCTAAGAATTGCCGTGAATGCCACCGGATAGAGACATTGAGTTTTGATCGAGCTGTTGCCGTGAACAGGCCCGATATCGGCGACCGTCATGTGATGCCCGCAAAGGATTTGGCGAAATCAAGAAGCGATTAAGGAACTATTGGATAAGGGTTTTATTCGCCCAAGTTCTTCACCTTGGGGATCACCCGTTTTGTTAGTGGAGAAGAAGGATGGACTCGCTTATCTTCCAAGCCTTCCGCTGTTATTATTAGATGGCCTTAAGCCATATTATTGTAATAAGTTCCCTTGTGGACAACGATGTAATAAGTGTGTGATTGCTACTCGCAAAAATCCTTCAAGCTTGTGTGGTGTCGACATTCTTGATCCAGTGGATGACACCGAGCACGTAGATCGGATCCATTCGGTCTGGTCGCTCTGAGAGAATGGTATCGAGTTGAGAATGGTTGTTGATTATCGTGGATTGAATGAAGTAACAATCAAGAACAAGTACCCACTACCTATGATAAATGATCTGTTTGATCGCTTGCAAGGAGCCAAAGTGTTTTCTAAGATCGACTTGCGATCAGGGTACCATCAGTTGAAGATTCGGGAGCAAGACATACCCAAGACCGCATTTACCACGAGATATGGATCAGACGAGTATACCGTTATGTCATTTGGACTGACTAACGCACCAGCCTATTTCATGAACCTGATGAACAAAGTGTTTATGGAGTTTTTGGATAAGTTCGTCGTGGTGTTCATTGATGACATTTTGATTTTTTTAAAGAATGAAGAGGAACACAAGGAACATTTGCGATTGGTTTTGGAGAAACTGAGGGAACACCAGTTGTATGCCAAGTTCAGCAAGTGTGAGTTTTGGCTAAAGGAAGTTGGATTTCTCGGACATGTTATATCCGGAGAAGGGATAGCAGTTGACCCCACAAAAGTTGAGACCGTAACCAAATGGAAAGCACCAACGACAGTTGGAGAGATTCGGAGTTTCCTTGGACTCGCAGGATACTACCAAAGATTCATTGAGAATTTCTCAAGAATTGCTAAGCCTATGATAGAATTGTTGAAGAAGGAAAACAAATTCATATGGACTGAGGACTGTGAGGCAAGTTTTCAGGAGTTGAAGGAAAGATTGGTTACCTCACCAGTTTTGATATTGCCAGATCAGACTAAGGATTATGAGGTGTATTGCGACGCTTCACGTCGAGGACTTGGAGCCGTGCTTATGCAGGAAGGAAGAGTTGTTTCGTATGCTTCACGACAACTTAAGCCTCATGAGTTGAATTATGCCACTCATGATTTGGAGTTAGCAGCCGTTGTGCATGCCTTGAAGACGTGGAGACATTTTCTCATTGGAAATCATTGTGAAGTATATACGGATCACAAGAGTTTGAAGTACATCTTCACACGTAAGAATTGAATCTCGCACAAAGGAGATGGTTAGAACTAATCAAGGATTATGATATGAGATTGCATTATCACCCGGAAAGGCTAATGTCGTGGCGACGATTGAGCCGTAAGAGCCACGTCAATACCCTAATGATGGGAGGAATACCCAATGAGTTAGTCGAGGACCTTCGAGAACTATGTTTGGAAATAGTTCCAGAGGCTATGTAGCAGCATTGGAGATTCAATCGACATCGATGGACAAAATCGAGAAGCCCAAAAGGCAGATAAGGAAGTTGCCTCTATAAAGGAGAAAATGGGCAAAGGAAAAGCTAAAGGATTTCGTGAGGATGAGCACGATACCCTATGGTTTGAAAACCGTGTTTATGTGCCCAATGACCCGTAGATCGTAAGTTGATTTTACAAGAAGCTCATGATTCACCCTATTCGATTCATCCAGAAATACCAAGATGTATTTGGATTTGAAGAATATTTTCCGGTGGACCGAATGAAGAAGGATATTGCGGAGTATGTAGCAGTTTGCGCGTATGTCGAAAGTAAAGGCAGAGCATCGAAGCCAGCAGGATTGTTACAACCGCTGCCGATACCGAATGGAAGTGGGATAAACTATGCATGGATTTCATCACAGGTTTGCCAAAGACTCGTTCAGGATATGACTCGATTTGGGTCATAGTCGATCGTTTGACGAAGGTAGCTCATTTCATTCCAAATAAGACTACCTATAGCAGTGCTAAGTTGGCAAAGATATACATGACCAGAATTGTGTGCTTACACGGAGTTCCGAGGAGCATCGATTGGATAGAGGAACCCAGTTTACCTCAAAATTTTGGAACCAGTTACACGAAACATTGGGAACCAGACTAGAATTCATCGACTTTCCACCCACGACCGATGGACAGACCGAGAGAGTCAATCAGATTTTGGAGGACATGCTGAGAGCTTGTGCACTAGATTATGGATCTAGCTGGGATGATAATTTGCTGTATGCAGAATTTTCCTATAATAACAGTTACCAAACCAGCTTAAAGATGGCACCTTTCGAGGCTCTGTATGGAAGAAGGTGCAGGACACCGTTGTCATGGGACGAAACTGGAGATCTTTAGTTGCTTGGACCAGATTTAATTAAGGAGTCTGAACAGAAAGTTAAGTTAATTTGAGACAGGCTCAAGGTAGCCCAGTCCAGACAGAAGAGCTATGCCGATTCTAAGCGCAAAGCGATTGAGTATGAAGTTGGAGACAGAGTATATCTCAGAGTATCACCGCTTCGAGGGGTTAAGCGTTTTGGAGTTAAAGGAAAGTTAGCACCCCGTTTCGTTGGACCATATAAGATTTTGCAACGCATGGGAGAAGTTGCTTATAAGTTGGAATTGCCAGAAGGACTGTCAGGAGTTCATGATGTATTCCATGTTTCTCAGTTGAAGAAATGTCACCCCGAGATAGCAGAGGTACCGTTAAGAGACACAATGCCACTGGAAGCAATTCAGTTGAAGGATGACTTGACATATGAGGAAAAACCAGTTAAGATTCTCGATTATGCCAGCAGAGTTACCCGCAGCAAGGTTATCAAGTTTTGCAAAGTTCAATGGAGCCACCACACCGAGGATGAAGCCACCAGGAAAGAGAGGAAGTTTTGCTTAAGGACCACCTCACCTATTTTCTAGCCAACCCGAATCTCGAGGGCTAGATTCATCTTAAGAGGTAGGTTTGTAACATCCCAAATTTTCAATTTGGAATGTTATACATTAGGTCATCATGCATATCATATTTTCTCGCATTTTCCGATCCTAGAAAATTTCACGCAACTCAAGGACCCTCGGAGAGTTGGAAGTTTCATTATTTTCATATTTGGGATTGCTCAAATTTTGAAAATAGGATCATTTGGATTTATTTAAATTATCTTCATAAAGTTTTCCTATAAAAATTTTAAGAGAGGAATAATATGACTTTCCCAACATTTAGGAAAATGAAGATATTATAAATAAATCAAATTTGGTTTTGGAAGATTTATTTTGCTTAGGCAAAAATGAGCATTTTAAAAATTTATGCATGTTTGCCGTTTTTAAAGTTCATTTTGTTCGACTCATTTTTAGGAGTCGGGGAAAATTTGTTTTATTTAAATCGGAGTTCATTTGGTATTTTTTTAATTCGTTTGGTTTAAATTTTAATTTAAAAAAAAAACGCCCCCCCCCGGGCCAAGGCCCAGCCGGCCCAGCCAGCCAGGCCCCGGCCCAGCGGCCCGCCTCCCTCTCTCCCTCGCTCGCGCCCACGAGCGGAGTCCCGCCGCCGACGTCGCCCGCCGCCCGGAGATCGGCTCCGACCCGCGCCTCCCCCCCCCAAGGCGCCTCCTCCCCCCCTCCCATAAATAGCCGCCTGCCCCCCCTCTCTCACCCGAGCCGCCCCTCCCAGCCGAGCCCGCCGCCGCCAAGGAGCCCGCCGCCGTTCCCGCCCCGCCGCCGGAACCTCGCCGCCTCGCCGCCCTCCCGACCGCCGACCCGCCGCCCCGAGCCCGCCGGACCTCGCGGAGAGCCACCGGAGGTAGCCGCCGCCCGCCCGCCGATCCGGTTTTCTCGAAAACCCGATCCGGTTTTTTAGATATTCGGTTTTTTTCAAAACCCTAGATGGTTTTATGTTTTTTTCGGTTTTCTTATTTAACGAACGCTCACCGAACCGTCGCTTCAATGAACGTGTTCGTTGAATTAGTTCTGTTAACGAACGTCCGCTATTTAATCCGTTCGTCGTTTTCTTTTAATCGGATTTAATCCGTTATTTTTCGATTTGATTTCGATCCGATTTTCAAATCTGTTTTATTTCTCGCCGCTTATCGGAATCAGTGATTCAAGCGCTGGAGTTTCAGAATATGAAACCGCCGTTCGACTAACCTACTTACACAGAATTTTGCTACTATAAAATTTTGACCTAGTTTCAGATTGCTAACCCGAGTCGTTCTCTCTCGAGTTTCGACTTTCGATGCCTTATTTGATTCGATTCTTTTGCAACTAGGGTTCTTAAGGTGAACTCTCCGTTAGATCTTTTATTCGAGATTTCCCCGTGCATTAGATGAGTACTTATTGTATGCTTGTTGTTTGTCTGCGTTAGATCACCCGGAGTGCGCCGCTTGTTACTTCGAATCTCTAGGTCTCGCGGATCATCAGCAAGGCAAGTAACACTTTGATCATGCCCTTCTCATACCCAGTTTTTATGCATTAGATCAACCCCTCAAACACTTGCATGTTTAGGATCTAATTAAATTGTGGGTTTGGGAAGTAGATTGAGGTAGTACCTATTACCTGTTTTACTTATGAAACCTTGGGAGTTACTTCTACGTTTGCTATTATGCCATGCTATGCTAGTAGACGTGGATTGGGTGAGTGAATATCCATGACAGATGTGAGATTGTTAAATTAATGGTTTATCTAAGGTGGCAACCTAAACACACATCTGGGTGGATTGAGGCACCTGGTTTCCATCAGACTTGCTGTATTTCTTCTGACCGCCACCTGTGCTCTAAGGGATCATAAGATTATTCAAACTGAAACTTCCGTGTGCAGCCACAAGCCAATTATGGGCTCTGGCGTAGTTGACTAAGTTGTGCGAACTCTTACGGGTAGGCTAGCTGATGTAGGGGATGTAGGTTGGTACGGTCTACCCACATGTAAGGTGCTAGCGCTTCTGAAAGACTATGTCTCGGTCATCCGCTTCTCAAACACCATGTAGTCGAGAACCAAGCGGAGGCGATCGAGTCTTGTGGGGAAAAGTCAAAACCTCTGCAGAGTGTATAAACTAATCATGATTAGCCGTGTCCCCGGTTATGGACGTTTTGAGTATCCGGTAATTGAATATCATGTGAATCTCAACATGTTACTTCTAAATAAAAGTTATTGGGTTTTGATGAGTACTTTTTAATTGGGATTGAGGATGCTGTCAACCATTCTCAATGTTTAACAACCACCATGATAGTTAAATAAAATTTATTCCTTTGATGTAGGGAAAAATCAGCTTTATGCAAATGTAACCGTAGAGCCTTACCACCAGCCATATATGCATGTAGTGTAGGCTTATTCATTCATTGCTCTTATGTGTTACATTGCCAGCATATTCCATGTGCTGACCCGTTTTGGGCTGCAACTTTCACGCTATGCACTTTTCAACGTCGAGTAAGGTGTTAGGTCGTGGTTCTATACTCAGTGATGCCGTTGGAGTTGATGGACTCGCTTATCTTCCAAGCCTTCCGCTGTTATTATTAGATGGCCTTAAGCTATATTATTGTATTCAGTTCCCTTGTGGACAACGATGTAATAAGTGTGTGATTGCTACTCTGCAATAAATCCTTCAAGTCTTGTGTGGTGTCAGATTATCGATCCAGGGATGACACTGAGCACAGAGACTGGATCCATTCGGGTCTGGTCGCTACAACAACGTATGTTGTTATGCGGTTTAACTGATAAAGATCTTCATAGAATATGTAGGAACTGATACGTCTCCAACGTATCTATAATTTTTGATTGCTCCATGCTATATTATCTACTGTTTTGGACCATATTGGGCTTTATTTTCCACTTTTATATTATTTTTGGGACTAACCTATTAACCGGAGGCCCAGCCCAGAATTGTTGTTTTGTGCCTATTTCAGTGTTTCGAAGAAACGAAATATCAAACGGAGTCCAAAGGGAATGAAACCTTCGGGAACGTGATTTTCTCACCGAATATGATCCAGGAGACTTGGACCCTACGTCAAGAAAACCACGAGTTGGGCACGAGGTAGGGGGCGCGCCCACCCCCCTAGGGGGCGCCCCCACCCTCCTGGGCCCCACGAAGCTCCACCGACGTACTCCTTCCTCCTATATATACCTATGTACCCCCAAACGATCAGATACGGAACCAAAAATCTAATTCCACCGCTGCAACCTTCTGTACCTCAGACCTTCGGGTCCATAGTTAGTAGCTAGATGGCTTCTTCTCTCTTTTTGGATCTCAATACAATGTTCTCCCCCTCTCTCGTGGAGATCTATTCAATGTAATCTTCTTTTTGCGGTGTGTTTGTTGAGACCGATGAATTGTGGGTTTATGATCAAGATTATCTATGAACAATATTTGAATCTTCTATGAATTCTTTAATGTATGATCGGTTATCTTTGCAAGTCTCTTCGAATTATCAGTTTGGTTTGGCCTACTAGATTCGTTTTTCTTGCAATGGGAGAAGTGCTTAGCTTTGGGTTCAATCTTGCGATGTCCTTTCCCAGTGACAGTAGGGGCAGCAAGGCACGTATTGTATTGTTGCCATCGAGGATAACAAGATGGGGTTTTTATCATATTGCATGAATTTATCCCTCTACATCATGTCATCTTGCTTAAGGCGTTACTCTGTTTTCTTGAACTTAATACTCTAGATGCATGCTGGATAGCGATCGATGAGTGGAGTAATAGTAGTAGATGCAGGCAGGAGTCGGTCTACTTGTCTCAGACGTGATGCCTATATACATGATCATGCCTAGATATTCTCATAACTATGCTCAATTCATCAATTGCTCAACAAGAATTCGCTCACCCACCGTAAAATACTTATGCTCTTGAGAGAAGCCACTAGTGAAATCTATGGCCCCTGGGTCTATCTTCATCATATTAATCTTCCATCACTTTATTATTGCTTTGCTTTTTACTTTACCCTTTTATTTTACTTTGCATCTTTATACCAAAAATACCAAAAATATTATCTATCATCTCTATCAGATCTCACTCTCGTAAGTGACCTGAAGGGATTGACAACCCCTATTCGCGTTGGTTGCGATGAGTTATTTGCTTTGTGTAGGTACTAGGGACTCGCGCGTAGCCTCCTACTGGATTGATACCTTGGTTCTCAAAAACTGAGGGAAATACTTACGCTACTTTGCTGCATCATCCTTTCCTCTTCGGGGAAATCCAACGCAGTGCTCAAGAGGTAGCAGGAACCAATATGAGCATCCAGGTTTCGCTATTGGTTATTGACCGGAGATGAGTCTCCGTCATGTCTACATAGTTCTCGAACCCGTAGGGTCCGCACGCTTAACGTTCGATGATGATTGGTATTATGATTTTATGTGTTTTGATGTACCGAAGGTTGTTCGGAGTCTCAAAATGGTCGAGACATAAAGATCGATATATTGGAAGGCTATGTTTGGACACCGGAATGGTTCCGGATGAGTTCGGGCATTTTCCGGAGCACCGGGAGGTTACGGGAACCCCCCGGGAGTCAATGGGCCTTATTGGGCCTTAGTGAAAGAGAGGAGGAGGCGGCCAAGGTGGGGGCGCGCCCCGCCAAGCCCAATTCGAATTGGGAGGGGGGCAGCCCCCCTTTCTTTCTCTCCCTCTCCCTCTTCCTTCTTCTCCTACTCCAACTAGGAGAAGGGGGAAACCTACTCCTACTGGGAATAGGACTCCCCCCCTTGGGCGCGCCATAGAGGGCCGGCCCTCCCCTCCTCCACTCCTTTATATACGGGGGAGGGGCGCACCCCATAGACACACAAGTTGATTGTTTAGCCGTGTGCGGTGCCCCCCCCCCCACAGATTTCCACCTAGGTCATACCGTTGTAGTGCTTAGGCGAAGCCCTGCGTTGGTAACTTCATCATCACCGTCATCACGCCGTCGTGCTGACGAAACTCTCCCTTGACCTCAGCTGGATCTAGAGTTCGTGGGACGTCACCGAGCTGAACGTGTGCAGATCGCAGAGGTGCCGTACCTTCGGTCCTAGGATCGGTTGGATCATGAAGACGTACGACTACATCAACCGTATTGTCATAATGCTTTCGCTTTCAGTCTACGAGGGTACGTGGACAACACTCTCCCATCTCGTTGCTATGCATCACCTAGATGGATCTTGCGTGATCATAGGAATTTTTTTGAAATTACTGCGTTCCCCAACACTCATCCGGGACTCCGAACAACATTCGTCACCAAATCACATAACTCATATAATATAAAATCGTCATCGAACGTTAAGCGTGAGGACCCTACGGGTCCGAGAACTATGTAGACATGACCGAGACACTAATAGACCAATAGCGGAACCTGGATGCTCATATTGGCTCCTGCATATTCTACGAAGATCTTTATCGGTCGAATCGTTATGACAACATACGTTATTCCCTTTGTCATCGATATGTTACTTGCTCGAGATTCAATCGTATGTATCTTCATACCCAGTTCAATCTCGTTATCGGCAAGTCTCTTTACTCGCTCCATAACACATCCTGCAACTAACTCATTAGTCATTTTGCTTGCAAGGCTTCTTATGATGTGCATTACCGAGAGGGCCTAGAGATACCTCTTCGATACTCAGAGTGACAAATCCTAATCTCGATTCACGCCAACCCAACAAGACACGTTTGGAGATACCTATAGAGCATCTTTATAATCACCCAGTTATGTTGTGACGTTTGATAGCACAGAAGGCGTTCCTCCGATATCCGTGAGTTGCATGATCTCATAGTCAAAGGAATATGTATTTGACATACATGAAAGCAATAGCAATATAACTTAACGATCAACATGCTAAGCTAATGGATGGGTCTTGTCCATCACATCATTTTCCTGATGATGTGATCCCGTTATCAAATGACAACCCATGTCCATGTTTAGGAAACCTTAACCATCTTTGATCAACGAGCTAGTCAAAGTAGAGGCTCACTAGGGACTCATTGTTTTGTTCATGTATTCACACAAGTATTAAGGTTTCTAGTCAATAAAATTCTAGCATGAATAATAAACATTTATCATGAATAAGGAAATATAAAATAACAACTTTATTATTGCCTCTGGGGCATATTTCTTTTAGTCTCCCACTTGCACTAGAGTCAATAATATAGTGACATCGCCATGTGATCAACTCAATTAGTTCACATCACCATGTGAATAACACCCATAGTTCACATCGCCATGTGACCAACACCCAAAGGGTTTACTAGAGTCAATAATCTAGTTCACACCGCCATGTGTTTAACACCCAAAGAGTACTAAGGTGTGATCCTATTTTGCTTGTGAGAGAAGTTTAGTCAATGGGTCTGCCACATTTAGATCCGTATGTATTTTGCAAATTTCTATGTCCACAATGCTCTGCATGGAGCTACTCTAGCTAACTGCTCCCACTTTCAATATGTATCCAGATTGAGACTCAGAGTCATCCAGATCGGTGTTAAAGCTTGCATCGACGTAACTCTTTACGATGAACTCTTTATCACCTCCATAACCGAGAAATATTTCCTTAGTCCTCTAAGAATAATTTTGACCGCTGTCCAGGGATCTACTCCTGGATCACTATTGTACCCCTTTGCCAAACTCATGGCAAGGTACACAATAGGTCTGGTATACAGCATGGCATACCTAATAGAACCTATGGCTGAGGCATAGGGAATGACTTTCATTCTCTCTCTATCTTCTACTGTGGTCGGGTTTTGAGTCTTACTCAACTTCGTACCTTACAACTCAGGCAAGAACTCCTTCTTTGATTGATCCATTTTGAACTCCTTCAAAATCTTATCAAGGTATGTACTCATCGAAAGTCTTATCAAGCGGCTTGATATATCTTTATAGATCTTGATGCCCAATATGTAAGTAGCTTCACCGAGGTCTTTCTTTGAAAAACTCCTTTCAAACACTCCTTTATGCTTTCCAGAAAATTCTACATCATTTTCGATCAACAATATGTTATTCAGATATACTTATCAGACAGGTTTTAGTGCTCCCACTCACTTTCTTGTAAATATAGGCTTCACCAGAAGTCTGTATAAAACTATATGCTTTGATCAACTCATCAAAGCGTATATTCCAACTCTGAGATGCTTGCACCAGTCCATAGATGGATCGCTAGAGCTTGCACACTTTGTTAGCACCTTTAGGATTGAGAAAACCTTCTGGTTGCATCATATACAACTCTTCTTTAATAAATCCATTAAGGAATGCAGTTTTGACATCCATTTGCCAGATTTCATAAAATACGGCAATTGCTAACATGATTCGGACAGACTTTAAGCATCGATACGAGTGATAAAATCTCATCGTAGTAAACACCTTGAACTTGTCAAAAACTTTTTGCGACAATTCGAGCTTTGTAGATAGCAACACTACTATCTGCGTCCGTCTTCCTGTTGAAGATCCATTTATTCTCAATGGCTCGCCGATCATCGAGCAAGTCAATCAAACTCCATGCTTAGTTCTAATACATGGATCCTATCTCAAATTTCATGGCCTCAAGCCATCTATCGGAATTTGGGCTCATCGTAGCTTCTTCATAGTTTGTAGGTTCGTCATGGTCTAGTAACATGATTCCAGAACAGAATTACCGTACCACTCTGGTGCAGAACGTGCTCTGTTCGACCTACGATGTCCAGTAGTAACTTGATCTGAAGTTTCATGATCATCATCATTAGCTTCCTCTCTAGTTGTTGTAGACATCATGGGAAACAAATTTCTCTGATGTGCTACTGTCCAATTCGAGAGAAGGTACAATTACCTCATCAAGTTCTACTTTCCTCCCACTCACTTCTTTCGAGAGAAACTCCTTCTCTAGAAAGGATCCATTCTTAGCAACAAAGATCTTGCATACGGATCTGTGGTAGAAGGTGTACCCAATAGTTTCTTTTGGGTATCCTATGAAGACTCACTTCTCCGATTTGGGTTTTGCTTATTAGGTTGAAGCTTTTTCATAAGCATCGCAACCGCAAACTTTCAGAAATGACAACTTAGGTTTCTTGCCAAACCACAGTTCATACGGTGTCGTCTCAACGGATTTAGACGGTGCCCTATTTAACGTGAATGCAGTTGTCTCTAATGCATAACCCCAAAATGATAGTGGTAAATCGGTAAGAGACATCATAGATCGCACCATATCTAATAAAGTACGATTACGACGTTCGGAAACACCATTACGTTGTGGTGTTCCAGGTGGCGTGAGTTTTGAAACTATTCCACATTGTTTTAAATGAAGGCCAAACTCGTAACTCAAATAATCGCCTCCACGATCAGATGGTAGAAACTTTATTTTCTTGTCACGATGATTCTCCACTTCACTCTGAAATTCTTTGAACTTTTTAAATGTTTCAGACTTTTGTTTCATTAAGTAGATATACCTATATCTGCTCAAATCATCTGTGAAGGTCAGAAAATAACGATACCCGCAACGAACCTCGACACTCATCGGACCGCATACATTGATTTGTATTATTTCCAATAAGTCATTAGCTCGCTCCATTGTTCCAGAGAACAGAGTTTTAGTCATCTTTCCCATGAGGCATGGTTCGCAAGTATCAAATGATTTATAATCAAGTGATTCCAAAAGTCCATCTGCATGGAGTTTATTCATGCGTTCTATACTAATATGACCAAAACAACAATGCCACAACTATGTTGCGCTATCATCATTTAACTTTGCATCCTTTTGGCATCAATATTATCAATATGTGTATCACTACGATCGAGATTCAATAAACCATTTACATTGGGTGTATGACCATAGAAGGTTTTATTCATGTAAACAGAACAACAATTATTCTCTGACTTAAATGAATAACCGTATTGCAATAAACATGATCCAATCATATTCATGCTCAACTCAAACACCAAATAATATTTATTTAGGTTCAACACTAATCCCGAAGGTAGAGGGAGTGTGTGATGGTGATCTTATCAACCTTGGAATCACTTCCAACACACATCGTCACCTTGCCCTTAACTAGTCTTTGTTCATTTTGTAACTCTTGTTTCGAGTTACTAGTCTTAGCAACTGAACCGGTATTAAATACACATGGGCTGCTATGAACACTAGTAAAGTACACATCAGTAACATGTATATCAAATATACCTTTGTTCACTTTGCCATCCTTCTTATCTGCCAAGTATTTGGGGGTAGTTCCGGTTCCAGTGACCGTTCCCTTTGCAATAGAAGCACTCAATTTCAGGCTTAGTTCTAGCTTTGGGCTTCTTCACTGGAGTGGCAACTTGCTTGTCATTCTTCTTGAAGTTCCCTTTCTTATCCTTTGCCCTTTTTCTTGAAACTAGTGGTTTTGTTAAACATCAACACTTGATGTTATTTCTTGATTTCTACCTTCGCCGATTTCAGCATCGAGAAGAGCTCGGGAATCGTTTTCGTCATCCCTTGCATATTATAGTTCATCACGAAGTTCTAGTAATTTTGTGATAGTGACAAGAGAACTCTATCAATCACTATCTTATCTGGAAGATTAACTCCCACTTGATTAAAGCGATTGTAGTACCCAGATATTCTAAGTACATGCTCACTGGCTGAGCTATTCTCCTCCATCTTGTAGGCAAAGTACTTGTCAGAGGTCTCATACCACTCGACATGGGCATGAGTCTGAAATACCAATTTCAACTCTTGGAACATCTCATATGCTCTGTGGCTTTCAAAATGTTTTTGAAGTACCGGTTCTAAGCCGTAAAGCATGGTGCACTAAACAATCAAGTAGTCATCATACCGAGCTTGTCAAATGTTCATAAGGTCTGCATCTGCTCCTGCAATAGGTCTGTCACCTAGCGGTGCATCAAGGACATAATTCTTCTGTGCAGCAATTAGGATAATCCTCGGATCATGGACCCAGTCCGCGTCATTGCTACTATCAACTTTCAACTTAGTTTTCTCTAGGAATATATCAAAGATAAAACAAGGGAGCTATACGCGAGCTATTGATCTACAACATGGATATGCAAATACTATCAGGACTAAGTTCATGATAAATTAAGTTCAATTAATCATATTACTTAAGAACTCCCACTTAGATAGACATCCCTCAAGTCATCTAAATGATACGTGATCCAAATCAACTAAACCATGTTCGATCATCACGTGAGATGGAGTAGTCATCAATGGTGAACATCTCTATGTTGATCATATCTACTATATGATTCATGTTTGACCTTTCGGTCTCTAGTGTTCCGAGGCTATGTCTGTACATGCTAGGATCCTCAAGTTTAAGTATTCCGCATGTGCAAAACTGTCTTGCACCCATTGTATGTGAACGTAGAGCCTATCACACCCGATCATCACGTGGTGTCTCAGCACGACGAACTGTCGCAACGGTGCATACTCAGGGAGAACACTTATACCTTGAAATTTTAGTAAGGGATCATCTTACAATGCTACCGACGTACTAAGCAAAATAAGATGCATAAAAGATAAACATAGCATGCAATCTAAATATTTGACATGATATGGCCATCATCATCTTGTGCCTTTGATCTCCATCTCCAAAGCACCGTCATGATCTCCATCGTCACCGGCTTGACACCTTGATCTCCATCGTAGCGTCGTGGTCGTCTCGCCAACTATTGCTTCTACAACTATCGCTAACACATAGTGATAAAGTAAAGCCATTACATGGCGTTTGCATTTCATACAATAAAGCGACAACCATAAGGCTCCTGCTAGTTGCCGATAAGTTTTACAAAACATGATCATCTCATACAATAACGTATATCACACTGTGTCTTGACCATATCACATCACAACTTGCCGTACAAAAACAAGTTAGACGTCCTCTACTTTGTTGTTGCAAGTTTTACGTGGCTGCTACGGGCTTCTAGTAAGAACCATTCTTACCTACGCATCAAAACCACAGCGGTGTTTCGTCAAGTAGAAACAGACACCCGCCAGCCACCTTGATACAAAACTAGTTGCATGTCTGTCGGTGGACCGATCTCATGAACGTGGTCATGTAAGGTTTGTCCGGGCCGCTTCATCCAACAATACCGCCGAGTCAAAATAAGACATTGGTGGTAAGCAGTATGACGATCACCGCCCGCAACTCTTTGTGTTCTACTCATGCATATCATCTTTGCATAGACCTGGCTCGGATGCCACTGTTGGGAAACGTAGCATGCAATTTCAAAAAAAATCCTACGCTCACGCAAGATCTATCTAGGAGATGCATAGCGAAGAGAGGGGGAGAGTGTGTCCATGTACCCTTGTAGATTGAAAGCGGAAGTGTTTGACAACGCGGTTGATGTAGTCGAACTTCTTCTCGTTCTGACTGATCAAGCACCGAACATATGACACCTCTAAGTTCTGCACATGTTCAGCTCAATGACGTCCCTAGAACTCTTGACCAGCAAAGTGTCAAGGGAAAGTTCCGTCAGCACGACGGCGTGGTGACGGTGATGGTGAAGTGATCCGCGTAGGGCTTTGCCTAAGCACTACGAAGATATGACCGGAGGCGTAAACTGTTGAGGAGGGCGCAGCAACGACTAACAATTGTTGGTGTGTGTTCTAGCGGTGCCTCCCCCACATATATATAGGTTGGAGGGGAGGAGAGGCAGCCAAGGGGGCGTCCCAAGTAGGAGGAGTCCTACTTGGGGTCCTCCCAATTCGGCCTCCCCCCTTGCCTATTCCTATTCGAAGTAGGAAGGGAAGAGGGGGAAGGGGGAATCCTATTCCCTTTTTCCTTTCCTCCTTCCCCTTTTCTACTCCAATTTGGCCAGCCCATATGGGGGGCACACCAGCCCCTTTGTGGCTGGTGCTTTTTCCCCTCTTGGCCCATAAGGCCCATATCTTTTGTCGGGGGTGCCCGGAACCCCTTCCGGTGACCCGATATGTACCCGGTACCCTCCGGAACACTTCCGGTGTCCGAATACCATCGTACTACATATCAATCTTTACCTCTCGACCATTTCGAGACTCCTCGTCATGTCCATGATCTCATCCGAGACTCCGAACAACATTCGGTCACCCAATCACATAACTCATATAATACAAAATCATCATCGAACGTTAAGCGTGTGGACCCTACAGGTTCGAGAACTATGTAGACATGACCGGGACACTTCTCCGATCAATAACCAATAGCGGAACCTGGATGCTCATATTGGCTCCTACATATTCTACGAAGATCTTTGTCGGTCGAACTGTTATGACAACATACATTATTCCCTTTGTCATCGGTATGTTACCTGCCTGTGATTCTCGTTACCGGCAAGTCTCTTTACTTGTTCCTTACTAAATCATCCCACGATTAACTCATTAGTCACTTTGCTTGCAAGGCATCTTATGATGTGCATTACCGAGAGGGCCCAGAGATACCTCTCCGATACTCGGAGTGACAAATCCTAATCTCGATTCACGCCAACCCAACAAGACACCTTCGGAGATACCTGTAGAGCATCTTTATAATCACCCAGTTACGTTGTGACGTTTGATAGCACACAAGGCATTCCTCCGGTATCCAGGAGTTGCATGATCTCATAATCAAAGGAATATGTATTTGACATACATGAAAGCAATAGCAATATAACTTAACGATCAACATGCTAAGCTAATGGATGGGTCTTGTCCATCACATCATTTTCCTAATGATGTGACCCCGTTATCAAATGACAACTCATGTCCATGGTTAGGAAACCTTAACCATCTTTGATCAACGAGCTAGTCAAGTAGAGGCTCACTAGGGACTCAGTGTTTTGTCTATGTATTCACACATGTATTAAGGTTTACGGTCAGTACAGTTCTAGCATGAATAATAAACATTTATCATGAATATGGAAATATAAAATAACAACTTTATTATTGCCTCTAGGGCATATTTCCTTCAGTAAATTGGTAAGAGACATCATAGATCACACCATGTCTACTGAAAAGTACGGTTACGACGTTCGGGCACACCATTACACTGTGGTGTTCCAGGTGGCATGAGTTGTGAAACTATTCCACATTGTTTTAAATGAAGGCCAAACTCGTAACTCAAATATTCACCTCCACGATCAGATCGTAGAAACTTTGTTTTCTTATTACGATGATTCTCCACTTCACTATGGAATTATTTGAACTTTTCAAATGTTTCAGACTTGTGTTTCATTAAGTAGATATAGCCATATCTGCTCAAATCATCTGTGAAGGTCAGAAAATAATGATACCCGCCGCATGCCAACACTCATTGGACCACATACATCGGTATGTATTATTTCCAATAAGTCATTGGCTCGCTCCATTGTTCCAGAGAACGGAGTTTTAGTCATCTTGCCCATGAGGCATGGTTCACAAGTATCAAATGATTCATAATCAAGTGATTCCAAAAGCCCATCTGCATGGAGTTTCTTCATGCGCTTTACACCAATATGACCTAAACGGCAGTGCCACAAATATATTGCACTATCATTATCAACTTTGCATCTTTTGGCATCAATATTATGAATATGTGTATCACCACAATCGAGATTCAACAAAAATAGACCACTCTTCAAGGGTGCATGACCATAAAAGATATTACTCATATAAATAGAACAAGCATTATTCTCCGATGTAAATGAATAACCATCTCGCACTGAACAAGATCCAGATATAATGTTCATGCTCAACGTTGGCACCAAATAACAATTATTCATGTCTAAAACTAATCCCGAAGGTAGATGTAGAGGTAGTGTGCTGACGGCGATCACATCGACCTTGGAAACATTCCCGGCGTACATCGTCACCTCGTCCTTAGCCAATCTGCGTTTAATCCTTAGCTCCTGTTTCGAGTTACAAATATGAGCAACCGAACCAGAATCGAATACCCAGGCGCTACTACCAGCATTAGTAAGGTACACATCAATAACATGTATATCAAATATACCTTTGTTCACTTTGCCATCCTTCTTATCCGCCAAATACTTGGGGCAGTTCCACTTCCTGTGACCAGTCCCTTTGCAGCAGAAGCACTCAGTTTCAGGCTTGGGTCCAGCTTTGGACTTCTTCCCGGGAGTGGCAACTTGCTTTCCATTCTTCTTGAAGTTCCCTTTCTTTCCCTTGCCCTTCTTCTTGAAACTAGTGGTCTTGTTAACCATCAACACTTGATGCTCCTTCTTGATTTCTACCTCTGCAACTTTGAGCATTGCGAAGAGCTTGGGAATTCTCTTCTCCATCCCTTGCATATTATAGTTCATCATGAAGACTTTGTAGCTTGGTGGCAGTGATTGAAGAACTTTGTCAATAACACTATCATCTGGAAGATTAACTCAAGCTGAGTCAAGTGATTATGATACCCAGACATTTTGAGTATGTGTTCACTGACATAACTGTTCTCCTCCATCTTGCAGCTATAGAACTTGTTGGAGACTTCATATCTCTCAACTCAGGAATTTTCTTGAAATATTAACTTCAACTCTTGGAACCTCTCATTTGCTCCTTGACATTCAAAACATCTTTGAAGTCCCGATTCTAGGCCGTAAAGAATGGTCCACTGAACTATCGAGTATTCATCAGATCGAGCTTGCCAGACGTTCCAAACATCATCATCTGCTCCTGCAGCAGGCCTTTCACCTAGTGGTGCATCAAGGACATAATTCTTCTGTGCAGCAATGAGGATAATCCTCAAGTTACAGACCCAGTCCGTGTAGTTGCTACCACCATCTTTCAACTTAGCTTTCTCTAGGAATGCATTAAATTCAGGGGAACGGTAGCATGGGCCATTGATCTACAACATAGATATGCAAATACTATCAAGACTAAGTTCATGATAAATTAAGTTCAATTAATCAAATTACTTAAGAATTCCCACTTAGATAGACATCCCTCAACTCATCTAAATGATATGTGATCCAAATCAACTAATCCATGTCCGATCATCACGTGAGATGGGGTAGTCATCAATGGTGAACATCTCTATGTTGATCATATCTACTATATGATTCAGTTCGATCTTTCGGTCTCCAGTGTTCTGAGGCCATGTTTGTACATGCTAGGCTCACCAAGTTTAACCCAAGTATTCCTCATTTGCAAAACTGTGTTACACCCGTTGTATGTGAACGTAGAGTCTATCACACCCGATCATCACGTGGTGTCTCAACACGACAAACTATAGCAACGGTGCATACTCAGGGAGAACACTTTTACCTTGAAATTTAGTGAAGGGATCATCTTATAATGCTACCGCCGTTCTAAGCAAAATAAGATGCATAAAGGATAAACATCACATGCAATCAAAATACGTGACATGATATGGCCATCATCATCTGGTGCTTTAGGTCTCCATCTCCAAAGCATCGTCATGATCTCCATCGTCACCGGCTCGACACCTTGATCTCTGATAATCCCCAAGTGCAGGGAATCATCGTAGCAATTTCCAAAGGTGGAAGTGATAAGTATGTAGTGTCGAACCCACAAGGAGCTAAAGGTAAGATCAATATTCTCTCAAGCCCTATCTGCCACTGATATGACTCTACGTGCACCGAACATTTTCTTCCAACAAGAAACAAGAAATAAAACTATGTTGTGGGTATGAAGAGGATAACTTTGCATGGTATCGGAGAGCTAAAATATAAAAGTAGGTGTTGTTATCATAAACTTAGAATACATTACTAAATATATAAATAGCGAGTGTGGAATAATGGTGGATCGGTGTGCAGAATTGTCCTAGGCAATCGTTAACAAGACCGGTAATCACTATTGCAGTTTCATATGAGGGAGAGGCATAAGCTAACATACTTTCTCTACTTGGATCATATGCACTTATGATTGGAACTCTAGCAAGCATCCGCAACTACTAAAGATCATTAAGGTAAAACCCAACCATAGCATTAAAGCATCAAGTCCTCTTTATTCCCATACGCAACAATCCCTCTTACTCGGGTTTGTGTTTCACCACTCACCAACCCACTATAAGCGAATCATGAACGTATTGCAACACCCTACAGCGGAGCCCCTCACGCTTGCGCGACACGGAGGGCACCATAGGACAGCACCAAAGTAAAACATACAACTCATACCAATCTAGATCATCAATCAACCCAAAGACAAAAGATATCTACTCAAAACATCATAGGATGGCAACACATCATTGGATCATAATATGTGGCATAAAGCACCATGTTCAAGTAGGGATTACAGCGGGGTGCGGGAGAGTGGACCGCGTAAAAGAGATGAGGATGGTGATGATGATGGTGATGTTGATGAAGACGATCACCGTGGCGATGATTCCCCTCCCGATGGCACTCCGGCGCAACCGAAAGAGAGGAGGAGAGGTTCTCCCCCTTGTGCTTCATCTTCCATGGCCTCCACCCTCTGGTCCTTGGCCTTCATGGTGATGATGGCCCCTCCGGGATACTCCTCCATGGCCACCGTTGATGATGGCCCTCTCCGGCATGGTGCCGGAGAGGGCCTAGATTGACTTCTCGTGGCTACAGAGGCTTGCGGCAGCGGAACTTCCGATCTAGGTTTCTTTCTGGAAGTTTGAGTATATATAGAAGAGTTTTGCGTTGATTTCACGTCAGGGGGGTCTCCAGGCTGTCCACGAGGTAGGGGGGCGCGCCCTAGGCGGGTGGGCGCGCCCCTCACCCTCGTGGGTAGCCCGGGACTCTTCTGGCCTGCTTCTGGTACTCTGTGGGCTTCTTCTGGTCCAAAAATGATCTCCGTCAAGTGGCACGTCAATTGGACTCCGTTTAGTTTTCCTTTTCTGTGATACTCTAAAACAAGGAGAAAACTGAAACTGGCACTGGGCTCTAGGTTAATAGGTTAGTCCCAAAAATCATATAAAATATCATATAAATGCATATAAAACATCCTAGAAGGATAATATAATAGCATGAATACTTCATAAATTATAGATACGTTGGAGATGTATCAGCATCCCCAAGCTTAATTCCTGCTCGTCCTCGAGTAGGTAAATGATAAAAGAAATAATTTATGAAGTGTGAATGCTAGCAAGTGCTTAAGTTTGATCAATGATAATTCCAATCACTTTTTCTAGCATCATTATATGTCATAACAATAGCTCATCTCATAAAACTTCTCATGATAAAGTAACAAGCTAATCACATGTTAAAGTATAGATCATAAACTTTCTTGAAAACTAACAAACAATATTCTCAGTCATCAAACAATTGCAATTCATCTTATTTTCAGGAAGAGTCTATGTCAGAGCTATGATTTAGCAAACTCCACATACTCAAGTATCATTTAGTCTTTCACAATTGCTAACACTCACGCAATACTTGTGGTTATGGAGTTTTAATCGGACACAGAGAAAGATAGGGGCTTATAGTTTCGCCTCCCAACCTTTTACCTCAAGGGAAATGTCAACAATAATAGCTCATGCTAACTTACATCCAATTAGATATATATATATCAGGATCTTTCCAACACCTTGTGCTTGCCAAAGGATAAAATGTAAAAAGGAAAGGTGAAGATCACCATGACTCTTGCATAAGGTAGAAGATAATAATAAAAGATAGGCCCTTCGCAGAGGGAAGCAGAGGTTGCCATGCGCTTTCAGGGTTGGATGCACAAAATCTTAATACGAAAGAACGTCACTTTATATTGCCCCTTGTGATATGAACCTTTATTATGCAGTCCGTCGCTTTTATTTCTTCCAAATCACAAGATCGTATAAAATTTATTTCCTCCACACCAATCAATCATACATATTTAGAGAGCAATTTTTATTGCTTGCACCGATGACAACTTACTTGATGGATCTTACTCAATACATAGGTAGTATGGTGGACTCTCGTGGAAAAACTTGGTTTAAGGATATTTGGAAGCACAAGTAGTATCTCTACTTAGTGCAAAGAATTTGGCTAGCATGAGCGGGAAAGGCAAGCTCAACATGTTGGATGATCCATGACAATATACTTTATTTCAGATATAAGAAAACATAACCCATTACGTTGTCTTCCTTGTCCAAATCAACTCTTTAGCATGTCATATTTTAATGAGTGCTCCCAATCATGAAAGATGTCCAAGATACTATATTTATATGTGAAACCTCTCTTCCTTCAATATTCTTTCATGAATTGTTCAAGTGACCAATTCTACGTTTGCTAACTTTCAATAAGTTTACTACCTATACTTACTATGTGTGAAGTCATTACTCCCCATTTTATAAGCATATGGAACATATATAAATTCAGGTTTATGACATTCAATTTATTCAACCATTTACTCATAGGATATACGTGAAGCACATGAGTAAATGACAAACTACTCCAAAAGATATGAGTGAAGAACACTGAGTAGTCAAACAATTAACTAGCCATGGTAGGATTCTTTTTCATACAATATTTCAGATCCAATGATTTTATTCAAACAACAAGTAAAATTGAAAATACACTCCAAGCAAAACACATATCATGTGACGAATAAAAATATAGCTCCGAGTAAGGTATACCGATAGTTTTGAAGATGAAAGAGGGGATGCCTTCCGGGGCATCCCCAAGCTTAGGTACTTGAGTCTTCCTTGAATATCGCCTTGGGGTGCCTTGGGCATCCCCAAGCTTAGGGTATTTCCACTCCTTATTCTCCTCATATCGATATCTCACCCAAAACTTGAAAACTTCAATCACACAAAACTTAACCAAACTTCGCGAGATAGGTTAGTATGATAAAGAACAAACCATTCAATTTGGTACTGTCAAAGACAAGGTTCATAATTGTTCTCACATAATTCCCAATGTACCATATCATTTCTACAATTTATATTGAGGAATATAAGCCATAGAAACTAGAAAACTAGCAAACTATGCAATGAAAACAGAATCTGTCAGAAACATAACAGTGTGTAATGATCTGAACAATAACCATACTTCTGCTGCTCAAAAAATTATGAAATAACTTGGTGGACGTGAGGAATTTGTCTTTTAATCTTCTGCAAAAAGAATCAACTCAAAATCACTCTTCTGTAAAAAATGACATCTATTCTCGTGAGCGCAAAGTTTCTGTTTTTTACAGCAAGATCACATTAACTTTTACCCAAGTCTTCCCAAAGGTCTTACTAGGCACTTTATTGAAACAAAAGCTATAACACATGATTACTACAGTAGCTTAATCATGTAAACACACAAAAACAGTAAGGTTAAATATTGAGTTGTCTCCCAACAAGCGCTTTTATTTAATGCGTTTTAGCTAGGCATGATGATTTCAATGATGCTCACATAATAGACAAGAATTGAAACACAAAGAGAGCATCTTGAAGAATATGACTAGCACATTTAATTCTAACCCACTTCCTATTCCTAGGGATTTTGTGAGCACACAACTTATGGCAACAAGAATCAACTAGCATAGGAAGGCAAAACAAGTATAACTTCAAAACTTTAAGCACATAGACGGGAAACTTGATATTATTGCAACTCCTTCAAGCATGTATTCCTCCCTCATAATAATTTTCAGAAGCATCATGGATAGTAACTTTGTTCTCATACTCAATTGGAACCTCTTCCGAAATAGTGGAGTCATCACTAGCTAAAGTTGACACTCTTCCAAATCCACTTTCATAAATATCACACTAAGATTCAACATCCTCCAAAATAGTGGGATCACTAATTCCTAAAGTTGACACTCTTCCAAACCCACTTTAAATGATAGTATTATTCATACTCCAAAAGATATAAGTGAAGTTCATGGAGCATTCTACAATTAATATAGACTAACCAATATGCAAGCTCAAAATGTATAAGTGAAGCACATGGAGCATTCTATAAAACCATACTCAAAAGATTTAAGTGAAGCACAAAGAGCAATTCTATAAGATCATACTTAAAAGATTTAAGTGAGGCACATGAAGTATTCTATAAATTGATGAAGGTACATCTCATACTATCATGGTTCTTAAAGAAAAATAAAAACTCAAAGGACACAAATCATGTGAACAAAAAAACCGAGGTATACCGATAATTGTTGAAGAAGAAAGATGGGATGCCAACCGGGGCATCCCCAAGCTTAGATGCTTGAGTATCCTTTGAAATATTTACTTGGGGTGCCTTGGTCATCCCCAAGCTTGAACTCTTGCTTCTATTTATTCTTCTCACATCGACAACTCCTCGTTCTTCGGACACTTCATCCACAAAAACTTAACAAAAACTTTGTGAGATCCGTTAGTATAGCAAAGCAAATCACTAATATAAGTACTGTTGAAAACCAATTCATATTTTGTTTTTGCATTATAGCTACTGTAATATAACTTTTCCATGGCTTAATCCACTGATAGAGACCGATAGTTTCATCAAAACAACCAAGTAATGCATCAAAAACAGAATTTGTCTTAAACAGGACAGTCTGTAGTAATCTGGAAGTTTAGTAAACTTCTGTAAGTCCTAAAATTATGAACTAAATTTAAAATTTGAACATTTTGTATAGAAGTAACGTTCAAAAAGTTTTAGACCCATTTGACTTTTCATTAAAAAATGTAAATTCATGCACTACAGCCAGAGTTTCTATTTTTGTTCTGCACATAGTAAACAAGCAATCTAATCATCCTAAAACCAAAGCTTGGCACATTATTTTTATAATACAATGGATATATACAAGGGGATAATTATTTACAGAGAAACTTCCATGAAAAATTCTACATTGTTTCCATGAGCATGAACACAAGTGCTCAAGGTCGACCCTCACTTCTTCAATACATAACATTCCAATCGCTTCTCTTTTTGAAAAACTTTTTTAGGCATGAAAGGCAAGTAAATTTTTTTTTTGTATTTTCATTTTCAAATTTTTTTGTATGTTTCACCCACAACTAAACATAAACAAAAAGGAAAAAAAATCTACTTAGTGAAGAAAGCAAACAAGCACACACGATAATATCAAACCCACGCTATTGCTCCGCGGCAACGGCGCCAGAAAAGAGCTTGGTAATCCCCAAGTGCAGGGAATCATCGTAGCAATTTCCAAAGGTGGACGTGGTAAGTATGGAGTGTCGAACCCACAAGGAGCTAAAGGTAAGATCAATAATCTCTCAAGCCCTATCTGCCACTGATATGACTCTACGTGCACCGAACGTTTGCTTCCAACTAGAAACAAGAAATAAAACTATGTTGTGGGTATGAAGAGGATAACTTTGCATGGTATCGGAGAGCTAAAATATAAAAGTAGGTGCTGCTATCATAAAGTTAGAATATATTACTAAATATTATAAATGGCGAGTGTGGAATTATGGTGGATCGGTGTGCGGAATTGTCCTAGGCAATCATTAACAAGACCGGTAATCACTATTGCAGTTTCATATGAGGGAGAGGCATAAGATAACATAATTTCTCTACTTGGATCATATGCACTTATGATTGGAACTCTAGCAAGCATCCGCAACTACTAAAGATCATTAAGGTAAAACCCAACCATAGCATTAAAGCATCAAGTCCTCTTTATTCCCATACGCAACCATCCCTCTTACTCGGGTTTGTGTTTCAGTCACTCACCAACCCACTATAAGCGAATCATGAACGTATTGCAACACCCTCCAGCGGAACCCCTCACGCTTGCGCGACATGGAGGGCGCCATAGGACAGAACCAAAGTAAAACATACAACTCATACCAATCTAGATCATCAATCAACCCAAAGACAAAAGATATCTACTCAAAACATCATAGGATGGCAACACATCATTGGATCATAATATGTGGCATAAAGCACCATGTTCAAGTAGGGATTACAGCGGGGTGCGGGAGAGTGGACCGCGTAAAAGAGATGAGGATGGTGATGATGATGGTGATGTTGATGAAGACGATCGCCGTGGTGATGATTCCCCTCCCGATGGCACTCCGGCGCCACCGGAAGAGAGGAGGAGAGGTTCTCCCCCTTGTGCTTCCTCCTCCATGGCCTCCACCCTCTGGTCCTTGGCCTTCATGGTGATGATGGCCCCTCCGGGATACTCCTCCATGGCCACCGGTGATGATGGCTCCCTCCGGCAGGGTGCCGGAGAGGGCCTAGATTGACTTCTCGTGGCTACAGAGGCTTGCGGTGGCGGAACTTCCGATCTAGGTTTCTTTCTGGAAGTTTGAGTATATATAGAAGAGTTTTGTGTTGATTTCACGTCAGGGGGGTCTCCGGGCTGTCCACGAGGTAGGGGGCGCGCCCTAGGGGGGTGGGCGCGCCCCCACCCTCGTGGGCAGCCCGGGACTCTTCTGGCCTGCTTCTGGTACTCTGTGGGCTTCTTCTGGTCCAAAAATGATCTCCGTCAAGTGGCACATCAATTGGACTCTGTTTAGTTTTCCTTTTCTGCGATACTCTTAAACAAGGAGAAAACTGAAACTGGCACTGGGCTCTAGGTTAATAGGTTAGTCCCAAAAATCATATAAAATATCATATAAATGCATATAAAACATCCTAGAAGGATAATATAATAGCATGAATACTTCATAAATTATAGATACGTTGGAGACGTATCAATCTCCATCGTAGCGTCGTGGTCGTCTCGCCAACTATTGCTTCTACAACTATCGCTAACACATAGTGATAAAGTAAAGCAATTACATGGCGTTTGCATTTCATATAATAAAGAGACAACCATAAGGCTCCTGCCGGTTGTCAGATATCTTACAAAACATGACCATCTCGTACAATAAAGTTTATCACATCATGTCTTGACCATATCACATCACAACATGCCCTGCAAAAATAAGTTAGACGTCCTCTACTTTGTTATTGCAAGTTTACGTGGCTGCTACGGGCTTCTATTAAGAACCGTTCTTACCTACGCATAAAACCACAATGGTGTTTCATCAAGTTTGTTGTTTTAAACTTCTTCAAGGACCGGGTGCAGTCAAATTTGATTCAACTAAAGTAGGAGAAACAGACACCCGCCAGCCACCTTTATGCAAAACTAGTTGCATGTTAGTCGGTGGAACTGGTCTCATGTGCATGGACATGTAAGGTTGGTCAGGGCCGCTTCATCCCACAATACCGCCAAATTAAAATAAGACGTTGGTGGTAAGTAGTATGACTATCACCACCCACAACTCTTTGTGTTCTACTCGTGCATATCATCTACGCATAGACCTGGCTCATGATGCCATTGTTGGGAATCATTACATGGAAAAACAAAAAAAATCTACGCACACGCAATGATCTATCCAAGGAGATGCATAGCAACGAGGGGGAGAGTGTGTCTACGTACACTCGTAGACCGTAAGCGGAAGCGTTTCTCAATGCGCTTAATGTAGTTGAACTCCTTCGCGCTTCAACCGATCAAGTACCGAATGCACGGCACCTCCGCGTTATGCACGCGTTCAGCTCGGTGACGCCCCTCGCCTTCTTGATCCAGTAAGACGTCGAGGTAGTAGATGAGTTCCGTCAGCATGACGACATGGTGACGGTGATGGTGAAGTGATTCTCGCAGGCCTTCACCTAAGCACTACGAAAATATGACCGGGGGTGTAAACGGTGGAGGGCGGCGCCGCACACGGCTAAAAAATTGTCTGGGTGTGCTCGGCGCCCCCACATATATATAGGTGGGAGGGGGAGGGGAGAAGCCAGGAGGCACCCCAAGTAGGACCGAATCCTACTTGGGCTCCTCCCAAGCCGCGCGCCCCGTGCCATATATATCGGAGGGGGAAGGAAAGAGAGGGGGAGAGGGGAGGAAGAGGGAATCCTATTCCTCTCATTCCTTTCCTTTCCCCTCTTTCATTCTCCTCCTTGGCTGCTCCATATGGGGGGCGCATCATCCCCTTGTGGCTGGTGTGTTTCCCCTCTTGGCCCATAAGCCCCATATTGTTTGTCGGGGGTGTCCGGAACCCCTGCCAGTGACCCGATAAGTACCCGGTAGCCCCCGAAACACTTCCGGTGTCCGAATACTACCGTCTTGTATATCAATCTTTACCTCTCGAGCATTTCGAGACTCCTCATCATGTCTGTGATATCATTCGGGACTCCGAACAACATTCGATCACCAAATCACATAACTCATATAATAATATATCGTCATTGAATGTTATGCATGCGGACCCTACGGGTTCGAGAACTATGTAGACATGTAACATCCCAAATTTTCAATTTGGCATGTTATACATAGGTCATCCATGCATATCATATTTTATTGCCTTTTGTTTGCAATCCTCGAAATCCTAAGCAACTCAAGGACCCTCGGAGAGAGTTGGGGATTTTTCGATTTTCATATTTGATTTTTATCAAGTAGTGAAGACGAGGATTTTTTATTTTAATTATTTTCTCTCCGGAAAATATTTCATTTTGAAATAATAAATGACAGGAGATAATATGACTTCTCCAAAATAATTGAAATATCGGAGGAAAAATGTTAAAATCATTATTTAGATTTTTATTTGATTTATTTGGAATTTTATTTGCCCTAGAAAAAATTGCATGTTTTAAAATTGCATTTTAGGGGCCAAGAAAAGTTCATCTTGTTCTAAATATTTTATTTAGACGGAGAAAACTTGTTTTGGTATTTTAGATTTTTATTTATTTTTCTAGGATTTTCATAAGTTTCATGAACGTTTTTTTTTAAAGGACCATACTGACCGGGCTAAGGGCCCAGCCAGAGCAGCCGGCCCAGCCACCCGAGCCGCCGCCGCCTTCAGCGTCGCCGCCGTCGTGTCCGACCCGGACACCACCGCCACCGCCTTGCCCCTCCCAAGTCGGAGCCCCCCCCCCAACCTATATAAGCCGCCTCTCTAGCCACCACCACCACCGGAGCCCGAGCCGAGCCCCGAGCCGCCGCCTCGCCTCGGCGCGCCTTGCCCGAGCCGCCGTCGCCTCCCGCCACCCAGCGCCCTCGCCGAGTCCCGCCGCCCCCGCCGAGCCCGCCGCCTCGCCCGCCCAGAGTCGCCCGCCACGGGACGACCTCGCGGAGGTAGCCACCGCCGCCGGTTTTTTAAAGAAAAACCCCTTCGGTTTTTTTTAGAAAAACCCTAGTTCATTTTTTTTATATAGATCGGTTTTTTTGTTTAGCGAGTGTTTGCTCGTTCGTTCGTTCTAACGAACGTGTTCGTCGTTTAGTTTCTGCTATCGTTTAGCCGTTTGTCGTTTTTCTTTTTATCGGATTTATTCCGCGAATTTTCTGATCGCGATTTCTGATCCGATGTTCGAACTAGTATAACTTTTCGCTCGTTTATCGGAATCAGGCGATTCAAGCGCCTGGAGTTTCATCTCGAAACCCTCTTTCCGAATAGCCAACACAAACAAGTTTTTGCCTCTGTAAAATTTGACCCTAGTTCAGATTAGTAAACGGATCTTGTTTCTTTCGCCGTTTAAGTTTCGTTGCTCCGTTTGGTTTGATTCTTCTTGTGAACCGGAGTTCTTAAGTTGAACTCTCCGGTCAACGCCTTTTAGTTCAACTTTCGTTTGTGCATCTTTGCTTGTTGCTTATGTATGTTGTTGTTTGATTGCGATAGAATTCCCGGAGTGCGAAGCGTCTTACTACGAGTCTCTAGGATTCCCGGATCGTCAGCAAGGCAAGTAACACTTTGATCATACTCTTTTCATACCTAGTTTTTATGCATTAGTTTCAACCCTAGCACATTGCATGGTTAGGATGTCATTAATTTGTGGGTTGGGAAGTAGATGATGAGGTAGGAACCTATTGCCCTGTTACTATCAAACCCTTGGAGTTACTTCTACGTGTTGCTTATATTGTTATGCTATGCTCGTAGACGTGGTTGGGTTTGAGAGTTATTCATGACAGATGTGAGATTTTTAATTAATGGTTAACTTAAGGTGGCAACTTTAATACACATCTGGGTGGATTGAGGCACCTGGGGAACCCAGTGTTGTCTGTTTTGTTTTGGAAATCCCGGGGTATCCGTGTGATCTTCCTATGGACCGCTACCCAGGCTCAAAGGAACTGAGATTATTCATGCTAGAAACTTCCGTGTGCAGCCACAAGCTATTATGGGCTCTAGCATAGTTGAGTAAGTTACGTGAAGCTCTTGAAGAGGTAGATCAGCAGGTAGTGGGTTTTGTAGGTTTGGTATGGTCTACCCGAGTAGAGAGTTAATGTTTCGAAAGACGTGTCTCGGTCATTCGCTTCTCAAACACCATGTAGTCGAGAAATCAACGGAGGCGATCGAGTCTTGTGGGGAAAAGTGTGCAAACCTCTCAGAGTGTACAATCTAATCATGGTTAGCCATGTCCCGGTTATGGACAATTCGAGTATCTAGTACTTGAGTATTCACATGTATCTCATCACTCTAAATTAATATTGCTGGGATGTTAATTACTTTAATTGGGATTGAGTTGGGGTTATACCTTCTCAATGATGTTTCAACCACCATGATAGTTAAATTAAAATTTATTCCTTTGATGTAGGGAAAATTGGCTTTCCATAACAGAATCAGAGAGCTTTCCACCAGCCAAACATGCATGTAGTGTTAGCATTATTCTGTTATTGCTCTATTGTGTTACATTGCCAGATATTCCATGTGCTGACCCGTTCTCGGGCTGCAACATATTATGTTGCAGACTTTTCGACGAGGAGTAAGGTTCGATAGGTCGTTGCCGTGCAGCTCAGCTATGCCGTTGGAGTTGATGGACTCACTTTATCTTCCAAGCCTTCCGCTGTTATCGTATTAGATGGCCTTAAGCCATATTATTGTAATAAGTTCTCTTTGAGACATTCGATGTAACAAGTGTGTGATTGCTACTCTGTTATTAATCCTTCGAGTAATCGTGTGTCAAGATTACCGATCCGAGGATGACACGGAAGCACAGGGACTTGACCATCTGAGGTCGGGTCGCTACAAGATGGTATCAGAGCACACGCTGAGTGTAGGACACGACCATTAAGATAAAACCATAGGTCACTCTTCTCTACTCATTTCTGACTCCTCTCCATTTTTCCACTCTTTAGGATGACGGAAATGAAGAACAAGTTTGCACAACCGGATGAAGACACACCTTTTGGACGCCACTTGAAGGAAGTCACTAGGTACCTGAATATTGGAATACCAAGCTTCACCGGGACGTACAACGCCACTTTACCAGAAGAAGAGCGCTGGATGATTCAAGTACAAGTTCCAGGAAGGACGTTCTCACCAACTTCCAAGTCCATAGAGTTTTCTTTTGAAGCACCCACCTGGAGCCTTGGCAAGAGTATGGCAGCTCACATTACCATGGGACGCATTGGAGAAGTCTACAACCGGGAGCTTAAAGACACCATATATCAAATATGTGGGCGCCGAGACGAGCAATGGGAAGTAATCAGCACCAAGAAGGATAGACCCATTGCAGCTTATATCCAGGAGCTAAACCAGCACATTCGACGTCAGGAGAACCAAATGTGCGCAGACATGATGGATTTGAAGAAGGCGAAAACTAGGATCATCGAGCTGGAGGAAGAACTCAAGTTTACACGCGATGGATATGAGGAAGAAATCAAGACCCTACACTACTAGGAAAAGGGCTAAAGATTGGATTGACACTAATGGCGCACCAGAGAAGTGGTGCGCCACTACTATATACTAATGGCGCACCTGGTGTAGATACGCCATTAGTGTGGAATACACTAATGGCGCACTGTGCGTAAGGTGCGCCACTAGTAAAACAATTTTTTCATTTTTCAAACATTCTAATGGCGATCCGGGCAAAGTCGCCATTAGTAGTTAGAACTACTAATGGCGCCTTTGGAGACGGAGTGCGCCAAGAATTTTATTTTCTTTTGGCAAAAAACTTATTCCTCCTCCTTCCTCCCCACTCCAACCAGACGCCGCGCTTGCCCCCACGCCCGCCCCAACCAGACGTCGCCGCCCCCCACGCCCTCCGTCCCCTGGCCCGCCTGACCCCCCCCCCCGCCCCATGCCCCGCCGCCACCACTGCCGGCCCGCCGCACATGGCGCACTCTGCCGGTCGAACCCTCCGCTGCCCGCCTCCCAGACAGGCCCTCCAGCCCAAGCTGCGCCCCTGTCCGCCTCCTCCTCTCTTCTCCCACGACCTCCCCTACCCCTCTCCACCGCCCGTCCCCTCAGCGCCCGTCAGATCCTGAACTCTAGCTCCGCCCGGCCGGGACGACCACCTCGTCGGCCTCACCTGCACAAGCAGGACCTCAAGCCCCACGCCGTCCTCGGCCTCGCCCTCTCCACCGGGCGGCGCCTTCCTCCGCCGCCCTGCAGCAGCAGCAGCAGTAGTAAACAGCCGGTAAAACTGTGTTGTGAAGCTAAGATGATGATGCTATTTTCTTATATGGTGAAGATATACTGTAAAACTGTGTCATGGTATAAAGACGCCATATTTAGCTCAACTGCACTGTGTAAAAATTTTCTGTTTTAGTATTGTTTGCATCGAGCTGGGCTAAAATCATTTTCCTTGCTACCTCTTTATAGTCTAAGTTTGTCTATTTGTAGAACAACAAAGAATAGCATGGAACATATAAATACCATGGACCACAGGCATTTTATTCTGCAGTGTTGTATAATACTACCTTGTACAATATTAATAGTAGTACATCAAAATAGCATAACACTCCAAAGACACCATCCAGGTCTTACAAGCAGTTACACTACACACGCATATAATGAAGGCCAGCAATGACCAATGTGCGTCTCTAGAAAGTTAATGGGTTGTTAATTTGAGGACACAATCTGACTTTCAGTCTCAACTGTGCTTCCTTCTAGTTTATGTAGTTTGCTCAATCGTATTGCATGTGGGATCGCATAAGCTTTTGCATCGCTTCATTGGTACTGTTGTTACTAAGATAAGCATTATTAGATGCTCATCAGGTTTGGATATGTTAGTATTTTGATTTGCATGCATAGCTTGGGAACTATAAATTATAGTGAAATTAAGTAGAAATTATAGTAGTTTGGTTCTGTTTTTGCATGTGTTTGGTTCTAAAGATGAGTAGCAATTATATTAGGAAGATGATGCATAGTAGTTTTATGTTGTTGTAGTAGTTGTAGTTGTAGGAACATTAGATACAAAGAATAAGTGTCATGTTGTTGTATTAGATACAATAGTAGTATCATGTCTTCTGAAGATGAGTAGTTGTAGGAAGATGATGCCCTAATGGAAGTGACATGAATATTTGGCCTACCTTTTTTTCGATGTTGGTTCATTAATCTTAAGCCCATCATGTTTGTTGGTTGTTTGCTGTCATGTTGTTATTACTTCCATTAGGGCATCTGTTGGTTCATTAACCTTTCTAACATCTGCATATTTCAGTTTTCCGAGGAGGTAAAGGAAGTGAAGTTCGACAAGGCAGCAGCAAAGAACACCTCCAAGGTGAGAAATATGTTCCTATTTATCTTTTTTTTCTCAAGTTCTTCAGTACATCATATAATATAGAGAAGTGCAGGTCAAGTGGTGCAATCATATACATCTGCCACTTAAGTCATTGTAACGCCCCGGACACACCCGCCGGTGGTCGTTACTCCTGGCGGGATCTAGACTGGCCCCACAGATCAATACTAGTCTTTTCTGCGCACTTTGTCCTCACTCGTGCGCACCCGGGAGCAACTTCCCGGTCGGTCACCCATCCTGACACTACTCCAAGCTGAGCACGCTTAACTTTGGAGTTCTGTCCGAATGGGCTCCCGGAAAAGAAGGAATTCCTTATTGATATGAGTAGTCTATCATCCCTAATAAGCCGTGCTATCACATACACCCCCACTCGAGGAACCGACGCCCTCGTCGGGCCACGAAACGCTCCTCTTGGCACAAACGTCGTGCTTCCAGTCCGTACATGTGCCATGTCGGGTGCCACGACGGGTCACAAACGTCATGAACAACATGACCACGCACCTGTCCGCAACCATCCGTGTAACCGCGAGGGTCGGCTCTGATACCAACTTGTAACGCCCCGGACACACCCGCCGGTGGTCGTTACTCCTGGCGGGATCTAGATGGCCCCACAGATCAATACTAGTCTTTTCTCACAGACTTTGTCCTCACTCGTGCGCACCCGGGAGCAACTTGCCGGTCGGTCACCCATCCTGACACTACTCCAAGCTGAGCACGCTTAACTTTGGAGTTCTGTCCGAATGGGCTCCCGGAAAAGAAGGAATTCCTTATTGATATGAGTAGTCTATCATCCCTAATAAGCCAGGCTATCACAGTCATCCTTCCCTTTAAGCAGAGTGATGCCTTTCGATGTCACACAATAATGTTTGTTGCAAGAATATTCTACTCTTAGTGTTCGCTTGTTTACTGCATAAAATATATAGTTTTGTCTGTTATGCCCGTATTCACTGCTGCTGCTGTTGTACTTGTGATGATGTTGTAGGTACCCGAGAGGTTCCTTGAGTTTGCCGGAATGTCGATTAACTTCCATTCCGCAAATTGGTACTCCATATGTCCTATTTTCAGCAAAGGTAATGCTGAAATTTTCCGTGAATTTTAGCATTACTTTGCTAAAAATAGGACATATGGGGTACTTACGACTAATGCCTGTTATCATGCATGTTTTATGATCTGTTGTAAGGGTACTAATTGGTCTCTTCGCTGCTTAATTATCGAGATGGCAGAAGCAGCCACCGCCGCTCTTTACACATGATGACGAGTTGGATGCTTCCAGTTCTTCACTATCATACTTGGGACTTCAGTATCATCCATGACGCAGGTATATAAAATGAGAGATCTCCCCTAGCTTCACCCATCTCATTATGATATCTGTTGTTTGCCTACATCACTCATTGTCCCAAACTGCAGAGGCTGCCTGACAGTTTTAAGAACATGCTGATGGGTGAAGATCCGCCAAATAATGTGAAGGTGCGACAGGCCGGCAGCGGGTTTCGCAGGCTGTGGGATGTGGAGTTGGTGATCAAGGAGGGCCACATGTACTTGTCTCGTGGGTGGGAGAAGTTCTACCGTGCCTACGACCTGCGGCTGGGGTACTTCCTTCTCTTCACGTACGACGACGACGCCACCATGCTCATCGTGAAGGTGTTCAACGCGACTATGTAATGATGCGCCACGTCAAGATTATGATGCCGAGACGTTCGCCTCTTCTTATTCCTCTACATTTGGCTTTGTCTCACATCGATTGTTAACGGTCATGGTTGCATTTGGACAGGTCATGGGAGCAGCAGAAGACAATGGCTACAGCCAAAGCAGCGGCGACCATGGCTGTAGCGAAAGCAAGAAATACCATGGTCAGAAGCGAAGCAGCAGCGATTCTGGTCAGAAGCGAAAGCAAAGCAGCGATTCGGCAGCAGCATAGACAACAAGAAGGATGATCCGGACTGGAGTGCGGGAGAAGAGGAGCAGAGTGGGGATGAGGAGCTGCAGGATTGACGATGGGCATCAGGCTGAGGATGACCTAGCGCTGGTGGTGGCTGACCAAGGGCAAGAGATGGTGGTGGCTGACCATGGGCAAGAGATGGTGGTGGCTGACCATCGGCAAGAGATGGAGGTGGCTGAGGATGACCTAGTGATGGTCGTGCTCAAGGTGGCCTCGCGATGGTGGTGGTGCTCGACAATGACCACGCACCGTGGTGGCGCCAGCGATCCCACAGCCGGGCGACATGACCACACCAATTGAGGTATAAGACTACATCCCACCGCCTCCACCGCCTCCACCGCCTCGCCGCTCTTGGCGCATCGACCGAGGAAGGAGAAGGAGAAGAACAATGCATGAGAACTGAACTTTGTCGTATGTCGATCTCCAAAATGATATATATATATATATATATATATATATATATATATATATATATATATATATATATATATATATATATATAGTTACCTATGTTATCTCTAATATGCTTAGTTTCCTATAGGTTAGCTTCATTTTACCTAAGTTGGCTCTAATATGCTAACTTAGAGCTTATATGCTTAGTTTCCTATAGGTTAGCTGCAAAATAACTTATGTTAGCACAAAATGATCAAGTTTACATAATAAGCTTATAGTCTTTTCTTATTCTTCTTCTTTTCCAAAATGACATAGGTTAGCTTCATTTTACCTAAGTTGGCTCTAATATACTAACTTAGAGCTTATATGCTTAGTTTCCTATAGGTTAGCTCCAAAATAACTTATGTTAGCACAAAATGATCAAGTTTACATAATAAGCTTATAGTCTTCTTCTTATTTCTTTTCCAAAATTCTTCTTATTCTTCTTCTAGTGTTCTTCTAGTGTTCTTCTTCTTCTAGTATTCTTCTAGTCTTCTTCTTTTTCTTCTTCTAACTTCTTGTTTATCATTTTGCAGATTTGATTTAATTCACGGAAGCTTGCATGGATGGAGTGCTTCTTTTCCATTTGTGTTTTTATTTTGTATCAATGTGAAACTTTTGTGAATTGATGGATAACGGTGTTGGATGAACAATGTGAAACTTTTGTAATATGTAACGATGGAACTTGTGTGTTGGCTATGTATGTATATATGATGGAACTTGTGTGTTGGCTATGTATGTATATATGATGGAACTTGTGTGTTGGCTATGATTGTTATATGGATGCTTGTTGTATATATATGTGTTGGATATCTCATAGGTGAAATAGTGACCTGAGATTAAGAAAAAAATTAAAAAATTGTTACTAATGGCGCATTACGGTGTGGTGCGCCATTAGTATAGCAGTATATACTAGTGGCGCATCAGTGGGCAAAACTAATGGCGCATCGCACTGTGCGCCATTAGTATATCAGATACTAATGGCGCATCGCCGGTGCACCATTAGTATACCAGATACTAATGGCGCACAAAGGTGCGCCATTAGAAAAAATTTAGTGGCGTGATACTAATGGCGCACTAGTGATGCGCCATTAGTAGGCAAAACTGGTGCGCCATTAGTAGCCCTTTTCCTAGTAGTGCTACTGGAGAAGAATGACGACCTAGTCAAGAAGATCGGAGTCTTCATGGGAGGACCAGCACCGGAAGAAGAGGAAGAAGATCCCACTTGTCCGGACAACTACATCATCATCGACGACACCGATTCCGATCCAAGTGATGATGACTACGAAGACGAAGCTAGAGCAGACATCATGGAGTCTTCCACTGATCAAAATTTCTAGATGACCACCATATAATAGTAGTATTCCCCCATGTAATTAGTAGTAGTTGAGAACTTATGCGATAGTCCTAGACCGTTTTGTATGCCCTTGCTTGGTTGAATGAATGTGTGTGTTTGCATCATATGCATATAGGTAGTGTTTCTCCCCTAGATCTTTTTTCTATTCTAATCTCTTCCATCTAAAACCCTTAGATGCCTCCGAGACGTGACCCCGGTTTTGTTTTCCCACCGGAGCTCACCCAGTTGATCCAGCAGCAGAATGCCTTGATGCAATTGCTAGTTCAGAACCAGGGAAACAACAACAACAACAATGCCAACAACAACCCGCCGCCAAAGGATAATTTAACCTGCTTCTCGAGGCTACAACCGCCGGTGTTTTCCAAAGAGCACCGAGCCAATAGTTGCTGATGATAGGCTACGCCGTATTGGAAGGGAGTTAACCACCGCAGGATGCACGAATGCTGAAAGGGTGCGCTTTGCCGCACATCAATTGGATGGACCAGCAGCCGCATGGTGGGAGAATTACACGGCTACTTTTCCTATAGCCAATGTCACTTGGGACCAGTTCCAACAAGCTTTACGACGCCCATGTCTCAACCGGAGCCATGCAGATAAATAAGCGAGTTTCGCAACTTACGCCAGGGAACCGTCTCGTGGCCCAATCGTGGATGAGTTTAGCAAGTTATCACGCTATGCCCCGATGATGTGGCCACAGATGCCGCCAAGCAGGAGAAGTTTATGGAAGGGCTGAATGATGAGATGAGTATGCGTTGATGGTGGCAACTTTCAACAACTACCGGAGTTGGTAGATAAGGCCCTAATGATTGAAGGAAAGCAACAGCAGATTGAGAGCCGTAAAAGGAAGTATGGACAAGGGAAGTATAACTCAGGATCTCACCAGAAGCCTCGCTTAACCCCGAACTCGGGAGGACTTGTTCATAACCATGGAGGTCATAACCATACTGGAGGAGGATCGCATAATCAAAATGGTGCGAAGAACGGGAATGGGAATGGAGTCAACAATAATCAGAATCGCTCTAACACAGCTACACCCGCCAAGAGGGACTTAAGCCAAGTTATATGCTTTAAGTGCGGGAAGACAGGGCACTATGCCAATGACTGCCCCGAAGGAAATAATGGAAACAGAAATGGGAGCGCTGGGAAGAAGCCCAATCCATTCAACAAAGGACAAGTGAACCACGTTAACGTGGAGGAAGTTGAAGAGCAGTCGGACGTGGTAATAGGTAAGTTTTCGGTTCACCATTTACCGCTCTTGTTCTTTTCGACATCTTGGTGCAACGATTCATACATATCAAGGGATTTGTGGAAAAGTTTAAGTTACCAACCCAAACCCTTAGGACCCTCTTCTAGTGAGCTCGCTTGAGAGCGAGTACATGGCTAGCAGATGGTGCACCCAGATACCCCTAATCATTGGCACGCATGTTTTTCCATCTGACCTAATTATCTTGGAGAACAAGGATTGGATGTGATATTAGGTATGGACTGGATGTCAAAGTATGGAGGAAGTATTGATTGTGCTAGCAAGTCAATTTATCTTACCACCCCAGAGGGAAAAAGGATTAAGTATGTATCTAGGCATGTGCCTAGGAGGAGCCAAGTGAATGCCCTCACGGGAGTTGTACAGGAGGAAGTACCTGTAGTAAAGGATTATCCGGATGTTTTCCCAGAGGAGTTACCAGGCATGCCACCGGATCGAGATATCGAGTTTCTGATAGAACTATTGCCAGGTACAGGGCCAATATCCAAGAGACCCTATCGGATGCCCGCAAATGATCTGGAGGAAATTAAGAAGCAGATCAAGGAGCTATTGGAGAAAGGTTATATTCGTAGAAGTTCATCACCTTGGGGAGCCCCAGTACTTTTGGTGGAGAAGAAGGATAAATCCCTAAGGATGGTTGTTGATTATCGAGCTCTGAATGAAGTAACTATAAAGAACAAGTATCCCTTACCGATGATTAATGATCTGTTTGATCAGTTGCAAGGAGCTAAGGTGTTTTCGAAGATTGATCTACGATCAGGATACCATCAGTTGAAGATCCGAGAGAAGGATATACCAAAGACAGCATTTACCACACGGTGTGGATTATATGGGTATACGGTCATGTCATTTGGACTGACAAACGCCCCTGCCTATTTCATGAGCATGATGAACAAGGTGTTCATGGAGTATTTGGACAAGTTTGTTGTGGTGTTTATTGATGATATTATGGTATACTCAAGAACGAAGAGGAGCACGCGGAACACTTGCGCTTGGTTCTCGAAACTCGTGGAACACCGCTTATACGCCAAATTCAGCAAGTGCGAGTTTTGGTTGAAGGAAGTTGGATTTCTTGGGCATGTTATATCGGAGAGGGTATAGCAAGAGATCCCAATGAGGTTCGATCAATCATCGAATGGTTGGCACCCACCTCGCTTGGCGAGATCCGCAGCTTCCTTGGACCGGCAGGATATTATCGAGATTCATTGAGAATTTTTCCAAGATTGCTAAGCCAATGACTGAATTGCTAAAGAAGGATACTAAGTTCAAATGGACAGAGGATTGCGAGACAAGCTTTCAGGAGTTGAAGAAACGGTTGACTACAGCCCCAGTGCTGACATTGCCAGATATACATAAGGAGTTTCAAGTGTATTGTGACGCCTCTCGCTTGGGACTTGGATGTGTTCTTATGCAGGACGGAAAAGTTGTTTCGTATGCCTCACGACAACTGAAGCCACATGAGATGAACTATGCCACGCATGATTTGGAGTTAGCAGCCGTAGTACATGCGTTGAAGACCTGGAGACATTATCTTATTGGAAACCGTTGTGATGTGTACACGGATCATAAGAGTTTGAAGTACATTTTCACACAGAAGGAGTTAAACCTCGCATGAGGAGATGGCTGGAACTTATAAAGGATTACGACATGAAGCTACACTATCATCCAGAAAGGCCAACGTCAGAGCGGGCGCTTTGAGCGGAAGAGTTATGCTAATATCCTTGAAAGCAAGGGATTGCCAAAGGAGTTAGCTGCGGAGGTCATGGAACTTCGATTGGAGATTGTTCCACGAGGTTTTATTACAACAATGGAGGTTCAGTCGACATTGTTGGACAAGATTCGAGAAGCTCAGAAGGAGGACAAAGAGATTGCTGAGATAAGAGAGAAGATGGGCGAAGGAAAAGCCAAAGATTTTCGCGAGGATGAGCATGATACCTTGTGGTTTGAGGACCGGATTTATGTGCCCAACAATTCAGAGATCGGGAAGATAATACTTCAGGAGGCCCATGACTCACCATACTCGATTCACCCCGGAAACCCCAAAATGTATTTGGATTTGAAGGAACGTTTCTGGTGGACTGGTATGAAGAAGGATATTGCCGAGTATGTAGCCGTATGTGATGTATGTCAGAGAGTTAAGGCAGAGCATCAGAAGCCAGCAGAATCATTAGCCTATGCCAATACCCGAATGGAAGTGGGACAAACTTGGCATGGACTTTATTACGGATTACCTGAACCAAGGCAGGATATGATTCAATATGAGTAGTTGTGGATCGTTTGACCAAAGTAGCCCATTTCATCCCAGTGAAAACAACCTATACAAGTGCAAAGTTGGCCAAGATATATATGACCAGGATCGTATGTTTGCATGGAGTTCTGAGGAGCATCGTGTCAGATAGAGGAACACAGTTTACTTCAAAGTTTTGGCATCAGCTACCCTGACTTTGGGTACCAGATTGAGTTTATTACGCGTCCACCCATGCACGGATGGATGACAGAGAGTCAATCAGATTCGGAGGACATGTTGAGATCCCGTGCGCTAGATTATGGATCTAGTTGGGATGATAATTTGCCATACGCAGAGTTCTCGTACAACAACAGCTACCGAGCCAGTTTGAAGATGGCACCGCTCAAGCTCAGATGGACGAGATGTAGAACACCATTGATGTGGGATGAGGTTGGAGACCGTCGGTTGTTTGGACCAGATTTGATCAAGGAATCAGAGGAGAAGGTTAAACTGATCAGAGACAGACTAAAGATTGCTCAGTCTAGACAGAAGAGTTACGCAGATTCAAAACGCAAGGAAGTAACCTATGAAATTGGAGACAGAGCCTATCTACGAGTATCACCCTTGAGGGGAGTGAAACGTTTTGGAGTAAAGGGAAAGTTAGCCCCAAGATTTGTAGGACCGTATCGTGTTTTGGAACGGATGGGAGAGGTTGCCTACAAGCTGGAGTTACTCAAGGATTGTCGAGTTCATGATGTGTTTCACGATCACACCAAGAAGTGCCACGCTGAGATGGCCGATATACCGTTAAATGATACAAGGCCCCTAGAGGCGATACAGTTGGATAGTAATTTGACTTATGAGGAGAAGCCAAGAAGATTCTTGATTTCGACAATGAGTCACTCGCAAAAGGTTATCAAGTTTTGCAAAGTTCAGTGGAGCCACCATACCGAGGAGGAAGCCACCTGGGAGCGAGAAGATGATATTCGCAAGGACCATCCGCACCTATTTTCTAGCCAACCCGAATCTTGAGGACGAGATTCATCTTAAGGGGGGTAGGTTTGTAACATCCCAAATTTTCAATTTGGCATGTTATACATAGGTCATCCATGCATATCATATTTTATTGCCTTTTGTTTGCAATCCTCGAAATCCTAAGCAACTCAAGGACCCTCGGAGAGAGTTGGGGATTTTTCGATTTTCATATTTGATTTTTATCAAGTAGTGAAGACGAGGATTTTTGATTTTAATTATTTTCTCTTCGGAAAATATTTCATTTTGAAATAATAAATGAGAGGAGATAATATGACTTCTCCAAAATAATTGAAATATCGGAGGAAAATGTTAAAATCATTATTTAGATTTTTATTTGATTCATTTGGAATTTTATTTGCCCTGGAAAAAATTGCATGTTTTAAAATTGCATTTTAGGGGCCAAGAAAAGTTCATCTTGTTCTAAATATTTTATTTAGACACGAAAACTTGTTTTGGTATTTTTAGATTTTTATTTATTTTTCTAGGATTTTTATAAGTTTCATGAACGTTTTTTTTTTAAAGGATTCATACTGACCGGGCCAAGGGCCCACCGCCGAGCCGCCGCCGCCTTCCTGCTGCTGTCAGCCGCCGTGTCCGACCCGGACGCCACCGCCGCCGCCTTGCCCCTCCCCAAGTCGGAGCCCTCCCCCAACCTATAAGCCCCCTCTAGCCACCACCACCACCGAGCCTGAGCCGAGCCCCGAGCCCCGAGCCGTCACCCTCGCCTCGCCGCGCCTTGCCCGAGCCGCCGCCGTCGCCTCCGCCGCCGCCAGCCCCTCGCCGAGTCCCACCGCCTTGCCGAGCCCGCCGCCTCGCCCGCCCGCCTGAGTCGCCCGCCCACGGACGACCTCGCCGGAGGTAGCCACCCGCCGCCGGTTTTTTAAGAAAACCCCCGGTTTTTTTTAGAAAAACCCTAGTTCGTTTTTTTATATAGATCGGTTTATTTGTTTAGCGAGCGTTCGCTCGTTCGTTCGTTCTAACGAACGTGTTCGTCGTTTAATTCTGCTAACGAACGTTCGTTCGTTTAGCCGTTCGTCGTTTTTCTTTTTATCGAATTTATTCCGCGAATTTTCTGATCGCGATTTCTGATCCGATGTTCGAACTAGTATAACTTTTCGCTCGTTTATCGAAATCAGGCGATTCAAGCGCCTGGAGTTTCATCTCGAAACTCTCTTTCCGAATAGCCAACTCAAACAAGTTTTTGCCTCTGTAAAATTTGACCCTAGTTCAGATTAGTAAACGGATCTTGTTTCTTTCGCCGTTTAAGTTTCGCTGTTCGCTTGGTTTGATTCTTCTTGTGAACCGGAGTTCTTAAGTTGAACTCTCCGGTCAACCTTTTTCAGTTCAAGTTTCATTTGTGCATCTTTGCTTGTTGCTTATGTATGCTGTTGTTTGATTGCGATAGAATTCCCGGAGTGCGAAGCGTGTTACTACGAGTCTCTAGGATTCCCGGATCGTCAGCAAGGCAAGTAACACTTTGATCATACTCTTTTCATACCCAGTTTTTATGCATTAGTTTCAACCCTAGCACATTGCATGGTTAGGATGTCTTTAATTTGTGGGTTGGGAAGTAGATGATGAGGTAGGAACCTATTGCCCTGTTACTATCAAACCCTTGGGAGTTACTTCTACGTGTTGCTTATATTGCTATGCTATGCTCGTAGACGTGGTTGGGTTTGAGAGTTATTCATGACAGATGTGAGATTGTTAATTAATGGTTAACTTAAGGTGGCAACTTTAATACATATCTGGGTGGATTGAGGCACCTGGGGAACCCAGTGTTGTCTATTTTGTTTTGGAAATCCCGGGGTATCTGTGTGATCTTCCTATGGACCGCCACCCAAGCTCAAAGGGAACTGAGATTATTCATGCTAAAAACTTCCGTGTGCAGCCACAAGCTATTATGGGCTCTAGCATAGTTGAGTAAGTTACGTGAAGCTCTTGAAGAGGTAGATCAGCAGGTAGTGGGTTTTGTAGGTTTGGTATGGTCTACCCGGAGTAGAGAGTTAATGTTTCGAAAGATCTGTCTCGACCATCCGCTTCTCAAACACCATGTAGTGCGAGAAATCAACGGAGGCGATCGAGTCTTGTGGGGAAAAGTGTGCAAACCTCTGCAGAGTGTACAATCTAATCATGGTTAGCCGTGTCCCGGTTATGGACAATTCTGAGTATCTAGTACTTGAGTATTCACATGTATCTCATCACTCTAAATTAATATTGCTGGGATGTTAATTATTTTAATTGGGATTGAGTTGGGGTTATACCTTCTCAATGATGTTTCAACCACCATGATAGTTAAATTAAAATTTATTCCTTTGATGTAGGGAAAAATTGGCTTTCCATAAACTGTAATCAGAGAGCTTTCCACCAGCCAAACATGCATGTAGTGTTAGCATTATTCTGTTATTGCTCTATTGTGTTACATTGCCAGCATATTCCATGTGCTGACCCGTTCTCGGGCTGCAACGTATTATGTTGCAGACTTTTCAGACGAGGAGTAAGGTTCGATAATTCGTTGCCGTGCAGCTCAGCTATGCCGTTGGAGTTGATGGACTCACTTTATCTTCCAAGCCTTCCGCTGTTATCGTATTAGATGGCCTTAAGCCATATTATTGTAATAAGTTCTCTTTTGAGACATTCGATGTAATAAGTGTGTGATTGCTACTCTGTTATAAATCCTTCGAGTACTGTGTGTGTCAGCATTACCGATCCAGGGATGACACGGAAGCATAGAGACTTGACCATCTGAGGTCGGGTCGCTACAAGACATGACCGAGACACCTCTCCGGTCAATAAACAATAGCGGAACCTGGATGCCCATATTGGCTCCTACATATTTTACGAAGATCTTTATCGGTCGAACAGTTATGACAACACACGTAATTCCCTTTGTCCATTGGTATGTTACTTGCCCGAGATTCGATCGTCGGTATCTTCATACCTAGTTCAGTCTCGTTACCAGCAAGTCTCTTTACTCGTTCTGTAATACATCACCTCGTTACTAACTCCTTAGTCATTGGCTTGCAAGCTTATGATGTGTATTACCAAGAGGTCCCAGAGATACCTCTCCGATACTCGGAGTGACAAATCCTAATCTCGATCTATGCAAACTCAACAAACACCTTTGGAGATACCTTTAGAGCATCTTTATAATCACCCAGTTACGTTGTGACACTTGATAGCACACAAGGCATTGCTCCGGCATCCGGGAGTTGCATAATCTCATGGTCGAAGGAATATGTATTTGACATGAAGAAAGCAATAGCAATAAAACTGAACGATCATTATGCTAAGCTAACGGATGAGTCTTGTCCTTCACATCATTCTCCTAATGATGTGATCCCATTATCAAATGACAACTCATGTCCATGGTTAGGAAACCTTAACCATCTTTGATCAACAAGCTAGTCTAGTAGAGGCTCGCTAGAGACACGGTGTTTGTTTATGTATTCACACATGTATTAAGGTTTCCTATCAATACAAATCTAGCTTGAACAATAAACCTTTATCATAAATAAGGAAATATAAAATAACAACTTTATTATTGCCTCTAGGGCATATTTCCTTCACTAGATGCATGCGGGATAGTGGTCGATGGGTGGAGTAATAGTAGTAGATGTAGGCAGGAGTCGGTCTATTTGTCTCGGACATAATGCCTATATACATGATCATTGCCTTGAATATCGTCATAACTATGCGCTTTTCTATCAGTTGCCCAATGGTAATTTGTTTATCCACGGTATGCTTTTTGTTCGAGAGATAAGCCTTTAGTGAAAACTATGACCCATGGATCTACTTTTATCATGTATAAAATCTAAAAATACCTTACTGCAATTTATTTACCGTATTTTATTTTATGTTTTATTTATCTTTCTTTAACTAACATATTTGATCCTTACAAATAACCGCGAAGGGGATTGACAACTACTTGATCACGTTGGGTGCAAATATTTGCTATTTTGTGTGTAGGTATTGTTAACGAGGTTTCGCGTCGTTCTTCTACTGAATTGATAACCTTGGTTCTTAACTGAGGGAAATACTTATCTCTACTATAATGCATCATTCTCTCCTCTTCGAGAAAATCCCAACGCAGCTTACAAATAGCAACGACGCACAACAGAGAAAAAAGAAGACTAGTATGCTTTTTATATATTTTTTGTATCGGTTATTCTACGTCCAGTTGTCTATCTATTATACTAGCATTTGTCTTCCTCGATATTGATCAGATTAAAGATGCATTTTGAGTGTCTTTATTAAAGAAAAAATCATGTTATGTGAGGCTATTTAGAATGCCGACGCTTACACCGGGCGCTAGCATTAATTCCTAGGCCCCCTAAAAAGGATTAATTCCTAGGCCGTTAGTTACGATTTGAGTTTGAATCGAGTAAATTGGCTAGCATCGATTCTAAAACAAGAAGGGAAGGGGCCCGCTTTCCCCTATCTATTTTTTATCTGCGTGTAAGGGTTCTCGACGTTGATCCACAACATGGAAAGGAGTGGGAACTTGAGTGGAGTACGTGTGTCGTCTGGTGCATTGCTAATGTTCCATTTGTTTTTATGATGTTGAAGAGTGAGCGTTCAAGGATATTTTTGTGCTATATGAAAAATGCTCCGGGTAAAGTAATTACAACCACAAGTGGCAAACCGAGGGCTCTAAACGCCCATGGACGCGTCCAGACGCATCCACAAACAGTGACCAGACAACACATAAAATTTGTCCTTCACAACTGATCATCAAACCGAAACCTCAAATCCATATTGTTCTCATGCAACGTACCTCCGTAGCTAAAAACATGTCATCGGACTACCAAAAATACGCAGCCTACCCTGTCAGGCTGCCCAAATTTCTTTTTCGCGAAAATATGCTACAAGGGCATCCGTTGGTGGGTGTTTTTGGGTTCAAAACCGTATAGGCCCTAAAATAGAGCTGCCGTTGAAGATACTCTAACAAGACGTCATCTGTAAGACTTGTACATCAGATGTAAGTTTATTTTGTACTGATAAGTTTCAAACACTTTTGAGGAACAAACTGTTATTTATCAGTTTCATGGCTATGCAATTGGGAGTGATGCTCCTACATTTGAAGAAAAATATTGTCTGGTACTACCACAAACAGTAAGCATAGCCGAGCTACACTCATCGGCAAGCTCCAAGATCATATGCAAAATATTCTCGGACATCCATCGCTCATGCACAGATATACAGTACAAAACATGCTACATCACGAGAAAAAACAGCCTCTTCTCATTGCGCCGCTGCTTCAAAACCCCTCCCCCTAGAAGATGTCCTGCGACCCGAACTGCAAGTCCTGCTGTAATCACACACGAGACAAGGAGATGAGTCATGAGAATTGAGAAATATGCACCGGAAAACGCGGTGGTACTCGGTGCACTTACGGGGAAGATATCCGGAGGCGCTCCGAGGTCGGGGAACCCCTGAAGCGCCTCCGCGTCAAGAGGCAGGGCCTGCCCCTCAGGGTCAGGGTAGACGGCGTCCAGCGTTCCGTCGTGTGGCAGGCGTTCATCCAGGCCAGACAGTGGTGCATCCTCGAGGGCATTCGAATGGGATGAGGTTCCAGCGAACCAAGAGGCCATATGGGAGAAACCCGGAGGTGTTCTGGGGTCGAGCAACCCCTGGAGAGCGTCCAGGCCAAGAGGAAAAGGCTGCATCTCAGGGTACACGGAGTCCGAGGTTGCACCGCGTGACGAGCGTTCATTCGGGCCAGATAGCGCTGCGTGCTCTTCCTGCCACAATTGCAGCGGTAACATGAATGACAGTGAAATGAAGGAGTTATAAGTTATAACAGTTTACAAGGTCACCCGCAAAAAAAACAGTTTACAAGGTGACAGCACAATACTTGAGGGGGGTATCTTAGCAGCAGAAAAGGTAAAATGCATGTCCTATTTAAGACGTGATTTGGGTTCATGAAAAGACTGGCACACAAGCTCAAAGGTTTATTGTAGTAATCAGGTAGTGAAGGAGTTTGAAAGGCTTGATAATATGCAGTACTACTCTAAGTTGTTAAGCATTGATCTTTATAAGGAATTAAAAGCTTCTGATATTTTTGTGAGACTGTTGGATGCACTCTTAACATTCAGAGAAAATTTTCATGTATAGCAAGAGTATATTGTTATTTTTGTACAGTATTTTTTTAAAGGAGGATAACCCCCTGGCCTCTATGTCGAGTTTGTACTGTATATAGCATTTGTACTACATGAACCTATAGTTGAGAATAAACTGTTCAAACGGTGGGATCCTAGTATTGTAAGGCATTGTTTCAGGGGTCCCAATAATTCATCCACACATCATTATTGTTGATCCTTACTCTATAATTCTACAAGCCAAAGTATTTTATAACATGGTCCATAAAGTTAGACAAAAGCTTTCACAAAGTTGATGAAAGTTTCATTGGTCAATGAAGATTTACCTGATTCTGCTTGGTTCTGGATGGGCTACTGTTTGGGGGACGAGGCTGCGGAGGGTATGTCATTGGGGTTGTAGGATCGATTTCCCCAGCAAATGGACCAGATTCTTCATTAACAGGGCACATTACAGGCTGCTCATCTTTATTTAACTGATAAAAGACTTTGGAAACAACAAGCTCCCCGTGCTTTTCATCTTGATCTACCCCAAGGTGATACTGATGCATTGTCCAATTAGTTTTTGTACGCGAGGTGACACCGTCTTTCCTAGAACGCATGATAAGAACCAATATTTTCTTCCACCCTTTTATGACACCGTTATTATCTTTGATTTCTTTGGATTTTCCTGTTTTGTGCCATCTGAAATGCACATCACAAACAACATGGTCACTGTTGCTAATCTTGCGACGCTTGCGCTGGCCAACATCGTATGCATTTGATATTTTGTGGAAGAAATGACGGTTTCTCCCATCCATCTTGGTACCTATAGGGGTATATGAGTTAACTAACCAAGAATTACTCTGAATAGTCTGAGCTAGCTATTTAATTTAGAAGGCCATGATAATAACAAGTCTAAAATAAGAAACATGTACCAGGTAGATTTTCAGGATGTGTATAGCAGATTCCTTCAGCCTCCTCTATGGTTGGAATAAAATCATCTATTAGGTTATGGGACGGTGGCCTGCCAACCTTTCCTTCTAAATGTTCAAGCAGTTCGAGACCAGTTGGATCAAATTTAACACCAGCAGGGAGTCCTGGCCACTGTGATAAGACCTGCAATACAAAGCATGAAGTGCAACCACAAGATTCCAAGAAATCATGAGATTTTTAATGGTTGGAAACTAGAAGAGAACCGAGCATAAAAGTAAATGCAACAGTCATGTTAAATAGTTAATGATACTTACATCAATGTGGTATTTGCAGTTTGGGCACTCAATCTGGCTAGGCGGGGGATGAGTTGGGTTTCTTATCACCGCAACAATTGTCGTGACTAATGAACTGATGAATCTGTGAGATAAATCTATTTTAGTAATCATCTTTTGATGCCTAACAGATAACAAATTTAATAAAAAAAAACATAATAAATGTAGCAACTAAGCTAAATGGAAACATATGAGATAACTTTTACACAAACAGGCATCTATCTCAATTCTAGGTTCAATCATAGGATATTGACTGACATAGACATATTAAAAGGGAAACGCTAATGCTCTGCGGCTGATCGCGTGGAGAGTTCCGCCACCCGCGCAACTGTTGGATCGCCTTGATCCATGCGTTGTCACGCACGCTCGCACACAGTCCGTTATTTCCCTTGCCTACCACGTACCACTTTACTTCATCTTGCAACAACAGTGGCATTGCAAAACCATAGCGGCGAACGACGACTGCAACTTAGACAAGCTTTTGCAACATCGACTCTGTTGCAAAAATACTGCAACAAAACCTCTGTTGCAAAAGAAAATCTACGACAAGAACTCTGTTGCAAAAAAGTCCCACGACACAACCAATGTTGCAAGAAATATATTCTGCAACATAATCTTTGTTGTAAATGTTTCTGCAACAAGACCTTTGTTGCGAAGTAGGGGGAGACTTTGAGCCACTGGATTGTGCCACATCCAACGAATCGCGAGACGGCAGATCTTTTTAAAAGATCCGCGGGCCAACGCGTAGCTGCCCCCATATTTAAAGCCAACGAATCAAGGATAGTCATGTTCACTAACTCGGAGAAAAATTATAGGAATGAAGATATAATTAACTATGTATTCCCTCCGTCCCATAATATAAGAGCGTTTTTGACACTATACTAGTGTAAAAGACGTTCTTATATTATGGGAGTATGGGACAGAGGGAGTACTAATTATGATAAATTTGATAGATTAACACTTGTTTGCAAATCTTTTGCCTTGCATTGCTATTTTCAACGTATTTAGCCAGAGACAAAGATATAAATTCAATTGCATTGTTATGTTTCAAAAGAAACAGGAGAGTAACGCAGAGCAAGCCCATTGATCTGCACAGCCAATGATTTAAACAACAAGCAACATATCGAATGATGATCAGGTTGGCAGAGTGTCACCGACAGTTTGCAGCGAGCAGCAGTGGAATCTATGGCGCTCCCATTAAACCTGCAACAAACAGAAACCTGAATAAGTTAAATCCTGAATCAGCAAACATTAAACAGCGAGGCTAAGCAGAAGAGTTCTGAATAAGTTTTCACTGGCAGATAGAGATGGAGGGCCCAACAGCGAACATGTTCGAGATGGCACACAGGCAAGTCGATGATCCAACAGCGCAAATCTGCAATTTCTGTACCCGCTCATCCTTAGCCGCTACCACTACCACGGCCGAGAGCTTGTAACAACAGAAGCATCTTCGCTGCGACCAGAGCAGTCTCCACTAAACAGAACAGAGCAAAACGGAACAGAACCCTTGTCTGCTTCCTCCTCCACCACCACCTCAAGCAGATCGATCGTGAAACCCCTGCACCACCGCCGCTGCAACGACGAGTTAAACCGGGCCGGATTCACGACGGCGGCCCGGAGGCGCTACCCATCTCTGCTTCTGTCTTCTCTTTCCCGAGAACTTCACAGCTTCCTTCGAGAGGAAGGCCCCTCCGCCGCCATCGCAGTCCCAAAAAGAAAAAAAAACCGCACCGCCACTGCAACGACGAGGGAAACCTGGCCGGAATCACGTCGGCGGCGTCACAGTACTGGGCTGCTCTGCTCTCCGACGATCTCGCACTCATCGCTCCGTCAGACTGACGACATCTCCTCTGCCACGCGCTCAAGCTAAGGCTATCAGCAGCCGGCCTCCTCCAAAACCACGCGCCGGAATCCACCACCCGCCGAACAATCACGACGCCCCTCCGGATGAAACCGAAACCCAGCCCCCTCAAGACACAGATAATACCCCCAGACCGCGTGCGTGAGAGGATAAAACAAACAAGATCCAGAGCAGCAGCAGCAAAAAAAAAAAGGGACAGAGAGGACGAGCCGAGAGTTGGAGACCAGAAACAGAGGCCCGACGCGGCGTACTTACGCTGCCGATGCCATGGCAGGCGCACGGCCGCGCCTCGACGGCAGGATTGGGGATGGCGGTGAGAAACTTGAGAGCGGAACGGGGAGCGAGAACCGAGAAGAGAGGAGTGTGCGAGGAGGAGCAGGGGGGGGGGAGTGTCCGAGCCTGCGAAGCGCGCGGCACTAAATAGGCGACGGCTGAGAAGACCCGGACCGGGACCACCGGCGCCTGTGCAAAATGTTTTGTCCACTGCAACAAGCAAAACCACCCCCGCTCTGTAGGCTCGGGAGGACTCTGAGCTCTGGGTTCTGTCGTTCCGCGGGAAACTGGGCTCGGCTTGCCATGGTCTCCGCTCTGCTTACTGTTGGTTTCTTTTCTACGAGAGGGAACTCTCTGAGAAGCCTTTTGGGATCAGTACTTTGCTTAATGAACCCTAAAAAAGAGTAGTATAATCTTTTTAACAGGCTAAAAAAGAGTATACTTTTTGCACTACAAGGGAGTGATTTCATAACAAGGGAGGATTATCTATCTCTTGGTAAGCAAGGGAAGTGAGTTATGCCATGAAATAAAAACAAGACTTTGTCCAATTCCCTCAAAAGTGGTCCATCCATACTACTTCATTCCAAAAAGAAGTTGCGAAAACTGCGTGCGCGGCGTTGGGGGGGGGAGGGGGGGGGAGTAGCCGTCGCTACACGTGGAGGACCGAATGGGCGGGGCGAGGTTCGGGAGTAACGTGCGCGTTCTTAGGATCGGGATGCGGGAAGACCGAAGCGGGTGCTATTTTTAGCAGTATATAAATGCATCCTGAAACGGACTCATGAGTGTCTTCTTTTGCGTAATTCGCGTGGAACGTTTCATGCCTCTTCAGGGATAAGTATTCAGTCAAAACCCGAGTTTCCGTCCTCTCAACGAGAGTGATTTGTGCGGAGAGGCTCTGTAACGCTTAATGCAACTTTGCTGATAACCCACTCAAGTGGCCGAGGCAGTGTGCTTGTAAAGTCTGATCTCACTTTGCCACCGTAAAAACCCAAATTCACAGCCAACCGTTGTCGTTGTGTGCATGTGCCACTACTACTCATAAGAAGCATGTTGGTATTTTGAGACCGGCAGTACCATCAGGAGATGACATATTTGTTCGGAGGGGATGCAAGCGACAAATTGAGATGGTAGCACACAAGACAGTCTGTTTACCCAGGTTCAAGTTCTGCCTAGGGAGGTAACACCCTACTCCTCCCTCTGGTGATTGTATTGCTCGAGTGTTCAAGGCGATCAATGTTTCTTGTGTTATAAGCTCTCGGGCGTGGCGGCGGACAAGGAGGAAGATGAGGGGTAGGTAAAAATCCTAGCCAAATGGCTCTAGAATGCCATGTCCCTCTCTTGGTTCCCGCCCTAACTCACATTATATACTCGGTCGAGATAGGGTTACATCACTTGGTCCAGTCCAAGATGGGCTTGCGCCACTAGAACGACCCGGACCAAGCCGTACATTCCTGAGGGCCAGCTGTCCTATCTCTTGAGATAGAATGGTGATCAGCTGGGACCTCGATCTGAGTAGCTGATTTGGCCCAAGAGGGCACTGTGGGGCAGTGAATTCTGTCCATAGTTGAAAGGATCGATATGGTTGACTAGAGGGGGGAGGTGAATAGGACACTACCTATTTTTAGCTTTTCTTATCAAATTAGGTTTAGCAACAAATAGGTTGTCTAGATATGCAACTAGGTGAACAACCTATATGATGCTAGCAACAACAACACACGCAAGTAAGCAAGAGATAAAAATACAAGTAAATCTTTCACAAAGTAAAGGTAAGAGGTAACCACAAGTGGAGCCAGGGGAGACGAGGATGTGTTACCAAAGTTCCTTCCCTTTGAGCGGAAGTACGTCTCCGTTGGAGCGGTGTGGAAGCACAATGCTCCTCAAGAATCGACTAGGGCCACCGTATTCTCCTCACGTCCTCACACAATGCAAGATGCCGTGATTCCACTAGTGGTGCCCTTGAAGGCAGCAACCGGACCTTTACAAACAAGGTTGGGGCAATCTCCACAACTGAATTGGAGGCTCCAAACACCACCACGAAGCTTCACCATAATGAAATGTAGCTCCGAGGTGACCTCAACCGTCTAGGCTGCTCAAACACCCCAAGAGTAACTAGATCTGCAAGGGATTAGAGGGGGGAATCAAATTTCTCTTGGTGGAAGTGTAGATCCAGGGTTTCTTAACCAATCCCTAGGAAATCAACAAGATTGATTGGCTAGGGAGAGAGATAGGGCAAGAGAGAGCTTTTGAGCAACAATGAAGCTTGGGGGAGCGAGAGGAAGAAGACTCACTTATATAGTAGGGAAAGAAATCCAACCGTATGCCCCTTCAGCCCGTGCACAAGCGTGTTGGGAAACGTTGCATGTTTTACGAAAAAAAATCTACGCACACACAAGACCTATCCATGGACATGCATAACAACGAGAGGGGAGAGTGTGTCTATGTACCCTCGTAGACCGTAAGCGGAAGCGTTTATCAACGCGGTTGATGTATGTAACGCCCCGGATACAACTTTCCATATTCGTAACTCCAACTCTTGCTTTTTTCGGAGATGTGATATGATTTTACCTTCGTGGTCGGGTTTTGTCTTTTGTTTTGCATTTTGTTCATGTCTTGCATCTCATCTCATGGCATCATGTGCATTGCATCCACATGTTTTCATAAAGCTTGCACCCGTTCGTAGTTGCCGCGTCCCCCCCTTGCTTTCGTTGACCGTTCTGAGGCCATTCGGGTTTTCGCTTCGGGTGACCACCTAACCTCTCTGCACAGCCTGCAAACCCCTCGCACGCGTCCGAAACCTCTCCCGAACCCGACAGCACGATCATGACCAACGGGTCCAGATCATCCCCATTCATTCCTAAGACATCTCTGTTTTCTTATTTGGACTTCCTACCTATTTATTTCTCGGCCGTCCGATCGCGATCGGAGGGGCTGGAATAGCCCCTAACCTAACCCACTCACTATATAATCAGTCTACTCTAACCCTAGAAACTAGGGATCCTGTCCCATCCATCCACCCATTCCCGAGCCGCCGCCACCTACCTACCTTTCTTCCTCGGGATCTCCTCATTCCCCCCGATCCAATCCACCAGCCTCTGCCTCCATCGATCCACCGCCCGCTCCTCCCCTCGGTCCACCCAACCAGCGAGCTCCTCCAAAGCCTCCCTCGAACTCTGTTCTAGCCACATCTCCACCAGTCGCCCTCACAAGAAGCCCTCCATCCCAAGGCCCCTCTCGACGTCGTCCTACACCAGCAACCAGGAGCTCAAGCACCCTCCTCCCGATCCATCCACCATGGCCGTCGCCCTGCTTCTTCGAGACCAGCAGCTGCTGATCTGCATCCATGCCGCCTCCCGCCGTCGACCGCAGCCAAGGAGCCTCCCCGTGCTCCTCCATCTCGCCTTGTCGTCCGGCAACAGCAAGCTGCCACGGCACCACGAGATAAGCACCGCTGCCCTTCTCCTCCTCCTGTTGTTCCTCTGTTTTCCTCGTCTCACCTCCCTGTCTCTCTTACTCTGTTCAAACAGGAGCGCCATGGCTCTCGGTCCCCATCAGGCTCCGCGCCCGGACCTCCTCGTGGATCCTCTCCGGAGTTCCTCCATGACGCCAGTAGGAGACCCCTATCCCGCCGTCTGTCTCTTCTTCCTTCCCCTGTTCTCTCTCTGAATCTTTCTCTCCTTTCTTTCTTCAGGCAACAGCAGCAGCTGCTGCACCCTCTCGCCGGCGAACCCAGCAGATGAGCCGCCGCCTTCCTCCACGCCTCCTCGCCGGCCTCCTCCACTTCCCCACAGCGCCAGCAGCAAGTCCGGCCGCCCCAAGCTCTGCTCCTCCCTTGCCTCTGCTCCATCGGAGATGGCCACGCCAGCCTCCTCTCGCCCCGAGAGGCTCCTCGAGCACCTCGTCCCCGACGCCGGCAAGTTCGCCGCCGCCAAGCCGCCGTCCAGCGCCCGACCTCCGTTCGCCTCCATGCCGTCCCGTCGCCGCCAGTTCCCTGTCGTGCGTCTTTCAGATCGCTTCGCTGCTGTTTCATTCTTGAACGAAGCAGCAGCCGCCTTCGCTCTCGTCTCGCGTTGACCGCGCCTCTGCCTCGACCGCTTCGCTCCCTTCCCACGCTGGCCCGTGTCCCCTTCGCCAGATCCGGCCTGCCCGGCCTTCTCCACCGACCGGCCCTATGTGAGCAGCCCCTCCAGTCCCTCTCATGTACACTATCGGGCCAATCAGTTTTGGCCTGCATGTGTTTTTTTTCCTGTCTGCGATTTTGCAAATTATCCGAGGATTTATAGTTTTACAGAAAACCCTTGCTGTTCATGCATTTAATAACTAATCAATCATGCATCATATGTAAATAATTTATATATGAGAAATGCTTAGTTTTTCATCTGGTTTCATAATATGCATCTTTCATCCCTGTTTAAAATGTTTAAAATGTTGTGCATTTAATTTGCTAAATGCCATGTTAAAATGATTTATTTCATAACTAAATAACCGTAGCTCGGTTTTAAATAAACTTTATATGTAAATGGGGTGGAAAAATGCATAGTTTAACATGTTGCACTTTATTTTCCTGTTTAACAAAAATAAAATATGGTTTAGGGCAGAACAGTACCGAATTTGAAAATTGCATATGAGGATTTTCCGGATTTGTTGTTTGTTGTTCCGGCCTCATTTAAACTTGCCTAAATAGTTAGTTTAATTTTGCTTCACCTCTTGCCATGTTTAACAACATTTAATATTGTTGGGTACATAACCGAGAGAGAACTAAATATTTGATGTGGTGTTTCGTCAATATGCAACTCGTTGCATATTGAGCTCCACTTAACTTATAGTATTGTTTGTTGCACTTTGCCATGCCATGCTCTTTAAACCGGACATGCATCATACTTGATTGTGCATCATGCCATGTTTATGCTTGTGCATTTACCATGTTGTTTGTTTCTTTCCGGTGTTGCTTCTTAGTTCCAGTAAATGTTGCGATTGTGAGGATTCGTTCGACTACTTCCGTCCGTCTTCTTCATGGACTCGTTCTTCTTCCTAGCGGGATTTCAGGCAAGATGACCGCTACCCTGGATCTCATTACTATCATTGCTTTGCTAGTTGCTTCGTTCTATCGCTTTGTTGTGCTACCTATCACCTGTTTATCAAGCCTCCCATATTGACATGAACCTTTGACACCCTTCCTAGCAAACCATTGCTTGGCTATGTTACCGCTTTGCTCAGCCCTCTTATAGCGTTGCTAGTTGCAGGTGAAGTTGAAGACTGCTCCATGGTGGACAGGTTTATGTTGGGATATCACAATATCTCTTATATTATTAATGCATCTATATACTTGGTAAAGGGTGGAAGACTCGGCCTTATGCCAGGTGTTTTGTTACACTCTTGCCGCCCTAGTTTCCGTCATACCGGTGTTATGTTCCCGGATTTTGCGTTCCTTACGCGGTTGGGTGATTTATGGGACCCCCTTGACAGTTCGCTTTGAATAAAACTCCTCCAGCAAGGCCCAACCTTGGTTTTACCATTTGCCTCACCTAGCCCTTTTTCCCTTGGGAGTCGCCCTCTCGAGGGTCATCTTTATTTTATACCCCCCCCCCGGGCCAGTGCTCGTCGTGAGTGTCGGTCCAACCTGTCAACCGCCGGTGGTCACTAGGGGCAACTCTGGGCTGGCCTACCGGAAGTTTGGACAATCCGGTGTGCCCTGAGAACGAGATATGTGCAGCTCCTATCAGGATTTGTCGGCACATTCGGGTGGCTTTGCTGGTCTTGTTTTACCATTGTCGAAATGTCTTGTAAACCGGGATTCCGAGTCTGATCGGGTCTTCCTGGGAGAAGGTATATCCTTCGTTGATCGCGAGAGCTTATCATGGGCTAAGTTGGGACACCCCTGCAGGGTATAATCTTTTGAAAGCCGTGCCTGCGGTTATAGGCAGATGGGAATTTGTTAATGTCCGGTTGTAGATAACTTGACACCAGATCCGAATTAAAACGCATCAACCGCGTGTGTAGCCGTGATGGTCTCTTTTCGGCGGAGTCCGGGAAGTGAACACGGTTTTTGGGTTATGTTTGACGTAAGTAGGAGTTCAGGATCACTTCTTGATCATTGCTAGCTTCATGACCGTTCCGCTTGCTCTCTTCTCGCTCTTATTTGCGTATGTTAGCCACCATATATGCTTAGTCGCTGCTGCAGCCTCACCACTTTACCCCATCCTTTCCCTTTAAGCTTTGCTAGTCTTGATACCCATGGTAATGGGATTGTTGAGTCCTCGTGGCTCACAATTTACTACAACAACAGTTGCAGGTACAGGTTCATGCGATGATCTTGACGCGAGAGCGATGTTTGCTTGTTTGGAGTTCTTCTTCTGCTTCTTCTTCGATCAGGGGATAGGTTCCAGGTCGGCAGCCTGGGCTAGCAGGGTGGATGTCGTTTGAGTTTCTGTTTGTGTTTCATTCGTAGTTGGATGATGCTCTTATGTATTGTGATGTTGTATTCGTGTGGCATTGTATGCCTCTTGTATGTATCCCCATCTATTATATAATGTTGATGTAATGATATCCACCTTGCAAAAGTGTTTCAATATGCGGGTCTATCCTTGGTGGGACCTTCGAGTTTCTTTTGGATAGGGTCGCATATTGGGCGTGACAAGTTGGTATCAGAGCCTCGACCGACCATAGGAGCCCCCTTGATTGTTGGCCGTTGTTGAGTCTAGATGAAAACTATTTTGAGTCTTAAGATTATATATATCGGAGAGTAGGATTCTTTTTACTCCTCAGTCCCTTCGTCGCTCTGGTGAGGCCTCCTGACGTAGATGTTTTGTCTTTCCTCTCCTCAAATTTCACGAATTTTTTTTAGGATCACGCGGGTATCTTGGGATCGTTCCGATAGTCTTGTGACGAGAACATTGTTCTTGGTGCCTCGACATTTAGGGGTTGTGGCGGTGTCCGGGAGTTGAGCTCCGAGGTGTTGTCGTCACAATTTTATCGTTGCAGATTCTGAATACCGAGTTTTGCCGACATCAAAATCTCTTTTATGCAGTTGTTGGTGAGATAACCTCGACGCCACCCAAAGACTAGGGAGTTCGGGAGTATTGCCATAGCTTGTATAACGGATGCTTTTCAAGGTTGAGGTACGATTTCGGACTTTTCTTGGTTATGTGTTGATGGATGGATACAACTGGATCTAGGTATTGTTAGTTTGGGTGATATATTTTGTGTCCCCTGTATCCCCAACACCTGATTGCATAACCAGAAAGTTTCGGGAGTTTATAGGTGGGAATTCAAGTAGCTCCTAGAATATCTTTCCGACAGATGCATGATATGAGATTGGGTAAATCTCTATCATATGTATTTGTTCCGGCTTATTCTGCGAGCCAATCCTTTGTTTTGTTTTATTTGTGGTATTCGAGTTGCTTCGAAGTCAAATGTTGAATCCATACCTTTCCTAAACGGTGTTCTCATATTGCTATGTGAATACTAATCCTTCTTGATCATCGAGGTCGTCATGTTAATTCTTCTCCCAACCGGCGTTCTTCTCTTCAAGTGGATCCGATCATTTCAACATTTGCGAGATCAATTCTAAGTTTTCTCACCGGTGTTTGTTTCATCCGTCCCCAAGTTGCCTTTGTTTCCCCGCCCTCCCACCCTTTTTCTTCAAGGACTCAGATTTCTTAATCATGTATCCTTTTATTTGTGGGAAGTCTCTTCATTCTTTTCTTTCAATATTCTTATCCGGTGATTTCCCATGAAGATGCTCAACAGTTTCAAGTTCATCATCCTTCTTTGTTGTTTCTTCTCCGGTGGACCCAATTCAAGCTTTCGATATTCATCATATTCCTTTTCTTGTTTCTAATGCTTTCTCATGTCGGTGCACCTCTTAATTGTTCATCTCTCTCTATTCTTATCCGGAGTGTTGAAGATATCTCAGAAGGCTCGTCTTTTCATTCCAGATCCTTTCAAGTTATTTTGAGGTTGTTATCTCATTCAAGTCATTTAATTCTACCGGTGAAATCTTTTTTTTTCAAGCAATCGTTCAACGGTGTTTCTTTTGAGTGGGCCCTAACCCACAGGTCTTTTCCCAGGATCTTACCTGACTCTTCTAATTTTTCTGGACCTATTCTCAAATTCATTTCAAAGTTTGACGTAAGAATGAATTTTCACCAGTCACATGCCTTCTCCTAGGCCGCTTTCAAATTCTTTTCATCTCTGGCTCAACCTTTCCTCTTTTAATCCTTCTGGAGTTTCTCAACAATTTGGTGGTGTTTCTCCTCGTCATTCTCAGCATGTGAAGACCGAAGAAGAGTTCCTCTTAAATCCTTACCCGTTCTTCCAAAGATGCGTAGTTCAAGTTTGATGCCATCCTCTCATAATTGTTTTTGATTGTGGGAATTATTTTCACCCATCCGGAGCATTTCATGAGTTGTTTCCATTTCTTTCCTCCGAAGGCCATCATGTCATAATTCTTCATTCTCAGCGTGTAGCTACCATTCTCCAAATCTTACCGGTGAATCGTTCAAATATCCTCTAATCAGTTCATGATCTCTTCATTCTCTTGTATCTAAATTCTCTCAAGCATCTTCATTCGTTTTCCAATTCTTCCCGGTGAATTGTGCCTTTGCTACGTTCATTTTCAATTCTTACGATGGTTCGTTCAATATTTCACTTCCTTCGTTATCATATTAATTCATTCGTTGTTTCCAAATTCCACCGGTGGTTCCATCAATACCGTCTCAAGTTTGCGCTATCTCTATCCTTAATCCCTCAAGAAGAATAAGTAGTATGCCAAATCCATTGCTTGTCATCAATTTAAATTGGTGAAGGATACGCATAACATAATTCTTATTCTTGTTTCATCCAAGTGATTAATCCTTTCCTTCAGAGTTTGTTCATGAGGAATAAATTATCAGTTCTAAGATGTTCATCTTTTCTTTCCGGAGTTCCAAGTTCTCTCGGTTATATAATCGCGAAGCTCCATCTAAATCATTGCAAGGCTTCATCTTGTGTTTTTAACTTCTCTTTCTTTTCATCATCCTTCTATTACCGGAGTTCTTCATGGAGGCTCTACATGATGGTTCGTCAAGGATTCCTTTCATTATTCAATTGTTCTTCAAGATTTCTCTCGAAGTTATGACGCGCCAAACTATACTCCAAAATAAACATGGTGCCCAACACATGTTTTGTTTTGAGGAGTTCAAGTTTTCTTCTTCTTGCATTTCGAAGTGCAATTCGTTCTACCTTGTCATTTGAGGTGGTGTTATGTCATTCTTGACAATTTGAGTTCATGTTTCATGATTCACATGTTGTCAAGAATGAGGTATTTAAATCCATCAATCTCTTCATTGGAGTTATCTTGGGTTATATTTCACCTAAAGCTTTCCCTAAGGATTGTTGCTATTTATGGTGCTTATAAATGACCCAAGTTCTTCATTTGTCCTCCCGGTGAAATAAGTTTCTCGTCTCCTTGTGGATATCAATCCAATCAACTGTTTCCGTTAGTGGCGGGTTGTCTCCTCATAATTTAGAGATGTGTTCCATAAGCCCACAGCAAGCTTGTTCTTTTCGTTGTTGGTTTTCCAACAACTCCGTTATAACCTTCTTGGAAGGGTGCTTTCCAAGATCATTTGTGGCAGAAGTTGCCATTTTCTTCTCCATTCTTTTATTCCAATGATCTATCTTCTTTTCGTTCTTCCGGAGGCATGGTGATGTTGCTCTCTTCACTCATCATCTCGAATTGTGAGGATCGTGTTCTTTTCATGCTTATCCATTTAACCGGAGTGTTGTGTCATCTCTTCAAGTTCTTTTCTTCTTATCAAGTTTTCCTTCTTCTTTCAGTTGGAGTGCTGCCCAAATTATATCAATCTTATTCCTTCTGTATCTAGTTTTAACCAAAGTGGTTTCAACATCTATCTTATCACTAAACCTCTTGGTTCTCGTCGTATCCCTTGTTCCTCTTTTCTAACGGAGTGTTTTCAACTTTGCTCATATTCGTTGTTTTCTTTCTTTCATTTTGCTCAACCTCTCAAGGTTCATGGTTTCACTCGTTTGTCGAAGAAGCAACTTAGTTTTACCTCTTATCTTCCTCTTCCTTTTCCCTCCGGTGCCATCCTAGATCTCGGGTCAAGATCCTCTCGTAGTGGTGGAGTGTTGTAACGCCCCGGATACAACTTTCCATATTCGTAACTCCAACTCTTGCTTTTTCCGGAGATGCGATATGATTTTACCTTCGTGGTTGGGTTTTGTCTTTTGTTTTGCATTTTGTTCATGTCTTGCATCTCATCTCATGGCATCATGTGCATTGCATCCACATGTTTTCATAAAGCTTGCACCCGTTCGTACTTGCGGCGTCCCCCCTTGCTTTCGTTGACCGTTCCGAGGCCATTCAGGTTTTCGCTTCGGGTGACCACCTAACCTCTCTGCACAGCCTGCAAACCCCTCGCACGCGTCCGAAACCTCTCCCGAACCCGACCGCACGATCATGACCAACGGGTCCAGATCATCCCCATTCATTCCTAAGACATCTCTGTTTTCTTATTTGGACTTCCTACCTATTTATTTCTCGGCCGTCCGATCGCGATCGGAGGGGCTGGAATAGCCCCTAACCTAACCCACTCACTATATAATCAGTCTACTCTAACCCTAGAAACTAGGGATCCTGTCCCATCCATCCACCCATTCCCGAGCCGCCGCCACCTACCTACCTTTCTTCCTCGGGATCTCCTCATTCCCCCCGATCCAATCCACCAGCCTCTGCCTCCATCGATCCACTGCCCGCTCCTCCCCACGATCCACCCAACCAACGAGCTCCTCCAAAGCCTCCCTCGAACTCTGTTCTAGCCACATCTCCACCAGTCGCCCTCACAAGCAGCCCTCCATCCCGAGGTCCCTCTCGACGTCGTCCTACACCAGCAACCAGGAGCTCAAGCACCCTCCTCCCGATCCATCCACCATGGCCGTCGCCCTGCTTCTTCGAGACCAGCAGCTGCTGATCTGCATCCATGCCGCCTCCCGCCGTCGACCGCAGCCAAGGAGCCTCCCCGTGCTCCTCCATCTCGCCTTGTCGTCCGGCAACCGGTGCTGCCGCCGGCGACCACGAGATAAGCACCGCTGCCCTTCTCCTCCTCCTGTTGTTCCTCTGTTTTCCTCGTCTCACCTCCTTGTCTCTCTTTCTCTGTTCAAACAGAAGCGCCATGGCTCTCGGTCCCCATCAGGCTCCGCGCCCGGACTTCCTCGTGGATCCTCGCCGGAGTTCCTCCATGACGCCAGTAGGAGACCCCTATCCCGCCGTCTGTCTCTGCTTCCTTCCCCTGTTCCCTCTCTGAATCTTTCTCTCCTTTCTTTCTTCAAGAAACAGCAGCAGCCGCTGCACCCTCTCGCCGACGAACCCAGCAGATGAGCCGCCGCCTTCCTCCACGCCTCCTCGCCGGCCTCCTCCACTTCCCCACAGCGCCAGCAGCAAGTCCGGCCGCCCCAAGCTCTGCTCCTCCCTTGCCTCTGCTCCATCGGGAGATGGCCACGCCAGCCTCCTCTCGCCCCGAGAGGCTCCTCGAGCATCTCGTCCCCGACGCCGGCAAGTTCGCCGCCGCCAAGCCGCCGTCCAGCGCCCGACCTCCATTCGCCTCCATGCCGTCCCCGTCGCTAGGTTCCCTGCCGCCGTCTTCTGCGTCACCTGCTGCTGTTTCTGTTCTTCAGAAACGAGCAGCAGCTCGCTCGCCTCGTCTCGCGTTGACCGCGCCTCTGCCTCGACCGCTCGCCCCCTCTGCTTCGCACGCTGGCCCGTGTCCCCTTCGCCAGATCCGGCCTGCCCGGCCTTCTCCATCGACCGGCCCAATGTGAGCAGCCCCTCCAGTCCCTCTCCTGTACACTATCGGGCCAGTCAGTTTCGGCCTGCATGTGTTTTTTTTCCTGTCTGCGATTTTGCTAATTATCCGAGGATTTACATTTTTACAGAAAAACCCTTGTTGTTCATGCATTTAATAACTGATCAATCATGCATCATATGTAAATAATTTATATATGAGAAATGCTTAGTTTTTCATCTAGTTTCATAATATGCATCTTTCATCCCTGTTTAAAATGTTGTTTGCATTTAATTTGCTAAATGCCATGTTAAAATGATTTATTTCATAACTAAATAACCGTAGCTCGGTTTTAAACAAACTTTATATGTAAATGGGGTGGAAAAATGCATAGTTTAAGATGTTGCACTTTATTTTCTGTTTAACAAAAATAAAATATGGTTTAGGGCAGAACAGTACCGAATTTGAAAATTGCATATGAGGATTTTCCAGATTTGTTGTTTGTTGTTCCGGCCTCGTTTAAACTTGCCTAAATAGTTAGTATAATTTTGCTTCACATCTTTCCATGTTTAACAACATTTAATATTGTTGGGTACATAACCGAGAGAGAACTAAATATTTGATGTGGTGTTTCGTCAATATGCAACTCGTTGCATATTGAGCTCCACTTAACTTGTAGTATTGTTTGTTGCACTTTGCCATGCCATGCTCTTTAAACCGGACATGCATCATACTCGATTGTGCATCATGCCATATTTATGCTTGTGCATTTACCATGTTGTTTGTTTCTTTCCGGTGTTGCTTCTTAGTTCCGGTAAATGTTGCGATTTTGAGGATTCGTTCGACTACTTCCGTTCGTCTTCTTCATGGACTCGTTCTTCTTCCTAGCGGGATTTCAGGCAAGATGACCGCTACCCTGGATCTCATTACTATCATTGCTATGCTAGTTGCTTCGTTCTATCGCTTTGCTGCGCTACCTATCACCTGTTTATGAGGCCTCCCATATTGACATGAACCTCTAACCTTTGACACCCTTCCTAGCAAACCATTGATTGGCTATGTTACCGCTTTGCTTAGCCCTCTTATAGCATAGCTAGTTGCAGGTGAAGTTGAAGACTGCTCCATGGTGGACAGTATTATGTTGGGATATCACAATATCTCTTATATTATTAATGCATCTATATACTTGGTAAAGGGTGGAAGACTCGGCCTTATGCCTGGTGTTTTGTTCCACTCTTGCCGCCCTAGTTTCCGTCATACCGGTGTTATGTTCCCGGATTTTGCGTTCCTTACGTGGTTGGGTGATTTATGGGACCCCCTTGACAGTTCGCTTTGAATAAAACTCCTCCAAAGAAGGCCCAACCTTGGTTTTACCATTTGCCTCACCTAGCCCTTTTTCCTTGGGAGTCGCCCTCTCGAGGTCATCTTTATTTACCCCCGGGCCGGTGCTCGTCGTGAGTGTTGGTCCAACCTGTCAACCGCCGGTGGTCACCGGGGCAACTCTGGGCTGGCCTACGGAAGTTTGACGATCCGGTGTGCCCTGAGAACGAGATATGTGCAGCTCCTATCAGGATTTGTCGACACATTCGGGCGGCTTTGCTGGTCTTGTTTTACCATTGTCGAAATGTCTTCTAAACTGGGATTCCGAGTCTGATTGGGTCTTCCTGGGAGAAGGTATATCCTTTGTTGATCGCGAGAGCTTATCATGGGCTAAGTTGGGACACCCCTGTAGGGTATAATCTTTCGAAAGCCGTGCCTGCGGTTATAGGCAGATGGGAATTTGGTAATGTCCGGTTATAGATAACTTGACACCAGATCCGAATTAAAAAGCATCAACCGCGTGTGTAGCCGTGATGGTCTCTTTTCGGCGGAGTCCAGGAAATGAACACGGTTTCTGGGTTATGTTTGACGTAAGTAGGAGTTCAGGATCACTTCTTGATCATTGCTAGCTTCACGACCGTTCTGCTTGCTCTCTTCTCGCTCTTATTTGCGTATGTTAGCCACCATATATGCTTAGTCGCTGCTGCAGCTGTTCGCACACGAACACGTCACCGTGTACCTCCGACACCGAGGGTGATGCACCGCAGCTCACGTCGAAGGAGACCCGTCCGGAAGCGCGGTACGCAAGCAATCCGGCGGGCGCTTTTGAGCATCCGAAACCCCACGCGCCCTGGAGGGACCCCGTCTGGACGCGCGGCGGCTATGGGCTGCCCTAGGTCGGTTCGCCCGCCCCTAGAGCCTCGAGGATCGCTGCCCTTCCACGAAGAACGAACGAAGAACGAGAGAGAAAGAACAAGGGAGAGATGTAAAACTAGGGTAAAAAGTAGATTGATTGTTCGATTGTGTGTTGTTGTTCAATCGGCCGTCACCCCTTAGGTATATAAGAGGCGGCTGGACTTCCCGTGCAAGGAAAAGGCTTGGATTCACGTCCAAAACCCTAGTCAAATTCGGATTGGTCTTGTCCGAACTTTCCAAAACTGTTCGGTTTAAACTGGCTGCACCTTGCGGGTCTTTTTCGTGGTGGTAAACGATCTCGGATGAAAACGACTCCAAAAGCAATCTTGACCGTTTCGATGATACGAACAACTTTCATGTTGAACGTTTTTTGATCAGAGGTCATCATGAGGGTCAAATAGCTCGCGCAAAAGATCTCTTTACTCGCGCTACCAATCAGACATGGCGTCTGGTGGGGCGCGCCATATTTCGCCTCGTGACAGGGCTGCACTCCGATTGCTCTAACTTTTGCATACGAACTCGGATTTGGACGATTTTTATATCAAAATCAATCGTTTCGACGAGACGAAGACAATCCGTGTAGATCATTTTTCCATTTGAGGTCGTCTTGGAGGATTAATCGGCCAAACTGTACTCTGAATATAAATTCTTAGTACTTTGAGCATAGTTTCGGCCTTCGAGATGAAATCGGACGGCGATGACCCAAACTTCAAAGATGTTCATATCAACAATACGGAACTCTTTCATGAAGATCACTTCTCCATTTGAGGCCATCTTAAATAAGTTATTGACCGTGCCAAAATCTGGTGTCAACAGCAGCCTCACCACTTTACCCCATCCTTTCCCTTTAAGCTTTGCTAGTCTTGATACCCATGGTAATGGGATTGCTGAGTCCTCGTGGCTCACAGTTTACTACAACAACATTTGCAGGTACAGGTTCATGCGATGATCTTGACGCGAGAGCGATGTTTGCTTGTTTGGAGTTCTTCTTACGCTTCTTCTTGATCGGGGATAGGTTCGAATCGGCAGCACTGGCTAGCTTGGTGGATGTCGTTTGAGTTTCTGTTTGTGTTTCATCCGTAGTTGGATGATGCTCTTATGTATTGTGATGTTGTATTCGTGTGGCATTGTATGCCTCTTGTATGTATCCCCATCTATTATATAATGTTGATGTAATGATATCCACCTTGCAAAAGCGTTTCAATATGCGGGTCTATCCTTGGTGGGACCTTCGAGTTCCTTTTGGATAGGGTCTCATATTGCTCTGATACCAACTTGTCACGCCCAATATGCGACCCTATCCAAAAGGAACTTGAAGGTCCCACCAAGGATAGACCCGCATATTGAAACGCTTTTGCAAGGTGAATATCATTATATCAACATTACATAATAGATGGGGATACATACAAAAGGCATACAATGCCACACGAATACAACATCATCATACATAAGAGCACCATCCGACTACGGATGAAACACAAACGGAAACTCAAACGACATCCACCCTGCTAGCCCAGGCTGCCGACCTGGAACCTATCCCTTGATCGAAGAAGAAGCAGAAGAAGAACTCAAAACAAGCAAGCATCGCTCTCGTGTCATGATCATCGCATAATCTGTACCTGCAACTGTTGTTGTAGTAATCAGTGAGCCACAAGGACTCAGCAATCCCATTACCATGGGTATCAAGACTAGCAAAGTTTAAAGGAAAAGGAAGGGGTAAGGTGGTGAGGTTGCAGCAGCGACTAAGAAAAATATGGTGGCTAACATACGCAAATAAGAGCGAGAAGAGAGCAAGCGGAACGGTCGCCAACTAGTAATGATCAAGAAGTGATCCTGAACTCCTACTTACGTCAAACATAACCCAAAGAACGTGTTCACTTCCCGGACTCCACCGAAAAGAGACCATCACGGCTACACACGCGGTTGATGCGTTTTAATTCGGATCTGGTGTCAAGTTATCTACAACCGGACATTAACAAATTCCCATCTGCCTATAACCGCAGGCACGGCTTTGAAAGATTATACCCTGCAGGGTGTCCCAACAAGCCCATGACAAGCTCTCGCGATCAACGAAGGATATACCTTCTCCGGAAGACCCGATCGGACTCGGAATCCGGTTTACAAGACATTTCGACAATGGTAAAACAAGACCAGCAAAGCCGCCCGAATGTGCCGACAAATCCTGATAGGAGCTGCACATATCTCGTTCTCGAGGCACACCGGATCGTCCAACCTTCCGTAGGCCAGCCCGAGTTGCCCCAGTGACCACCGGCGGTTGACAAGTTGGACCAACACTCACGACGAGAACGGCCCGGGGGTAAAATAAAGATGACCCTCGAGAGCGCGACTCCCAAGGGAAAAAAGGGCTAGGTGAGGCAAATGTAAAACCAAGGTTGGGCCTTGCTAGAGGAGTTTTATTCAAAGCGAACTGTCAAGGGGGTCCCATAAATCACCTGACCGCGTAAGGAACGCAAAATCCGGGAACATAACACGGTATGGCGGAAACTAGGCGGCAAGAGTGGAACAAAACACGGGCATAAGGCGAGTCTTCCACCCTTTACCAAGTATATAGATGCATTAATTAAAAAAGAGATATTGTGATATCCCAACAAAATCCTGTCCACCATGGAGCAATCTTCAACTTCACCTGCAACTAGCAACGCTATAAGAGGGGCTGAGCAAAAGCGGTAACATAGCCAAACAACGGTTTGCATAGGAAAGGTGACAAAGGTTAGAGGTTCATGGCAATTTGGGAGGCTTGATAAAAAGGTGATAGGTAACGCAACATAGCGGTAGAGCGAAGCAACTATCATAGCAATGATAGTAATGAGATCCAAGGTGACGGTCATCTTGCCTAAAATCCCGCTAGGAAGAAGAACGAGTCCATGAAGAAGACGAACGGGAGTAGTCGAACGAATCTTCACAATCGCAACATTACCGGAACTAAGAAGCAACACCGGAAAGAAAACAAACAACATGGTAAATGCACAAGCATAAACATGGCATAATGCACAATCAAGTATGATGCATGTCCGGTTTAATGAGGCATGGCATGGCAAAGTGCAACAAACAATACTACAAGTTAAGTGGAGCTCAATATACAACGAGTTGCATATTGACGAAACACCACATCAATTATTTAGTTCTCTCTCGGTTACGTACCCAACAATATTAAATGTTATTAAACATGGCAAAAGGTTAAGCATAATTAAACTAACTATTTAGGCAAGTTTAAATGAGGCCGGAACAACAAACAACAATTCCGGAAAATCCTCATATGGATATTTCAAATTTGGTATTGTTCTTCCCTAAACCATATTTTATTGTTGTTAAACAGGAAAATAAACTGCACCATGTTAAACTAGGCATTTTTCCACCCCGTTTACATATAAAGTTTATTAAATTAGGAGCTATGGTTATTTAGTTATGAAATAAAAGCATTTTAACATGGCATTTGAGCAAATTTAAACAAACAACATTTTAAACATATTAAACATGGATGAAAACAGCAGATTATGAAACTAGACAAAATTCTAAGCACTTTTCATATTTATATCATTTTAAACCGATGCACCATTTGTGAGTTATTAAATGCATGATCATGGAGGGGTTTTCTGCAAATCTGTAATACTCTGGATAATTGGACAATTCGCAGAACGAGAAAAAAACATGATCGGGCTGAAACTGGCTGGGCCAACAGGAGAAGGGGCGCTGGAGGCTCACCATGGGCCTTGGCCCAATTCGGAGGTGAGGTGAGGCCGGCAGGGGGGCGGATGCAGGCCGAGGCGAGGCCGGCCCAGGCGAAGTCAACGCGCCCGGTTCCTTCGATGCAGGGAAGCAGGGGGTCGAGCTCGTGCTCGACAGAAGGCAGCGATGGCGCAGGGACGCGGTCAACGCAGGAGTTCGAGGCAGAGGCGATGCAGGGAAGGCCGGCGAGGGCCCTTTCCGGCCGGATCACGCCGGATCCCGCGGGAACGGAGCGAGGGAAAAAGGGATCCACGAACGAGGAGTCAAGGCAGGCTGCTGTTAACTGAAGAAAAGACAGGAAGTTCAGAAAGCTTGGAGAGCGACGGGGAAAGGTAGTGGACGGGAGAGAAGAAAGCAGAGGAGCAGGGCAGCACTGTTGGGGTGCTCACCGATGACGAGCTTCCGTGGCAGTGGCGACGAGGGGTCAAGCCGGCATCAAGCGGGCGACGCACAAAGCAGAGGAGGGAGGTCTGGCAGGGACGCGGGTCTCTAGGGCGTCGGATCTGGCCGGCGTCGAGGAGCTCCGGGCGGCACGGAAGCTTGAAGCGGATGCCCTAGCGCTCCCTGTCCATGGAAAAAACAGACAGGGGAAAAACAAGGTAAGGTTGGGAGGAGAAGGAAGGAAGAGGAGCAGGGAAGGAGCGGTGACGGGGTTGGCCTGCAGGTGGTCGAAGACTGGCCGGGGTGGCCTGGTGGTGGTGCTCCGGTGGCGCCGAACTCCGGCGAGGCAAGCTGCAGGAGGAGAGCACGGGAGGGGCTCCAGGAGAAGGTAGGGCGCGAAGGTCGACCCGGAGGGGCGGCGTGCTCGTTCTTGGCCTTGGGAGGAGCTCGGGAGGAGGTGCGGTGTAGTGGGGATGGAGCCGAGGAGGAGGTGGCCATGGATCGAGAGGAGGAGGTGGTTGGCCGGTGGATTTTGGATCGGGATGGATCCCTAGGAAGATGGAGGCTGGTCGGGGAAGGATCCGGGGAGTGGGTGGCGGCGCAAGGAGGGGAATGGATGGGACAAGCCCTAGATCCTATGGTTGTACCTATATATATATATATATATATATATATATATATATATATATATATATATATATATATATATATATATATATATATATATATATATATATATATATATAGCAAGTGGTTAAGGTTAGGGGTATTTAGTCCCTCCGATCGAAATCAAACGGCCGAGAATAAATAGGTTAGGGAGTCCAAATAAGAAAAACGGAGATGTTTTATAGATGTTTGGGGATGATCCGAATCCAACGGTGACGACCAAGCGGGTCGGGTTCGGGTAAGATTCGAACGCGCGCGACGGATCCGAGGTTAGGTGGTTTGACAAGAGGGAATCAAAAAACACGGTTGGTCTCGGAACGGTCAACGAAGGCAAGGGGGGACGCGGCAACTACGAACGGTTGTAAACTTTATGAAAACATGCAGATGCAATGCGCATGATGCTATGAGATGAGATGCATGACAAGAACAAAATGCAAAACGAAAGACAAAAACCCAACCACGGAGGAAATATCATATCGCTTCTCCGGAAAAGGCAAGAGTTGGAGTTACGAATATGGAAAGTTGTATCCGGGGCGTTACAACACTCCACCACTACGAGAGGATCTCGTCCCAAGATCTAGGATGGCACCGAAGGGAAAAGGAAGAGGAAGATAAGAGGTTGATGTAGTCGTACACCTTCACGATCCGCCCGATCAAGTACCGAACGTACGACACCTCCACGTTCAGCACACGTTCAACTCGATGACGTCATCGCCTTCTTGATCCAGCAAGACGGGCGAAGTAGTAGATGAGTTCCGGCAGCACGACGACGTGGTGACTGTGGTGATGCAAGTATCTCCGCAGGGCTTCGCCAAGCACTATAAAAATATGACCGAGGACGAACTAGAGGGAGAGGGGCGCCGCACACGGCTAGGGAGTCATGGTCTGTGTTGCCCTTCTCCCTCCTCTCATATATATAGGTGGAGGGGGAGGGGAGGCAGCCCCAAGAGCGACCCAAGTGGTCGGCGGCTGCCCTGGCCAAATCCCCCCTTCCATATTTGTGCATGGGGGAGGAAAGGGGGGTTGGCTGCATTTGGGGCGCCTCCCCTTTCCTCCCCACCCTCTTTGGTGCGTGGGCAAGGGGTGGAGGGGTGCACCAGCACTCTTGTGGGCTGGTGTGCTTCCCCCCTTTGGCCCATAAGGCCCACCGCCTGTCGGTGGCCTCCCGGAACCCCTTCCGGCACTCCGATAAAATACCCGGTACTTCCTAAACATTTCCGGTGACCAAATACTATCGTCCTATATATCAATATTTACCTCTGGACCATTCCAGAGCTCCTCGTCATGTCCGTGATCTCATTCGGAACTTCGAACAACATTCAGTCATCAACTCACATAACTCATACAATACTATATCGTCAACGAACGTTAAGCGTGCGGACCCCTACGGGTTCCAGAACTATGTAGATATGACCGAGACACCTCTCCAGTCAATAACCAATAGCGGTTCCTACATATTGGTTCCTACATATTCTGCGAAGATCTTTATTGGTCAAACCTTATGACAACATACGTAATTCCCTTTGTTTGTCGGTATGTTACTTGTCCGAGATTCGATCGTCGATATCTTCGTACCTAGTTCAATCTCGTTACTAGCAAGTCTCTTTACTCGTTCTGTAATACATCATCTTGTAACTAAATCCTTTGTCACTTTGCTTGCAAGGCTTCTTATGATTTGTATTACCGAGAGGGCCCGGAGATACCTCTCCAATGCACTGAACGACAAATCCTAATCTCGATCCATGCCAACTGAACAGACACCTTCGAAAATACATGTAGAGCATCTTTATGATCACCTAGTTACGTTGTGATCTTTGATAGCACACAAGGTATTCCTCTGGTATCCGGGAGTTGCATGATCTCATAGTCAAAGGAATATGTATTTGACATTAAGAAAGCAATAGCAATAAAGTGAACGATCATATGCTAAGCTAACGGATGGGTCTTGTCCATCACATCATTCTCCTAATGATGTGATCTCGTTATCAAATGACAACTCATGTCTATGGTTAGGAAACCTTAACCATCTTTGATCAACGAGCTAGTCTAGTAGAGGCTCACTAGGGACACGGTGTTTGTTTATGTACCCAGACATGTATTAAAGTTTTCGGTCAATACAACTCTAGCATGAATAATAAACCTTTATCATGATTGAGGAAATATAATAATAACCATTTTACTATAGACTCTAGGGCATATTTCCATCAGTCTCCTACTTGCACTAGAGTCAAAAACTTATATTACATTGTAACGAATCTAACACCCATGGAGTCTTGGTGCTGATCATGTTTTGCTCGCGGAAGAGGCTTAGTCAATGGGTCTGCTACATTCAGATATGTATGTATTTTGCAAACTTCTATGTCTCCATCCTTGATCTTTTCACGAATGGAGTTGCAGCGTCTCTTGATGTGTTTTGTTCTCTTGTGAAACATGGATTCCTTCGCTAAGGCAATTGCTCCAGTGTTATCACAAAGGATTTTCATTGGACCTGATGCACTGGGTATTACACACGGATCGGATATGAACTCCTTCATCCAAACTCCTTCTTGAGATACTTCCGAAGCAGCTATGTACTCCGATTCAGACGTAGATCCCGCTACGACGCTTTGCTTGGAACTGCACCAATATAAATACGTATCCGGTTTGTGACTTAGAGTCATCCGGATTGGTGTCAAAGCTAGCATCGACGTAACCATTTACGATGAGCTCATCATCACCTCCATAAACGAGAAACATTTTCTTGGTCCTTTTCAGGTACTTCAGGATGTTCTTGACCGTTGTCCAGTGATCCACTCCTGGATTACTTTGGTACCTCCCTGCCAAACTTATGGCAAGGCACACATTAGGTCTGGTACACAGCATGGTATACCTGATAGAACCTATGGCTGAGGCATAGGGAATGACTTTCATGTCTGACTCAATTTCACACCTTGTAACATAGGCAAGAAACCCTTTCTTTGACTGATCCATTTTGAACTTCTTCAAAACTTTGTCAAGGTATGTGTTTGTGAAAGTCCTATTAAGCGTCTCGATATATCCCTATAGATCTTGATACCCAATATAGAAGCAGCTTCACCGAGGTCTTTGCTACCTCTTGAGCATGCATTGGTTTTCCCTTGAAGAGGAAAGGGTGATGCAGCAAAGTAGCGTAAGTATTTCCCTCAGTTTTTGAGAACCAAGGTATCAATCCAGTAGGAGACTACATGCAAATCGCCTAGTACCTGCACAAACAATCAAGAACCATGCAACCAACGCGATAAAGGGGTTGTCAATCCCTTCACGGCCACTTGCAAAAGTGAGATCTGATAAAGATAATAAGATAAATATTTTTGGTATTTTTGTTGTATAGATTGAAATTAAAGATTGCAAAATAAAATAGATCGGAAACTTATATGATGTAAAGTAGACCAGGGGGGAATAGGTTTCACTAGTGGCTTCTCTCAAGATAGCATATATTACGGTGGGTGAACAAATTACTGCTGAGCAATTGATAGAAAAGCGCGTAGTTATGAGAATGTGTAGGCATGATCATGTATATAGGCATCACGTCTGTGTCAAGTAGACCGAAACGATTCTGCATCTACTACTATTACTCCACACATCGACCACTATCCAGCATGCATCTAGAGTATTAAGTTCATAAGAACAGAATAACGCATTATCCAAGATGACATGATGTAGAGGGATAAAGTCAAGAAATATGATATAAACCCCATCTTTTTATCCTCGATGGCAACAATACAATACGTGCCTTGCTGCCCCTACTGTCACTGGGAAAGGACACCACAAGATTGAACCCAAAGCTAAGCACTTCTCCCGTTGCAAGAAAGATCAATATAGTAGGCCAAACTAAACCAATAATCCGAAGAGACTTGCAAAGATATCAAATCATGCATACAAGAATTCAGAGAAGAATCAAATATTGTTCATAGATAAACTTGATCATAAACCCACAATTCATCGGATCTCGGCAAACACACCGCAAAAAGTATTACATCGAATAGAGAACATCGAGGAGAACTTTGTATTGAAATCCAAAGAGAGAAAAGAAGCCATCTAGCTAATAACTATGGACCCTAAGGTCTGTGGTAAACTACTCACACATCATCGGAGAGGCTATGGTGTTGATGTAGAAGCCCTCCGTGATTGATTCCCCCTCGGAGCGCCGAAAAGGCCCCAAGATGGGATCTCATGGGTACAGAAGGTTGCGGTGGTGGAAAAGTGGTTTCGTGGCTCCCCTGGATGTTTTCAGGGTATCAGAGTATATGTAGGCGAAAGAAGTAGGTTGGTGGAGCTACGAGGGGCCCACGAGGGTGGGGGCGCGCCTACCCCCTGGGCGCGCCCTCCTGCCTCGTGGCCGCCTCGTTGCTTCCTTGACTTCCACTCCAAGTCTCCTGGATTGCGTTTGTTCCAAAAACGATCCTCGCGAAGGTTTCATTCTGTTTGGATTCTGTTTGATACTCCTTTTCTGTAAAACACTGAAATAGGCAAAAAAATAGCAACTAGCACTGGGCCTCCTGTTAATAGGTTAGTCCCAAAAATAATATAAAAGTGCATATTAAATCCCATTAAACATCCAAAATAGACAATATAATAGCATGGAACAATAAAAAGTTATAGATACATTGGAGACGTATCAGCATCCCCAAGCTTAATTCCTGCTCGTCCCCGAGTAGGGAAATGATAAAAACAGAATTTTTGATGTGGAATGCTACCTAGCATAATTTTCAATGTAATTTTGTTTATTGTGGCATGAATGTTCAGATCCGAAAGATTCAAGATCAAAGTTTAATATTGACATAAAAATAATAATACTTCAAGCATACTAACTTAGCAATTATGTCTTCTCAAAATAACATGGCCAAAGAAAGTTCATTCCTACAAAATCATATAGTTTGGTCATGCTCCATTTTCATCACACAAAATGCTCTCATCATGCACAACCCCGATGACAAGCCAAGCAATTGTTTCATACTTTAGTATTCTCAAACTTCTTCAACTTTCACGCAATACATGAGCGTTCCATGGACATAGAACTATGGATGGAATAGAATATGATAATGGGGGTTGTGTGGAGAAGACAAAAAAGGAGAAAGTCTCACATTGATGTGGCTAATCAACGGGCTATGGAGATGCCCATCAATTGATGTCAAGGCAAGGAGTAGGGATTGCCATGCAACGGATGCACTAGAGCTATAAATGTATGAAAGCTCAACAAAAGAAACTAAGTGGGTGTGCATCCAACTTGCTTGCTCACGAAGACCTAGGGCATTTGAGGAAGCCCATTGTTGGAATATACAAGCCAAGTTCTATAATGAAAAATTCCCACTAGTATATGAAAGTGACAAAATAAGAGACTCTCTATCATGAAGATCATGGTGCTACTTTGAAGCACAAGTGTGGAAAAGGGATAGTAGCATTGTCCCTTATCTCTTTTTCTATCATTTTTTGGGTCATCTATTTTTTTGGCCTTTCTCTTTTTTTTGGCATTTCTCTTTTTTTGGGCTTTCTCTTTTTTTTCCTCACACCGGACAATGCTCTAATAATGATGATCATCACACTTCTATTTATTTACAACTCAATGATTACAACTCGATATTGGAACAAAATATGACTCTATATGAGTGCCTCCGACGGTGTACCGGGATGGGCAATGAATCAAGAGTGACATGTATGATAGATTATGGATGGTGGCTTTGCCACAAATACGATGTCAACTACATGATCATGCAAGTCAATATGACAATGATGAAGAGTGTCATAATAAATGAAACGGTGGAAAGTTGCATGGCAATATATCTCGGAATGGATATCAAAATGCCATAATAGGTAGGTATAGTGGCTGTTTTGAGGAAGATATAAGGGGGTTTATGTGTGATAGAGCGTACCATATCACGTGGTTCGGATGCACCAGCGAAGTTTGCACCAACTCTCAAGGTGAGAAAGGGCAATGCACGGTACCGAAGAGGCTAGCAATGATGGAAAGTTGAGAGTGCGTACAATCCATGGACTCAACATTAGAAATAATGAACTCACATACTTATTGCAAAAATCTACAAGTCATCAAAAACCAAGCACTACGCGCATGCTCCTAAGGGGATAGATTGGTAGGAAAAGACAGTCGCTCGTCCCCGACCGCCACTCATAAGGAGGACAATCAAAGAAACACCTCATGCTTCAAATTTGTTACACAACGGTTACCATACGTGCATGCTACGGGACTTGCAAACTCCAACACAAGTATTTCTCAAATTCACAAGTACTCAACTAGCACAACTTTAATATTACCATCTTCATATCTCAAAACAATCATCAAGTATCAAACTTCTCATAGTATTCAATGCACTCTATATGAATGTTTTTATTATACCCATCTTGGATGCCTATCATATTAGGACTAATTTTATAGTCAAAGCAAATTACCATGCTTTTCTAAAAGACTCTCAAAATAATATAAGTTAAGTATGAGAGATCAATAATTTCTATAAAATAAAACCACCACCGTGCACTAAAAAGATATAAGCGAAGCACTAGAGCAAAATTATTTAGCTCAAAAGATATAAGTGAAGCACATAGAGTATTCTAATAAATTCCGATTCATGTGTGTCTCTCCCAAAAGGTGTGTACAGCAAGGATGATTGTGGTAAACTAGAAAGCAAATACTCATACAAAACACATATCATGTGGTGAATAAAAATATAGCCTCAAGTAAAGTTACCGATGGACGAAGACGAAAGAGGGGATGCATTCCGGGGCATCCCCAAGCTTAGGCTTTTGGTTGTACTTGAATTTTACCTTGGGGTGCCTTGGGCATCTCCAAGCTTAGGATCTTGCCACTCCTTATTCCAAAATCCATCAAATCTTTACCCAAAAACTTGAAAACTTCACAACACAAAACTTCAACAGAAAATCTCATGAACTCCGTTAGTGTAAGAAAACAAACCGCCACTTTAAGGTACTGTAATGAACTCATTCTTCATTTGTATTGGTGTTAAACATACTTTATTCCAACTTCTCTACGGTTCATACCCCCCGATACTAGCCATAGATTCATTAAAATAAGCAAACAACACACGAAAAACAGAATCTGTCAAAAACAGAACAGTCTGTAGTAATCTGTATCAAACGTTTACTTCTGGAACTCCAAAAATTCTGAAATAAATTTGTGGACGTGAGGAATTTATCTATTAATCATCTGAAAAAAGTATCAACCTAAAATCACTCTCCAGTAAAAAATGGCATCTATTCTCGTGAGCGCAAAAGTTTCTGCTTTTTACAGCAAGATTGCAAAGACTTCACCCATGTCTTCCCCAAGGTTCTACTTGGCACAAACACTAATTAAAACATAAAAACACATCCAACCAGAGGCTAGATGAATTATATATTACTAAACATTAACAAAAAGAAAGAGACAAAAATAAAATTGGGTTGCCTCCCAACAAGCGCTATCGTTTAACGCCCCTAGCTAGGCATTGATAATTTTAATGATGCTCATATCAAAGACAAGAATTAAAGCACAAAGAGAGCATCATAGAACACGTGATAAACACATATAAGTCTAACATACTTCCTATGCATAGGCATTTTATAAGCAAACAAATTATCATAGCAAGCAAAAATTAGCATATGCAAGGAAGAGGAAAAGAGACGATAGCAATCTCAACATGACGAGAGGTAATTTAGTGAGATAAAAATTTCTACAACCATATTTTCCTCTCTCACAATAATTACATGTAGGATCATAGTCAAATTCAAAAAAATAGATATCACATAACATATTCTCAACATGATCCACATGCATGCGAAGTTGACACTCTTCCAAAATAGTGGGATTATCATTAACTGAAGTCATGACCTCTCCAAACCCACTTTTATCAAAAATACCATAAGATTGAACATTCTCCAAATATGTGGGATCTAAAGTTGACACTCTTCCAAACCCACTTTCAATATTATTGCAAACACTATTATCAATCTCATATTCATCATGGGGCTTACATAAATTTTCAAGATTATAAAAAGAATCACCCCAATCATGATCATTGCAACAAGTAGTAGACATAGCAAAACTAGCAGCCCCAAGCTTAGTGTTTTGCATATTATTAGCACAATTGACATCAAGAGAATTTATAGTAAAATCATTGCAATCATGCTTTTTATTCCAGGAGCTATCGTGAATCTCTTCATAAATTTCTTCATCACAAATTTTAGATTCACGAATTTCAAGCAAAACCTCATAAAGATAATCTAGTGCACTCAAATCACTAGAAATTGGTTCATCATAATTGGATATCTAAAAAAGATTTGGAAGGGGATGAGGATCCACAAACTTTTAGCAAGCGAAGATGCAAGCAAAAAGAAGGCACATGGTAACACAAGATCGAATGGAAGGAGGGCGAAGAAAAGGCAAAGGTGAAGTAACAATGTAATGCGAGGGAGAAGAGTTTGTGATGGATGCTTGGTATGTCTTGACTTGTGCGTAGATCTCCCCGGCAACGGTTCCAGAAATTGGCAAGTTGACCGAGATCAAATCTTGACTTGACTTGGCGTAAACCTCCCCGGCACCGGCGCCAGAAATCCTTCTTGCTACCTCTTGAGCATACATTGGTTTTCCCTTGAAGAGGAAAGGGTGATGCAGGAAAGTAGCGTAAGTATTTCACTCAGTTTTTGAGAACCAAGGTATCAATCTAGTAGGAGACTACACGCAAATCGCCTAGTACCTGCACAAACAATCAAGAACCTTGCAACCAACGCGATAAAGGGGTTGTCAATCCCTTCATTTTTGGTATTTTTGTTGTATAGATTGAAAGTAAAGATTGCGAAATAAAATAGATTGGAAACTTATATGATGTAAAGTAGACCCGGGGTCCATAGGTTTCACTAGTGGCTTCTCTCAAGATAGCATATATTAGGGTGGGTGAACAAATTACTGCCGAGCAATTGATAGAAAAGCGCATAGTTATGAGAATATCTAGGCATGATCACGTATATAGGCATCACGTCCGTGTCAAGTAGACCGAAACGGTTCTGCATCTACTACTATTACTCCACACATCGACCGCTATCCAGCATGCATCTAGAGTATTAAGTTCATAAGAACAGAGTAACGCATTAGGCAAGATGACATGATGTAGAGGGATAAACTCAAGCAATATGATATAAACCCCATATTTTTATCCTTGATGGCAACAACAAAATACGTGCCTTGCTGCCCCTACTGTCACTGGGAAAGGACATCGCAAGATTCAACTCAAAGCTAAGCACTTCCCCCATTGCAAGAAAGATCAATCTAGTAGGCCAAACTAAACCGATAATTCGAAGAGGCTTGCAAAGATATCAAATCATGCATATAAGAATTCAGAGAAGAATCAAATATTGTTCATAGATAAACTTGATCATAAACCCACAATTCATCGGATCTCGGCAAACACACCACAAAAATTATTACATTGAATAGATCTCCAAGAACATCAAGGAGAACTTTGTATCGAGATCCAAAGAGAGAGAAGCCATCTAGCTAATAAATATGGACCCGAAGGTCTGTGGTAAACTACTCACACATCATCGGAGAGGTGATGGTGTTGATGTAGAAGCCCTCCGTGATCGATTCCCCCTCCGGCGGAGCGAAGGATAAGGCCCCAAGATGGGAACTCACGGTACAGAAGGTTGCGGTGGTGGAAAAGTGGTTTCGTGGCTCCCCTGGATGTTTTCAAGGTATCAGAGTATATATAGGCGAAAGAAGTAGGTCGATGGAGCTACGAGGGTGGGGGCTCGCCTACCCTCCTGGGCGCACCCTCCTGCCTCATGGCCGCCTTGTTGCTTCCTTGACTTCCACTCCAAGTCTCTTGGATTGCGTTTGTTCCAAAAACGATCCTCGCGGAGGTTTCATTCCGTTTGATACTCCTTTACTGTAAAACACTGAAATAGGCAAAAAGAATAGCAACTGGCACTGGGCCTCCGGTTAATAGGCTAGTCTCAAAAATAATATAAAAGTGCATATCAAAGCCCATTAAACATCCAAAACAGATAATATAATAGCATGGAACAATAAAAAATTATAGATACGTTGGAGACGTATCAGTCTTTCATTGAAAGATTCTTATTCAAGTATCCTTTTATACTATTCGAAAATTCTATATCATTTGCAATCAACAATATGTCATCCACATATACAATCATAAATGCTACAGAGCTCCCACTCACTTTCATGTAAATACAGGCTTCACCGTAAGTCTGTATAAAACCATATGCTTTGATCACCTCATCAAAGCATATAGTCCAACTCCGAGATGCTTGCACCAGTCAATAGATGGATTGCTGGAGCTTGCACACTTTGTTAGCACCTTTAGGATCGACAAAAACTTCTGATTGCATCATATACAACTCTTCTTCAAAAAATCCATTAAGGAATGCAGTTTTGACATCCATTTGCCAGATTTCACAATTATAAAATGCGGCAATTGGTAACATAATTCGGACTGACTTAAGCATCGCTACGAGTGAGAAAGTCTCATCGAGTCAACCCCTTGAACTTGTCGAAAACCAACAAGTCGAGCTTTGTAGATGGTGACATTACCATCAGCGCATGTCTTCTTCTTGACAATCCATTTATTCTCAATGGCTTGCCGATCGTCGGGCAAGTCCACCAAAGCCCATACTTTGTTCTCATACATGGATCCTATCTCAGATTTCATGGTCTCAAGCCATTTATCAGAATCTGGGCTCATCATAGCTTTTTCGTAGTTCGTAGGTTCGCCATGGTCTAATAACGTGACTTCTAGGACAGGATTACCATACCACTCTGGTGCGGAACGTGATGTATTCGGCCTACGAGGTCTAGTAGTAACTTGATCTAAAGTTTCATGATCATCATCATGAGCTTCCTCTCTAGTTGGTGTAGGCATCACGGGAACGAATTTCTCTGATGTGCTATTTTCCAATTCAAGAGAAGGTACAATTACCTTGTCAAGTTCTACTTTCCTCCCACTCACTTCTTTCGAGAGAAACTCCTTCTCTAGAAAGGATCCATTCTTGGAAACAAAGATCTTGCCTTCAGATATGTGGTAGAAGGTGTACCCAATTGTTTCCTTACGGTATCGTATGAAGACGCACTTCTCCGATTTGGGTTCGAGCTTATCAGGATGAAGCCTTTTGACATATGTGTCGCAACCCCAAACTTTAAGAAAAGACAGCTTAGGTTTCTGGCCAAACCACAGTTCATACGGTGTCGTCTCAATTGATTTATACGATGCCCTATTTAACGTGAATGCGGTTGTCTCTAATGCATAACCCCAAAATGATAGTGGTAAATCAGTAACAGACATCATAGAACGCACCATATCCAAAAAGATGTAATCAACACTACTAGTCACCCACAAGCACCAATCAAAGGTTCCGGTACAAAGATTGAACACAAGAGATGAACTAGGGTTTGAGAGGAGATGGTGTTGTTGAAGATGTTGATGAAGATTGCCCTCCCCAAGATGGGGGAGTTTTTGGTGATGATGATAACGATGATTTCCCCCTCCGGGAGGGAAGTTCTCCCGGCGGAATCGCTCCACTAGAAGGCAAAAGTGCTCTTGCCCAAGTTCCGCCTCGAGACGGTGGCGCTTTGTCCTGAAAGTCCTCTACTTATTTGTTTTCTAGGTCAAAATGACTTTTATACCAGAAGAGGGGCACCGGAGGTGGGCCTAGGAGGGCACAACCCACCAGGGCGTGCCTGGGGGCCTTAGCATGCCCACGTGAGTCGTGCCCACCTGGTGGGCCCCCTCTGGTAGTTACTTGTCCAATAATTCTTAAATATTCCGTAAAAATTCTCTTTGAAGTTTCAACTCATTTGGAGTTGTGCAGAATAGGTGGCATGGCGTAGCTTTTTGAAGTCCAGAATTCCAGCTGCCGGTATTCTCCCTCTTTGTGTGAACCTTGCATATTATGAGAGAAAAGGCATTAGAATTACTCCATACAGCATTATTATGCATAAAAACATTATAAATAGCAGTAGGAAAACATGATGCAAAATGGACGTATCAGCTATTACTACAATCATTAAACATAGCCGAGCTACGTTCAATTGGCAAGCCCCAATACCATATACAAAATTTTCTTGGAAATCCATCACTCATGCACAGAGATACAACATACTAGTACTACATCACAGAGAAAAACCAGCCTCTTGTCGTTGCTCTGCTACTTCAACCCCCCCCCCCCCACACACACACATCCTCTATTAACATGTTGGCCAGCCACATCTCCATGCTATCCTGCGACCCCAACTGCATGTCCTACTGTAAACACACACGAAACACGAAGATGAGCAATGAGAAATTTGGTCTGGCATTCAAGAACAAGCAGTCGGCACGTTGTGGGTTTGATAAGTTTCAAAGGACTGACTCTTGGAGTATACAATTCTGACTTTCATGGCTATGAAATTGGGAGTGGTCCTCCCACATTTACATTTGAATACAAATGTCTGCTACTACTACAAACATTAAACATAGCTTAGTGAAGTACAATTAGCAAGCTCCAGGATCATATACAAAATTTTCTCGGAGATCCATCACTCATGAACAGAGATACAACATACTAGCACTACATCATGGAGAAAACCCAGCCTCTTCTCATCGCTCCACTACTTCAAACCACACCCTCATCCTCAGTTAACATGCTGGCCAGCCACATCTCCATGCTATCCTACGACCCCAACTGCATGTGCTTCCGTAAACACACACGAAACAAGGAGACGAGCCATGAGAAATTTTCTCTGTTATTCAGGAACAAGCACTATGTGGGTTTGATAAGTTTGAAAGGACTGACTATTGGAGTATAATATTCAGACTTTCATGGCTATGAAATTGGGAGCGGTTCTCGCACATTTACACTTGACAATAAATGTCTGCTAGTACTACTAACATTAAACATAGCCGAGCTACGTTCAATTGGCAAGCTCCAGGACCATATACAAAATTTTCTTGGAGATCCATCACTCATGCACAGAGATACAACATACTAGTACTACATCACTGAGAAAAACTAACCTCTTCTCATTGCTCCGCTACTTTAAACCCCTGCTCATCCTCTGTTAACACGCTGGCCAGCCACATCTCCATGCTATCCTACGATCCCAACTGCATATCATGCCATAAACACACACTAAACACGGATATGAGCCATGAGAAATTTGGTCTGGCATCCAGGAACAAGCAGTCGACGCGTTATGGGTTTGATAAGTTTCAAAAGACTGACTGTTGAAGTATATCATTCAGACTTTCATGGCTATGACATTGGGAGTGGTGCTCCCACATTTACATTTGAAAACAAATGTCTGGTACTACTACAAACATTAAACATGGCCGAGCTACGTTCAAATGGCAAGCTCCAGGATCATATACAAAATTTTCTCAGAGATCCATCACTCATGCACAGAGATACAACATACTAGTACTACATCACTGAGAAAATCCAGCCTCTTCTCTTTGCTCCGCTACTTCAAACCTCTACTCATCCTCTGTTAACACGCTGGCCAGCTACATCTCCATGCTATCCTACGACTCCAACTGCATATCATGCCGTAAACACACACGAAACACGGATATGAGCCATGAGAAATTTGGTCTGGCATTCAAGAACAAGCAGTTGGCGCGTTATGGGTTCGATAAGTTTCAAAGGACTGACTATTGGAGTATATCATTCAGACTTTCATGGCTATGAAATTGGGAGTGGTGCGCCCACATTTACATTTGAAAACAAATGTTTGGTACTACTACAAACATTAAACACAGCCGAACTACGTTCAATTGGCAAGCTTCGGGATCATATACAAAATTTTCTCGAAGATCCATCACTCATGCAAAGAGATACAACATACTAGTACTATATCACGGAGAGAAACCAGCCTCTTCTCGTTACTCCACTACTTGAACCCCCCCCCCACCTCATCCTGTGTTAACACGCTGGCTAGTCACATCTCCATGCTATCCTGCGACCCCAACTTCACGTCCTACCATAAACACACATGAGGCACGAAGATGAGCCATGAGAAATTTGGTCTAGCATTCAAGAACAAGCAGCTGGCGCATTGTGGGTTTGATAAGTTTCAAAGGACTGGCCGTTGGAGTATATAATTCAGACTTTCATGGCTATGAAATTGGGAGTGGTGCTCCCACATTTACATTTGAAAACAAATGTCTGCTACAATCAAAACTGTTTGAGTGTTGGTTTTGTATGATATTCTCCCTGTCTTCCATAATCAGATCATCAAACCGAATCCTCAAATCCACATTGTGCTTGTCAAACAACACACATTGCATCATGTCACCCGGCCTAGCCGGCCTCCTTTCCTTGTACTAGAAGACTAGAGATAGGGATAGAGATACGTAGTTTATATTCTTTGTTATCTTGTGTAACTAGATATATCTTCCCTCTCTCCCAAGATTGTAATCACAACTACTTGTACGCTATCCAAGGAGTCGCACCCCTGGCTATATAACACACAGGCGTCTCCCAGAGCTAGGGTACGACGTTTCCCACATGGTACGCTATCTTTTCTGATGTGTGGGGGCCTGCACCCTCTTCTGTTGGTAGACACACATACTACGTGAGTTTCATTGACGACTTAAACGTCTCCAACGTATCTGTAATTTTTGATTGTTCCATGCTATTATATTATCCATCTTGGATGTTTATGGGCTTTATTTTGCACTTCTATATTATTTTTGGGACTAACCTATTGACCCAGAGCCCAGTGCCAGTCCCTGTTTTTTTTCCTTGTTTCAGTGTTTCGAAGAAAAGGAATTTCAAACGGAGTCGAAACGGAATGAAACCTTCTGGAGAAGTTATTTTTGGAAGGAAAGCTACCCGAAAGACTTGGAGTGCACGTCAGGAAAGAAACAAGGGAGCCACGAGGTAGGGGGGCGCGCCCACCCCCCTAGGGCGTGCCCTCCACCCTCATGGGCCCCTCGTGGCTCCCCTGACGTACTTCTTTCACCTATATATACCAATATACCCAAAAACGATCGGGAGTTCCGCCGCCGCAAGCCTCTATAGCCACCAAAAGTCAATTGGGACCCTGTTCCGGCACCCTGCTGGACGGGGGAACCCTCACCGGTGGCCATCTTCATCATCCCGGCGCTCTCCATGACGAGGAGGGAGTAGTTCACCCTCGCGGCTGAGGGTATGTACCAGTAGCTATGTGTTTGATCTCTCCCTCTCTCTCTCTCGTGTTCTTGATTTGGCACGATCTTGATGTATCGCGAGCTTTGCTATTATAGTTGGATCTTATGTTGCTTCTCCCCCTCTACTCTCTTTTAATGGATTGAGTTTTCCCCTTGAAGTAATCTTATCGGATTGAGTCTTTAATGACTTGAGAACACTTGATGTATGTCTTGCCGTGCGTATCTGTGGTGACAATGGGATATCACGTGATTCACTTGATGTATGTTTTGGTGATCAACTTGCGGGTTCCGCCCATGAACTTATGCATAGGGGTTGGCACACGTTTTCGTCTTGATTCTTCGGTAGAAACTTTGGGGCACTCTTTGAGGTTCTATGTGTTGGTTGAATAGATGAATCTGAGATTGTGTGATGCATATCATATAATCATACCCACGGATACTTGAGGTGACATTGGAGTATCTAGGTTACATTAGGGTTTTGGTTGATATGTGTCTTAAGGTGTTATTCTAGTACGAACTCTATGCTAGATTGATCCGAAAGAATAACTTTGAGGTGGTTTCGTACCCTACAATAATCTCTTCGTTTGTTATCCGCTATTAGTGACTTTGGAGTGACTCTTTGTTGCATGTTGAGGGATAATTATATGATCCAATTATGTTATTATTGTTGAGAGAACTTGCACTAGTGAAAGTATGAACCCTAGGCCTTGTTTCCTAGCATTGCAATACCGTTTACGCTCACTTTTATCATTAGTTACCTTGCTGTTTTTATATTTTTAGATTACAAAAACCTATATCTACCATCCATATTGCACTTGTATCACCATCTCTTCGCGAACTAGTGCACCTATACAATTTACCATTGTATTGGGTGTGTTGGGGACGAAGAGACTCTTTGTTATTTGGTTGCGGGGTTGTTTGAGAGAGACCATCTTCAACCTACGCCTCCCACGGATTGATAAACCTTAGGTCATCCACTTGAGGGAAATTTGCTACTGTCCTAAAAACCTCTGCACTTGGAGGCCCAACAACGTCTACAAGGAGAAGGTTGCGTAGTAGACATCAAGCTCTTTTCTGGCGCCGTTGCCGGGGAGGCTAGGTAAGAGGCACTCACACCCCATCAACTGAGCTCTTTTCTGGTGCCATTGCCGGGGAGGTGAGTGCTTGAAGGTATATATTTAGATCTTGCAATCGAATCTTTTAGTTTCTTGTTTTATCACTAGTTTAGTTTATAAAAGAAAACTACAAAAAATGGAATTGAGTTTGTCTCATACGCTTCATCTTTTTAATATCTTTCGTGAGTATGATGGAAAGGAAAATTGTGCCAAAGTACTAGAAGAAGAATTACATAGAATGCTTGGCATAAAATATGTGAATGATGAGCGTGATTGCAATGTTGTTAGTATGAATTCTTTGAATACCCATGATGCTAATGATATGCAAAGCCACAAGCTTGGGGAAGCTATGTTTGATGAAGATGATATTTTTTGTCCCCCAAGCTTTGATGAGCAAATTTAATATGATGAAAGCATGCCTCCTATCTATGATGATTATTGTGATGACATGTATGCTTTAAAGAACAATGATAACCATGAAACTTGCCATCTTGATCTTAATTTTCAAGCACATGATAGTTATTTTGTTGAGTTTGCTCCCACTATTATTCATGAGAAGAAATTTGCTTATGTGGAGAGTAGTAAAATTTCTGTGCTTGTAGATCATGAAAAGAATGCTTTAGGTGCTGGTTATATTGTTGAATTCATTCATGATGCTACTGAAAATTGTTATGAGGGAGGAACGTATGCTTGTAGGAATTGCAACAATATCAAGTTTCCTCTCTATGTGCTTAAAAGTTTCGAAGTTATGTTTGTTTTGCCTTCCTATGCTAGTAGATTATTGTTCCCATAAGCTATTTGCTCACAAAATCCCTATGCATAGGAAGTGGGTTAGACTTAAATGTGCTAGTCATATTCTTCATGATGCTCTCTTTATGTTTCAATTCTTATCTTTTTGTGAGCATCATTGTAGCGACCAGACCTCAAACAGTCTGATCTCTGTGCTCAAGTGTCATCCTGGATCAAGAATGCCGACACCACACAAGCAAGGATTTATAACAGAGTAGCAATCACACACTAATTACAATCGAATGTCTCAAGAGAGAACTTAATAAAATAAATATGGCTTAAGGCCATCTAATAACGATAACAGCGAAAGGCTTGGAAGAATAAGCTAGTCCATCAACTCCAACGGCATCACTGAGTATAGAACCACGACCTATGCACCTTACTCGTCGTCTGAAAAGTCTGAAACATGAAACATTGCAGCCCGAAAACGGGTCAGCACATGGAATATGCTGGCAATGTAACACATAGAGAATAATGGAATGAATAGCCTATACTACATGCATATATGGCTGGTGGAAAGCTCTATGGTTACAGTTTTTGCATAAAGCCAATTTTTCCCTACTGCAAAGGAATAAAATTTATTTAACTATCATGGTGGTTGTGAAACACTGAGAATGGTTGACAGCATTCTCAATCCCAACTAAAAGTACTCATTAACAAACCCAACAATATTAATTAGAAGTAACATGATGAGCTTCACATGATATCCAGGTACTAAATACTCAAGATGTCCATAACCGGGGACACGGCTAACCATGATTAGTTTATACACTCTGCAGAGGTTTGCGCACTTTTCCCCACAAGACTCGATCGCCTCCGTTTGGTTTCTCGCACTACATGGTGTTTGAGAAACGGATGACCGAGACACAGTCTTTCAGAAGCACTAGCACCTTACTTGTGGGTAGACCGGTACACCTACTTTCCCCTACATCTGCTAGTCTACCCGTAAGAGTTCGCACAACTTAATCAACTATGACAGAGCCCATAATGGCTTGTGGCTGCACATGTAAGTTTCTAGTTTGAATAATCTCATGATCCCTTTGAGCCTGGGTGGCGGTCCGAAGAAATACAGGCAAGTCCTGATAGAAACCAGGTGCCTCAATCCACCCAGATGTGTGTTTAAGTTGCCACCTTAAATAAACCATTAAATAACAATCTCACATGTGTCATGGATACACTCACCCAATCCACGTCTACTAGCATAGCATGGCATAATAAGTAAACGTAGAAGTAACTCCCAAGGGTTTGATAATAAAATAGGTAATAGGTACTACCTCGACTACTTCCCATCCCACAATTTAATTAGATCCTAATCATGCAATGTTTGAGGATAGATCTAATGCACAAAAACTGGGTATGAGAAAAGTATGATCAAAGTGTTACTTGCCTTGCTGATGATCCGCGAAACCTAGAGACTCGAAGTAACAAAGCGCGCACTCCGTATTCTATCACGCATAAACAAACAAGCATACAATAAGTACTAATCTAATGCACAGGTAAAACTCAAATAGATCTAACCAGATAGTTCAACTTAATAACTCCGTTTTGCAAAAAGAATCAAATCAAACGAAGCAACGAAAGTCAAACGGCGGAAGAAAACAGCTTCGTTTTACTAATCTGAATCTAGGTCAAATTCTACAGAAGAAAAAACTTGTTTAAGTAGATATTCGGAAGAGGGTTTGAGATTTAAACTCCAGCGCTTGAATCGCCTTGATTCGATAAACGAGCAAAAATTTATACTAAAACGAAAATCGGATCTCGAATCGCGATCAGAAAAATCGCGGATTAAATCCGAGAAAAAGAAAAACGACGAACGGGTTAACGAACGGAAAAAATAATAAATAAATAAAAATATAATAGTAAAAAATAAAATCAATAAATAAAAATAATAAATAGAAAAACCGAAAAAAACCAAAAAAAAACGCTCGGTTTTTATAAAAAAACAATGAAATCGAGACGGCGGCCGAACCTCGGGCGGCGGCGGCTCTCGTAAGGCAATGGCGGCGACAATGGGTTTCAGCCTGAGGCGGGCAGCTGGGTGGGTTGGGAGCTCAGGCGGCTCATTATAAAGCGCCCGATCGAGTCCCGCTGGCACGGCCCGATAAGGCGGTCGCATTTTTTAATAATTACACTCGAAAAAAATAAAAGAAATACTAAATGGACGCAAAAATCCCGAAATAAATTTTCCCGGCTTCTAAAATCAAGCGGATTTAATAAACATTTATTTGGGGCCTAAATGCAATTTTGAAAACGCATTTTTCCTAAATTCAAATAAAAAGCTAAAAACTCCAAAATAAAGTCTTATTTCATTTTATTATTAAATCTTCATTATTTCTTTATTTTGGGAAAGTCATTTTATTCCCTCTCTCATATTTTTGTAATAGAAATAATTGAAGATAAAATAATTAAAATCAAATGATCCTATTTTCAAAATTTGAGAAAACTCAAATATGAAAATAAGGAAAATCCCCAACTCTCCCCGTGGGTCCTTGAGTTGTGTAGAATTTCTAGGATCGGGCAAAAAATGCAATGAAAAAAATATGATATGCAATGATGCTCTATGTATAACATTCCAAATTGAAAATTTGGGATGTTACAAACTTACCCCCTTAAGATGAATCTCACCCTCGAGATTCGGGTTGGCTAGAAAATAGGTGAGGGTGGTCCTTACAAATCTTCCTCTCGCTCATGGTGGCTTCATCCTCGTGTGGTGGCTCCACCGAACTTTGCAAAACTTAATGACTTTGTCATGCGGTGACTCACTGGCATACTCGAGAATCTTAACCGGTTTCTCCTCGTAGGTCAAATCATCATTCAACTGAATCGCTTCAGGTGTAATCAGATCTCTCGAAGGTATATCGACCATCTCTGCGTGGCACTTCTTCAATCGAGAAACATGAAACACATCATGGACTCGACAATCCTTCGGTAATTCCAACTTGTACGCAACTTCTCCCATGCGTTCCAAAACACGATAAGGTCCTACAAATCGGGTGCTAACTTCCCTTAACTCCAAAACGCTTAACTCCTCAAGGCGATACTCAAGATAAACTCGCTCCGACTTTGTATTCTGCCTCCTTGCGTTTTGAATCCGCATATCTTTTCTGCCTTGACTGGGCTACCTTGAGCCTATCGCGAATCAACTTTACTTTCTTCTCGCACTCCTTAATCAAATCCGTCCAAACAACGGCGGTCTCCAACTTCATCCCACAACAACGGGTCCTGCACCTCCTTCCGCATAAGGCTTCGAAGGTGCCATCTTCGATCGGTTTGGTAATCTGTTGTTATAAGAAAACTCCGATACGGCAAGTTGTCATCCCAACTTGATCCATAATCCAAAGCACAAGCTCTAAGCATATCCTCCAAAATCTGGTTGACTCTCTCGGTTTTTCCATCATGCGTGGATGGAAAGTCGTGCTAAACTCGATCTGGTTCCCAAAGTTTCGTGCAACCGCTTCTGAACTTTGAGGTGAATTGGGTTCCTCTATCGACACGATACTCCTCGGAACTCCATGCAAGCATACAATCCTGGTCATGTATATCTTAGCCAATTTGGCATCGCTGTAGGTAGTCTTTATCGAATGAAATGAGCTACCTTCACAAACGATCGACTATAACCCAAATCGAGTCATAGCTCGAACGAGTCCCGGTAATCCGTGATGAAATCCATACCTAGTTTATCCCACTTCCATTCGGTATTGGCAATGGCTGTAATAATCCTCGCTGGCTTCGATGTTCGCCTTCACCCTCTAACATACATCACAAACTGCTACATACTCGCAATATCTTTCTTCATTCCGTCCACCGTAAAGTATTCTTCAAATCCAAATACATCTTGGTATTTCTGGGTGAATCGAATATGGTGAATCATGTGCCTCTTGTAGAATCAACTTCCTGATCTCCGGGTCATTGGGCACATAAACACGGTCCTCAAACCATAGGGTATCGTGCTCATCCTCACGAAATACCTTTGCTTTTCCTTCGCTCATTTTCTCCTTTATAGAGGCAATCTCTTTGTCAGTCTTCTGAGCTTCCCTGATCTTGTCCATCAAAGTTGACTGAATCTCCAATGCTGCTACATAGCCTCTCGGGACTATTTCCAAACATAGCTCTTGAAGATCCTCGGCTAACTCCTTTGGTATTTCTCCCGTCATTAATGTGTTAACGTGACTCTTACGGCTCAACGCGCCTGCTACAACGTTAGCCTTTCCGGGGTGATAATGTAATCTCATATCATAATCTTTGATGAGCTCCAACCATCTCCTTTGCCTGAGATTTAACTCCTTCTGCGTGAAGATGTATTTTAAACTCTTGTGATCCGTATACACCTGACAATGGTTTCCAATGAGGAAATGTCTCCATGTCTTCAACGCATGCACTACGGCTGCTAACTCCAAATCATGCATAGCATAGTTTAGCTCATGAGGCTTAAGCTGTCGTGAAGCATACGAAACAACTCTCCCCTCCTGCATAAGCACTGCTCCAAGTCCTCGACGTGAAGCGTCGCAATATACCTCGTAATCCTTGGTCCGATCCGCAGAATTAATACCGTGAGGTAACCAAACGCTTTCTTCAACTCTTGGAAACTAGCTTCACACTCCTCACCCAAATGAACTTGGTATCCTTCTTCAATAATTCTGTCATAGGCTTCGCAATCCTTGAGAAATTCTCAATAAATCTCCGTAGTATCCTCGCGAGTCCAAGGAAACTCCGGATCTCTCCAACTGTTGTTGGCGCTTCCCGATTTATTACAAAGGACAACCTTAGTGGGGTCTACTGCTATACCTTCTCCGAATATAACATGTCCAAGAAATCCAACTTCCTTCAACCAAAACTCACACTTGCTGAACTTGGCATACAACTGATGTTCTCTGAGTTTTTTGAGTACCAAACGCAAATGCTCCTTATGTTCCTCTTCATTCTTCGAGTAAACCAAAATATCATCAATGAACACCACGACGAACTTATCCAAAAACTCCATAAACACATTGTTCATCATGTTCATAAAATAGGCAGGTGCGTTAGTCAGACCAAATGACATAACGGTGCACTCATACATCCTGTACCTGGTGGTAAAAGTCGTCTTAGGTATATCCTGCTCTCGAATCTTCAACTGATGGTACCCTGATCGCAAATCGATCTTTGAAAACACCTTAGCTCCTTCCAACTGGTCAAACAAGTCATTGATCATCGGCAGTGGGTACTTGTTCTTAATGGTCACTTCGTTCAATCCTCGATAATCAACAACCATTCTTAAGGATCCATCCTTCTTCTCCACTAGAAGTACTGGTGATCCCCAAGGCGAAGAACTTGGGCGAATAAAACCTTTATCCAGTAACTCCTTAATCTGCTTCTTAATTTCCTCCAAATCTTGGGCTGGCATCCTATACGGTCTTTTAGATATCGCCCAAAGGCTTGGCAGTAGTTCAATCAGAAACTCAATGTCCCTATCCGGTGGCATGCACGCAACTCTTCCTAAACACGTCCGGTAATCCCTTACCACTTGGTACTTCTTCCTGCACAACTCCTGATAAGGAATTTACATGTGCTCTCCTCGGCTCATGCCATGATACATACTTGATTCTCCTTCCTTCTGGTGTCGTAAGAAAAATTGTCTTACTAGCGCAATCGATGTTTCCTCCATACATCGACAACCAATCCATACCAAGAATTACATCCAAACCTTGGGATTCCAATATGATTAAATCCGTTGGGAAAACATGCCTCCCTATACTTAATGGCACTTGAAAACATCCTTGACTGGCCATATACTCCGTTCCCGGTGAGCTTACTAGCATGGGTGTCTTAAGAGTTCTAGTAGGCAGACTAAACTTATCCACAAATCCCCTTGATATGTATGAATGCGATGCACCAGTATCAAAAAGAACAAATGCAGTAAATGACTTAACCAAAAACTTACCTATTATTGCATCTGGCTGAGCTTCAACCTCCTCCACGATAACGTGGTTCACTTGTCCTTAGTTGAAAGGATTCGGCTTCTTTCCTGAGCTTCCATTGCCATTTCCATTCTGGCCTTCTGGACAATCGTTTGCATAATGCCCAGTCTTGCGGCATTTAAAGCAAGTGATGTGGCTCAGTCTACCTTGGATGGTGTTGACGGGTTGGTGCGGTTCGTCCATTGCTTCCTCCATTCCGCTCCCATTCTTGGTGCCATTATGGTTGTGCGAGCTACCTCCTCCATGGGTATGCTGAAACTGTCCTCCGGCTTCGGGTAAAGCGAAGTTTCACTGAGCTCGAGTTATTCTTCCCCGTCCATACTTCCTCTTGCGATTTTCAATCTGCGATGCTTCCTTCAATCATGAGAGCACGGTCTACTAACTCCTGGTAGTTATTGAAAGTGGCTACCATCAATCGCATGCTCAGCTCATCATTCAGTCCTTCAAGAAACTTCTCCGCTTAGTCGTATGTCTCAGAGTAACGCTATCCGAGGCATAACGTGCTAGCTTATCAAATCATCTACATATTGCCAACTGTCTGTCCTCCTTGGCGCAAGTTGCAAAACTCACGCTTCTTCATGGCCATAGCTCCTGCTGAAACATGGGCAAGACGGAAAGCTTGTTGGCCGATCCCATGTGACAAAGTCTATAGGGTAAGTGGTCAGAAAATTCTCCCACCATGCTGCTGCGGGTCCTTCAAGCTGATGTGCGGCAAACTTCACCCTTTCTCCATTTGTACATCCCCTAGTGGTCAACTCCCTCCCTATCTTACGGAGCCAATCATCTGCAACAATCAGCTCGGTGCTACTGGAAAACACCGGCGGATTCAGCCTTAAGAAACGGGTCAGATGGTCAATAGGTGGTGGTGGCGGTGGGTTGTTGTTGTTGTTGGTGTTGTTGTTGCCTTGGTTCTGTACCAATGTTTGAATCAAGGCATTCTGCTGCTGAATCAACTGAGTGATCTCTGGCGAGAAAACAAATCCGGGGTCGCGTCTCGGAGGCATCTGAGGGGTTTAAGAAAAGACGAGAATTTAGAATAGAATGAGGTCTAGAGAGAAACACTACCCATATGCACATGAGACAAATCACACAATATCACTCCAATCAATTCAAAAAAGGGCATACAACGGTCTATCTACCGTTACAAAGTGCTGAAACTAAAACTAATATAGCATGGGGTAATCTACTACCGTTATGGTGGTCAACTAGAAAAAGCTGCTCAAGAAGACTCCATGATATCTGCCCCACTTCATCTTCGTAATCATCATCACTAGGATCGAATCGGTGTAAATCGATGATGATGATGTAGTTCTCTGGACAGGTGCTATCTTCATCTTCTCCTCCGGGTGCTGAATTTCCCATGAGTTCTTCAATCTTCTCCTTAAGATCGCCGTTTTGTCCCACTAGAGCTACAATCTCCTCCATGTAGTCCTTGTGGGTGGCCTTCACTTCTCCTTCTAGTTCGATAATCTTGGCTTTTGCTGTCTTCAACTCCAGCATGTCTGTGCACATCTGGTTCTCCTGGCGTCGAATGTGCTGATTTAACTCCTGGATGAAAGCGGCAATGGATCGATCCTTCTTAGTGTCAACTATCTCCCATTGTTCATCTCGGCGTCCACAAATCTGGTAGATAGTATCCTTGAGGTCTTCTTTATAAACTTCTCCAATGCGTCCCATGGTTATGTGAGCTGCCATGCTCTTTCCCAGACTCCAGCTTGGTGCATTGAAAACACACTCTATGGGCTCCGTGATTGGCGCAAATGTCCTTCCGGGAACTTGAGCTTGAATCTTCCAGCGCTCTTCTTCGGGTAAAGTGGAATTGTAGGTCCCGGTGAAGCTTGGTAATCCGATGTTAAGGTACTTAGTGACTTCCTTCGTGTCGCCCAAAGGGTGTATCCTCATCCGGTGGGTGAACTTGATCCTCGCTTAGTAATCCTAAAAGAGTAGAAAAGATGAGGAGTCGAAATGAGAAGAGAGAGTAGTGATCTAGGGCTTTAGCTTAATGGTCGTGTCTCTACCATCGGCGTGTGCTCGATACCATCTTTGTAGCGACTCGACATCAAATAGCCGATCTCGTGCTCGGTGTCATCCCCGGATCAATGTCGACACCACACAAGACTCAAGGATTTATAACAGAGTAGCAATCACACACTAATTACAATCGAATGTCTCAAGAGAGAACTTAATAAAATAAATATGGCTTAAGGACATCTAATAACGATAACAGCGGAAGGCTTGGAAGAATAAGCGAGTCCATCAACTCCAACGGCATCATCGAGTATAGAACCACGACCTATGCACCTTACTGTCGTTCTAAAAGTCTCGCAACATGAAACGTTGCAGCTCAAAACGGGCCAAGACATGGAATATGCTGGCAATGTAACACATAGAGAACAATGGAATGAATAGCCTATACTACATGCATATATGGCTGGTGGAAAGCTCTATGGTTACAGCTTTTGCATAAAGCCAATTTTTCCCTCCGCAAAGGAATAAAATTTATTTAACTATCATGGTCGTTGAAACATTGAGAATGGTTGACAGATTCTCAATCCCAACTAAAAGTACTCATTAACAAACCCAACAATATTAATTAGAAGTAACATGATGAGATTCACATGATATCCGGTACTAGATACTCAAGATGTCCATAACCGGGACACGGCTAACCATGATTAGTTTATACACTCTGCAGAGGTTTATGACTTTTCCCCACAAGACTCGATCGCCTCCGCTTGGTTTCTCGCACTACATGGTGTTTGAGAAACGGATGATCGAGACACGTCTTCGTAAGCACTAGCACCTTACTTGTGGGTAGACCGGTACACCTACTTTCCCCTACATCTGCTAGTCTACCCGTAAGAGTTCGCACAACTTAATCAACTATGACAGAGCCCATAATGGCTTGTGGCTGCACACGAAGTTTCTAGTTTGAATAATCTCATGATCCCTTTGAGCCCGGGTGGCGGTCCAAGAAATACAGCAAGTCTGATAGAAACCAGGTGCCTCAATCCACCCAGATGTGTGTTTAAGTTGCCACCTTAAATAAACCATTAAATAACAATCTCACATGTGTCATGGATACACTCACCCAATCCACGTCTACTAGCATAGCATGGCATAATAAGCAAACGTAGAAGTAACTCCCAAGGGTTTGATAATAAAACAGGTAATAGGTACTACCTCGACTACTTCCCATCCCACAATTTAATTAGATCCTAATCATGCAATGTTTGAGGATAGATCTAATGCATAAAAACTGGGTATGAGAAAAGTATGATCAAAGTGTTACTTGCCTTGCTGATGATCCGCAAAACCTAGAGACTTGAAGTAACAGGCGGCGCACTCCAGGTATTCTATCACAGACAAACAAACAAGCATACAATAAGTACTCATCTAATGCACATGTAAAACTCAAATAGATCTAACCAGATAGTTCAACTTAAGAACTCCGGTTTGCAAAAAGAATCAAATCAAACGAAGCAACGAAAGTCAAACGGCGGAAGAAAACAACTTCGTTTTACTAATCTGAATATAGGTCAAATTCTACAGAAGCAAAAACTTGTTTAAGTAGATATTCAGAAAGAGGGTTTCGAGACGAAACTCCAGGCGCTTGAATCGCCTGATTCCGATAAACGAGCAAAAAGTTATACTAAAACGAAAATCGGATCTGGAATCGCGATCAGAAAAATCGCGGATTAAATCCGAGAAAAAGAAAAACGACGAACGGGTTAACGAACGGAAAAAATAATAAATAAATAAAAATAATAAAAAATATATAAAAATATTAATAATAAAATAAAAATAAAAAAATAAAATAAAAAATTAAAAAAATAACCGAAAAAAAACCGAAGAAAAACCGCTTGATTTTTATAAAAAAAACCGGCATGGAAATCGAGATGGCGGCGAACCTCTGTCATGGCGGCGGCTCGGCACAATGGCGTGTGGCGGCGGGGTTAGGTTTTCAGCGGGATGGGCCGGGCGCTGGTGGGGTGGGAGAGCTCAAGCGGCTCACGCTTATAAAGCGCCCGGCGGAGTCCCGCTCGAGTGCACGGCCTTAAGGCGGTCTGCGTTTTTTAAATAATTACGCTCAGAAAAAAATAAAAAGAAATACTAAATGGACTCCAAAAATCCCGAAATAAATTTTCCCCGGCTTCTAAAATCAAGCCGGATTTAATGAACATTTATTTGGGGCCTAAATGCAATTTTGAAAAACGCGCATTTTTCCTAAATTCAAATAAAAAGGCAAAAAACTCCAAAATAAAATCTTATTTGATTTTATTATTAAATCTTCATTATTTCTTTATTTTGGGAAAGTCATTTTATTCCCTCGCTCATATTTTTATAATAGAAATAATTGAAGATAAGATAATTAAAATCAAATGATCCTATTTTCAAAATTTGAGAAAACTCAAATATGAAAATAACGAAAATCCCCAACTCTCCCCGTGGGTCCTTGAGTTGTGTAGAATTTCTAGGATCGGGCAAAAATGCAATGAAAAAATATGATATGCAATGATGCTCTATGTATAACATTCCAAATTGAAAATTTGGGATGTTACAATCATTGAAATCATCATGCCTAGCTAGGGGCGTTAAACGGTAGCGCTTGTTGGGAGGCAACCCAATTTCATTTTAATTTCTTGATTTTTGGTTCTGTTTAGGAATAAATAATCGATCTAGCTTCTGTTTAGATGTGGTTTTGTGTTGTAATTAGTGTTTGTGCCAAGTAGAACTTTTGGGAAGACTTGGGTGAAGTCTTTATGATCATGCTGTAAAAAACAGAAACTTTAGCGCTCACGAGATTAGCTTTAACTTTTTACTAGAGAGTGATATTTAGTTGATTCTTTTTGCAGATGATTACTAGACAAATTCCTCAGGTCCACCAATTTATTTTAGAATTTTTGGAGTTCCAGAAGTATACATTTGATACATATTACTACAGACTGTTCTGTTTTTGACAGATTCTGTTTTCATTGTGTTGCTTGCTTATTTTGATGAATCTATGGCTAGTAAAATACTCCCTCCGTCCCATAATGTAAGACGTTTTTTAACACTAGTGTAGTGTCAAAAAACATCTTACATTATGAGACGGAGGGAGTAGTTTATAAACCATAGAGAAGTTGGAATACAGTAGGTTTAACACCAATACAAATAAAGAATGAGTTCATCACATTACCTTGAAGTGGTGTTTTGTTTTCTTTCGCCAACGGAGCTTACGAGTTTTCTGTTAAGTTTTGTGTTGTGAAGTTTTCAAGTTTTGGGTAAAGATTCGATGGACTACGGAATAAGGAGTGGCAAGATCCTAAGCTTGGGGATGCCCAAGGCACCCCAAGGTAATATTCAAGGATAACCAAGAGCCTAAGCTTGGGGATGCCCCGGATGGCATCCCCTCTTTCATCTTCGTTCATCGGTAACTTTACTTGGAGCTATATTTTTATTCACCACTTGATATGTGTTTTGCTTGGAGTGTCATTTTATTTTCTTTAGCCTTGCTTGCTGTTTGAATAAAATACCAAGATCTGAAATTCTTAAATGTTAGAGAGTCTTCACATAGCTAAATAATTATTCAACTACTCATTGATCTTCACTTATATCTTTCGGAGTAGTTTGTCATTTTCTCTAGTGCTTCACTTATATCCTTTTGGAGCACAATGGTGGTTTTATTTTGAAGAAATAGATGAACTCTCATGCTTCACTTATATTATTTTGAGAGTCTTAAACAGCATGGTAATTTGCTTAATCCTAATATGCTAGGTATTCAAGACTAGTAAAAACTTTCTTATGAGTGTGTTGAATACTAAGAGAAGTTTGATACTTGATAATTGTTTTGAGATATGAAGATGGTGATATTAGAGTCATGCTAGTTGAGTAGTTGTGAATTTGAGAAATACTTGTTCTAAAGTTTGTGATTCCCGTAGCATGCACGTATGGTGAACCGTTATGTGATGAAGTCAAGCATAATTTATTTATTGATTGTCTTCCTTATGAGTGGCGGTCGGGGACGAGCGATGGTCTTTTCCTACTAATATATCCCCCTAGGAGCATGCGCGTAATACTTTGCTTTGATAACTTGTAGATGTTTGCAATAAGTATATGAGTTCTTTATGACTAATGTTGAGTCCATGGATTATACGCACCCTTCTTCCTTCCACCATTGCTAGCCTCTCTAATACCGCGCACTTTTCGCCGGTATCATATACCCACTGTATACCTTACTCAAAACAGCCACCATACCTACCTATCATGGCATTTCCATAGCCATTCCGAGATATATTGCCATGCAACTTACCACCATTTCGTTTATTATGACACGCTCCATCATTGTCATATTGCTTTGCATGATCATGTAGTTGACATTGTATTTGTGGCAAAGCCACCGTTCATAATTCTTTCATACATGTCACTCTTGATTCATTGCATATCCCGGTACACCGCCGGAGGCATTCATATAGAGTCATATTTTGTTCTAAGTATCGAGTTGTAATTGTTGAGTTGTAAGTAAATAAAAGTGTGATGATCATCATTATTAGAGCATTGTCCCAGTGAGGAAAGGATGATGGAGACTATGATTCCCCCACAAGTCGGGATGAGACTTCGGACTAAAAAAAAGAGGCCATAAAAAGGAGGAAAAGCCCAAATAAAAAAATAAAAAAAGAATGAGAGAAAAAGAGAGAAGGTACAATGCTACTATCCTTTTACCACACTTGTGCTTCAAAGTAGCACCATGATCTTCATGATAGAGAGTCTCCTATGTTGTCACTTTCATATACTAGTGGTAATCTTTCATTATAGAACTTGGCTTGTATATTCCAATGATGGGCTTTCTCAAAATGCCCTAGATCTTCGTGAGCAAGCGAGTTGGATGCACACCCACTTAGTTTCTTTTGTTGAGCTTTCATATGCTTATAGCTCTGCATCCGTTGCATGGCAATCCCTACTCACTCACATTGATATCTATTAATGGGCATCTCCATAGCCCGTTGATACGCCTAGTTGATGTGAGACTATCTTCCCCTTCCTTTTTGTCTTCTCCACAACCACCATTCTATTCCACATATAGTGCTATATCCATGGCTCACGCTCATGTATTGCGTGAAGATTGAAAAAGTTTGAGAATGTCAAAAGTATGAAACAATTGCTTGGCTTGTCATCGGGGTTGTGCATGATTTAAATACTTTGTGTGGTGAATATAGAGCATAGCCAGACTATATGATTTTGTAGGGATAACTTTCTTTGGCCATGTTATTTTGAGAAGACATGATTGCTTTGTTAGTATGCTTAAAGTATTATTGTTTTCATGTCAATATTAAACTTTTGTTTTGAATCTTTCGGATCTGAATATTCATACCACAATTAAGAAGAATTACATTGAAATTATGCCAAGTAGCATTCCACATCAAAACTTCTGTTTTTATCATTTACCTACTCGAGGACGAGCAGGAATTAAACTTGGGGATGCTGATACGTCTCCAACATATCTATAATTTTTTATTGTTCCATGCTATTATATTATCCATCTTGGATGTTTATGGGCTTTATTTTACACTTTTATATTATTTTTGGGACTAACCTATTGACCCAGAGCCCAGTGCCAGTCCCTGTTTTCCCCCTTGTTTCAGTGTTTCAAAGAAAAGGAATATCAAATGGAGTCGAACGGAATGAAACCTTTTGGAGAAGTTATTTTTGGAAGGAAAGCTATCCGAAAGACTTGGAGTGCACGTCAGGAAAGAAACGAGGGAGCCACGAGGTAGGGGGGGCGCGCCCACCCCCCTAGGGCGCGCCCTCCACCCTCGTGGGCCCCTCGTGGCTCCCTTGACGTACTTCTTTCACCTATATATACCAATATACCCAAAAACGATCGGGGAACAGAAGAGATGGGGAGTTCCGCCGCCGCAAAGCCTGTGTAGCCACCAAAAGTCAATCAGGACCCTGTTCCAGTACCCTGCCAGAGGGGGAACCCTCACCGGTGGCCATCTTCATCATCCCGGTACTCTCCATGACGAGGAGGGAGTAGTTCACCCTCGGAGCTGAGGGTATGTACCAGTAGCTATGTGTTTGATCTTTCTCTCTCTCTCTCTCTCTCTCTCTCTCTCTCTCTCTCTCTCTCTCTCTCTCTCTTGTGTTCTTGATTTGGCAAGATCTTGATGTATCGCGAGCTTTGCTATTATAGTTGGATCTTATGTTGCTTCTCCCCTCTACTCTCTTGTAATGGATTGAGTTTTCCCCTTGAAGTAATCTTATCGGATTGAGTCTTTAATGACTTGAGAACACTTGATGTATGTCTTGCCGTGCGTATCTGTGGTGACAATGGGATATCACGTGATTCACTTGATGTATGTTTTGGTGATCAACTTGCGGGTTCCGCCCATGAACTTATGCATAGGGGTTGGCACACGTTTTCGTCTTGATTCTCTGGTAGAAACGTTGGGGAACTCTTTGAGGTTCTATGTGTTGGTTGAATAGATGAATATGAGACTGTGTGATGCATATCGTATAATCATACCCACGGATACTTGAGGTGACATTTGAGTATCTAGGTGACATTAGGGTTTTGGTTGATATGTGTCTTAAGGTGTTATTCTAGTACGAACTCTATGATAGATTGATCCGAAAGAATAACTTTGAGGTGGTTTCGTACCCTACAATAATCTCTTCATTTGTTCTCCGCTATTAGTGATTCTGGAGTGACTCTTTGTTGCATGTTGAGGGATAGTTATATGATCCAATTATGTTATTATTGTTGAGAGAACTTGCACTAGTTAAAGTATGAACCCTAGGCCTTGTTTCCTAGCATTGCAATACCGTTTACGCTCACTCCTATCATTAGTTACCTTGCTGTTTTTATATTTTCAGATTACAAAAACCTATATCTACCATCCATATTGCACTTGTATCACCATCTCTTCGCCGAACTAGTGCACCTATACAATTTACCATTGTATTGGGTGTGTTGGGGACACAAGAAACTCTTTGTTATTTGGTTGCAGGGTTGTTTGAGAGAGCCCATCTTCAACCTACGCCTCCCACGCATTGATAAACCTTAGGTCATCCACTTGAGGGAAATTTGCTACTGTCCTACAAACCTCTGCACTTGGAGGCCCAACAACGTCTACAAGGAGAAGGTTGCGTAGTATACATCAATGACTATAGCAAATTTTCTTGGATCTATCTTCTTAAGAAACGATCCGATGTCTTTCATGTTTTTCTCAATTTCCAAGCTTTGGTTGAACGAAAATTCAATAGAAAAATCATTGCTCTGCAGTCTGACTGGGGAGGAGAGTACGAAAAATAAACTCTTTCTTTCAAAAACTTCGAATCTCTCATCACGTGTCTTGCCCACATGCCCATCAACAGAATAGGTCTGCTAAGCGCAAACACAAGCACATCGCTGAAGTTGGCCTAGAACTTGTAGCTGGCGCCTCCATGCCTCTCAAATTCTAGGATGAGGCATTCCTTGCTTCTGTACACATCATCAATATGTTGCCTAGTCGTGTCATAAACAATGAAACTCCCATGGAAAGACTCCTTCACACAAAACCAGATTACACAACACTTTGTGTCTTTGGGTGTGCATGCTGGTCCAATCTTCGTCCTTACAACAATTGCAAGCTTATGTTTCGATCTAAGCAATGCGTGTTCCTTGGTTACAGCAACCAACATAAAGGTGTTAAGTGCCTTGACATACCTACTGGTCGTGTGTATATTTCCCACGATGTTGTCTTTGACGAAACAAAATTTCCATTCTCTAAGCTTCATCCCAACACCGGTGCACTTCTTCGCCAAGAAATTCTCCTCTTACCACAAAGTCTCACCGGCCTTAATCTAGGGGGAAATAATTCTGATGATCAACTGTTGACTAACTCTCATAACCGTGAGCATGAGCTTTGTGATGATGCAGCAGAAAACGGTGAAAAAACGGTGAAGAAATAGCTCCAAATGTGTCACATTTTATGTGTCCAGTATCGGGGGACAAATCCTCCTCGGGATCAGCAGCGCAGGAGCCCAAAGTCGATCCTCCTCGGGATCGGTGGAACAACAGGACGGCAGGGCTCTGGAGCCCGTGTCGCCCGCCAAGCGTGGCATCAGCGAACTCACATGTGGCACGCGGCGCCCCTCCATCGGCTCGGGAGCGGCCTCAGGCCTGCACCAATCCAGCATGGACACTAGGCCCACTTGGACTCGCTGGTCCTCAAGCGGGCCCTGCCACTATGTGCGGCGGCGGCAACAGCCAAGTCCTCCACCACATGGGCGTGAGACAGGCACGGATCCCGGCGCTGATCCTGCCCTGTCCCTTGGCCTGCGGTCCGGCGCAGATTCGCCTGGGCCCAACCGATCATCACGTCATGATGGGCAGCCTGGCGGGTAGCCTGGCGGAGGATCTTCTGTGCCGCATGCAACTGAACCGGTGGCGTCTGGAGACGCAGAAGATCCCGTTGATCCATCCGAGGATGCCACGGCAGCGCCGACAGGATCCGCCTCGGGATCGCCTCCTTCTCATGTGCCAGCAGGATCTTCTGCGTGTTGGGGAACATAGTAATTTCAAAAAAAAATCCTACGCACACGCAAGATCATGGTGATGCATAGCAACGAGAGGGGGGAGTGTTGTCTACGTACCCTCGTAGACCGTAAGCGGAAGCATTATGACAACGCGGTTGATGTAGTCGTACATCTTCACGATCGACCGATCCTAGCACCGAAGGTACGACACCTCTGCGATCTTCGCACGTTCGGTTCGATGACGTCCCACGAACTCACTATCCAACAGAGTGTCGTGGAAGAGCTTCATCAGCATGACGGCGTGATGACGGTGATGATGGATCTACCGGCGCAGGGCTTTGCCTAAGCACTACGACGATATGACCGAGGTGGATTATGGTGTAGGGGGGCACCGCACACGGCTAAGAGATCAATGATCAACTTGTGTGTCTATGGGGTGCCCCCTCCCCCATATATAAAGGAGTGGACGAGGGGAGGAGGCCAGCCTCCTAGGCGTGCCCCAAGGGGAGTCGTACTCCCATCAGGAGTAGGATTCCACCCTCCCCCTTCCCTAGTTGGATTAGGAGAGAAGGAAGGGGGAGGAAGGAGGAAGGAAAGGGGGGGCGGCCCCGCTCCCAATTCGGATTGGGCTTGGGGGCGCGCGCCCCCTCCTTTGCTCCCTTCTCCTCTCTCCCACTATGGCCAAATAAGGCCCATATACCTCCCGGGGGGGGGGGTTCCGATAACCTCCCGGTGCTCCGGTATATGCCCGATCTCACCCAGAACCATTCCGATGTCCAAATATAGTCGTCCAATATATCAATCTTTATGTCTCGACCATTTCGAGACTCCTCGTCATGTCCGTGATCATATCCGTGACTCCGAACTACCTTCGATACATCAAAACACATAAACTCATAATACCGATCGTCACCGAACGTTAAGCGTGCGGACCCTACGGGTTCGAGAACTATGTAGACATGACCGAGACTCACCTCCGGTCAATAACCAATAGCGGAACCTGGATGCTCATATTGGTTCCTACAAATTCTATGAAGATCTTTATCGGACAAACCGCATAACAACATACGTTGTTCCCTTTGTCATCGGTATGTTACTTGCCCGAGATTCGATCGTCGGTATCTCAATACCGAGTTCAATCTCGTTACCGACAAGTCTCTTTACTCGTTCCATAATGCATCATCCCACAACTAAATCATTAGTCACATCACTTGCAAGGCTTATAGTGATGGTGCATAACGAGAGGGCCTAGAGATACCTCTCCGACAATCGTAGTGAAAAATCATAATCTCGATCGATGCCAACTCAACAAGTACCATCGTAGACACCTGTAGAGCACCTTTATGATCACCCATTTATGTTGTGACATTTGGTAGCACACAAAGTGTTCCTCCGGTATTCGGGAGTTGCATAATCTCATAGTCACAGGAACATGTATAAGTCATGAAGAAAGCAATAGCAATATACTAAACGATCAAGTGCTAAGCTAACGGAATGGGTCAAGTCAATCACATCATTCTCTAATGATGTGATCCCGTTAATCAAATGACAACTCATGTCTATGGTTAGGAAACATAACCATCTTTGATTCAACGAGCTAGTCAAGTAGAGGCATACTAGTGGCACTCTGTTTGTCTATGTATTCACACATGTACTAAGTTTCCGGTTAATACAATTCTAGCATGAATAATAAACATTTATCATGATATAAGGAAATATAAATAACAACTTTATTATTGCCTCTAGGGCATATTTCCTTCACTGCGCTCCCCACAGCTACTGTCATGCGTACACGTCTACAAAAAGGGGTAACTAAACCTGTTAATTACAAACAAGTTGTGCAGTTTGGTTTGGCATGTTCCACAGGTGAACCTAGCACTCCTGAGGAGGCATTCAGCGATACACGGTGGAAGAAGGCCATGGAAGAAGAATACATGCCACTCCGCAAAAATCAAACATGGCATTTGGTTCCCCCACGATGAGGTAAAAATTTGATTGATTGCAAATGGGTTTTCAGAATAAAGAGAAAATCTGATGGAACCATAGATCGCTACAAGGCCAGACTTGTTGCGAAGGGCTTTAAACAACGGTATGGCATAGACTATGAGGACACCTTTAGTCCTGTTGTTAAAGTTTCCACTATTCGCCTTGTGTTGTCTATTGCTGTTTCCAGGGGATGGTGCCTTAGACAGCTAGATGTAAAGAACGCGTTCCTCCATGGTGTTCTGGAAGAGGAAGTATATATGAAGCAACCTCCTGGGTTTGAAAGTAAAAGCAAACCATCCTCTGTATGCAAGCTTGACAAAGCTCTATATGGACTGAAACAGGCTCCCAGGGCATGGTACTCACGACTGAGTCAGAAACTGCAAGCACTTGGTTTTCTTCCTTTAAAATCTGACACATCCTTGTTCATTTACAATAAGTCAAATACCTCCATATTTGTTCTTATTTACGTTGATGATATCATTGTCAAAATTTCATCTGATGAAGCCGTGTCAGGTCTGCTAAAGGATTTGAGTGCTGAGTTTGATCTTAAGGATCTAGGAGATCTACACTTCTTTCTGGGAATTGAAGTAAAAAGACATGGAGACAGGCTGCATCTCTCTCAGGAAAAGTATGCTACTGATATGGTAAGAAGAGTTGGGTTGCAAGGATGTAAGCCTTCACCAACACCACTATGTAGCATAGAAAAACGGTCACTCACTAAGGGAAAACCCTTGAGTCAGGAAGACAGTACCAGATACAGAAGCTTAGTGGGAGCTCTTCCGTACTTGACTTTAACAAGGCATGACATTTCCTTTGCTGTTAACAAAGTATGTCAGTTTCTTCATGCTCCTACCACAACTCATTGGACTGCTGCCAAACGCATAGTGAGATATCTAAAAGATACTATGAACCTTGGTCTTACCTTCAGCAAGTCCTCTTCAACTTTTGTTAGTGCTTTTTCTGATTCTAACTGGGCAGGATGTCCAGATGACAGACGCTCCACTGGTGGTTTTGCAATATTCTTTGGCCCAAATTTAATATCTTGGTGTGCAAAGAAACAAGCCACAATGTCACGATCAAGTACAGAAGCTGAGTATAAAGCACTAGCCAATGCCACAACAGAAATTATATGGGTTCAACCCATGTTGAAAGAGTTTGGCGTGAAGCACACTCAAATTCCATGTCTATGGTGTGATAACCTTGGTGCTACTTATCTATCTGCTAATCCAATTTTTCATGCCAGGAAAAAACCCATTGAGATAGACTTTCACTTTGTTCGAGAAAGGGTAGCTAATAAGCAATTGGAGATTCGTTTTGTGCACTCACGAGATCAGGTTGTAGATGGATTCACAAAATCATTACCTACAAGAAGTCTTGAGGAATTCAAGCGTAATCTCAACTTGACCAAGTTGTGATTAAGGGAGGGTGTCAAACGACGCACATTGCATCGTGTCACCCAGCCTAGCCGGCCTCCTTTCCTTGTACCATAAGACTAGAGATAGGGATAGAGATAGGTAGTTTATATTCTCTGTTATCTTGTGTAACTAGATATCTCTTCCCTCTCTCCCAAGATTGTAATGTCAACTACTTGTACGCTATCCAGGGAGTCGCGCCCCTGGCTATATAACACGCAGGCGTCACCCAGAGCTAGGGTACGACGTTTCCCACAATGCTAATGCAACATACGTACGTAGCTAAGCACATTGTCATCAGAGTGCAAAAAATACACAGCCTACCCTGCCCAAATTTATTTTTGGAAAATATGCTACAAGGGTAGCCATTGGTGGGTGTTTTGTTTTTGTTCAAAACCATATAATACGGTTAGGCCCTAAAATAGGGTTGTCGTTGAAGATACTCTAAAAAGACACCATCTGTAAGAAATGTACATCAGATGTAAGTTTATTTTGTACTGATAAGTTTCAAACACTATTGAGGACAAACTGTTGTTTATAAGTTTCATGGCTATGCAATTGGGAGTGACACTCCTACATTTGATAAAAAAAATTCTGCTACTACTACTAACAGTAAACATAGCCGAGCTACACTCATCGGGAAGCTCCAGGATCATACGCAAAATTTCTCGGCGATCCATCATTCATGCACACGGATATACAACAAACAACATCACGAGAAAAACACATTGTCGCTGCTTCAAAACCCCTCCTCCCTTGTAAATACGTTGTCCACCCAGAAGATGTCCTGCGACCCGAACTGCATGTCCTGCCATAAACACACACGAGACAAGGAGATGAGCCATGAGAAATATACATGCACCGATAAATGAAACGAGCAGTCGGTGCACTTACAGCCGGAAGGGAGATATCTGGAGGCATTCCGAGGTAGGGGTACCCCTGGAGCATCTCCATGTCAAGAGGCAGAGGCTGCCCCTCAGCCTCAGGGTAGGCAGCGTCCGAGGTTGGGCCGCGTGACAGGCGTTCATCCAGGCCAGACAGCGGTGCGTCCTCCATGGCATGCGACGAGCTTCCGGCGAACCAAGAGGCCATAAGGGAGAAACTCGGAGGCGTTCCGGGGTCGGGCAACCCTTGGAGAGCGTCCGCGTCAAGAGGCAGAGGCTGCATCCCAGGGTACGCGGCGTTCGGGGTTGCGCCGCGTGACGGGCATTCATCCGGGCCAGACAGCGTTGCGTACTCCTCCTGCAACAATCATGGGCGGTAACATTAATGGCAGTTAAATTAAGGAGCAATAACTGTTTACAAGGTGACAACACAATACTTTATATTTCAGGAAAAAAGGCATAGGGAGTTCATGAATGCATGTCCTATTCAAGATGCGATTTGGGTTCATGAAAAGCTTGGCGCATAAGCTCAAAGGTTTATTTTCGTAATCAGGCAGTGAAAGAATTAGAAGGCTTGATTATACTCTACTACTCTAAGTTCCTAAGCATGGATCTTTATAAGGACTTAAAAGCTTCTGATGTTTTTGTGAAACTGTTGGATGCACTCTTGCAAGCAGAGAAAATTTTCATGTGTAGCAGAAGCATATTGTTATTTTTCTACAGTATTTTTTTTAAAAGGAGGATAACCCCCTGGTCTCTACATCGAGTTTGTACACTATATAGCATCTGTACTACATGAACCTACAGTTGAGAATAAACTGTTCAAATGGTGGGATCCTAGTATTGCAAGGCATTGTTTCAGGGGCTCCCAATAATTCATCCACAGATCAGTATTTGTAGATCCATACTCTATAATTCTACAAGCCAAAGTATTTTATAACATGGTGCATAAAGTTAGACAAAAGCCTTCACAAAGTTGATGACAGTTTCATTGGTCAATGAAGATTTACCTGATTCTGCTCGGTTCTAGATGGGCTACTGTTTGGGGGACGAGGCTGCGGAGGGTATGCCATTGGGGTTGTAGGATCGATTTCCCAGCAAATGAATAACACTCTTCATTAACAGGGCACGTTACAGGCTGCCCAGCTTTCTTTGACTGATAAAAGACTTTGGAAACAACAAGCTCCCCGTGCTTTTCATCTTGATCTACCCCAAGGTGATACTGATGCATCGTCCAATTAGTTCTTTTGCCTTTCCTAGAACGCATGGAAAGAACCAATATTTTCTTCCACCCTTTTATGACACCATTATTATCAAAGATATGTTTGGATTTTCCAGTTTTGTGCCATCTGAAATGCTCATCACAAACAGCGTGGTCACTGTTGCTAATCTTGCGACGCTTGCGCTGGCCAACATCGTACGCATTTGATATTTTGTGGAAGAAATGATTGTTTCTCCCATCCATCTTGGTACTTGCAAGGGTATATGAGTTAACTAACGAATAATTACTCTGAATACTCTGAGCTAGCTATTTAATTCAGAAGGCCCTGATAATAACAAGTCTAAAATAAGAATCATGTACCAGGGAGATTTTCCGGATGTGTATAGCAGATTCCTTCGGCCTCCTCTATGGTTGGAATAAAATCATCTATTAGGTCATGGGACGGTGCCCTGCCAACCTTTCCTTCTAAATGTTCAAGCAATTCGAGATCAGTTGGATCAAATTTAACACCTGCAGGGAGTCCTGGCCACAATGATAAAACCTGCAATACAAGGCATGAAGTGCAACCACAAGATTCCCAAAAATCACTATTCTTTACAGCTTCAACCAAGACACAAAGAAAAAGCTATGATACCACTATTTAGGAACAAAGGGTCGTGTATTCTTGTTGCGATGGTGTGTGTTAGTAATAAATGGAACCGGAAATCGGGAGGGAGGAGGGGTATACAACAGAAAAAAGGTGACGTTGGGGTTGTGCCAAATATTATGTACAATGTAGGTTATATTTGGACTTTGAGTCGTACTGTGTGTATGTTGACATGGTATGGAGTCGTGTCCTAGTATGACACTTGTATCCTATGCTTCCTATATAACGTGGGCTAGACACATAATGTAATTTGTGCCAACATAATAGCACATGCACGCAGGGAGAGTCGCCAGCATGTGTCGACCCCCGGGCGTTCGGGGTGCAGTATTGTTGTGGTATCAACGGGGAGGAGTGCCCGTAGTCATGCCCTGGGGATTAGCCGATGTTTGGTGAACCTCATTAACAAATCTTGTTGTCGTGACTCATGTGATTATTTTAACAGGTTGTGAGGATTCACTCGAATGGTAGAATGACCTTATTTTAATGGTTGGAAACTACTCCCTCCGTCCCATAATGTAAGACGTTTTTTGACACTACACTCGTGTCAAAAAATGTCTTACATTATGGGACGGAGGGAGTAGAAGAGAACCTAGCATAAAAGTAAATGCAATAGTCGAATAGTTAATGGTACTTACATCACTATTATCAATGCAGTATTTGCAGTTTGGGCACTCAAACTGGCTAGGTGGGGGTGAGTTGGGTTTCTTATCACCGCAACAATTGTCGTGACCAATGACCTGATGAAACTGCGAGATAAATCTATATTAGTAATTGTCTTTTGATGCCTAACAGGTAACAAATTTAACTAACAAAACATGATAAATGTAGAAACTAAGCTAAATGGAAATATTTGGAAGAATGTTTACACAGACAGACATCTATCTCAATTCTACATTCAGTCATAGGATATTAACTGCCATAAACATATTTAAAGCCAACTAATCAAGGATATTCATGTTCTCTAACTCGGAGAAAAATCGTAGGAATGAAGATAATTAATTGTGTATTAATTATGATAAATTTGATAGATCAACACTTGTTTGCGGATCTTTTGCCTTGCATTGCTATTTTGAAGGTATTTAGCTAGAGCCAATTGTAGCGACCCGACCTCAGACGGTCAAGCCTCGTATCTCGTGCCATCCTCGGATCAAGATCTTTGGCACACACAACATCAATGTATATATCAAAGTGCAATCACATGTATAAATAACGTAAAACTGATATACACCTCAATAGTCTCAGCCGAAACAAGTAATCGGGTGTGGAGTCCCATCAACGCCATCGGCAGGTTGAGTGTAGACCGTAACCTCAGTATCGTAACTCTTACTGTCGAGGAAATATCTGCAACATGATACGTTGCAGCCATGTAGGTCAAGACATTGAATGTACCGGCAAGATCACAATAAGAGAAAACAGATGATAAACTATACTATATGCAGATGGCTTTGTGGCTCAGATTCGAGTTTTGTTTATGTAAAAGCTGATTTATTTTCCCTACATCAAAGGAATAACTGAGTCTGTACTATGGAGTTTTCTATCATGACATGGTTCCGCCAACCGATGTCTCATAGCCCAAAATCATCATATGTTGCCCACAATTAAGTTATCAATCCGTGTTGAGAGTTCCGAGATAGATCCAAGTCCGAGGCTCAAATTGTCCGTAGAATCGGGACACGGCTAATCGATTAGGTTTAAACCCTCTGCAGAGGTTTGTACACTTTACCCGCAAGATTCGATCCTCTCTTTACGCTCTCGCACTTCGTGGTGTTTGAGAACAAGATGACCAAACATGGTCTTCCAAGATTTCCTCGACCACCGTCCGGTACTCAACCCATCCTACCGTAGTTCTACATCTGCTTACCGTCCCCAGCTAGAGTCACAACTAAGGTCAACCAAGCCAGAGCCCATAATGACTTGCGGTTGCAGGTAAGCTTCCGGCGTGAAGTATTCTTCCGTCTCTTTGAGTCTGGGTGAAGCTTTCCGCAAGATGTCATGGCGCTTCTCCATGCATCCCGCCAACCACCGGTTTCTCCAGGTGCGCGTCAACCGTCCTTCACCCAAAGAGTGTGTATTGAATTCTTGTCTTGAGTCTTGAAGTCTTGAGGCCTTGAAGATGCAGTCCTTGCAGATTCCGTCATGGAGTTGTCGTCATTGACGTAGAGACTCCATTCTCACACCACTCCCGAGTACTCATACCAAACCCCGTCTACTATAGCGTAGCATTACAATAAATAACGTCCCGGGCTTGGTAACAGGAATGATGGGTTCCTACCTCATGCATACTACTCAACTACAAGGATTCAATAACACTACTGAGGGGTGGTTGCAACGGTGCCACTATATGCAATAAAACATAGGTATGAAAGCATGGTCAAAGTGAACTTGCCTTGTTGACGATCTTTGAAAACTAGGGACTCGTGGTAGCAAACTTCGCACTCCGGAAATTCTACCGAGACAAACAATAATCACCATAAGCATATAGCATAGGATCACATAACACAATGGCATAGCAATAGCAACATAACACACCAAGACAACCAAATCAAAATCCAAAGGGAAAACTCAAAGAAAACCAACTCAAATTCCCTACTTCAAACAATAACTAGAATAGTTTTATATAACGAAATTTTCTTAACATAACCTAATCATGGTTTTATGTTAACTAAACAGAAAATATTTCATTAAGCAACTAGGAGCAAAAAGAATTAATTTAAAAGCTATTATAAAACTCCTATTAGGCCTAATCCAATTTCTATTAAGAAAATAAAATAAAACTTTTATTTATTATAAATAAAAGTTCATCCTATTAAGTGGCAGAAACTATCCTAGAATAATCAATCACATGTTAAAAATAAATTTATTTACTAATTAAAATAATAGGAAAACAATAGCTAGTTAATTAATTAGGATTAACAAGATTCTGTTTAAAACTAATTTTTATTTATAAATCCTAAAATACCCAAATTAATTCCTATGGTTTGGCAATGTCAAAATAAAGTTGGGACAAAAAGAATCATCCAAAAATAATTTTTCTAACTCAAGTTATAGCAGATTTACTATTCTGACTAAAACTAAATTAAAGCAATTTTAATTAATTTTAACATAGCTAAATATATATTCTACAGAAACTATAGAAAATTTTCAAACCAACAAAAAAAGAATCACCTAAAAATATTAAACCGAAAAAAAGATATGAATTTTTCAAAACAGAAACTATTCTGTTAAAACAGAAAACAGAAATAAAAGAAAAAGGGCCTAATGGGCCTATACTACGCACTGTGCGTAAAATAACCTAAACGGGCCCTAGGGTTAAACTAAAACGGGCCGGCTAAATAGAAATAAACCTAACTAAAATAAACCGTAAACTAAACCGGTCGGTCCGGTTTATTTTAAAGAGATACCCCTTCGGGTGATCTAATCTGGACGCTCATCACGCACGGACGGGGAGGAAGTTCGGTGGCTTACGGAGCTCGGCGGCGGCGGCGGCGGCGGCGACGACGAGTGTGCCGAGGGCTCCGGCATCGGGAGGTCGGGAGTGGCCTGGGGTGCGGGGAGCCTGGGAGCGTCTGGTGGAGTCGGGGGAGATCGGGAGTGGCTAGGGCGGCGACGGCGACGAGAATGGCGGCGGCGGTGACTCGGGTCTCCGGTGAGCTCGTGCGATAGGAGGAGGAGGTACGGCGACGGGCTAGGGGGGGGGGAATGGGGTGCGGAGGCCCGGCTTAAATAGGCTGGGGCCTCGGCCTTGCTTCGGAGGGCGATCGGGGGCGGATCGACATCCCGGATCCCACGGGATCCGGCGATCGGCGGCGGTGGCGAGTGGCGTGGGGCGGAGGTTGAAGAAAGGGGGCGGGGCCACCTGCCAGAGAGAGAGGGAGGGGTGCGGGTCGAGCGGGCGACCGAGCCCAAGGGGTTTCAGGCGAGGGGTGGTGCGGTCGGTCATTGGGCTGGCTTCAGGCCTCGCTCGGTGGCCAGTGGGCTGGCCGGCCAGGCAGCTGGTGGGGGTTTTAGTGGCTGGGGGGCAGGGGGCTGGTGGCGCTGGGGGGGTTTTTTTTTTTTAAACAAAACAGAAATAGAACAAAATCTATAAATATTTTATATAGGACATATATATACCAAAATGATCGGGGAATATTCCTATCATTTGAACATTTTCCAAAGGCAAAATCCAAACTTTATAAAATTCATTTTTTCAAATTCAAATAAAATTTAGATTTGAATCCAAAACTTTTGGCATTGTTTTCCTCTGATATTTTTTGGAGTGTCATGTTTACTCCTCTCATACTTTTGATCAAGTATTTATCAGACATAGTTTTTTTGATATGATTCCCACTTGCCAGAGTTTGAATTCAATTTTCAAAACTCAAATTTGAAAGAGGGTTTCAAGGCACTTTCAAATGACTTTCAACTTGATACTTTTTAACTTCCAACTCATATTTCATATAATTGAAGAAGTCATTTTATCTTCCCTCATGAAAATCATTGAGTTGCATAAAGCTTTGAATTTGAAATATTCCCAGATGAAATTCAAAACTTTTCCAAAACCCTTTTCATTTCAAATGGAAGAAGTCATTTCCTCTTCACTCTAGGGTTTGGTGTTGGAATGAACTTGAATTCATTGGGATCCAAAAAGACAAAGGGGAAAGTTTGGGAAAGTCATTTCATTCCCTCTCATTAAACTTTCAAAAGTCTCAAATTCCACTCCATTTCACTCAATCAATCAAAACAACAATCAGACAACAAGCATAGTCATTTATTTAATATAACATTCCAAAATTTCAAATTTTGGGTTGTTACAAACCTACCACACTTAAAATGAATCTCGTCCTCGAGATTCGAAGAGACTAGCAAGAAAAGGTTAGGGTTGGGGGTCTTCTAGTAAATATTTTGGTTGGTAAGGTCAGAGATGCTACCATACTTAAAAACAAGGTCATGGTTCCAATAAACTCAGATACTTCCTCTGGAGTGTTGACAATGTATGTCTCTTCACATATCATACGATAGCTCCTCTGTCAGAAACATAGAGTTTTCCTCAGAATCTTGGGTCGGTTCGTCAAAGTTGTGGTTCGTCCGAGACTGGATCTTCTTAGCTGATAGGTCCGTGTCCATTCTAGACAACTATCGAAATACTCATGGTGGTCTACAATTTATGGTTTCTCCTGTAGAAAACGGGTCTGGGTTGAACCTCACCGTATAACCTACGATTGGCATCAGTTGCCTGTAAAGGGGTTCCATCGTCCTACCATTCTATGGTTTTTTTTGGCTTATTGCGTCGACACTCTTCAAAGGTTTTCAAGTCTCTCTGATTTTCCATCAACATATGATAGTTCATGGTAGAAGTCTTCGGTATGGGGGCCAATCCATCCCGTACTTGAATCATTACCACATACGTAAACAGTGAATCACGTATTCTAACACTTGGGCATACTCACAAGCATTGCAGAATTTCTCTTGTTCTCGAACTGGTTTCGAGTAAATCCATGGTTTCTGCAAGCCAAACAAAACATCTATCGTTACTTCACCACTCTCAGGTTTTTGCGTAACCTCCTACGAAACGTATGCTGATTGGGCTGCTGATTCCTCCAATTTATTCCTTTATCAAGGTTACATCGGTTCCTTTTCAAAATCCTGGGCTTGTGGGTTATGGCCCACTTCAGCACTAGTGCAGCTTTAACTCATCCTTGGAGTAACTCTCATATTACACCTCCTTTAAATCCAGTAGTACTCTATTTCTTCATACCATCATATCAAAAGCACAACTCCAACTTATTTTGTCCGGCTTCCTTCTATGGACCGTCATGAATAACACATTTCTTTCTTCATTGATCCTGTGGTTTTACGGAGTACTACGACACCAAAGAAAAATGCACTAACTTATCCATAAATCTCTTTATTATCATATCAACCTTTTATTACATCCTTAATCATTTTTCGTGAATCCAAATTCCAAAAAGTTTATTACAAATGCTGCCACCCACATGGTTCGGTATGGTCAGACATTACTTCCAACTTTATTCATTTTTCCTCCTTGAGGATTCTTCAGTCCCACTGGAATTGTGCGACATGTGCCTTGAATTTTTCAATCTTCTATTTCATCGTGGTGGCCTTGAGCTTCACCTCCATCATCTCTGTATGCACTTCGCTTAGGTATTCCCGAGTATAACGGAGTCTTGCTTCAAGTATTTCTCGATCGGCGTATGGCTTCCATGGCTGCTTCACGAACAGCATCGAAGAAAGTTGCTTGTGGCACACGTGAAATGAAAAAGTACTGCCCCATCATCTTTGGGCAAACTCCTTTCAAATGGTGGAGGTGTACCTCCACATACCAAAGTTCCACTCCCTTTGCATGAAGGGTAGCCTTTGTAGACTGCATCTCCTTCAAGGTGAATATGCTTCATCATGTCCTTCAGATCTTCGGTAATCATGATCACTTGTCGTGGTCATGATGGTTTCCTGACCTTTAAGGAAAGACTCGTAAAGTGTCGCCATCTGCAGTTTGTGAAACAGAAATGATGCTCGAATAAGGTACTTATCTCACAGGGCACACATGCATATCATCCAAACAAAACTTCAAACTCAATTTCCAATTTCCTGTTTATGCATCACAACTCACTTTCTTCCATGTTCATCCGAATATTAATATCCAAGATAAAAGATGACAACTCCTTAAAGTCTTTCAGCATGTGACATTACAACTTTATTGAGTCATGAACTATTACAATCTCTGAGTAATCTATTACATAACTCAACTCATCGAGCTCATGAAAATGAAATTGCTTTCTACCACTCTTATTATCCATATCAAAATTCCAACTACTCAACTCCAGCTTTCATCTTGTCGGGACATTTAATAGCATAATGTCCTGCCTCCTTGCAGCGAAAACAAATGACTTCCGACATGTCTCGGGGCTTCTTTGTGATTATGCGGGCTCCTTGGATTCTTGGCTTCTTTTCTGGACATTTACTAGCGTAATGACCTAAATCCTTGCACTTGTAACAAGTGATATGACTTAGGTCCTTCTCTGTAAAAATTGCGTTGTTCTCGGGTTGCCTTCTTTTTCTCTTCCTGGATTTCTCTGTAGTGATCAGAGTTTCTATCTCCCGAGGGTCAAACTTCGCTTCTGCTGTCGGGAAATATCCCAGATACTCTTTTCTTCCCTTGGGGCAATACTGTGAAAAATGTCCTTCTTCTCCACATGAATAGCAGGCATTGGAGTAAAATCTGTTGAGGCCTTCACCATCAAGGTCTTCAACACTTTCATTCATCACTGGTTCTTTCCTAACTTCTCGGAGAGCTTCTTTCATTCCTCCTTCCTGCTCCTGAATAGTTTGTTGCACCATGGGGTAAATGTGACACTGAGTCGGGTAGTGGGTGGTTCCTTCACACAGGAAACAAGTCACCTGACTAGTTGGGCATTCCTTAGCTGGGTGTTCCTCCTCACAATGAGGGCATCCATCCTTGTGTTCCTACTGGGTGTGTCCTATTTCTCCGCAAATCTTGCAGGCACAAGGTCTCGGGTTATCATAGTGCTTCCGGATGAGACGTGATCTCAACAGGTCTTCTTGAATTCCTCCCAAGTTCTTGCTCCATTAAATCCTGTATGGCTTGATGCATGTTCCACCAGTTGCGTAACTTTCTGTAAAATCTTGAAGCATATTGGACCTCATACTTCCTTGAAACCAAATTGCTCCCAAAATGTTTTTCCATGCTCTGCATCCATAGCTCTGCCTCGGGCTGAGTCTTCGGTCCAGAAAATATCAGTCCAACTTCTTTCATCATCTATGGGGTTCAAAAGTTTTGGGATGAGATATGAGAGAGGTGGGGAGGGATATACACACAATACAAACAATAGTTTTTTTTTGAAGAAACATGTTTTACTTTGTGGCTGTCGGAAAACATCAAACAAATGACAGCTCACAATTTGTCGCATCTAACGTAAGTATGTAACAGGGGTTTGGTCTTCTAAAGGTCAAATAATTCTTCAGATCCTTCAAGTCTTCGGAGTCTTCAACTGTTGTAGCTCCTAATACATGGTGAAATCCTCTTTACTTGTAAGAGGTCATCAGTTCTCCGATATCTTTCTTGGAGTGGCTTCAGTTGATCCTTCATGTGGTCAAAAGGGAAAAGGGGTATATTCTAACTATTTGAGATGGATGTGTCTATTTGATAAAATCTGAAAAGATGAGAAGTAAGAGTCTTTTTTGAAAATAAAGTTTTAGAAATTTCCTGTCCTAGGGCTTTCCGGTTTCTAGGGTCACGTCCTCACACCAACATGTGCTCGATACCATATCATGAAGCGACCCGACCTCGACGGTCAAGCCTCGTGTATCCGTGCCATCCACGGATCAAGATCTTTGCACACACGGACATCAATGTATATATCAAAGTGCAATCACATGCATAAATAACGAAACTGATATATACCTCAATAGTCTCAGCGAAACAAGTAATCGGTGTGGAGTCCCATCAACGCCATCGGCAAGTTGAGTGTAGACCGTAACCTGTATCGTAACTCTTACTGTCGAGGAAATATCTGCAACATGATACGTTGCAGCCGTGTAGGTCGAGACATTGAATGTACCGCAAGATCACAATAAGAGAAAACAGATGATAAACTATACTATATGCGGTATGGCTTTGTGGCTCAGATTCGAGTTTTGTTTGCGTAAAAGCTGATTTATTTTCCCTACATCAAAGGAATAAATGGAGTCTGTACTATGGAGTTTTCTATCATGACATGGTTCCGCCAACCGATGTCTCATAGCCCAAAATCATCATATGTTGCCCACAATTAAGTTATCAATCCGGTGTTGAGAGTTCCAGATAGATCCAAGTCCAGAGGCTCAAATTGTCCGTAATCGGGACACGGCTAATCGATTAGGTTTAAACCCTCTGCAGAGGTTTGTACACTCTACCCGCAAGATTCGATCCTCACTTTACGTTCTCGCACTTCGAGGTGTTTGAGAACAAGATGACCAAACATGGTCTTCCAAGAGTTCCTCGACCACCGTCCGGTACTCAACCCATCCTACCGTAGTTCTACATCTGCTAGTACCGTCCCAGCCAGAGTCACAACTAAGGTCAACCAAGCCAGAGCCCATAATGACTTGCGGTTGCACGTAAGCTTCCGGCGTGAAGTATTCTTTCGTCTCTTTGAGTCCAGGTGAAGCTTTCCATAAGATGTCATGGCGCTTCTCCATGCATCCCGCCAACCACTGGTTTCTCCAGGTGCCCACAACCGCCCTTCACCCAAAGAGTGTGTATTGAATTCTTGTCTTGAGTCTTAAAGTCTTGAGGCCTTGAAGATGCAGTCCTTGCAGATTCCATCATGGAGTTGTCGTCATTGGCGAGAGACTCCATTCTCACACCACTCCAGTACTCATACCAAACCCGCCTACTATAGCGTAGCATTACAATAAATAACGTCCCGGCTTGGTAACAGGAATGATGGGTTCCTACCTCATGCATACTACTCAACTACAAGGATTCAATAACACTACTGAGGGGTGGTTGCAAAGGTGCCACTATATGCAATAAAACATAGGTATGAAAGCATGGTCAAAGTGAACTTGCCTTGTTGACGATCTTTGAAAACTAGGGACTCGTGGTAGCAAACTTCGCACTCCGGAAATTCTACCGAGACAAACAATAATCACCATAAGCATATAGCATAGGATCACATAACACAATGGCATAGCAATAGCAACATAACACACCAAAACAACCAAATCAAAATCCAAAGGGAAAACTCAAAGAAAACCAACTCAAATTCCCTACTTCAAACAATAACTAGAATAGTTTTATATAACGAAATTTTCTTAACATAACCTAATCATGGTTTTATGTTAACTAAACAGAAAATATTTCATTAAGCAACTAGGAGCAAAAAGAATTAATTTAAAAGCTATTATAAAACTCCTATTAGGCCTAATCCAATTTCTATTAAGAAAATAAAATAAAACTTTTATTTATTATAAATAAAAGTTCATCCTATTAAGTGGCAGAAACTATCCTAGAATAATCAATCACATGTTAAAATAAATTTATTTACTAATTAAAATAATAGGAAAACAATAGCTAGTTAATTAATTAGGATTAACAAGATTCTGTTTAAAACTAATTTTTATTTATAAATCCTAAAATACCCAAATTAATTCCTATGGTTTGGCAATGTCAAAATAAAGTTGGGACAAAAAGAATCATCCAAAATAATTTTTCTAACTCAAGTTATAGCAGATTTACTATTCTGACTAAAACTAAATTAAAGCAATTTTATTTAATTTTAACATAGCTAAATATATGTTCTACAGAAACTATAGAAAATTTTCAAACCAACAAAAAAGAATCACCTAAAAATATTAAACCGAAAAAAGATATGAATTTTTCAAAATGTAAACTATTCATTAAAACGAGAAAACAGAAATAAAAGAAAAAGGGCCTAATGGGCCTATACTACGCACTGTGCGTAAAATAACCTAAACGGGCCCTAGGGTTAAACTAAAACGGGCCGGCTAAATAGAAATAAACCTAACTAAAATAAACCGTAAACTAAACCGGGCGGTCCGGTTTATTTTAAAAGAGATACCCCTTCGGGGGTGATCTAATCTGGACCGTTCATCATGCATCGGACGGGGGAGGGAAGTTCCGGTGGCTTATCGGAGCTCGGCGGCGGCGGCGGACGAGTGTGCCTTAGGGCTCCGGGCGTCGGGAGGTCGGGAGTGGCCTGGGGTGCGGGGAGCTCGGGAGCGTCTGGTGGAGTCGGGGAGATCGGGAGTGGCTAGGGCGGCGACAATGACGAGAATGGCGGCGGCGGCGACTCAGGTCTCCGTGAGCTCGTCGAGAGAGGAGGAGGTCCGCGACGGCTAGGGGGAATGGGGTGCGGAGGCCCGGCTTAAATAGGCTGGGGCCTCGGCCTTGCTTCGGAGGGCGATCGGGGGCGGATCGACATCCCGGATCCCACAAGATCCGGCGATCGGCGGCGTTGGCAAGTGGCGTGGGGCGGAGGTTGAAGAAAGGGGGGCGGGGCCACCTGCCAGAGAGAGAGGGAGGGGTGCGGGTCGAGCGGGCGACCGAGCCCAAGGGGTTTCGGGCGAGGGGGTGGTGCGGTCGGTCGCTGGTCTGGCTTCTGGGCCGGCTCGGCTGGCAGTGGGCCCAGGGCCAGGCCAGCTGGTGGGGGTTTTAGTATTTGCCGGGCAGGGGGTTGGCCGGGCGCTGGGAGGGGGGTTTTTTATTTTTTAAACAAAAACAGAAATAGAACAAAATCTATAAATATTTTATATAGGACATATATATACCAAAATGATCAGGGGAATATTCCCTATCATTTGAACATTTTTCCAAAGGCAAAATCCAAACTTTATAAAAATTCATTTTTTTCAAATTCAAATAAAATTCAGATTTGAATCCAAAACTTTTGGCATTGTTTTCCTCTGATATTTTTTTGGAGTGTCATGTTTACTCCTCTCATACTTTTGATCAAGTATTTATCAGACATAGTTTTTTTGATATGATTCCCACTTGCCAGAGTTTGAATTCAATTTTCAAAACTCAAATTTGAAAGAGGGTTTCAAGGCACTTTCAAATGACTTTCAACTTGATACTTTTTAACTTCCAACTCATATTTCATATAATTGAAGAAGTCATTTTATCTTCCCTCATGAAAATCATTGAGTTGCATAAAGCTTTGAATTTGAAATATTCCCAGATGAAATTCAAAACTTTTCCAAAACCCTTTTCATTTCAAATGGAAGAAGTCATTTCCTCTTCACTCTAGGGTTTGGTGTTGGAATGAACTTGAATTCATTGGGATCCAAAAAGACAAAGGGGAAAGTTTGGGAAAGTCATTTCATTCCCTCTCATTAAACTTTCAAAAGTCTCAAATTCCACTCAATTTCACTCAATCAATCAAAACAACAATCAGACAACAAGCATAGTCATTTATTTAATATAACATTCCAAAATTTCAAATTTTGGGATGTTACACCAATATAGATCGATCTATGTTTCATGCTCTGCTTCAGAAGAAATAAGAGAGTGATGCAGAGCAAGCCCATTGATCTGCATAGCCAATGATTTAAACAACAAGCACTCGGTGACAACATATCGAATAAGTTAATCCTGAATCTGCAAACAGAAACCTGAATGCCGCCAACTGTTTGCAGCGAGAAGCAGTGGGATCTATGACACTCCCGTTAAACCTGCAGCAAACAGAAACTTGAACAAGTTAAATCCTGAATCAGCAAACATTAAACAGCGACGCTAAGCAGAAGAGTTGTGAATAAGTTTTCACTGGTAAAAAGAGATAGAGGGGCCAACAGCGAACATGTTCAAGATGGCACAAAGAAACGTCGATGATCCAACAGCACGAATCTGCAATCTTCGTGACAGACAGCTGCGACCAGATCAGTCTCCACTAAACAGAATGGAGCGGGACGGAACATAACCCTTGTCTGCTTCCTCCTCCACCACCACCTCAAGCAGATCGATCATGAAACCCCTACACCACCGCCGCTGCAGCGACGAGCATAACAGGGCCGGATTCACGACGGTGGCGCGGAGGCGCTACCCTTCTCTGCTTCCGTCTCTTTTTTTTTCCCGAAAACTTCACTCCTTCCTTCGAGAGGAAGGCCCCTCCTCCGCCATCGCAGTCCCAAAAAGAAAAAACCGCATCGTCACTGTAACGACGAGGGAAACCTGGCCGGAATCATGTCGGCGGCGTCACACTGGGCTGCTCTGCTCTCTGACGATCTCGCACTCGTCGCTCCCTCAGACTGACATCTCCTCTGCTACGCGCTCAAGCTAAGGCAATCAGCACCTTATGTTTTTTGAAGCAAAGTCTCTGTCATCTGAGGAGCTGCTAACAATAGATCGAGATGGCGACTCCCCGGGCGACCATGGCGGTGACCGCTGCGGCGCGTCCTCCCGCGGCGGCGGCCCGGGCGGCTGTCGGCGGCCGTTTCTGGGCCCTGCTGGCATCTGACGACGAGGATGCCGACGGGGACGGAGAAGATCCGGGGGGTACACCGCCGTCGCCTACTCCATCGGATTTGATCTGTGATTTCTTTCATGCAGGTTATGACGAAGAAGAGGTAGCCACAACCGTGGACAAGGTCCTGCCGGTGGAGGATCCGGCACGGATTGGGCTACATCCGGACGAGAGGAAGGAGATGCTGCGGCGTGTCGTTCACCGGAGAACGGTAGCGACGGCGGTCCGGCCGTGGAAGGGCCCGTTACCTAAGGTACAACTCCCAAATCTCACGCTTTTCGACTTGATTCATCCGGACTCATGGACAGTGGTGAAGAAGAGGAGGCCGGTTCGCTGGTCGAGGGCCGGATCGTTGCCGGCGGCGGCGGCTGCTGCGCAGACGAGGACGTCGGCCGGGATCCGAGCGCTTCGACGCGACCGTTTGAACGAGATGTTGGGCCGAGTTGGGCCGGCATCTTCGGTTTCTCACGCGCGGCTTGGTGGGCCGGTCATAGCTGGGTATGAGGCCCAGACTATATCGGATACCACTTGTATCGATACGAACGCTGCATGCACGGAAGGGACCGTGCTTTGCCGACCGAACGAGATCGTTTTTCGCCCTAGGGTTCGCCGGAACGGGACGCCGGTGTTCCCTCCGTGCGGCCCTGGCCGTGCTCGTCGGATCCTTCCCCTTGGTGTAATGGCTGGCCGAGGGACGGGAGGGCCGCCGGCGTCGAAACCCCATGTGGCTGCGGCCAGGGACGGGCCAACGCCAGCCGCCCGCCGCTGCAGTGCTTTGGCGAAGTCGCCGCGCTGCGTCTGGCGTGGCTGCTGGTGGTTTGGCTTTAGCCGGTGCCGGGCGAGGCGCCGTTGCTCCTATCGCTACGGGGCACCGTGCAGGCAACTTTGGGCCGCGGCCGCCTATGCCAGCGGCGGCCAAGCAGCATGTACTGCCGGCGGGAAGGGGTGGTTCCGGTGGTGACCTGGTTGTAGCCGGCACTGGGCGGGGCGCGGCCACTGGACCCCGTCCGACGGGGCCATCGCCTCCTCAGGCTGCTGCCATGGGGCGGGGCGGTGGGTCTGGCCCCAGACCAGTGGTGCGGTTCCTGCTGCTGGTCCGCCTAAGACCGCGCCTCCACCGCACTACGTCGCGAGGCCAGCGACGAACCGTTCGGTACCAACGCTGACGCGGCATAATTCGACAGCTAGAGATCACTTTGAGCCGCCCCGAGGTCAGTGGGGGATGATGGTGTTGATGCATATGGAGAAGGAAAGCACCGGGGTTCCTCGTCTACAGGTGGCGGCCGAGGCTATGCCTGGCAGAGTGACGGGTCGGCTGAGAGACCGTTTCTCGGGCCTCCTGGGGGCTTTGTCGAGGGGGCCTCCGGCCCGGATCACCGCCAGAGAGGTGGCTACCGTGGACATCGGGGTGGTCGGGGTGGTGGCCGTGGGAGGTTTCGTAGGCAGCCTCCGCCCCCGGCTGCTGTTGACCATGCGACTACCGCTGTTGTGACAGATAACGTTCAGTCTTCTGATCTTACTAGTCAGGCGATGGATGTGGTAACAGCCCTGGCCAATGTTGAGGTTCCTGTGCCTGGGGTTGTGGCTGAGGCGTCTGACAAGTCTGATTCTGAGAGGGCGGCCAAGTGGGCGCGCAGCAAGGAAAGGATGCTCTGTTACCGGTGTGGTGAGAAGGGCCATTTTATTGCAGAGTGCGTGGCTGAGCTGTGTGACTCGTGTGGCAAGCCAGCACATACTTCGGGAGAGTGCCCACTTTTGCGTGACCAGGCTCCTGCTCTGACTATGTATGGACTATATTGTGCGGAGCTGTTGTTTTTTGAGTCCCCGGTCGCGAGGGAGATTCCAGAGGAGACACAGTGCTTGACTACCGGGATTGTGAAAGCAACCCAGGGCGAGGTGACTGAGGCTCAGATTATCCGGAGGCTTCAGGAGTTGGCACCAGGTGATTTCCAGTGGGAGCTGGTCAGCCTCGAAGCTAATGTCTTCAAGGTGGATTTCCCTTCTGTGGAGGATCTGCAGAAACTGCTGAGCTTTGGCTTGTGTAGAGTTCCTGGTACTAAGTGTATTTTGGAGTTTCACGAGTGGACAAAGGTGGAGCCTAAAGGAAAGCCGCTTACGCAGGTCTGGTTGAGGTTTTCTGGGGCCCCATCTAAGCCTTTGCAGGATGTTCGAGTTGTGGCCAGTATGGGTATCATGGTTGGGAAGACGGAGAGAGTGGATATGGCTTTCACTCGTGCTCATGGAGTTGCTCGGATCTTGGTGAGTGTTCTGAATGTTGATTTCGTGCCTGATGTGGTCCACTGGACATATAGGGGAGAGGTTTTCCCGCTCGATATAGAGTTTGAGGACACTGAGATGTTTGCTGAGGAGGTTAATGGGGATGATGTTGATATGCACGAGAGTGATGGCGGTGCAGGAGCCAAGGGGGCACCGGCCGAGTCCGCTCGAGAGGGGTCGACCGGGTCTCGCCCAGATGCTCAGTTGCCTGGGGAAGGGACCGGAGTTGAGCCGGCACCCGCAACATCTGTGCCTAAGATGTCGTTGCGATTCGGGTCTTTTGAGCCTGCTTCTGCGCCTCTCAGACTTTGGAGTGATCGGGTGGAGACTGATGATGTGTTTGAGCACACGCTTCCTTCGTTGGACTTTGAGGGGGCTGCAGCTCGGGAAGTGGAGCCGGAGGTCGCTTCTATTTCCCTTGCTTCACCGGTTGTCGTGGCTCCGGTGATGTCGTCTTCGTTCGAGTTGGACCTTGGGGGAGGGGGGTCATGGCAGGTGGCCTTGACCTCTCCACCCTCTGTACCGACGCCGGTGACGCCGGTTGCGTCGGGGTCGCCCAGCGCTGGGGCCCGAGGCAGGCGGCCTCGGCTCTCCCTCCTCAGGGCCTGGTGGTGGCACCCGCATCTCCCGAGGTGCTGGGAGAGGGGGGGTTGGGGCAGGTGGCCCTAGATCTCCCTTCCTCGTCTGCGGTCAGGAGGACCGCGCCTCCTGCGACTTCGGCGCCTCACTCTGAGCCGGTGGGTGGGGCAGGAGGAGGGAGCGGGCAGGTGGCCCCAGCTGTCCTGTCTCTTGTCCTACCCGCGGGGCACTTGTCCGAGGGCCTTGGGAGCCCGCAGCCGCCTCCTCTGTTCACTAGAGAGGAGGTTGTTGCCTTTGGCGGGATCCCGGACCCGGTCTTGATGGGGAGACGGATGAGTGCTCGCGTTCAGGACCTTCCAGAGGTGGATGATATGCAGCAACGGTGCGCTATGAGGGCGGCCAAGCTTCACGATGCTGCGATATCTTCTGGTATGTCCGTCAACATATCTAATTCTTTATTGCATTTTTCTCCTGAGGACATCATTCATAATGCAAACCAATTAGGAGTTTCACTTGGTGCTACTGATAATGAGATCTCCAATTCGGTGAATGATATGTTAGATTTGGAGGCAGAGCGTGCCCTAGAGACTATTCGTAATCTGGCAGCGGTTAAACCCATGAATGATGACGAGATTGATGCGTTAGGGGTTAGAGTGCTAGATAATCTGTGTGCGGATCTAGCACCTTCTAATCAGGAGTCTGAGGACGATGATGTGCCTTTAGATGTTCCACCTGTTAGTTCCAGTCAGCCCGGTTATGAGGACCGGGCGACAGAGCCCACTAAGCCAAAGCGTAAGTGGAAACGGAAGATTTATCCCGACTCTGCAGTTCGTAGGAGTGCTAGAATACGGACTACTAAAAAATTCCATGACGAATTATGAAAGGAATCTTTTGGAATAGCAGAGGTCTGAAAGACTTGGCTAAAAGAAGGTTTCTTGCTGAGGCTTCTCTGGAACATCGGTTAGATTTTATTGCTCTATCGGAAAAGGGTAGAGATAATTTTGCGCCGCAGTTTCTTTCCTCTCTTGTGGGTGGTATTGATTTTGATTGGCATTGCCTCCCTCCGCGAGGAAGATCGGGAGGTATCTTACTGGGTGTGAGATGCGACTCCCTTGAAGTCTGGAGTGTAGTAATGGGAGACTTCGCAGTAAAGTTTCGAGTTAGGTCTAAAGTTGATGGGTTCAACTGGGCTTTGGTGGCGGTTTATGGTGCCGCACAGCCCGAGCTTAAACTGGAGTTTCTGGCGGACCTTGTTCGGATCTGTGGGTCCGAGCAGCTTCCAATTTTGGTCGGGGGTGACTTCAATATCATTATGAGGAGAGAGGAGAAAAATAATGATAATTTTGACGGCAGGTGGTCGTTTATGTTCAATACCATTATTGAAAGCTTGGATCTGAGGGAGATAGAGCTTTCTGGTAGAAAGTTTACCTGGGATAACGCTCTGCCAAATCCAACATATGAAAAGCTTGATCGAGTTCTCGCGAGCGTGGAGTGGGAACAAAAATTCCCTCTTGTTACGGTGCAAGCTCTCACGCGGGGAATTTCCGATCACACACCATTGTTCGTCGACTCAGGGGAGCCGAAACATTTGGGGAACAAAAACACCTTCTCATTTGAGATGGCCTGGTTCGAACGCGAGGGGTTCTTAGACCTCATAGCCAGGGAATGGGCTAAGGGTGTAGGAGGAAGGACGGCGGTCGAGCGTTGGCAGACTAAGATTAGGCATTTGAGAAGTTTCTTGTGGGGTTGGGCTAAGCACCTTAGTGGGGTGTATAAGATCGAGAAGGATAGGCTCCTTTCTCTTGTACAGGCCCTGGATATAAAAGCCGAATCCGCGATTTTGCTGCCTCCTGAGATCCAGGTCAAAAATGAGGCGGAGAAGAGGCTGAAAGAACTTCTCTGTGAAGAAGAATTGAAGTGGGCTTTGCGAGCTAAGGTCCGCAAAGTGGTCCAAGGGGACGCGAATACTCAATTCTTTCACCTCATTGCTAATGGTAAGCACAGAAATAAGCGGATCTTTCAGCTTGAACAGGATGAGGGTATGATTTTAGGTCAGGATAATCTCAAAACCTATATTACCGAGTATTATAGACAATTATTTGGACCTCCGGAGGATAATTGTGTGTCCCTCGATGAGTCCAGGACTTAGGATGTGCCTCAATTGTCTGCTGCTGATAATGATATCCTGGTTGCCCCGTTCTCAGATAAGGAGGTGTTTGATGCTATTGCACAAATGAAAAACAATAAGGCTCCTGGACCGGATGGGTTCCCGGCTGAGTTCTATAAAAAGTGCTAGCACATTATTAAGGGGGATTTACTACCAATGTTTCATGATCTATTCTCTGGACAGCTTCAATTATTTCACTTGAATTTTGGAACTATCACATTGCTCCCTAAGAAAACGGATGCTGTGAGAATTGAGCAGTTCAGGCCGATCTGCCTCCTCAATGTTAGTTTCAAAATCTTCACCAAGGTCGGGACCAATAGGCTCACACAGATTGCGCATTCTGTGGTGCAACAATCCCAAACTGCTTTCATGCCGGACAGGAACATCCTTGAAGGGGTGGTTGTTCTTCATGAAACGCTCCATGAAATCCATTCCAAAAAATTAGATGGAGTAATTTTTAAGGTGGATTTCGAAAAAGCGTACGATAAGGTCAAGTGGCCATTCCTCCAACAGGCATTGCGTATGAAAGGTTTTGATGAAGCCTAGCGCCGACAGGTCGAATCCTTTACGCAAAAAGGTAGTGTGGGAATTAAAGTGAATGACGATATAGGTCATTACTTCCAGACACATAAAGGCCTCAGACGAGGAGATCCGATGTCCCCTATTTTGTTTAACATTGTGGTGGATATGTTAGCAATTTTGATAGGAAGGGCTAAGGAGAATGGTCAAGTAGGTGGTTTGGTACCTCATCTCGTTGATGGAGGTGTTTCCATCCTTCAGTACGCAGATGATACAATCATCTTTATGGAGCATGACTTGGCCAAGGCGAGAAATATGAAGCTGGTGTTATGCCTTTTTGAACAATTGACCGGGTTAAAGATTAACTTTCATAAGAGCGAGTTGTTCTGCTTTGGTAGAGCCAAAGACGACCAGGAGTCTTATAGGCAATTGTTTGGGTGCGAGTTGGGGAGTCTACCTTTCTCGTACCTTGGTATTCCGATACACCATCGTAGGCTCGCAAACAGAGAATGGAAGTGCATCGAGGATCGTTTTGAGAAAAAACTGAGCTGCTGGAAGGGTAAGCTCATGTCATACGGAGGCCGTTTGATTTTGATTAATTCGGTGCTCACGAGTATGCATATGTTCCTCTTATCATTTTTTGAGGTCCCAGTTGGTGTTAGGAAAAGACTGGACTTCTATCGGTCACACTTCTTTTGGCAGGGTGATGATCTTAAAAGAAAATACCGGCTTGCTAAATGGGACATCATCTGTCCACCGAAAGACCAAGGAGGTCTTGGTATTGAAAATCTTGAAGTTAAGAACAGATGCCTTCTTAGTAAGTGGTTGTGGAAGCTTTCTTCCGGGACTGAGGCCATGTGGGCGCAGCTCCTCCAGCAAGTACCTCCAGACTAAAACATTGTCCCAGGTCACAGTCAGGCCGACTGATTTGCCTTTCTGGAAAGGACTAATGAAAGTCAAACAATCATTGTTCAATAGGACGAGATTTGTTATTGGAAACGGTGCAAGTATACGTTTCTGGGAGGATACTTGGCTTGGCGACTCACCTTTAGCCATTCAATATCCGTCTTTATATCGGATTGCTCAACGACGTGATGTGTTTATGGCAACGGTGTTTCAATCTATCCCCCTTTATATTCAGTTTAGGCGGTCGCTAGCGGGCAATCGTTGGGAAGAATGGCTCCATCTAGTTAGGAGACTGATGGAGGTTCAACTTTCTCACCAACCCGATGGATTACGCTGGAAATTGACTAGTACTGGAGTATTTACAGTTAAATCAATGTATATTGATGTTATTAATTCAACTCCATTCCAACGTCCAAGTATGTTTGGGCTATCAAAGTTCCTTTAAAAATTAAAGTGTTTATGTGGTTTGTCCATAAGCAAGTTATTTTAACAAAGGACAACTTGATAAAGCGTAATTGGACAGGACCTACTAGGTGTAGTTTCTGTATCGGGATGAGACGATTAAGCATTTATTCTTTGATTGCCCGTTGGCCAAAGTTCTTTGGCGGACGGTCCATATTGCTTTTAATATTACTCCACCAACTTCTGTTAATGTTTTATTTGGGACATGGCTTAATGGGGTTGAGCCTGACTTAGCAAGACATATTCGGGTTGGAGTTTGCGCTTTGTTGTGGACTATCCGGAATTGCAGAAATGATTTGGTTTTAACCAACATCACGGATTCATTTTTGCAGGTTATTTTTGAGCTACGACGGTGATCCGCTCGTGGTCGTTACTCACTCCGATGGAGGCGAGGAGCGTTTGGTTCTTTGATCTATCCGTTGGGAGATGGTAGCTCGATATCTTCAACCGTTTGGATAGCGGTCATGTAATAGGATAGACAATTAATTTACCTATCTATTTTTAGCCAGCCGGTTGTGGCATCTTTTCCTGGCTAGTTTGTGTATCTAGCTTTTTAAGATCTGTGTGAGCTGCCTTTTTCTTTTATCAGCTGGGGACTTTGGAACCTTGTTCGCACTTTCTGCTATTTGGTTAATAATATGGACGTATGCATCACTCTGATGCAGAGACCGGGGCGCCCCCCCCCCCCTTTTCAAAAAAAAGGCAATCAGCATCCGGCCTCCTCCAAAAGCACGCACCGGAATCCATCACTCGCTGGTCAACCGCGACGCCCCTCCGGATGAAACCGAAACCCAGCCCACTCAAGACACAGATAATACCCCCAGACCGCGTGCGTGAGAAGATAAAACAAACAAGATCCAGAGCAGCAGAAAAAAAACGACAGAGAGGACGAGCCGAGAGTTGGAGACCAGAAACAGAGGCCCGACGCGGCGTTCTTACTCTGCCGATGCCATGGCGGGCGCACAGCCGCGCCGCGACGGGAGGCTTGGGGATGGCGGTGAGAAACTTGAGAGCGGAACGGGGAGCAAGAACCAAGAAGAGAGGAGTGTGCGAGGAGGAGAACGGGGGAAGTGTCCGAGCCTGCGAAGTGCGCGGCACTAAATAGGCGACGGCTGAGAAGACGCGGACCGAGACCACCGGCGCCTGTGCGAAATGTTTTGCCCATTGCAACAAGCAAAACCCCCCTGCTCTTAGGCTGGTTGTAATGGGGAGTATCATATACTAGTATCATGTATATGATACTAGTGTATGATACTACCTCTCTAATGCATAGTATCATATATTAGTATCATGTTGTACTCTATTTATTGCCATGCATGACACAAAGTAGCATAACATTTAATATGATACGGTATCATGATATGATACTACACCCCTCTTTCTTCATTTAATGCTATGACACATCATCAAAATTGCCTAGTTGGCATGCATGATACTAGCTATGATACTACCATTACGACCAGCCTTAGGCTCGGCAGGACTGGGAGCTCTGGGTTCTGTCGCTCCGCGGGAAACTGGGCTCGGATGTGGACTCGGTTTGCCATGGGGTGTCTTGCTTGTTGTTAGATTCTTTTCAACGAGAGGGAACTCTATGAGAAGCCTTTTGCGGTCAGTACTTTTTTTCCTAATAAACCCTAAAAAATAGCAGTATACTTTTTTTGACAGGCTAAAAAAGAGTAATACTTTGCACTACAAGGGAGTGTTTTCATGACAAGAGAGGATTATCTATCTCTTGGTAAGCAAGGGAAGTGAGTTATACGATGGAATAAAAACAAAACTTTGTCCAATTCCCTCAAAGTGGTCCATCCATACTACTTCATTCCAAAAAGAAGTTGCGAAAACTGCGTGCGGCGTAGCCGTCGGTACACGTGGAGGACCGAATGGCCGAGGCGAGGTTCGGGAGTAACGTGCGCGTTTTTAGGATCGGGGAGCGGGAAGACCGAACCGGGTGCTATTTTTAGCAGTATATAAATGCATCCTGAAACGGACTCATGAGTGTCTTCTTTTGCGTAATTCGCGTGGAACATTTCATGCCTCTTTAGGGATAAGTATTCAGTCGAAACCCGAGTTTCCGTCCTCTCAATGACAGTGATTTGTGCGGAGAGGCTCTCTAACGCTTAATGCGGCTTTGCCAATAACCCCCTCAAGTGGTTGAGGCAACGTGCTTGCAAAGTCTGGTCTCACTTCGCCGCCAAAAAAAACCAAATTCCGTTGTCGTTGTGTCCATGTGCCACTACTACTCATAAGAAGCATGTTGGTGTTGTGAGACCGGCAGTACCCTCGAGAGATGACAAATTTGTTCGGCGGGGATGCAAGTGAAAAATCGAGATGTTAGCACATAAGACAATCTGTTTATCCAGGTTCGGGCTCTCCCTAGGGAGGTCACACCCTACTCCTGCCTCTGGTGATTGTATTGCTCGAGTGCTCACGACGGGCGATGTTTCTTGTGTTACAAGCTCGGACGTGGCAGTGGACAAAGAGGAAGATGAGGGGTAGGTGAAAAATCCTAGGCAGATGGCTCTAGAATGCCATGTCCCTCTCTTGATTCCTGTCCTAGCTCACATTATATACTCGGTCGAGCTAGGGTTACATCACTCGATCCAGTCCAAGATGGGCTTGAACCACTAGAACGACATGGACCAACCCTGTCGGTGCGGAGAGGCTCTGTAACGCTTAATGTGACTTGGCCGATAACCCCCTCAAGTGGTGAGGCAGTGTGCTTGCAAAGTCTGATCTCACTTCACCGCCACAAAAATCCAAATTCCGTTGTCGTTGTGTCCATGTGCCACTACTACTCATAAGAAGCATGTTGGTGTTGTGAGACCGGCAGTACCGTCAGAGATGGCAGATTTGTTCGGAGGGGATGCAAGTGACAAATAAAGATGTTACCACATAAGACAGTCTGTTTACCCAGGTTCGGGATCTCCCTAGAGAGGTAACACCCAACTCCTGCCTCTGGTGATTGTATTGCTCGATTGCTCACGACGGTCGATGTTTCTTGTGTTACAAGCTCGGACGTGGCAGCGGACAAGGAGGAAGATGAGGGGTAGGTGAAATCCTAGGCACATGGCTCTAGAATGCCATGTCCCTCCCTTGGTTCCTATCCTAGCTCACATTATATACTCGGTCGAGCTAGGGTTACATCACTCGGTCCAGTCCAAGATGGGCTAGCGCCACTAGAACGGCCTGGACCAACCCTATCGGTGCTCTGGGACCGGAGGTACCCAGGCCCGTCTGCCTGCGGCCCGTATCGTGGCATCGTCAAAGGCCCGGTACGACCCAGCGTCAAGACTACGCGAGCAAGACCCTCACGAGGGCCCCCGCCTCGCGAGGCAAACTACATGAGGGCCTCCCGAGGGCCCCCCCGCCGGTTTCCTCACAAGGCCCTCCCGAGGGGCGGATACTTCTAGGCTCGCCACCCAACCTCAAGAGGCGTGTGGTGACGTAAGCCATGACGAGCGGAGCCAGGAGGGCACCAGCGGGCGCAGGCAAGGACACTTTCCTCTTTGGTGCTAAGGAGGCAAGGACGTACCCGGGTTCCCAAGGGATCCCCCAAAGGTTGCCATTCCGGTGCATAGAGACCAAGACCACGGACGCCAGGACGGAGGTCATCATCGAGCCAACCTGCGCGTCATGACCAAAAGCTTTGCAGGCAAAGACCACCTTTAGTTAGGATAGGATGTACTCCTATCCCCCTTCAAATTGTCCGCTTTGGTATCCCTTCCCGCCTAGAGCTTTGGGGGAAGAGGACCGAGGCCAGTATAAGTATAGGTTAGTCTCCACCATAGAAGGGATCGAGTCTTGGCATCCCTAGAGATCGATCCTTGAGCCCTCCCGAGGCAGTTCACCCCTTGTACTAGTTCATACTCATCCTCCTTGCGAGCCAATCCACCACAAAGTAGGAGTAGGGTCTTACACCACAAGGTGGCCCGAACCTGGGTAAATCTCGTGTTCCTTTCCTCTCCCGCTCGCTCAAGCACGACAGAGCTAGGCCGTGAGAAAGTGGGTAGCAAGCCATAGCCTAGCAGAGTCCTGCGCGCACGTCCCAGAGTTCGAACCTTGTTTTGGGTCCGCGGATCCCCGATTCTGACATTTGGCGTGCCAGGTAGGGGCGTGCTGAAGTTCTTCTGCCTCACTTAATCTTCGCTTCACCACCCCCATGGCGGACGCTCGTCGTGTTCGTGCCGAGCGTCGGGCCGCCCGTGTAGCCCAGACAGCACCGGCGGGTCGCAACGCTCCTTGCCACTCTGCTTCTCCCGTGGCCAACGCCGCCAACGACCCTGCCGCTCATGAGTAGCAGGACTCCTCTCTGCCATCCTCCGTGCAGCGTGACGGCCGCACCACCACGCCTTCCCTCACTACGGCCATGACTTCGTCCTCCCACACTATGGGCCGACAAACACGCAGGCTGCGCTGCACATCGCACGCGAGCTGCTGCGCTACCGCCCCGCCAACAAAGGCAATGACGCCTGGTTGGGTGATATGTATCCATCGTATCTACTTTTCCGAACTCTTTTTCCCTTGTTTTGGACTCTAACTTGCATGATTTAAATGGAACTAACCCGGACTGACGCTGTTTTCAGCAGAATTGCCATGGTGTTATTTTTGTGCAGAAATAAAAGTTCTCAGAATGACTTGAAAATTCACGGAGATCATTTTTGGAATTAATAAAAAATATTGGCGAAAAATCAACGGAAGGGGGCCCACACCCTGGCCACAAGGGTGGGGGGCGCGCCCACCACCTGGGGCGTGCCCTCCGACCTTGTGGCCCCCCAGGACCTCCACCGACATCAAGTCCAACTCCATATATTCACTTTCGGGGAGAAAAAATCAGAGAGAAGGAATCATCGCGTTTTATGATACAGAGCCGCCGCCAAGCCCTGTTCTTCCTCTGGAGGGCAGATCTGGAGTCCGTTTTGGGCTCCGGAGAGGGGAATCCGTGGCCATCGTCATCATCAACCATCCTCCATCACCAAATTCATGATGTTCACCGCCGTGCGTGAGTAATCCCATCGTAGGCTTGTTGGACCATGATGGGTTGGATGAGATTTACCATGTAATCGAGTTAGTTTTGTTAGGGTTTGATCCCTAGTATCCACTATGTTCTAAGATTGATGTTGCTATGACTTTGCTATGCATAATGCTTGTCACTAGGGACCGAGTGCCATGATTTCAGATCTGAACCTATTATGTTTTCATAAATATATTTGTGTTCTTGATCCTATGTTGCAAGTTATAGTCACCTACTACGTGTTATGATCCGGCAACCCCGGAGTGACAATAGTTGGGACCACTCCCGGTGATGACCGTAGTTTGAGGAGTTCATGTATTCACTAATTGCTAATGCTTTGGTCCAGTACTCTATTGAAAGAAGGCCTTAATATCCCTTAGTTTCCAATAGGACCCCGCTGCCACGGGAGGGTAGGACAAAAGAGTTCTTTTCCATAAGCATGTATGTAGGATCTTGAGAAGAGGTGTCTAGAGGGGGGGGTGATTAGACACTAAGTACCAAAGTTGCAGTTTTTAACCTTATTAAAGTTTAAGTGGAGTTTAGGCACAAGTTTAACTTTTTCAATACATAACAAGCAAGCATGCAAAGAGTATATGAGCAGCGGAAAGTAAAGCATGCAACTTGCAAGAAAGTAAAGGGAAGGGTTTGGAGGATTCAAACGCAATTGGAGACACGGATGTTTTTGTCGTGGTTCCGATAGGTGGTGCTATCGTACTTCCACGTTGATGGAGACTTCAACCCACGAAGGGTAACGGCTGCGCGAGTCCACGGAGGGCACCACCCACGAAGGGTCCACGAAGTAGCAACCTTGTCTAACCCACCATGGCCGTCGCCCACGAAGGACTTGCCTCACTAGAGGTAGATCTTCACGAAGTAGGCGATCTCCTTGCCCTTACAAACTCCTTGGTTCAACTCCACAATTTTGTCGGAGGCTCCCAAGTGACACCTAGCCAATCTAGGAGACACTACTCTCCAAGAAGTAACAAATGGTGTGTTGATGATGAACTCCTTGCTCTTGTGCTTCAAATGATAGTCTCCCCAACACTCAACTCTCTCTCATAGGATTGGATTTGGTGGAAAGAAGATTTGAATGGAAAGCAACTTGGGAAAGGCTAGAGATCAAGATTCATATGGTAGGAATGGAATATCTTGGTCTCAACACATGAGTAGGTAGTTCTCTCTCGAAATAGGATGTTTGGAAGTGTAGGTTCAGTCGATGGCTCTCTCCACGAATGAAGAGGAGGTGGAGGGTATATATAGCCTCCACACAAAATCTAACTGTTACACACAATTTACCAATCTCGGTGGGACCGAATCAACAAACTCGGTCGGACCGATTTTAGTAAACCTAGTGACCGTTAGGGTTTTCTGGGACGAAATGCATCTCGGTAGGACCGATATGGTTAGGGTTAGGGCATAACGTAATCTCGGTGAGACCGATTACACAAACTCGGTGAGACCGAATTTGGTAATTAGCTAACCAGAGAGTTGGTCAGGCAAACTCGATGAGACCGATTACTCAAACTCGGTAGGACCGATTTGGCTAATGAGCTAACCAGAAAGTTTGCATTGTAATCTCGGTAGTACCGATTGCACAAACTCGGTGAGACCGATTTTGGTAATGGACATACACAGAGAGATTACAATCCCATCTCGGTGAGACCGAGATCCCTATCGGTGAAACCGATTTTCTTAGGGTTTGTGGCAGTGGCTAAGACATCCAAACTCGGTGGCGCCGGATAGGAAGAATCAGTGGGGCCGAGTTTGACTTTAGGTTTAGGACATTTGTGTGGAAGTGGGAAAGTAGTTGAGGGTTTTGGAGCATATCACTAAGCACATGAAGCAAGAGGCTCATTAAGCAACACCTCATCCCTCCTTGATAGTATTGGCTTTTCCTATAGACTCAATGTGATCTTGGATCACTAAAATGTAAAATGAAGAGTCTTGAGCTTGAAGCTTGAGCCAATCCTTTGTCCTTAGCATCTTGAAGGAGTTCCCACATCCTTTAGTCCATGCCACTCCATTGTTGAACTTATCTGAAACATACTAGATAAAAGTGTTAGTCCAACAAGAGATATGTTGACATTAATTACCAAAACCACCTAGGGAGCACTTGTGCTTTCAATCTCCCCCTTTTTGGTAATTGATGACAACATACATCAAAGCTTTAGATAAAGATATAAAGAATAGCAAGTAAAGCTTTGGAAAGACATGTAACAGGCATAGGCTCCCCCTACATGTATGCAATCATGTGAATATGGAATATAGAAGCATGTGGTAGCATAACCATGATAGAGCAGGCAATGTGTTACATGTATCTTGGCCATATGCATCAGAGCAAAGAATATTTAAAGAGAATACTTTCATGCCCATGAGTCCTTCTTGCAAACAGTATGTACATCAGCAAGAATTCCTCATACACATGATTGTGATGCATATACTTACCTTGTAGTCTTGAGTTGGCTTAGGATGGAATGAACCTGCGCAAACAAGGTTAGATAACATAGATGCACCTACTAGCCAGAGCAAACAAAAGAAACCACAAGAATACCAAGACTGGGATGACAAGTAGAGAGTGAGTACTAAGTACTACATTGGATTTGACATGTCCCCAAGAGTAAAGATAAGCAATGAATTTAGATGATTTCTTTCCCTTAGGTGTCTTGCTCCCCCTGAATCTAGCATGGGATATTGGGAGAAGATAAGGAACAGAAAATCAGAGCTGAAAGATATAAATGAACAGAGCTAATGCAAGCTAATGCAAATAAGCACAAATGAACATGTCTTTCCCCTCAAGAAGACATGTGGCATCTCTCCTCTTGAACACCAAGCATCTGGGATCCTTGAGAAATACTCTCTACCAGTATTCTCTCCCCCTGGAGATCTCTCTCTCTCCCTGAAGGATCTCTCTCTCCCTCTGAGATGTGATCTCTTTCTCTAAATGATAAGCTTTGATGTGATCTCTCTCTCCCCCTTTGACATCAATTTCCAAGAAGGGCTTGATAAAAAATTTGAGCTCTCTCTCCCCCGCTGGAATTTGTCGTGAATGGGTTTGATCCTTGAGTCACAACATAAAGCAATGATAAAAATGTGATGCTTGTAGAGGACAAGATTCATTGAATGGAGCTGGATCAAAAGAAACACAGAATAAGTGGCAAACTGTTTTTCCTGTTGTGAAATCGGTGGCACCGAGTGGTATGCTTCGGTGGTACCGAAAGTTTTCGGTTGGACCGAAAATAACAAATCGGTGTAACCGAGTTCATCGCAGAGAAAACACTTGTCACCTCAGCTCACTTGACTAATAAGATCTCACAAAGATTTGCAAGGAATTTATTGAATGATATGCAATGAATTGGAATGCAGAAAATGCAGAGCAAACAGAAAGAAATCTAGATGAAGTTGTTTTTTTTTTGAAAGGGGAAACACATATGCATGAGACAAATGCAAAAACTCAGAAAAGAACACAAGAGAACTTCATCTAGAGATGGTCGGCGACAAAGTCACCTATGTTAGAGTATATTGACTTAGGAGTCAAGTGAGATCACTTGATCATAAGTCATACTCATCGTTTAAGCTCAAAATGGGGTTGCCATTTTTTGTTTAAGCATCTTGATGTATTCACATCTTGTCGAGTTGCTTTAACTCATGACTTGGAGTAAAGCTTCTCTAAGATGGAATAACATACCTTGGTTGGTGGTGTTGTCCATGTAGTTGAACTTGTGTGGGTTGCTCAAGGTTGATGTAGCTCATCAAGAATTTGGAGCACCACTTGGAATTTGAGTCCATCTACCTACATGGGTTAGTTCGTGCAAGGAAGAGCACTTGTGTATCAACAATGACAATCATGAAGCTCAACATAGAATTTGTCAAAGGATATGTTTAAATGGTTTTGTGCTTCCTTGGCTTCAACCACCTTGTGTAGAGACTTGGTGATGTAGAGATTGCTCAAGATATGAGTAGGTTACAACCTCATGGAATTTGATTCAACCAAGTACCTACATGTTTAGATAACATGCAAGATACAAATATATCCAAGACATAAGATTTCCATCATAGGAGAGATATCAAGGATTAGGCATAATCTCATGTCTTGCATGTATCCAATGGAGTTTCTACTCCAAGTTTGAAGCATCAATGATGTTCAATTCTCCTCTTAACCTGCAAAACACTTTCTCATCAAGAGGTTTAGTGAATATATCCGCTAATTGCTTTTCGGTGCGAACATGCTTAAGATCAATGTCACCCTTAGCAACATGATCTCGAATGAAATGATGACAAACTTCAATATGCTTAGTTCGAGAATGTTGTACGGGATTATGACCAATTTTGATAGCACTTTAATTGTCAATAAGCAATGGAACATGTTTCACATATATCCCATAATCTTTAAGAGTTTGGGTCATCCAAAGTAATTGAGCGCAACATGAACCAGCGGCAATTTATTCCGCTTCGGCAGTAGATAAGGATACCGAGTTTTGTTTCTTGGAGGACCAAGACACAAGAGATCTACCAAGAAATTGACAAGTACCCGAAGTGGACTTTCTATCAACCTTGTCTCCGGCATAGTCCGAGTCGGAATAGCCAACAAGATCGAAAGAGGCCCTCTTAGGATACCAAATGCCAAAATTTGGTGTATGGATTAAGTATCTAACTATCCTTTTCACGGTCTTAAGATGACATTCTTTAGGAGCAGCTTGATATCGTGCACACATGCACACACTTAGCATAATATCGGGACGTTAAGCACATAGATATAACAATGAACCAATCATGGAGCGATAAACCTTTTGATCAACCGGTTCATCATCTTTGGTTAAGTCAAGATGTCCACTAGTAGGCATGGGTGTAGACATACCTTTGCATTCTTGCATATTGAACTTCTTGAATAAGTCCTTAGTGTACTTCGTTTGAGAGACAAAGGTACCTTCCTTAGTTTGCTTGAAGAATTTGAGTTCACTCATCATTGACATCTCAAACTTCTCCGACATTAGCTTCCCAAACTTTTCATTAAAATGAGGGTTAGTTGATCCAAATATGATATCATCAGCATAAATTTGGCATACAAATAATTCACCATTAACCCTTTTAGTAAAAAGAGTGGAATCAATTTTCCCAATTTCAAAGCCTTTTTCAAGAAGAAACTTGGTCAAGCATTTATACCATGCTCTAGGAGCTTGTTTAAGACCATAAAGAGCTTTGTGAAGTTTGTAAACATGATTTGGTTTCTTAGGATTGACAAAGCCGGGAGGTTGTTTAACATAAACTTCCTGTAACGCCCCGGATTCGATGCGCCAGGTGTCCGCCAGTTATTCGCCGTCTTTGCCATGTCATTTGCTTGCGTGTTGCATTTTATCATGTCATCATGTGCATTTCATTTTGCATACGTGTTCGTCTCATGCATCCGAGCATTTTTCCCGTTGTCCGTTTTCCAATCCGGCACTCCTATGTCTCCCGGCGCCCCCTTTTGCCTCTTTTCGTGTGCGGGTGTTAAATAGTCTCGGAATGGACCGAGGTTTGCCAAGCAGCCTTGGTATAGCACCGGTAGACCGCCTGTCAAGTTTAGTGCCATTTGGAGGTCGTTTGGTACTCCAACAGTTAACCGGGTAACCGTAAAGCCTCCTTCTCTTTGCAGCCCAACACCCCTTCCAAAGTGGCCCAAAACCCAGCAAACTCCCCTCCATGCTCTCGGTCGTTCGATCACGATCGTGTGGGCGAAAACCGCACCTCATTTGGACACTCCCACCTCCTTCTATGTATAAATATGTGCATCCCCTCCAATTTTCGAGCAGTCCAACCCTAGCCTTCCTCTTCCTTGTGCCGCCGGACACGTCCAACCTCACCCGGACATGTCCACCGCCCCAGCCACCTCACTCCGTCCAATGGCGTCGCGCCACGTCACCTTCCCCACCGCCGCAGCCAACCGGCGCCCTCCACGTCGCCTCCGCGCCCGCGCGCCCGCCGCCACACACAGCCAGCTGCCCCTGGGCCAGCCACAACCCTCCCGCCCGGTCGCCGCGCCGCCTCCCACGGGTGCCCGAGCCCCGCCGCCGCCGCCCGCCGTGCCCTCCCTCCGCCGCTAGGGCCTCGCCTCCGCCGCCGGCCCCACGTCGCCTCTGCTCCGGCAGGGAGCTCGCCGGAGCCCGAGCTCCTCCCGGCCCCGCCATCCCCGACCCCACTGGCGCCTCCTCCGGCCACCGTGACCTGCTTCTCCGGCAAACCTCGTGTTCCGCGCGTCCCGATTCGGATCTGGATCAGATCCACCAAGCCCCCGATCCAAACGCCTTCGTCCCGGATCGACCCGTCCACTTTGTCCCCGAGGTGAAATTCCACTAAGTCCCCAGATTTGCAGTATTTTTATGCCCCGTTCAACGCATCATAACTCCTGGCATATTGCTCCGTTTTGTGCGTGTAATACATAAAAATGTTCACCTAGAGATGCTCTACATTTAATTCCATTGCATCATGTTCATTTAATCTCATATAGATGCCCTAATCATTGTTGCAAAAGTGCTATGTGATGTTAATCTGCTAAAACTGTTATAACTTGATGATTTGTCATTTTTGTTGCATTTGATGTGTGCATCTTATGATCATGAGCCCTACATGAGTTTTGATCTATGTCATGCCATCTTTACAGGGGTGCAATCCATGTATTTTTGTGAGTCTTTTAATGAGTGCATCAAGCTTGTTAAGTAGGGTACTTGCTGTTTCTGTTTTGCATGTCTGAATCTGCTATATCATGATGCTATGTTAACCTGCTTCTACAAGTCATTCTATGCATAATCTGGAGATGTTCACTAAGGATGTTTTGTTAAAAATGGCTTGCTCTACCCAACCATGCCCTTTGTTGAAATTATAGTCTGTTGTAACTTGTTGTAATCTTGCTCTCAAGTTGCTAAATAATGTTGCTGTCAGCCTGTTAACTTTAAGTTAAATGTTGCCATGATTGTTGTTAGTGATCCATGCACTCTATGAACTTTCTCTTGCCATTATTAGCTTCATAAACATGTCTTATTACTGTGAGTTGCCTTTCCATGCCATGTATTGCTCTGTGGGGAGTGGTTCAAGCTCACCAACATGCCTACTTATTGTTGTTCCTGCCATGTATGAATCTGTAATATGACTTGCCAAGTTTAAATGGGTACCATCATATCTTCTGATCCTTTTTGGCTCATGGTCAGTAAAGGACATTTGTTCTGTGCATTTAGTAGTATCATGCCATTTCTTTGTTTGCCATGTTAAGTTCCTGCAGCATGTTGTTTGATAGCTCTAAACATTGCAACCTGATGTTATTACTGCAAAGTCTGAAACTGTTAGTATTTGCAATCTTGCCATGTCATTTTGAGCATGTTCTAGTGATTTATGGAGATAGCTCAGTGTTCATGTTTTGTTATGCTTTACCTGTACATAATTCCTATGCCTTTTGTTATTACGTTGAGATGATGTAGCATAGTGTTTTGGTGCTTGCCATATGCCTATTTGCTGTTTTGGACAGCTTATCCTTTAAACTTGTATAGGGTGTATGTGTTGAACCGTTGCTCCGTTTTGAGTGTGCTCTATATGAAAATTGCTTGATTTTGCATGTAGCTTCATATTATCATGTTGCATCCATGTTTTGAGGTGTTTGCTTGATGTTTGAATGCATTTCGCATCAATGCCATGTTTGACTTGTTTCGCTCATATCTTCTAGGCCGTAGCTCCAAATCTAATGAACTTTATATGTAACTTGACTAGAATTTTGTGTAGATCATGTTGGTGCATATTAGCTTGCTGTTTAACAACTTGAACATAAGGTTTATTCAGATCTGGAATAATTTCGAAATTTGCATATGAGGACTTACCGAAGTTGTTCTATGTTGTTTCCGGCCTCATTTAAACTTGCTTTGATGTGTTGCTCTTGTATGCATCATCTCTTGCCATGAGTAGCTTCATGTAGACTTTGTCATGCATCATGCTTGGTTGAGCATCATCTCTTGTCTATGTGTGGTGTGTTTACTTCGTTGTGTGCTTCTTTTCGATAGTTCCCGTTTCGTTGCGATCGTGAGGATTCGTTCGTCTACGCTTGGTTCGTCTTCGTGGCTTCATCTTCTTCATGGACTCGTTCTTCTTCCTTGCGGGATTTCAGGCAAGATGACCATCACCTTGGATCTCATTACTATCATTGCTATGCTAGTTGCTTCGTTCTATCGCTATGCTGCGTTACTATCACTTGCTTTTCAAGCCTTCCAAATTGCCATGAACCTTTAACCGTTGTCACCCTTCCTAGCAAACCGTTGTTTGGCTATGTTACCGCTTTTGCTCAGCCCCTCTTATAGCGTTGCTAGTTGCAGGTGAAGTTGAAGATTGCTCCATGGTGGACAGGATTTTGGTTGGGATATCACAATATCTCTTATATTATTAATGCATCTATATACTTGGTAAAGGGTGGAAGGCTCGGCCTTATGCCTGGTGTTTTGTTCCACTCTTGCCGCCCTAGTTTCCGTCATATCGGTATTATGTTCCCGGATTTTACGTCCCTAACACGGTTGGGTGATTTATGGGACCCCCTTGACAGTTCGCTTTGAATAAAACTATTCCAGCAAGGCCCAACCTTGGTTTTACCATTTGCCTCACCACCACCTACTTTTCCCTTGGGAGTCGCTCTCTCGAGGTCATCTTTATTAGCCCCCCCTGCGGTGCTTCTCTAAGTGCTGGTCCGAACCGAGCTGCCTGCGGGGCCACCTTGAGGCAACCTGAGGGCTGGTTTTACTCGTAGCTAGTCTCATCCAGTGTTGCCCTGAGAACGAGATATGTGCAGCTCCTATCGGGATTGTCGGCGCACCGGGCGGTCTTGTTGGCCTTGTTTTATTGCTGTCGAAATGTCTTGTAACCGGGATTCCGAGACTGATCGGGTCTTCCCGGGGAGAAGGAATATCCTTCGTTGGTTGCGAGAGCTTATCATGGGCTAAGTTGGGACACCCCTGCAGGGTTTGAACTTTCGAAAGCCGTGCCCACGGTTATGTGGCAGATGGGAATTTGTTAATATCCGGTTGTAGTAAACTTGAAGTAAACTCTTCTAAAATACACCAACCGTAATGCGTAATCGTGATTGTCTCTTTTCGGGGTTGATCGAGAGGAGAACACGGTTTCTGGGTTATGTCTGACGTAAGCAGGAGTTCAGGATCACTTCTTGATCATTACTAGTTGGCGACCGTTCCTTTGTTTTCTCTTCTCACTCTCATTTGCGTATGTTAGCCACCATATATGCTTAGCCGCTGCTGCAACCTCACCACTTTACCCCTTCCTTACCCTTTAAGCTTTGCTAATCTTGATACCCATGGTAATGGGATTGCTGAGTCCTCGTGGCTCACAGATTACTACACCACCGATTGCAGTACAGGTTATGCGATGATCATGGCGTGAGAGCGATGTTACTTGTTTTGGAGTTCTTCTTACGCTTCTTCGATCGGGGATAGGTTCGGTCGGCAGCTGGGCTAGCGAGATGGATATTGTTTGAGTTTCTGTTTATGATTCATCCGTAGTCGGATGTTGATCTTGTATGTCGTATTGTTGTATTCATGTGACATTGTATGTATTGGATGTATCCCCACTATTATGTAATGTTGATGTAATGATATCCACCTTGCAAAAGCGTTTCAATATGCGGGTCTATCCTTGGTGGGACCGTCGAGTTCCTTTTGGATAGGGTCGCATATTGGGCGTGACAAGTTGGTATCAGAGCCTCGACCAACCCTAGGAGCCCCCTTGATTGATCGTGTAGTTTGGCCGTTGTTGAGTCTAGAAGAAAACTTTTTTCGAGTCTAGTTATACCGGAGTAGGATTTCTTTTACTCCTCAGCCCTTCGTTGCTCGGTGAGGAATCTGGGCGTAGGTGTTTTGAATTACTCCTCTTCCCGTTCAAATTTTTCTTTAGGATCACGTGGTTAGTGTCGTGAGTTGTCCATCCTCTTTTGTCCGGTGCATTTCTCGTCAAGTCGACTCGACCATCTTCTTCTTTGCCAAGTTCAATCCTCAGTTCTTCCTCCGACGTCGTTGTTTTTCCTTGTCCGAAGTTGTCCTTGTTTTTTCCACCCGCCCTCCCTTCTTCCTCTCGGAACCGGAGTCCGTAATTGAGTATCCATCCTACTCGTGCGAAGTCTTTGCTTTCTTTCCTCAATGATTTCAACCGGTGTTTTCTCTTCAAGATATTTGTCGGTTTCCCCTTCCAAGTTGTCTTTGTTTTCCTGCCCTCCCACCCTATTATTCCCTTAGTTCGAGTTTCTTCCGACCATCAATTCCATTCGTGTGGAGCCTCTTCAGCCTTCCCTCAATTATTTCAACCGGTGAATTCTCGTTTTGTTCGTCATTCTTCATCCCTTTCTTTTTCCGGTGCACTCAATTCAAGTTTTTCGGTGTTGATCATATTCTTTCCTTGGATCAAGTGTTCTCCTTGCTCATTTGCCTTTCGCCATTCAATCATTCCGGAGTTCCGAAGACATCTCAGGAGATTCGTCTGTGTTCCAATTAATTCGAGCTTGTCACCTCAGTCAAATATTTCAGTTCTTCTGGTGCATCATCTATCTGTTCAACATCCCTTTCCAACGGTGTTTTCTTTTAGTGGGCCTTAACCCACAGGTCTTTCCCAGGATCTTACCTGACTCTTTTAATTTCCCCGGAGCTATTCCCAATTCTTTTCAAGTGTGACGTAAGAATGGATTCCATCAGTCACATGCCTTTTCCAAGATCAATTTCAAATCATTTCATTGTTGGCTCAACCTCTCTGTTATTCTTTCTTCCGGAGTATCTCATTAATTTTGGTGGTGTTTCTCCTCATCATTTGAAGATTGAAGAGAATTTTTCCTCTAAATCTTGCCCGTTCTCCCGAAGATTCGTGGTTCTAGCTTCATGCTATCCTCTCAAATTATTCTGTTTGTCAGATATTCTTTCTTACCCATCCGGAGTATGTCAGGAGTTGTTTTTCCATTTCTTTTCACCGGAGGCCATCATTCCAGTTATCGTTCTCTATTTATCCCGGTGCCTCGTTCAAGTGTTCTTTAATCAGCTCATGATCTCTTTGTTCTTTTGCATCTGAATCCCCTCTAGCTTATTGGTTCTTCTAATTCTTCCCGGTGATTCATTCTCTTTCATCAGTCATTTCCAAATTCTTACGGTGGCTCGTTCAAGATTCTTTTTCCTTGATTATCATTTTAATCCATTTGTTCTTTCGAATCCTACCGGTGGTTCATGAAGACCTTCTCAAGGTGGCGCTATGTCACTTCTCAATCCTTTTTCAAGAAGAATAAGTTGCATGCCAAATCCATTGCTTGTCATCAATTTAATTTGATGAAGGATAAGCATACAATAAATCTTATTCTTATTTCATCCAAGTGATTAATCCCTTACTTCAGAGTTTGTTCGTGATGAATAAATTCTAGTTCCAAGTCTTTCCATCTTTTCTTTTCCGGAGTTTAAATTTCCTCGGCCATTTCGTCGGAACCTCCATCTAAATCACCGCAAGGTTTTAATCTTATTCTTTTCAAGCTTCAATTCGATGTCATCATCCTTTTATTACCGGAGTTCTTCATGGTGGTTCTTCATGATTTAATTCATTCTTCAAGAGTTCATCAAGATTATAGTTGGTGGAGCTCAAGTATCCTTCTTCTTGCTTCTCAAAGTGCAAATAATTCTCCGTATTCTTTTGAAGTGGAGTTTTTCATTTCTTAGTTCTTCTCAGCCTTTCAATCATTTCCGTTTGCGGCCGGTTATCACCTCATTAATTTCGAGATGTTTTCCATAAGTCCACAACAAGCTTATTCTTTCGTGGTCGATTTTCTCAACAACTCCGTTCAATCCTTCTTCTAAGGTTGCTTTCAATTCCATTCGTGGCACAAGTTGTCATTTTCTTCTCCGTTCTTTTCATTCAACTCTTTCAATTCTTTCCGGAGGGTTTTGTTTCATGTCTTCATCAAGTATCATTCCATCCTCTCAAGTTTTTGTTCTATTCCTTCCATTTTTAGCCGGAGTGCTGCCTAAATCCTTTCAGTCTTATTCGTTTCTTATCTCGTTCTAACCGGAGTGGTTTCATAGTCTATCTGATTTCGTGAGCTTTCGATTCTCGTCATTCTCGTCGTTCCTCTCTTCTTCTCGAGTGCTCTCGATTCTTTGCTTCTTCTCTTGAGTTTTTGTTTCACCTCATCCCTTTTCCCTTCCATCTCGGTCCTAAGATCTCGGGACGAGATCTCTTGTTAGTGGAGGAGTGTTGTAACGCCCCGGATTCGATGCGCCAGGTGTCCGCCAGTTATTCGCCGTATTTGCCATGTCATTTGCTTGCGTGTTGCATTTTATCATGTCATCATGTGCATTTCATTTTGCATACGTGTTCGTCTCATGCATCCGAGTATTTTCCCCGTTGTCCGTTTTCCAATCCGGCACTCCTATGTCTCTCGGCGCCCCCTTTTGCCTCTTTTCGTGTGCGGGTGTTAAATGGTCTCGGAATGGACCGAGGTTTGCCAAGCGGCCTTGGTATAGCACCGGTAGACCGCCTGTCAAGTTTCGTGCCATTTGGAGGTCGTTTGGTACTCCAACGGTTAACCGGGTAACCGTAAAGCCTCCTTCTCTTTGCAGCCCAACACCCCTTCCAAAGTGGCCCAAAACCCAGCAAACTCCCCTCCATGCTCTCGGTCGTTCGATCACGATCGAGTGGGCGAAAACCGCACCTCATTTGGACACTCCCACCTCCTTCTATGTATAAATATGTGCATCCCCTCCAATTTTCGAGCAGTCCAACCCTAGCCTTCCTCTTCCTCGTGTCGCCGGACACGTCCAACCTCACCCGGACATGTCCACCGCCCCAGCCACCTCACTCCATCCAATGGCGTCGCGCCCGTCACCTTCCCGCCGCCGCCAACCGGCGCCCCCACGTCGCCTCGCGCCGCGCCCACTTCATCAAGCACTTCACAGGCCCGCCTGGCCCAGCAGCCCCTCCCGGCCCGGTCGCCCGCCCGCCTCCCAGGCGCCCGAGCCCGCCGCCGCCGCCCGCCGCGCCCCTCCCTCCGCCGCCAGGCCTCGCCTCCGCCGCCGCCCCACGTCGCCTCCGCTCCGGCAGGAGCTCGCCGAGCCGATCTCCTCCGGCCCCACCATCCCGACCCGCACGCCTCCTCCGCCCACCGTGACTGCTTCTCCGGCGAACCTCGTGTTCAAAGGTTCCCCGATCCGGATCTGGATCAGATCCACCAAGCCCCCGATCCAAACGCCTTCGTCCCGGATCGCCCCGTCCACTTTGTCCCCGAGGTGAAATTCCACTAAGTCCCCAGATTTGCAGTATTTTATGCCATGTTCAACGCATCATAACTCCTGGCATATTGCTCCGTTTTGTGCGTGTAATACATAAAAATGTTCATCTAGAGATGCTCTACATTTAATTCCATTGCATCATGTTCATTTAAGCTCATATAGATGCCCTAATCATCGTTGCAAAAGTGCTATGTGATGTTAATCTGCTGAAACTGTTATAACTTGATGATTTGTCATTTTTGTTGCATTTGATGTGTGCATCTTATGATCATGAGCCCTACATGAGTTTTGATCTATGTCATGCCATCTTTACAGGGGTGCTATCCATGTATTTTTGTGAGTCTAGTACTGAGTGCATCAAGCTTGTTAAGTAGGGTACTTGCTGTTGCTCTTTTGCATGTCTGAATTTGCTATATCATGATGCTATGTTAACCTGCTTCTACATGTCATTCTGTGCATAATCTGGAGATGTTCACTAAGGATGTTTTGTTATAAATGTCTTGCTCTACCCAACCATGCCATTTGTTGAAATTATAGTCTGCTGTAACTTGTTGTAATCTTGCTCTCAAGTTGCTAAATAATGTTGCTGTCAGCCTGTTAACATTAAGTTCAATGTTGCCATGATTGTTGTTAGTGATCCATGCACTCTATGAACTTTCTCTTGCCATTATTAGCTTCAGAAACATGTCTTCTTACTGTGAGTTGCCTTGCCATGCCATGTATTGCTCTGTGGTGAGTGGTTCAAGCTCACCAACATGCCTACCTATTGTTGTTCCTGCCATGTATGAATCTGTAATATGACTTGCCATGTTTAAATGGGTACCATCATATCTTATGATCCTTTTTGGCTAGTGGTCAGTAAAGGACATTTGTTCTATGCATTTAGTAGTATCATTACATGCCTTTTTTGCCATGTTAAGTTCCTGTAGCATGTTGTTTGATAGCTCTAAACATTGCAACCTGATGTTATTTCTGCAAAGTCTGAAACTGTTAGTATTTGCAATCTTGCCATGTCATTTTGAGCATGTTCTAGTGATTTATGGAGATAGCTCAGTGTTCATGTTTTGTTATGCTTTACCTGTACATCATGCCCATGCCTTTTGTTATTACGTTGAGATGCTGTAGCATAGTGTTTTGGTGCTTGCCATATGCCTAGTTGCTTATCCTTTAAACTTGTATAGGGTGTATGTGTTGAACTGTTGCTCCGTTTTGAGTGTGCTCTATATGAAAATTGCTTGATTTTGCATGTAGCTTCATATTATCATGTTGCATCCATGTTTTGAGGTGTTTGCTTGATGTTTGAATGCATTTCGCATCAATGCCATGTTTGACTTGTTTCGCTCATATCTTCTAGGCCATAGCTCCAAATCTAATGAACTTTATATGTAACTTGACTAGAATTTCGTGTAGATCATCTTGGTGCATATTAACTTGCTGTTTAATAACTTGAACATAAGGTTTATTCAGATCTGGAACAATTTCGAAATTTGCATATGAGGACTTACCGGAGTTGTTCTATGTTGTTTCCGGCCTCATTTAAACTTGCTTTGATGTGTTGCTCTTGTATGCATCATCTGCCATGAGTAGCTTCATGTAGACTTTGTCATGCATCATGCTTGGTTGAACATCATCTCTTGTCTATGTGTGGCGTGTTTACTTCGTTGTGTGCTTCTATTCGATAGTTCCCGTTTCGTTGCGATCGTGAGGATTCGTTCGTCTACGCTTGGTTCGTCTTCGTGGCTTCATCTTCTTCATGGACTCGTTCTTCTTCCTTGCGGGATTTGAGGCAAGATGACCATCACCTTGGATCTCATTACTATCATTGCTATGCTAGTTGCTTCGTTCTATCGCTATGCTGCGTTACCTATCACTTGCTTTTCAAGCCTCCCAAATTGCCATGAACCTTTAACCTTTGTCACCCTTCCTAGCAAACCGTTGTTTGGCTATGTTACCGCTTTTGCTCAGCCCCTCTTATAGCGTTGCTAGTTGCAGGTGAAGTTGAAGATTGCTCCATGGTGGACAGGATTTTGGTTGGGATATCACAATATCTCTTATATTATTAATGCATCTATATACTTGGTAAAGGGTGGAAGGCTCGGCCTTATGCCTGGTGTTTTGTTCCACTCTTGCCGCCCTAGTTTCCGTCATATCGGTATTATGTTCCCGGATTTTGCGTCCCTAACGCGGTTGGGTGATTTATGGGACCCCCTTGGCAGTTCACTTTGAATAAAACTCTTCCAGCAAGGCCCAACCTTGGTTTTACCATTTGCCTCACCACCACCTACTTTTCCCTTGGGAGTCGCTCTCTCGAGGGTCATCTTTATTTAGCCCCCCCAGGGCCGGTGCTTCTCTAAGTGCTGGTCCGAACCGAGCTGCCTGCGGGGCCACGTTGAGGCAACCGGGCTGGTTTTACTCGTAGCTAGTCTCATCCGGTGTTCCCCTGAGAACGAGATATGTGCAGCTCCTATCGGGATTGTCGGCGCACCGGGCGGTCTTGCTGGTCTTGTTTTATTGCTGTCGAAATGTCTTGTAGCCGGGATTCCGAGACTGATCGGGTCTTCCCGGCGAGAAGGAATATCCTTCGTTGATCGCGAGAGCTTATCATGGGCTAAGTTGGGACACCCCTGCAGGGTTTGAACTTTCGAAAGTCATGCCCGCGGTTATGTGGCAGATGGGAATTTGTTAATATCCGGTTGTAGTAAACTTGAAGTAAACTCTTCTAAAATACACCAACCGTGTGCGTAACCGTGACTGTCTCTTTTCGGGGTTGATCGAGAGGAGAACACGGTTTCTGGGTTATGTCTTACATAAGCAGGAGTTCAGGATCACTTCTTGATCATTACTAGTTGGCGACCGTTCCTTTGTTTTCTCTTCTCACTCTCTCATTTGCGTATGTTAGCCTCCATATATGCTTAGCTGCTGCTACAACCTCACCACTTTACCCCTTCCTTACCCTTTAAGCTTTGCTAGTCTTGATACCCATGGTAATGGGATTGCTGAGTCCTTGTGGCTCACAGATTACTACACCACCAGTTGCAGGTACATGTTATGCGATGATCATGACGTGAGAGCGATGTTACTTGTTTTGGAGTTCTTCTTATGCTTCTTCGATCAGGGGATAGGTTCCAGGTCGGCAGCCTGGGCTAGCAGCGTGGATATTGTTTGAGTTTCTGTTTATGATTCATCCGTAGTCGGATGTTGATCTTGTATGTCATATTGTTGTATTCATGTGACATTGTATGTATTGGATGTATCCCCACTATTATGTAGTGTTGATGTAATGATATCCACCTTGCAAAAGCGTTTCAATATGCAGGTCTATCCTTGGTGGGACCGTCGAGTTCCTTTTGGATAGGGTCGCATATTGGGCGTGACACTTCCTCCTCTATTTCACCATTTAGAAAAGCACTTTTAATGTCCATTTGGTACAAGGTGATATCATGATGATTAGCATAGGCAAGTAAGATGTGAATGGACTCAAGTCTAGCAACGGGGGCGTAAGTCTCACCATAGTCCATACCTTCGACTTGTGTGTAGCCTTGGGCGACGAGACGTGCTTTGTTGCGAACTACTTGTCCATCTTCATCTTGCTTGTTGTGAAACACCCATTTGGTACCGATGATGTTGTGGTTGTTGTCGGGCTTCTCAACCAATGTCCAAACATGATTCCTCTCAAAGTTGTATAGCTCTTCATGCATAGCATTTGTCCAATCCAGATCTTCTAATGCTTCTTCAACCTTCATAGGTTCAATGCTAGAGATGAAAGAATAGTTTTCACAAAAGTTAGCTAAACGAGTTTTAGAGCGAGTGATTCTCCCGGTTTGAATATCATTGTAGATTTGCTCAACGGGATGGTCTTTAGCAATTCTTGCTCGAACTCGTGAAAGCTTTTGCTTGGGTCTTCGTTGAACATCTTCTTCATCTTGTTCTTCTTCTTGGCCTTCTTCATTGTTGGCTTGTCGTTCTCTTGTCGTGGTGGAGAAGGAGGTTGTTGACGTTCGTGATGTTCTTCCTCGTTTTCTTCATCTTGGTGTGTCCCACTTGTGGATGCTTCCGTATCAACTCTTGGTTCACCTTGTCGTGAAGTAGAAGCTTCCACTTGGACGGACGAGGTACTCTCCTTCACCTCCGTTGGACGAACCCTTGCCAATAGACAAGTCTTGGATTACTTCCAAGGATCTTTGTCTCCTACATCAATTGGCAATTGCTCTATTTATGAGTCATAGATTCATCAAACTTCACATCTACCGTCTCTTCAACCTTTTGGGTGAAATTGTTGTAGACACGGTAAGTGTGAGAGTTTGAGCCATAACCTAGTAGGAAACCTTCATGAGACTTAGGAGCAAATTTAGAACGACGATGCTTATAAAAAATGTAGCACTTTGAGCTGAATACTAGAAAGTATCCAACTTGGGGTTTGTTACCGGTGAGGAGCTCGTATGCCGTCTTGCCGAGTAGCTTGTGAAGATACAAGCGATTTGTTGCATGACAAGCTGTCTCAACCGCTTCTGCCCAAAAGTGCTCCGGCGTCTTGTACTCATCAAGCATCGTTCTCGCCATTTCGATGAGCGTCCGGTTCTTCCTCTCAACAACTCCATTTTGTTGAGGTGTGTACGTAGCCGAGAACTCGTGTGAAATCCCTTCTTCGTCAAGAAAGGTGTCCACATTTGCGTTCTTGAACTCCGTTCCGTTGTCGCTGCGAACCTTCTTGATCTTAACTTCAAATTGATTTTGAGCCTTTCTAGCGAAGTTTTTGAAGATCTTTTGGACCTGCGATTTATCATCGAGAAAGAACATCCACGTAAATCTTGAAAGATCATCAACTATAACTAAACCAAAAGAATTTCCACCGAGACTCTTCTAGGAGTTGGGACCATAGAGATCCATGTGAAGTAGCTCGAGTGGCCTGTTTGTGGTCATGATGTTCTTCACGGGATGCCTTCCTCCAACCTGTTTACCTGCTTGACAAGCACTGCACAGTCTATCCTTATCAAATATGACATCGTTAACTCCAAGGATATGATTCCCTTTAATAAGCTTGTCAAGGTTTCTCATGCCAACGTGACCTAATCGTCTATGCCATAACCAACCTTTTGAGGATTTAGCAATGAAGCAAGTTTTAGGTTGATCCTTTTTAGTGAAATCTACAATGTATAGATCACCTCTACGTATACCGGTAAAGACCATTTTATGATTGTCTCGACGAAACACTTGGAAATCAATTTCAGTAAATAGGACATTGAATCTGAAATCAGCAAGTCTAGATACTGAAAGTAAGTTGTAGCCAAGAGATTCAATGAGCATGACATTCTGAATGGAGCTATCATGTGAGATGGCCACCTTACCGAGGCCAACCACCTTACCCTTTGAGTTGTCACCGAAAGTGACAAACTTTCGAGGACCATCATTTTTCAGCAAGCTCACGAAACATGTCTTTATCTCCAGTCATGTGATCGGTACATCCACTGTCAAGAACCCATTCCTTTCCTCCTGACATATATCCCCAAAGATTTGCCATAAGACCAAAGTGTCTCATTGCATCATCAAGATCGAAGTCACTATCATCATCCTCATCATAGTATCCATGTTCAACATCGTCATGTGGTGGATCAAATCCTAGAGAGGGTAATTCATTAGAGTGAGTTTGACAATGATCTTGCTTATGAATTCTTATAGCTTCGGATATAATATCACCAATAATTCCAACATCTCCTTTGGCACGCATAAGGTCGGTAAGTTCAAATAGACGGTCACTAAACATAGGATCACTAGTGTTCATCTTACTCAAGGCAATATATTTATAGAGAATCTCATCTAGATTTTTCAAGAAATAATTTGGAAAGCGTTCCTCAAGAAATTTCCATATAGTGTAGGCACACTCAAAAGTAGGCAAGATTCTAATCAAGTTTCTAGGCAAGCCTCTAGTGATAAGATTAACAGTTCTAAGATTTCTAGTCATGTTAATAGATTCATCAAGAGTAGGATGCATAGGATCAACAAGAGGAGCACAAGGGCTAGTAATGTACTTGTTCAATTGATATTGATTGAAAATTACAAGCATCTCATTTTTCCATTCATGAAAATACTCTCCATCAAGAATAGGCACTCTATGACTAAGACTCCCCAAAGTAGACTCATCCATGTTCCTCCAATGGTGATTAAACCAAGGCAATGGAGACCAACGCTCTGATACCACTTGTAGGATCTTGAGAAGAGGTGTCTAGAGGGGGGGGTGATTAGACACTAAGTACCAAAGTTGCAGTTTTTAACCTTATTAAAGTTTAAGTGGAGTTTAGGCACAATTTTAACTTTTTCAATACATAACAAGCAAGCATGCAAAGAGTATATGAGCAGCGGAAAGTAAAGCATGCAACTTGCAAGAAAGTAAAGGGAAGGGTTTGGAGGATTCAAACGCAATTGGAGACACGGATGTTTTTGTCGTGGTTCCGATAGGTGGTGCTATCGTACTTCCACGTTGATGGAGACTTCAACCCACGAAGGGTAACGGTTGCGCGAGTCCACGGAGGGCTCCACCCACGAAGGTTCCACAAAGTAGCAACCTTGTCTATCCCACCATGGCCGTCGCCCACGAAGGACTTGCCTCACTAGCGGTAGATCTTCACGAAGTAGGCGATCTCCTTGCCCTTACAAACTCCTTGGTTCAACTCCACAATCTTGTCGGAGGCTCCCAAGTGACACCTAGCCAATCTAGGAGACACCACTCTCCAAGAAGTAACAAATGGTGTGTTGATGATGAACTCCTTGCTCTTGTGCTTAAAATGATAGTCTCCCCAACACTCAACTCTCTCTCATAGGATTGGATTTGGTGGAAAGAAGATTTGAGTGGAAAGCAACTTGGGAAAGGCTAGAGATCAAGATTCATATAGTAGAATGGAATATCTTGGTCTCAACACATGAGTAGGTAGTTCTCTCTCAGAAATAGGATGCTGGAAGTGTAGGTTCAGTCTGATGGCTCTCTCCACGAATGAAGAGGAGGTGGAGGGGGTATATATAGCCTCCACACAAAATCTAACCGTTACACACAATTTACCACTCCCGGTGGGACCGAATCAACAAACTCGGTCAGACCAATTTCGGTGGGACTGAAATGCATCTCGGTAGGACCGATATGGTTAGGGTTAGGGCATAACGTAATCTTGGTGAGACCGAATTTGGTAATTAGCTAACCAGAGAGTTGGTCAGGCAAACTCGGTGAGACCGATTACTCAAACTCGGTAGGACCGATTTGGGTAATGAGCTAACCAGAAAGTTTGCATTGTAATCTCGGTAGTACCGATTGCACAAACTCGGTGAGACCAATTTTGGTAATGGACATACACAGAGAGATTACAATCCCATCTCGGTGAGACCGAGATCCCTATCGGTGTAACCGATTTGCTTAGGATTTGTGGCAGTGGCTAAGACATCGAAACTCGGTGGCGCCGGATAGGAAGAATCAGTGGGGCCGAGTTTGACTTTAGGTTTAGTACATTTGTGTGGAAGTGGGAAAGTAGTTGAGGGTTTTGGAGCATATCACTAATCACATGAAGCAAGAGGCTCATTAAGTAACACCTCATCCCTCCTTGATAGTATTGGATTTTCCTATATACTCAATGTGATCTTGGATCACTAAAATGTAAAATGAAGAGTCTTGAGCTTGAAGCTTGAGCCAATCCTTTGTCCTTAGCATCTTGAAGGAGTTCCCACATCCTTTAGTCCATGCCACTCCATTGTTGAACTTATCTGAAACATACTAGATAAAAGTGTTAGTCCAACAAGAGATATGTTGACATTAATTACCAAAACCACCTAGGGAGCACTTGTGCTTTCAATGTATGACTATATTCGGAATACATGCCTACATTATATTGATGAATTGGAGCTAGTTCTGTGTCACCCTATGTTATAAATGTTGCATGATGAATGCCATCCGACATAATTATCCATCATTGATCCATTGCCTACGAGCTTTTCACATATTGATCTTTGCTCTATTAATTTTCCATTGACACTGTTACGATTGCTACAAAACTGCTACTGTTACTTTTGCCACTGTTACCGTTACTTCCATGTTACTTTGCTACTAAATATTTTTCTGCAGATATTAAGTCTTCTAGGTGTGGTTTAATTGACAACTCAGCTGCTAATACTTGAGAATATTCTTTGGCTCCCCTTGTGTCGAATCAATAAATTTGGGTTGAATACTCTACCCTCAAAAATTGTTGTGATCCCCTATACTTGTGGGTTATCAAGACTTTTTTCTGGCCCGTTGCTGGGGAGCATAGCTCTATTTTCTGAGTCACTTGGGATTTATATCAGTTGATCACTATGAGGAATCTAAAAGACAACAAAACCAAGATCTATCCCTCAACTACGAGGGGAGGTAAGGAAGTGCCATCTAGCTCTGCACTTGATTCTCCTTCTGTTTTAAGTAAATTTGTGACACCTACACCTGCTATTGATTCCGATATGTCGTATGTTATTGATGATGCCACTTCTGCTATGCATGATACTTATGATGAAACTACTTTTCTACTTGATAATACTGTGCCACTAGATGAATTTCTTGATGAACAACTTGCTAGGGTTAGAGAGAATGAAATTACTGAAACTAATGATATTATTGAAACTGAAGATTATGATTCTCCCCCTAGATATGAATTGCCTGTTGTACCTGAGGGTTACATTATGGATGAAGAAACTGCTAGAGACTTCTTTGCATGCAATGATAGAGAGGATCTTAAGAAACTGTTAGCTAAGCTGAAACAAAAATCCTTGAATGCTAGAATGAAATATGATCCCACTTTTGCTACTTCACCTATCTTTGTTACTGATAAGGATTATGAATTCTCTATCGATCCTGATTTAGTTACTTTACTTGAATCCGGTCCTTTCTATGGTTAAGAATCTGAAACATTTGTGGCACTCTTACTAAATTGAATGATATAGCCACCCTATTTTCTCATGAGGAAAAAATTCGCTATTACTGCATTCTTAAATTGTTTCCTTTCTCATTAAAGGGTGATGCTAAACTATGGTTTAATTCTCTTGCTCCTGGTTGTGTGCGAGTCCCCAGGATATGATTTACTACTTCTCTGCAAAATATTTCCCCGCTCATAAGAAACAAGCTGCTTTAAAGAAAATATTTAACTTTGTGCAGATTGAAGAAGAGAGTCTCCCACAAGCTTGGGGGAGGATTCTCCAATTACTTAATGCTTTGCCTGATCATCCTCTCGAGAAAAATGAAATACTTGATATCTTTTATAATGGACTAACTGATGCTTCCAGAGACCACCTGGATAGTCGTGTTGGTTGTGTTTTTAGGGAAAGAACTATTGAGCAAGCTGAATTGCTATTGAATAATATATTGAGTAACGATAATGATTGGAAACTTCCTGAACCAACTCCTAAGCCAAATCCGAAGAAAAGAGGTATTCTATTTCTCAGTCCTGTAGATATGCAAGAGGCAGAGAAATCTATGAAAGAAAAAGGTATTAAAGCTGAAGATGATAAAAATTTACCGCCTATTGAGGAAATACATGGTCTTGATAACCCGACACAAGTAGTAGAGGTAAACTCTCTCCGTAGATTTGATGAAGGTGATATTCCTCATAATAAGTCTGCTAGTCAATACTTGGATGAGTTTGATAATTTTATTGTTGAACAAGAAAACTTCAATGCTTATGTTAGTAGACAATTGAAACGTAATGCTTACATGCTTGATCACTTGGGTAATTATTGAAGGAAATATGCCCTAGAGGCAATAATAAAGTTATTATTTATTTCCTTATGTCATGATAAATGTTTATTATTCATGCTAGAATTGTATTAACCGGAAACATAATACATGTGTGAATACATAGACAAACAGAGTGTCACTAGTATGCCTCTACTTGACTAGCTCGTTGATCAAAGATGGTTAAGTTTCCTAGCCATTGACATGGGTTGTCATTTGATTAACGGGATCACATCATTAGGAGAATGATGTGATTGACTTGACCCATTCCGTTAGCTTAGCACTCGATCGTTTAGTATGTTGCTATTGCTTTCTTCATGACTTTTACATGTTCCCATGACTATGAGATTATGCAACTCCCGTTTACCGGAGGAACACTATGTGTGCTACCAAACGTCTGGCGAATCGGGTGATTATAAAGGTGCTCTCTGGTGTCTCCAAAGGTACTTGTTGGGTTGGCGATTTCGAGATTAGGATTTGTCACTCCGATTGTCAGAGAGGTATCTCTGGGCCCTCTCGGTAATGCACATCACTTAAGCCTTGCAAGCATTACAACTAATTAGTTAGTTGCGGGATGATGTATTACGGAACGAGTAAAGAGACTTGACGGTAACGAGATTGAACTAGGTATTGAGATACCGACGATCGAATCTCGGGCAAGTAACATACCGATGACAAAGGGAACAACGTATGTTGTTATGCGGTCTGACCGATAAAGATCTTCGTAGAATATGTGGGAGCCAATATGAGCATCCAGGTTCCGCTATTGGTTATTGACCGGAGACGTGTCTCGGTCATGTCTACATAGTTCTCGAACCCGTAGGGTCCGCACGCTTAACGTTTTGATGACAGTTATATTATGATTTTATTTGTTTTGATGTACCGAAGGTTGTTCGGAGTCCCGAATTTGATCACGGACATGACGAGGAGTCTCGAAATGGTCGAGACATGAAGATTGATATATTGTAAGCCTATGTTTGGATATTGGAAGTGTTCCGGGTGAAATCGCGATTTTACCGGAGTACCGGGAGGTTACCGGAACCCCCCCTGGAGCTTAATGGGCCATAATGGGCCTTTGTGGAGAAGAGGAGAGGCGGCCAGGGCAGGGCCGCGCGCCCCTCCCCCCTAGTCCGAATAGGACAAGGAGAGGGGGCGGCGCCCCCCCCCCCCTTTCCTTCCTCTCTCCCTCCTCTTTCCCCCTCCACTCCTAGTCCAACAAGGAAAAGGGAGGGAGTCCTACTCCCGGTAGGAGTAGGACTCCTCCTGGCGCGCCCCCTCTTGGCCGGCCGCACCTCCCCCCTTTCTCCTTTATATACGGGGGCATGGGGCACCCTAGAGACACAACAATTGATCTTTTGATCTTTTAGCAGTGTGCGGTGCCCCCTCCACCATAGTCCACCTCGATAATATCAGAAGCGGTGCTTAGGCGAAGCCTGCGCATCGGTAGAACATCATCATCGCCACCACGCCGTCGGTCGATTTAAACTCTCCTCAATACTCGGCTGGATCGGGGTTCGAGGGACGTCGTCGGGCTGAACGTGTGCTGAACTCGGAGGTGCTGTGCGTTCGGTACTTGATCGGTCGGATTGTGAAGACGTATGACTACATCAACCGCGTTTTGCTAACGCTTTCGATTTTGGTCTATGAGGGTACGTGGACAACACTCTCCCCTCTCGTTGCTATGCATCACCATGATCTTGCGTGTGCGTAGGATTTTTTTTTGAAATTACCTCATCCCCAACAGTGGCATCCAAGCCAGGTTTTATGCGTAGATGTCGTATGCATGAGTAGAACACAAGTGAGTTGTGGGCGATATAAGTCATACTGCTTACCAACATGTCATACTTTGGTTCAGCGGTATTGTTGGATGAAGCGGCCCGGACCGACATTACGCGTACACTTACGCGAGACTGGTTCTACCGACGTGCTTTGCACACAGGTGGCTGGCGGGTGTCAGTTTCTCCAAATTTAGTTGAACCGAGTGTGGCTACGCCCGGTCCTTGCGAAGGTTAAAACAGCACCAACTTGACAAACTATCATTGTGGTTTTTATGCGTAGGTAAGAACGGTTCTTGCTAAGCCCGTAGCAGCCACGTAAAATTTGCAACAACAAAGTAGAGGACGTCTAACTTGTTTTTGCAGGGCATGTTGTGATGTGATATGGTCAAGACATGATGCTAAATTTTATTGTATGAGATGATCATGTTTTGTAACCGAGTTATCGGCAATTGGCAGGAACCATATGGTTGTCGCTTTATTGTATGCAACGCAATCGCCCTGTAATGCTTTATTTTATCACTAAGCGGTAGCGATAGTCGTAGAAGCATAAGATTGGCGAGACGACAACGATGCTACGATGGAGATCAATGTGTCGCGCTGGTGACGATGGTGATCATGACGGTGCTTCGGAGATGGAGATCACAAGCACAAGATGATGATGGCCATATCATATCACTTATATTGATTGCATGTGATGTTTATCTTTTATGCATCTTATCTTGCTTTGATTGACGGTAGCATTATAAGATCATCCCTCACTAAATTATCAAAGTATAAGTGTTCTCCCTAAGTATGCACCGTTGCGAAAGTTCTTCGTGCTGAGACACCACGTGATGATCGGGTGTGATAGGCTCTACGTTCAAATACAACGGGTGCAAAACAGTTGCACACGCGAATACTCAAAGTTAAACTTGACAAGCCTAGCATATAACAGATATGGCCTCGTAACACGGAGACCGAAGGTCGAGCGTGAATCATATAGTAGATATGATCAACATAGTGATGTTCACCGTTGAAACTACTCCATCTCACGGGATGATCGGACATGGTTTAGTTGATATGGATCACGTGATCACTTAGAGGATTAGAGGGATGTCTATCTAAGTGGGAGTTCTTAAGTAATATGATTAATTGAACTTAAATTTATCATGAACTTAGTACCTGATAGTATCTTGCTTGTCTATGTTGATTGTAGATAGATGGCCCATGTTGTTGTTTCGTTGAATTTTAATGCGTTCCTTGAGAAAGAAAAGTTGAAAGATGATGGTAGCAATTACACGGACTGGGTCCGTAACTTGAGGATTATCCTCATTGCTGCACAGAAGAATTATGTCCTGGAAGCACCGCTGGGTGCCAGGCCTGCTGCTGATGCAACTGATGACGTTAAGAACGTCTGGCAGAGCAAAGCTGATGACTACTCGATAGTTCAATGTGTCATGCTTTACGGCTTAAAACCGGGACTTCAACGACGTTTTGAATGTCATGGAGCATATGAGATGTTCTAGAAGTTGAAGTTAATATTTCAAGAAAATGCCCGAATTGAGAGATATGAAGTCTCCAATAAGTTCTACAGCTGCAAGTTGGAGGAGAATAGTTCTGTTAGTGAGCATATACTCAAAATGTTTGGGTATAATAATCACTTGATTCAACTGGGAGTTAATCTTCCGGATGATAGCATCATTGACAGAATTCTCCAATCACTGCCACCAAGCTACAAGAGCTTCGTGATGAACTATAACATGCAAGGGATGGATAAGACGATTCCCGAGCTCTTCGCAATGCTAAAGGCTGCGGAGGTAGAAATCAAAAAGGAGAATCAAGTGTTGATGGTCAATAAGACCACCAGTTTCAAGAAAAAGGGCAAAGGGAAGAAGAAGGAACTTCACGAAGAACAGCAAGCAAGTTGCTGCTCAGAGAAGAAACCCAAGTCTGGACCTAAGCACGAGATCGAGTGCTTCTACCGCAAGCGATCGTCACTTGGAAGTGGAACTGCCCCAAGTATTTGGCGGATAAGAAGGTTGGCAAGGTGAACAAAGGTATATGTGATATACATGTTATTGATGTGTACCTTACTAATGCTCGCAGTAGCACCTGGGTATTTGATATTGGTTATGTTGCTAATGTTTGCAACTCGATACAGGGGCTACGGATTAAGCGAAGATTGGCTAAGGACGAGGTGACGGTGCGCATGGGAAATGGTTCCAAAGTCGATGTGATCGCGGTCGGCACGCTACCTCTACATCTACCTTCGGGATTAGTATTAGACCTAAATAATTGTTATTTGGTGCAAGCGTTGAGCATGAACATTATATCTGGATCTTGTTTGATGCGAGACGGTTATTCATTTCAATCATAGAATAATGGTTGTTCTATTTATATGAGTAATATCTTTTATGGTCGTGCACCCTTGAAGAGTGGTCTATTTTTGTTGAATCTCGATAGTAGTGATACACATATTCATAATGTTGAAGCCAAAAGATGCAGAGTTGATAATGATAGTGCAACTTATTTGTGGCATTGCCGTTTAGGTCATATCGGTGTAAAGCGCATGAAGAAACTCCATATTGATGGACTTTTGGAACCACTTGATTATGAATCACTTGGTACTTGCGAACCGTGCCTCATGGGCAAGATGACTAAAACGCCATTCTCCGGAACTATGGAGAGAGCAATAGATTTGTTGGAAATCATACATACAGATGTTTGTGGTCCGATGAATGTTGAGGATCGTGGCGGATATCGTTATTTTCTCACCTTCACAGATGATTTAATAAGATATGGGTATATCTACTTAATGAAACATAAGTCTGAAACGTTTGAAAAGTTCAAAGAATTTCAGAGTGAAGTTGATTCAAAGAATTTCAGAGTGAAGTTGAAAATCATCGTAACAAGAAAATAAAATTTCTACGATCTGATCGTGGAGGAGAATATTTGAGTTATGAGTTTGGTCTTCATTTGAAACAATGCAAAATAGTTTCGCAACTCACGCCACCCGGAACACCACAACGTAATGGTGTGTCCGAACGTCGTAATCGTACTTTACTAGATATGGTGCGATATATGATGTCTCTTACTGATTTACTGCTATCATTTTGGGGTTATGCTTTAGAGACGGCCGCATTCACGTTAAATAGGGCACCATCGAAATCCGTTGAGATGACTCCTTATGAACTGTTGTTTGGCAAGGAACCAAAGTTGTCGTTTCTTAAAGTTTGGGGCTGCGATGCTTATGTCAAAAAGCTTCAACCTGATAAGCTCGAACCCAAATCGGAGAAATGTGTCTTCATAGGATACCCGAAGGAGACTCTTGGGTACACCTTCTATCACAGATCCGAAGGCAAGACTTTTGCTGCTAAATTCGGAATCTTTCTGGAGAAGGAATTTCTCTCGAAAGAAGTGAGTGGGAGGAAAGTAGTACTTGATGAGGTAATCGTACTGCTCCCTATTGAAAGTAGTTCATCGCAGAAACCGGTTTCTGCGACACCTACACCAATTAGTGAGGAAGTTAATGATGATGATCATGAAACTTCAGATCAAGTTGTCACTGAACCTCGTAGGTCAACCAGAGTAAGATCCGCACCAGAGTGGTACGGTAATCCTGTTCTGGAAGTTATGTTACTAGACCATGACGAACCTACGAACTATGAAGAAGCGATGGTGAGCCCAGATTCCGCGAAATGGCTTGAGGCCATGAAATCTGAGATGGGATCCATGTATTAGAACAAAGTGTGGACTTTGGTTGACTTGCCCGATGATCGGCAGGCAATTGAGTATAAATGGATCTTCAAGAAGAAGACTGACGCTGACGGTAATGTTACTGTCTATAAAGCTTGACTTGTTGCGAAAGGTTTTCGACAAGTTCAAGGGATTGACTACGATGAGACCTTCTCACCCGTGGCGATGCTTAAGTCTGTCCGAATCATGTTAGCAATTGCCGCATTTTATGATTATGAAATTTGGCAAATGGATGTCAAAATTGCATTCCTGAATGGATTTCTGGAAGAAGAGTTGTATATGATGCAACCGGAAGGTTTTGTCGATCCAAAGGGAGCTAACAAAGTATGCAAGCTCCAACGATCCATTTATGGACTGGTGCAAGCCTCTCAGAGTTGGAATAAACGCTTTGATAGTGTGATCAAAGCATTTGGTTTTATACAGACTTTTGGAGAAGCATGTATTTACAAGAAAGTGAGTGGGAGCTCTGTAGCATTTCTGATATTATATGTGGATGACATATTACTGATTGGAAATGATATAGAATTTCTGTATAGCATAAAGGGATACTTGAATAAGAGTTTTTCAATGAAAAACCTCGGTGAAGCTGCTTATATATTGGGCATCAAGATCTATAGAGATCGATCAAGACGCTTAATTGGACTTTCACAAAGCACATACCTTGACAAAGTTTTGAAGAAGTTCAAAATGGATCAAGCAAAGAAAGGGTTCTTGCCTGTGTTACAAGGTGTGAAGTTGAGTAAGACTCAATGCCCGACCACTGCATAAGATAGAGAGAAAATTAAAGATGTTCCCTATGCTTCAGCCATAGGCTCTATCATGTATGCAATGTTGTGTACCAGACCTGATGTGTGCCTTGCTATTGGTTTAGCAGGGAGGTACCAAAGTAATCAAGGAGTGGATCACTGGACAACGGTCAAGAACATCCTAAAATACTTGAGAAGGACTAAGGATATGTTTCTCATTTATGGAGGTGACAAAGAGCTCGTCGTAAATGGTTACGTCGATGCAAGCTTTGACACTGATCCGGACAATTCTAAATCGCATACCAGATACGTGTTTATATTGAACGGTGGAGCTGTCAGTTGGTGCAGTTCTAAACAAAGCATCTCGGTCATGTCTACATAGTTCTCGAACCCGTAGGGTCCACACGCTTAACGTTTCGATGACCGTTATATTATGAGTTTATATGTTTTGATGTACCGAAGGTTGTTCAGAGTCCCGGATGTGATTACAGACATGACGAGGAGTCTCGAAATGGTCGAGACATGAAGATTGATATATTGGAAGCCTATGTTTGGATATCGGAAGTGTTTCGGGTGAAATCGGGATTTTACCGGAGTACCGGGAGGTTACCGGACCCCCCCCCCCCTGGAGCTTAATGGGACATAATGGGCCTTTGTGGAGAAGAGGAGAGGCGGCCAGGGCATGGCCACGCGCCCCTCCACCCTAGTCCGAATAGGACAAGGAGAGGGGGGCGGCGCCCCCCCTTTTCCTTCCTCTCTCCCTCCTCTTTCCCCCTCCACTCCTAGTCCAACAAGGAAAAGGGAGGGAGTCCTACTCCCGGTAGGAGTAGGTCTCCTCCTGGCGTGCCCCCTCTTGGCCGGCCGCACCTCCCCCTTGCTCCTTTATATAGGGGCAGGGGGCACCCTAGAGACACAACAATTGATCGTCTGATCTTTTAGCCGTGTGCGGTGCCCCCCTCCGCCATAGTCCACCTCGATAATACTGTAGCAGTGCTTAGGCGAAGCCCTGCATTGGTAGAACATCATCATCATCACCACGCAGTCGTGCTGATGAAACTCTCCCTCAACACTCGGCTGGATCGGAGTTCGAGGGACGTCATCGGGCTGAACGTGTGCTGAACTCGGAGGTGACGTGCGTTCGGTACTTGATCGGTCGGATCGTGAAGACGTACGACTACATCAACCGCGTTGTGTTCCGCTTTCGGCCTATGAGGGTACGTGGACAACACTCTCCCCTCTCGTTTCTATGCATCACCATGATCTTGCGTGTGCGTAGGAAATTTTTTGAAATTACTACGTTCCCCAACAATTTTATGAGTAGAACTGTTAATGATCTTAGGCTTATTAGTAAACATGCTTCCAGGGTGACAACTCAAGTAGAACAAGTATTTAAAGCACAAGATGAATTGCTTAATGAGTTTAATAGTAAAAATAATGATAATGCTATTAGGGTTATGACTAGAGGTGGTAAAATGACCCAGGAACCTTTGTATCCTGAGGGTCATCCTAAGAGAGTTGAGAAGGATTCTCAGAGAACTAATACTGATGCACCTAGTCCTCGTACTAAAAAGAAAAAGAAAATTGATAGGACTTTGCATGCTAGTGAACCTGCTATATCCACACTTGAGAATCCCAATGATATTTCTATTTCTGATGCTGAGACAGAATCTGGTGATGAACATGAACCTAGTGATAATGTTAATAATGATGTTCATGTTGATGCTCAACCAAGTAATGATATTGAAGTTGAGATTGAACCTGTTGTTGGTCTTGATAACCCACAATCAAAGAATCAACGTTACGATAAGAGAGATTTTGTTGCTAGGAAGCATGGTAAAGAAAGAGAACCTTGGGTTCAAAAACCCATGCCCTTTCCTCCTAAGCCATCCAAGAAAAAGGATTAAGAGGATTTTGAGCGCTTTGCTGAAAAATGATTAGACCTATCTTTTTGTGTATGCGCTTGACTAATATGCTTAAAATGCCTCCTTATGCTAAGTATATGAAAGATATTGTTACTAATAAAAGAAAGATACCAGAAGCTGAAATTTCCACCTTGCTTGCTAATTATACTTTTAAGGGTGGAATACCAAAGAAACTTGGAGATCCAAGAGTACCAAATATACCAGGCTCCATTAAAAGAAACTATGTTAAAACTGCTTTATGTGATCTTGGAGCCGGTGTTAGTGTTATGCCTTTCTCTTTTATCGTAGACTTGAATTGAATAAATTGACACCTACTGAAATTTCCTTGCAAATGGCTGATAAATCAATTGCTATACCCATCGGTATTTGTGAGGATGTGCCTGTTGTGGTTGCAAACGTTACTATCTTGACAAACTTTGTTATTCTTGATATTCCCAAGGACGACAGTATGTCGATCATTCTTGGTAGACCCTTTTTAAATACTGCAGGGGTTGTTATTGATTGCAACAAAGGCAATGTCACTTTTCATGTTAATGGTAATGAGCATACGATACACTTTCCCAAGAAACAACCTCAAGTTCATAGTATCAATTCTATTGGAAAATTTTCAACTATTACTATTGGAGGTTTTGAATTCCCTGTTCCTACTGTCAAAAAGAAATATGATATTCTTATTGTTGGTGAAATGCATATCCCCGTTGAGGTAACCTAGTGTTATTCGAACGTTCTCCGGTTTCATGCCATTCGGAAGAAGTTCGTTAATAAGACTTGATCAACCTTGTTAATGGATTCCTTTTTGATGAGCATGAGATGGATGAATTTAGAGAGCACAACTCTTTGTACCCATCTTTTACTTTCTGTTATTTAGATTAAATAAAGCAAAAAATAGTATTTTCGGTCTGTTTTCTGAATTACCCGTGCAATAAAAAATGTCCCGGAAATAAAAGTTCTCTAAATGCCCTGAAAATTTAGTATAATTTTTTATAGAATTTTTGGCACTGAGCACACACCAGGGGGCCTCACTAGTTGCTCACATGGGTGGAGGCCGCGCCCTACCCCCTGGGCGCGCCCCCTGTCCTTGTGGGCCCCACATGGCCCCCTCCACTTATTCCAGCACCCATCCACTCCTTCTTCCTTCAGAAAAAATCACTCCATGGCTCAAACTCATGTTCTTGCTCATCTTGCTGCCATTTTCGATCTCCTTGCTCAAAGCTCCATTCACAAAACTGCTTTGGGGGATTGTTCTTCGGTATGTGACTCCTCCAATGGTCCAGTTAGTTTTTGTTGCTGTGGTGACCTTGTTCTTGACCTTGCATGTCAAATTTATATGGTCCAATATAGTTTTGATGCATGATATAGCCTCTAGGCACTTGTAGGAGTAGTTTCTATCAATTTTGTTGAGTTTGGTTCACTTCCATTTTGAGTCACTAAAAATTTCAGAAAATTTTAGAGGGAGAAAATGATGAGGAGATTGTTAAGAGGCTCCTCGAGCTGGGGTTCGAAGGAAAAAAGAAAATGAGGAGAAAGAGAAGCCCAAGTATAATCTCCCTCGTGCCGTGGAGATTCGGCCGTGTTAATGGCCATGTGATGCATTCTTGCTAGCAGCCGGAATTTATGATGATTTCTATTATTTGGCTGGAAATGCAGGCATCACCAACTTCCTCCTCGACCAGTGTGATCAGGATCTCCTACTCACTAATACTTCCATGCAAAATTTTCATTTTCATGCTAGGAGATCACCGCCCATGGTAGACTTTCATTTATATGATAAGTACAAGGAAATGACACTCTATGACTTTTGTGAGGTTTGTAAATTACCTTATGAGGGTAGCATCGAGGAACCACACCCAAGTGATGTGGAAGGTTTTATTCATGAAGTTACCGTAGGGGAAAGGAGAAGGGTGTCGGAAGCGAGAGTGGCTACTTTACATTTTCCTGTCTTGCGCTACTACTCATTATTTGCTGGCAGATGTTTAATAGGTCGTGGGGAGAGTGGAGGCCTTAGTGCTCCTGACCTTGCCATTTTGCACCATGCTTTACTTCATGATAGAACTTTCAGTTTAGGCACTATGGCTGCTAAATGGTTGAGTTTAAACCGTACAAAGGGGCCTTTTTTGGAGGTATCTTCGCCTCCCGCCTTGCTAGACGCTTCGAGATACCCATTAGGCATTATGAGAAAGAGGAGAAACTGCTACCCACTATATATTTAGATTATGACAGCATGATAGCACATAAGTTTATTCGCCATGAAGAGGAAAATAGACTCATTTATAACTTGATATTTAGCGAAGATTCTTGCCAGATCATTACCCTGCCTGCACCTACTTTGTTTGATATTCATTCAGGTAGGTACTTTGTTTTTCCCGCATACATTTATGCATACTGGGAGCGGACATGATCCCCAGCTCCTGAGCCAGAGCCATCACCTAATCCATATCAGGAGTCTATTTATCAGTGGGATCCATAGGAGCTCGCTAACCAATGGAATCCCCAGGATCCTCCTCAGTACACCGGAGAGGGCTACTTTGATCCATGGGCGTAGACCAACTTAGGCCAAAGGCCTAAGCTTGGGGGGGTATGTATTTCTCACCGACATTACATTCATGTTCACACACTTATTCTAGTTGTCAGTGTTCATACTTTTTCATTGTATTTTCCATGTTAGTTTATTTATTTTTTTCGCTTTCTTCTTGTGTGTTTGAAAGACCTTAAGAAAACAAAAAAAAATAGTTGTAGTTAGTTTGTTGGAAATATTCCCTAGAGGCAATAATAAAATGGTTATTATTATATTTCCTCATTCATGATAATTGTCTATTATTCATGCTATAATTGTGTTATCCGGAAATCGTAATACATGTGTGAATACATAGACCACAACATGTCCCTAGTGAGCCTCTAGTTGACTAGCTCGTTTATCAATAGATGGTCACGGTTTCCTGACCATGGACATTGGATGTCATTGATAATGGGATCACATCATTGGGAGAATGATGTGATGGACAAGACGCAATCCTAAGCATAGCACAAGATCGTGTAGTTCGTTTTGCTAGAGCTTTTCTAATGTCAAGTATCGTTTCCTTAGAGCATGAGATCGTGTAACTCCCGGATACCGTAAGAGTGATTTGGGTGTACCAAACGTCACAACGTAACTGGGTGGCTATAAAGGTATACTACAGGTATCTCCGAAAGTGTCTGTTGGGTTGACACGGATCGAGACTGGGATTTGTCACTCCGTATGACGGAGAGGTATCTCCGGGCCCACTCGGTAATGCATCATCATAATGAGCTCAAAGTGACTAAGTGGTTGGTCACGTGATCATGAATTACGGTACGAGTAAAGTGACTTGCCGGTAACGAGATTGAACAAGGTATTGGGATACCGACGATCGAATCTCGGGCAAGTAACGTACCGATTGACAAAGGGAATTGTATACGGGATTACTTGAATCCTCGACATCGTGGTTCATTCGATGAGATCATCGTGGAGCATGTGGGAGCCAACATGGGTATCCAGATCCCGCTGTTGGTTATTGACCACAGACTCGTCTCGGTCATGTCTGCATGTCTCCCGAACCCGTAGGGTCTACACACTTAAGGTTCGGTGACGCTAGGGTTGTAGAGATATTAGTATGCGGTAAACCGAAAGTTGTTCGGAGTCCCGAATGAGATCCCGGACGTCACGAGGAGTTTCGGAATGGTCCAGAGGTGAAGAATTATATATAGGAAGTCCAGTTTCGGCCGTCGGGAAAGTTTCGGGGGTCACCGGTATTGTACCGGGACCACCGGAAGGGTCCCGGGGGTCCACCGGGTGGGGCCACCTATCCCGGAGGGCCCCATGGGCTGAAGTGGGGAAGGGGACCAGGCCCTGGTGGGCTGGTGTGCCCCCCTTGGGCCTCCCCTGCGCCTAGGGTTGGAAACCCTAGGGGTGGGGGGCGCCCCACTTGGCTTGGGGGGCAAGCCACCTCCTTGGCCGCCCCCCCCCCATCTAGATGGGATCTAGAGGGGCCGGCGCCCCCCCTTGGCCGCCCCATCTAGATGGGATCTAGAGGGGCCGGCGCCCCCCCTTGGCCCTATATAGTGGAGGGAAGGGAGGGCAGCTGCACCCAAGTCCCTGGCGCCCCTCTCTCCCTCCGCAACACCTCTCCCTCTCGTAGAGCTTGGCGAAGCCCTGCCGAGATCGCCGCTACTTCCACCACCACGCCGTCGTGCTGCTGGATCTCCATCAACCTCTCCCTCCCCCTTGCTGGATCAAGAAGGAGGAGACGTCTTCCCCAACCGTACGTGTGTTGAACGCGAAGGTGCCGTCCGTTCGGCGCTAGGATCATCGGTGATTTGGATCACAACGAGTACGACTCCCTCAACCCCGTTCTCTTGAACGCTTCCGCTCGCGATCTACAAGGGTATGTAGATGCACTCCTCTCTCTCGTTGCTAGATGACTCCATAGATTGATCTTGGTGAAGCGTAAAAAAAATTTATTTTCTGCAACGTTCCCCAACAGTGGCATCATGAGCTAGGTCTATGCGTAGTTTCTATGCACGAGTAGAACACAATCTTGTTGTGGGCATAGATGTTGTCAATTTTCTTGGCACTACTAGTCTTATCTTGTTTCGGCGGCATCGTGGGATGAAGCGGCCCGGACCGACTTTACACGTACGCTTACGTGAGACAGGTTCCCCCGACTGACATGCACTAGTTGCATAAGGTGGCTAGTGGGTGTCTGTCTCTCCCACTTTAGTCGGATCGGATTTGATGAAAAGGGTCCTTATGAAGGGTAAATAGAAATTGGCATATCACGTTGTGGTTTTACGTAGGTAAGAAACGTTCTTGCTAGAAACCTATAGAAGCCACGTAAAAACATGCAACAACAATTAGAGGACGTCTTACTTGTTTTTGCAGCATATGCCTTGTGATGTGATATGGCCAAAAAGATGTGATGAATGAAATATATGTGATGTATAGATTGATCATGTTCTTGTAATAGGAATCACGACTTGCATGTCGATGAGTATGACAACCGGCAGGAGCCATAGGAGTTGTCTTTATTTTTGTATGACCTGCGTGTCATTGAATAACGCCATGTAAATTACTTTACTTTATTGCTGAACACGTTAGCCATAGAAGTAGAAGTAATCGTTGGCGTGACAACTTCATGAAGACACGATGATGGAGACCATGGTGCCATACCGGTGACGAAGATGATCATGGCGCCCCGAAGATGGAGATCAAAGGAGCAATATTATATTGGCCATATCATGTCACTATTTGATTGCATGTGATGTTTATCATGTTTTTGCTTCTTATTTGCTTAGTACGACGGTAGTAAATAAGATGATCCCTTATAGTAATTTCAAGAAAGTGTTCCCCTAACTGTGCGCCGTTGCGAAAGTTTGTTGTTTCGAAGCACCACGTGATGATCGGGTGTGATAGATTCTAACGTTCACATACAACGGGTGTAAGACAGATTTACACATGCAAAACACTTAGGTTGACTTGACGAGCCTAGCATGTACAGACATGGCCTTGGAACACAAGAGACCGAAAGGTCGAACATGAGTCGTATGGAAGATACGATCAACATGGAGATGTTCACCGATGATGACTAGTCCGTCTCACGTGATTATCGGACACGGTCTAGTTGAGTCGGATCATGTATCACTTAGATGACTAGAGGGATGTCTAATCTGAGTGGGAGTTCATTAAATAATTTGATTAGATGAACTTAATTATCATGAACTTAGTCTAAAACCTTTGCAAAATGTCTTGTAGATCAAATGGCCAACGCCATGTCAACCTCAACTTCAACGCGCTCCTAGAGAAAACCAAGCTGAAAGATGATGGCAGCAACTATTCGGACTGGGTCCGAACCCGAGGATCATCCTCATAGCTGCCAAGAAAGCATATGTCCTAGAAGGACCGCTAGGTGATGCACCCATCCTGCAGAAACAAGACGTTATGAACGCTTGGCGATCACGTCTTGATGATTACTCCCTCGTTCAAGGCGGCATGCTTTACAGCTTAGAACCGGGCTCCAAAAGCGTTTTGAGCAACACGGAGCATATGAGATGTTCAAGAGCTGAAAATGGTTTTCCAAGCTCATGCCCGGTCGAGAGATATGAAGTCTCCGACAAGTTCTACAGCTTGTAAGATGGAGGAAAATAGTTACACGGTGAGCACATACTCAAAATGTCCGGGTTGCACAACCGCTTGTCCCAGCTGGACATTAACCTCCCGACGAGGCGGTCATTGACAGAATCCTTCATCGCTCCCACCTAGCTACAAGAGCTTTGTGATGAACTACAATATGCGGGATGGTGAAAACTATTCTGAAGTATTTTCAATGCTGAAATCAGCAGAGGTGGAAATCAAAAGGAACATCAAGTGTTGATGGTCAATAAAACCACTAGTTTCAATAAAGGCAAGGGTAAGAAGAACTTCAAGAAGGACGGCAAGGAGTTGCGCGCCGTAAGCCAGCTTGCCGGAAGAAGCCAAAGAATGGACCCACACCGAGACCGAGTGCTTTTATTGCAAGGGAAAGGGACACCGAAGCGAACGCCCCAAATACTTAGCGGACAAGAAGGCCGGCAACACCAAAGGTATATGTGATATACATGTAATTGATGTGTACCTTACCAGTACTCGTAGTAGCTCCTGGGTATTTGATACCGGTGCGGTTGCTCATATTTGTAAATCAAAACAGGAGCTGCAGAATAAGCGGAGACCGGCGAAGGACGAGGTGACGATGCGCGTCGGGAATGGTTCCAAGGTTGATGTGATCGCCGTCGGCACGCTACCTCTACATTTACCTACGGGATTAGTTTTAAACCTCAATAATTGTTATTTAGTGCCAGCTTTGAGCATGAACATTGTATCTAGATCTCGTTTAATGCGAGATGGCTACTCATTTAAATCCGAGAATAATGGTTGTTCTATTTATATGAGAGATATGTTTTATGGCATGCCCCGCTGGTCAATGGTTTATTCTTAATGAATCTCGAATGTGATGTTACACATATTCATAGTGTGAATACCAAAAGATGTAAAGTTGATAACGATAGTCCCACATACTTGTGGCACTACCGCCTTGGTCACATTGGTGTCAAACACATGAAGAAGCTCCATGCCGATGGACTTTTGGAGTCTCTTGATTATGAATCATTTGACACGTGCGAACCATGCCTCATGGGCAAAATGACCAAGACTCCGTTCTCCGGAACAATGGAGCGAGCAACCAACTTATTGGAAATCATACATACTGATGTGTGCGATCCAATGAGCGTTGAGGCTCGTGGAGGATATCGTTATGTTCTCACTCTCACTGACGACTTGAGTAGATATGGGTATGTCTACTTGATGAAACACAAGTCTGAGACCTTTGAAAAGTTCAAGGAATTTCAGAATGAGGTAGAGAATCAACGTGACCAAAGATAAAGTTATTACGATCAGATCGTGGGGGAGAATATTTAAGTCACGAATTTGGTACACACTTAAGGAAATGTGGAATCGTTTCACAACTCAGGCCGCCTGGAACACCTCAGTGTAACGGTGTGTCCGAACATCGTAATCGCACTCTATTGGATATGGTGCGATCTATGATGTCACTCACCGATTTACCGCTATCATTTTGGGGATACGCTCTAGAGACAGCTGCATTCACTTTAAATAGGGCACCGTCTAAATACGTTGAGACGGCACTGTATGAATTATGGTTTGGGAAGAAACCTAAGCTGTCGTTTCTAAAAGTTTGGGGATGCAATGCTTATGTCAAGAAACTTCAACCTGAAAAGCTCGAACCCAAGTCGGAAAAATGCGTCTTCATAGGATACCCTAAGGAAACCATTGGGTATACCTTCTACCTCAGATCCGAAGGCAAGATCTTTGTTGCCAAGAACGGGTCCTTTCTGGAGAAAGAGTTTCTCTCGAAAGAAGTAAGTGGGAGGAAAGTGGAACTTGATGAAGTACTACCTCTTGAACCACAAAATAGCGCAGCTCAGGAAGATGATCCTATGGTGCCTGCACTGACTATAGAGGAAACTAATGATGATGATCAAGGTACTTCGGATCAAGTTACTACTGAACTTCGTAGGTCCACGAGGACACGTTCCACACCAGAGTGGTATGGCAACCCTGTCCTAGAAATCATGTTGTTAGACAATGGTGAACCTTCGAACTATGAAGAAGCAATGGCGGGCCCAGATTCCAACAAATGGCTTGAAGCCATGCAATCCGAGATAGGATCCATGTATGAAAACAAAGTATGAACTTTGATGGACTTGCCCGATGATCAGCGAGCGATAGAAAACAAATGGATATTTAAGAAGAAGACAGACGCGGATGGTAATGTTACCATCTATAAAGCTCGACTTGTCGCTAAGGGTTATCGACAAGTTCAAGGGGTTGACTACGACTAGACTTTCTCTCCCGTAGCGAAGCTGAAGTCCGTCCGAATCATGTTAGCAATTGCCGCATACTATGATTATGAGATATGGCGAATGGACGTCAAAACGGCATTCCTTAACGGCCATCTTAAGGAAGAACTGGATATGATGCAGTCGGAGGGTTTTGTCGATCCTAAGAATGCTAACAAGGTATGCAAGCTCCAGCGCTCCATCTATGGGCTGGCGCAAGCATCTTGGAGTTGGAACATTCGCTTTAATGAAATGATCAAAGCGTTTGGGTTTATGCAGACTTACAGAGAAGCCTGCGTTTACAAGAAAGTGAGTGGGAGCTCTGTAGCATTTCTCATATTATATGTGGATGACATACTTTTGATGGGAAATGATATAGAACTTTTGGACAGCATTAAGGCCTACTTGAATAAGTGTTTTTCAACGAAGGACCTTGGAGAAGCTGCTTACATATTAGGCATCAAGATCTATAGAGATAGATCGAGATGCCTCATAGGCATTTCACAAAGCACATACTTTGATAAGATATTGAAGAAGTTCAATATGGATCAGTCCAAGAAGGGGTTCTTGCATGTGCTGCAAGGTGTGAAATTGAGCTCGGCTCAATGTCCGACCACGACAGAAGATAGATAAAAGATGAGTGTCGTCCCCTATGCCTCGGCCATAGGGTCTATCATGTATGCCATGCTGTGTACCAGACCTGATGTAAACCTTGCCGTAAGTTTGGTGGGAAGGTACCAAAGTAATCCTGGCATGGAACACTGGACAGCGGTCAAGAATATCCTGAAGTACTTGAAAAGGACTAAGGATATGTTTATCATTTATGGAGGTGACGAAGAGCTCGTCGTAAAGGGTTACGTCGATGCTAGCTTTGACACATATCTGGATGACTCTAAGTCACAAACCGGATACGTGTATATTTTGAATGGAGAGGCTGTAAGCTGGTGCAGTTGCAAGCAAAGCGTCGTGGCGGGATCTACATGTGAAGCGGAGTACATGGCAGCCTCGGAGGCAGCGCATGAAGCAATCTGGATGAAGGAGTTCATCACCGACCTAGGAGTCGTACCCAATGCGTCGGGGCCGGTCACTCTCTTCTGTGACAAAACTGGAGCTATTGCCCTTGCCAAGGAGCCCAGGTTTCACAAGAAGACCAGGCACATCAAGCGTCGCTTCAACTCCATTCGTGAAAATGTTCAAGATGGAGACATAGATATTTGTAAAGTGCACACAGATCTGAATGTCGCAGATCCGTTGACTAAACCTCTTCCGCGAGCAAAACATGATCAACACAAGAACTCTATGGGTGTTCGATTCATCAAAATGTAACTACATTATTGACTCTAGTGCAAGTGGGAGACTATTGGAAATATGCCCTAGAGGCAATAATAAAATGGTTATTATTATATTTCCTCGTTCATGATAATTGTCTATTATTCATGCTATAATTGTGTTATCCGGAAATCGTAATACATGTGTGAATACATACACCACAACATGTCCCTAGTGAGCCTCTAGTTGACTAGCTCATTTATCAATAGATGGTCACGGTTTCCTGACCATGGACATTGGATGTCATTGATAATGGGATCACATCATTGGGAGAATGATGTGATGGACAAGACCCAATCCTAAGCATAGCACAAGATCGTGTAGTTCGTTTTGCTAGAGCTTTTCTAATGTCAAGTATCATTTCCTTAGACCATGAGATAGTGTAACTCCCAGATACCGTAAGAGTGATTTGGGTGTACCAAATGTCACAACGTAACTGGGTGGCTATAAAGGTATACTACAGGTATCTCCGAAAGTGTCTGTTGGGTTGACACGGATCGAGACTGGGATTTGTCACTCCGTATGACGGAGAGGTATCTTTGGGTCCACTCGGTAATGCATCATCATAATGAGCTCAAAGTGACTAAGTGGTTGGTCACGGGATCATGCATTATGGTACGAGTAAAGTGACTTGCCAGTAACGAGATTGAACAAGGTATTGGGATACTGACGATCGAATCTCGGGCAAGTAACGTACCGATTGACAAAGGGAATTGTATACGGGATTACTTGAATCCTCGACATCGTGGTTCATTCGATGAGATCATCGTGGAGCATGTGGGAACCAACATGGGTATCCAGATCCCACTGTTGGTTATTGACTGGAGAGTCATCTCGGTCATGTCTGCATGTCTCCCGAACCCGTAGGGTCTACACACTTAAGGTTCAGTGATGCTAGGGTTGTAGAGATATTAGTATGCGGTAACCCGAAAGTTGTTCGGAGTCCCGGATGAGATCCCGAACATCACGAGGAGTTCCGGAATGGTCCGGAGGTGAAGAATTATATATAGGAAGTCCAGTTTCGGCCGTCGGGAAAGTTTCGGGGGTCACCGGTATTGTACCGGGACCACCGGAAGGGTCCCGGGGTCCACCAGGTGGGGCCACCTATCCCGGAGGGCTCCATGGGCTGAAGTGGGGAAGGGAACCAGCCCCTGGTGGGCTGGTGCACCCCCCTTGGGCCTCCCCCTGCGCCTAGGGTTGGAAACCCTAGGGGTGGGGCGCCCACTGGCTTGGGGGCAAGCCACCCCTTGCCCCCCATCTAGATGGGATCTAGAGGCCAGCCCCCCTTGGCCCTTATATATAATGGAGGGAGGGAGGGCAGCCGCACCAAGTCCTCGGCGCCTCTCTCCTCTCGCAACACCTCTCCTCTCGTGAGAGCTTGGCGAAGCCCTGCCGAGATCGCCGCTACTTCCACCACCACGCCATGTCAGCTGGATCTCCATCAACCTCTCCTTCCCTTGCTGGATCAAGAAGGAGGAGACGTCTTCCCAACCGTCACGTGTGTTGAACGCGAGGTGCCGTCCGCTTACGCTAGGATCATCGGTGATTTGGATCACGACGAGTACGACTCCTCAACCCCGTTCTCTTGAACGCTTCCGCCATGATCTACATGGGTGTGTAGATGCACTCCTCTCTCTCATTGCTAGATGACTCCATAGATTGATCTTGGTGAAGCGTAGAAAATTTTTATTTTCTGCAACGTTCCCCAACATAGTTTACTTTCTATGCATGCTTAGTTGTAATATTAAAAGTAAACCCAAAAAGATTTCTCGTTCTTCTTTTGCTTGTTGGGAACTTTCCCGTGTAAATAGTTTTTCTCGTTCGTGTTTTACTTTCTTCAGAAAAACAATAACTCCAAAAACATGTCAGTGTGTTTCTTTGAAATTCTTTTCTTTTCTTTGGGGGTCGAGAGGAGAAGACCACGATGAAAATGTTGAGTGGCTCGCATTTGCATTATTGTTGATCTAACAAAGAGCCCACATTACCTTGTCTTCTCCTTTGAATAAATGTTTGCAGATTCCAGCTTAGTCCAATGCACATGCACTATTATTATTATCCACACCGTTCGGTCGTGCAAGTGAAAGGAAATGATGACGATACATGATGAAATGATTGAGATGAGGAAAAGCTGGTATGAACTCGACCTATCTTGTTTTTGTAAATATGATTAGTTCATCGTTCCTGATTCAGCCTATTATGAATGAAACATGTTTGCAATGACAATTAGAGATTATAGTTACTCATGCAGTGCTTAATTAGCTAGGAGTTTATAATGGTTTACCTTGTGTGCCAACATGAAAATTAAAATGGTTGTGATGTAGTATGATAGGGTGGTATCCACCTTTGACTGATTCGAGTGGCTTGACTTGGCACATGTTCACCCATGTAGTTGAAACAAAATCAACATAGCCTCTACGATGTTTATGTTCATGGTGATTTATATCCTACTCATGCTTGCATTCAATGTTGGTTAATCTCAATGCATGTTTATGACTGTTGTGCTCTCTAGTTGGCCGCTTTAAAGTCTCTTTCTAGCCTTCACTTGTACTAAGCGGGAATACTGCTTGTGCATCCACTTCCATAAACCCCAAAGTTGTACCATATGAGTCCACCATATCTTCCTATATGCGGTATTTACCTGCCATTCCAAGTAAATTTTCATATGCCAAACTCTAAACCTTCAAATGATAATCCGTTTTGTATGCTCGAATCGCTCATGTACCAACTAGGGTTGTCAATATCTTCCATGCTAGGTGGGTTGTTCTCACGACGAGTGGACTCTGCTCATCATTCACGAGAAAATGGCCGGTAACCGGGATGCCCAGTCCCATGCTCAAATCAAATCAAAATAATTTCAAACAAAACTCCCCCAGGACTGTTGTTAGTTGGATGGTACCCGTTTTTTGGGACCAGCCGTGGAGTGTGCTTGTTGGTGGCGGGGGAGTATAAACTTTACCATCCTGTTTGGGAACCGCCTATAATGTATGTAGCATGGAAGATACCGAGATCTCTTAGTTGTTATGTTGACAATGAAAGCATGCCGCTCAAAATATTATTTATCACTATTCAAAACTCGAGCTCTAGCACCTCTGCAAATCCCTGCTTCCCTCTGCGAAGGGCCTATCTATTTAATTTTATTGTTGAGTCATCATCATCTTATAAAGAGCACCAGTTAGAGAGCACCACTGTCATTTGTATGCATTGTTATTAATTTATATTTAGTATGACTGTGACTGGATCTCTTTCACCATGAATTACAATGTCTAGTCAGTCCTTGATATTCAGGGGTGCTCTGCATTTATGTTTTGCGGTCTCAGAAAGGGCTAGCGAGATACCATCTTGTTATATCATATCATGATTGTTTTGAAAAAGTGTTGTCATCTGAGATTTATTATTATTGCTCGCTAGTTGATTATGACATTGATATGAGTAAATGTGAGACCTAAACGTTATTGTGAATATGGTTAGTTCGTAATCTTTGCTGAAAACTTGAATGCTGGCTTTACATATTTGCGACAACAAGATCAAACAGAGTTTGTAAAAGTTTTTCTTTATCACTTTCAGTTTGCCAACTGAATTTCTTCAGGACAAGCAATGGGTTAAGCTTGGGGGACTTGATACGTCTCCATCATATCTACTTTTCCAAACTCTTTTGCCCTTGTTTTGGACTCTAACTTGCATTATTTGAATGGAACTAACCCGGACTGACGCTGTTTTCAGCAGAATTGCCATGGTCAGAGAGGCTAAACCCTAGAAGCTAGCCTATTATATGATTGTTGTGTATATGTCTATCGACTAGCCTGGCCTCGGTTTATATAATGCACCAGAGGCCTAGGATAACAAGAGTCCTAGCCGAATACGCCGGTGGGGAGGAGTCCTTGTCTTGATCGCCAAGTCTTGTGGAAGCTTCCTTGTATGCGGCAACCGTCCGGATCGCCCATGAGTATACGGCCATGGGGTCCTCGCCCAATCCAACTGATCGGGAGACGACGTGGTGAGTACCCCTAGTCCAGACACCGTCAAGAGCCCCTGAACCGGTCTTCGTTAGGGACGCCCTCGATTCTTCCGAACTGTTCTTCATCTTCTATCGCCGGTCTTGAAAACTGGTTCAACAAATCTTCTCATCTTCGATCTTGAGGATCGCCGAAATGCATTCGACGAGTTTACACGTCGAGTATCCGAGGAGCCCCTTTAACTTTCCGGCCTTTATCAATGCCTTGTTATTTTTATGCCACACCTCGGGCTTGAAGTTGTTCCCGGGCGGCAACGTCCTCTTGCGTCCGAGCTCCAACGCCGGACTGCATTCGAGGTATCTTTTGCAGCTGAGCACCAATGCCGGACTGCTTCCCAGCTCTAACGCCGGACAATGTATCCGAGCTCCAACGCCGGACGGTATCCGAGCTCCAACGCCGGACTATGTATCCGAGCTCCAACACCGGACTGTATCCGAGGTGTCGTAAATCACCTTGCTTCAAAGAAGTTTGAAGGAGTTTAGCCGAGCTTAATGCCGGAAGTGCCCTCTATGGAGCCAGCCACTAGTGCCCGAGCTTTACGCCGGACTGCTTCTGAGGTGGTGCACAACCCCGAATGTGGGCCGATTTTTGTCAATATTTTTGATTGGTGCGAGTAGCCCTCAAGGTGGGTATCGGTCTAAAACCCGAGATGCACATGAAGGATGAGATAAGACCGCTGATCCCCGTAGCCGCTGAGACTCATGTTGATTTGCAAAATCGGTCCGAGGATCAAGTCCTAGCTCGCGAATACTTCGACACAAAAGCGGCGTGCTCAGTCCTCGAGACTCAGGTTGGGTGCGGCCGACCAACCCGAGGATCAAAATCTCCTCGAAACTGACAGCACTTAAAATTTTCTGCATAGAACAGGCCATGCAGAGCCCCGAGACACCGGGTCGGGTGGCAATACCGATCGGGGATCGATGTGCCCTTTAATATTTGTAAATAATAAGCCCGAAGCCCAGAGCCCCCGAGCCTTAATGCGGCACGGAGGCCGAATTAAGGATCCATATCCCTAGTAAAATCACAAATTATGTGTAATGACTCTATGTATCCAAGTACTTTACGTCATTAATGCTTGGATCCGCATTGTACAAAACTTTGTTGACCGACCATCGGCTTCCACCTCCTCGGCCAATAGCCGAGGAGTGTTTGTCCTACTTTATAAAGCCTTTATGAGGGCAAAGATTTACAACGAACAAGGCAATCTGGTCCATACGGTTTTATAAACAAAGGTACGCAGAGAGATATGTTATATTACTGTTTAACAGAAGAAATGTCTTCCAAAGAAAATAGTCCCGATATCGGTTCCTTTCTTTGGGTTGTCATGCTAAACATGATCATGAAACCTCAGCTCCAATGTAGGAGCAAAATATTGAGGATTTAGTTTGGGAGGCCAGTTACTAGCCCCCGGTAGTGTTCGGCGAGAGTCGAGGTCAAGCCGGAAACACTTCGGCCAATTTTATGAATGGCCCGTCATTTAATATAGTCATCGGATCGCTAACCAGTTTACACCTATTGTGACAGTCAGTTTTCAGCTTTCTCCACTGAGGTGCTTGACCATGCGAGCTGGAAGCACAATCGCAGTGGTTCTCCCTTTGCACACCTAGCCGAACAAAGCGGAACATAGGAGGCAAGCGCAGGAGCCGGCAACCCAACTATTGACCAAGACACAATTGAAACCGATGCATATATAGCAATATCCGAGAATGTTTTTGCCGAATCTCTAAAGGTGTCTGGCGTTGCACGGCGAGACTTGTGCTGAAAACACACAAATAGTTTAAAAGTGCCATGGGCTCGAAAAGCCAAAAAAACTTATTCAAAAGGTTAATGTCCGAACTAGATCAAGTGTTCGGTGCCAATCCGAAAATTGGACTTTAGAAAAAAAAGGTGCTTCTGCCGTGCTTTAACATGACACATCCTATCTCAAGACCTCAAGCGGGTCAACCTACGGCTTCAGTCTCCCATCCCGAAGGCGGAGTACTTCTCATTAGGCCAGTTTAGAAAACTAAACTCTAGCGGTTTTGAGAGAGAAATTAGGCTCCCGGCTAGTGACCGCACACTCGTGTCGAGAAAAGGAGTGATAAAAAAACTTTGCAACGACTAAGAAGAAAAACACTTATTATGAAACGACTCAAATAAACATAAGAGCCCCCAAGTGACTTGGGTAAAAGTTGACTATATAATGTAAGGTGACATGTAGAATGCCTTCTAGCCGGATTGTAGATCGTTTGTCGTAGCGGACCTTTTCGCTTCAACCTCTGGACCCAATAGTCCGGAGTGTGTCCGAATACCCTCGCGATTATAAAACCGGGCGTGCGTGGAGACCAGGCGTAGGGGTCATTAGTGCTTTATCGCATAAGTGCCCAACTAGTTATGTTATATTACATGGTTAGTAAGAAACATCTTCCGTGGAGAATAGTTCCGTTAGGGGTTCCTTTCTCGAGGAATGCCCTAAAGTGCATGTCCGACTGCGAAAAAGAGCAGAAAAACATCCGGGGCAGGTAAATGAATAGGTAAGAAATCATCTTTTAGTTCACCGACCGAGTATTCCCTTAAGAACGCTTAGCTTTCGGCTTCACCCACCGAGGTACACATCCGCCGACCCGCAGTAATAATCGCAGAGGTGCTCCTTTACCACCTAGCCGAACAATCGGGAACGAGGGGTAAGCACAGGAGCCAGCAACCCAGCTTGGCCAAAACTTAAGTCATATCGATGCATATAATGGTGAATAAAAGGTACATGCGGAAGTGTGACACATGTGTTGGGCATAAAGCCCAATTAATAAGCTTTTGTTAAAGAAGCCCCAGTATAATGAGCGCTGGTAGCGCGTCAAGTATGTGCAAACAAAGTTTGGACAAGGAAAATTTTACAAGCAACTTTTTTCCAAAAAGTATAATGCTTGGTCGAACCGAACACAAGTTAGAAATTTTAAACTTTGAGCATGAAGGCAACTTAGCTGGTTAATGTGTTCGGTATTGACGACGCGGTCCGAGCTTGATGCGGGACAAGTTTCCATCCCCCAAGCCGGTCCCGAGGTGGCGGAGCAAAGAGCTCGGCACTCCGAAGTGGTGACATAGCACGGTCAATGCAGGACGGCAGAGTGATGCCGAAGTCCCTGGCATGGGGTAATGAAGTGGTGACGAAGCCCCCCGTCCAGCCGAGGTGACGTCAAAGGATATAGTCCGGCGGGATCATTTTCCTGTGCACAAAAAATAGTGCAAACCAGAGATAATAGTAATAATAATAATAATAAAATTGTTGCATAACAAATAATTTATGCAAAGTGAGTAATAAAAGAAATAAGGCCTGGCGCCGAAGTCGATGTCGATGCAGGTCGTCGGCGAATGCAATAAAGGCGTGGCAAAGCCTCGGATTCACGGTCGGTCCGAGTCCGGATGCGACGTCACGGACTATGTACGGAAACCGATCGAACCATCATGCGACCGTCGATAATGCGCCACCATTTGATAGACCTGTGTGCATATGATGGACAAACCAGAGTAATAATTCCTTGGGAAAAATTAACCCAAACAAGCAAAAAGAAATACTAGGATTAATAGCACCTGGTTTATTTGTTGTAGCAATACGAAGGAAGGTGATTCCCAAAATTGGGACTCGATCCGCGCAACCATCGCCTGGTCGGCCAGTGACGCCGAAGTGTCCGGAGTAGGTTGATGAAGAGATGGCGAAGCCCCTGGTCCAGCCGAGATGTCGAAGTAGGTCGGCGTGATGGACACCAGCTTGAAGAAGCAATAGTGCAGCCCTGCCGATGCAGGTCGTGACGTGGTCGATGCCGCTTGATGAAGCGACCGGCGGCGATGCCGGTATGCCCGCCCCGTAATCCGTGAGGGCGGCGATGTTGGTGATGATTTATCCTTCGCGATGCGGACTCTCGCTCGCTTGCCGAGATGATGATCCGGAGAAGTTGAGCTCGGCTCAACAAAGTGACGACGTGTCAGCGCAGGTCGGCAGCCGTGAGCAATATTGCCGGACTGGTTTGACACCAGATGATGTTGAAGATCATGTTCAAAAGATCTTAAAGTTAGTGGGATGTGTTCGGGAACAAAACGCAATACCCCATACAAAACTTCCTTCAAAAAGGATGTTCGAAATCCCGTTCATAAAAAATACGAACTCGGGTCAGATTCGTTTTCGCGCAGAAAACAGATCCGAAAAGTGATGCACTAATCGGAAAGTTCCCGGAGTTTGGACGGTTGGATCGAGCTGAAATTTTGAGGGGTGGTAGATATAGGAATTCCGCAGCCGATCAACGGTTGGATCTTCCAAAGGAAGTCCGAGCTAGAAGCTGGACAGCACGCCCTAAATTCGTCCGGATTCTCGTCCAGATTCAATGCGGCTCCGGTATATCGGAGATTGCCAGAGATTCCTCCATCGGAACTCGACGAAATTTTCCAGGGTTGTTGTAGACTCAATTCCGCACAATTCCACTGAAGCAATCGTCAAAGCGACGCTCGAGGAGGCGGTGACGGCGGATGCAAGTTTGCTGTCCAGAAAAACAGTACGGTCGCCCGAGGGCAATGTTGACGAAGAGCCCCCCAGCTCCATGGATGACTCCTCCATGATCTTGATAGAGATCGGAGTTGGTGTTGATGAAGGCCCTCATCCGAACATGACGATCGGAGGTAGGGCGCAGTCCTCGGTCAAGCCAAGGTGACCAGTCGAGCTGGTGATGAAGAAGCCGACGTCGCAGTTGACCTGCAGTCGAGCCATTGATCCTTTCGCCGATCACACAGCGGAACTCTCAATGAAAGCACCAATGTCGGTGTCAAAACCGGCGGATCTCGGGTAGGGGGTCCCAAGTAGTGCGTCTTAGGATCAATGGTAACAGGAGACAAGGGACACAATGTTTACCCAGGTTCGGGCCCTCTTGATGGAGGTAAAACCCTACGTCCTGCTTGATTGATATTGATGATGTGGGTATTACAAGAGTTGATCTACCACGAGATCAGAGAGGCTAAACCCTAGAAGCTAGCCTATGGTATGATTGTTGTGTATATGTCTATCGAATAGCCTGGCCTCGGTTTATATAATGCACCAGAGGCCTAGGATAACAAGAGTCCTAGCCGAATACGCCAGTGGGGAGGAGTCCTTGTCTTGATCGCCAAGTCTTGTGGAATCTTCCTTGTATGTGGCAACTGTCCGGACTGGCCCATGAGTATACGGCCATGGGGGTCCTCGGCCCAATCCAACTGATCGGGAGACGATGTGGTGAGTACCCCCTAGTCCAGGACACCGTCAGGTACCCTACCCTCGCCAAGTTCATGGCGGCTACCCACCATGGCTACAACGTCCTCAAGATGTCGGGGTGCAGCGGCGTCATCACTGTCGCCTGTGATGAGAAGGATGCGGTCTACTCCCTCGAGCACGATTATCGGGCCGCAGCGGCCGAGAACTCCGACGGTGAAGGCGACATCGTGCCCCCTGAGACTGCCCCCACAAAGAAGAAGAATCTCCTCCCAAAGAGCCGTCCCAAGGCCAAGAAACCCGCCGGTGACGATTCAAGTGTCGTGCCTGCCGCCGGAGCGCCTCTTCCTCCCGCATAGGAAGGCGCGCCCGGTGCCTCCCTCAAGACGGGCTCGGGGCTTCCATCTGGAGAGCGTCTGGCCTGACCAGTGCAACGAGGGGAGGTATTCGGGCACCACTTGGAGGCGTGCTTTGATGCGCACCCCCACAAGCAAGGGATGAGGCGTGAGGCGCTAGGAGTGCAAGAGTTCATCACCAGGGCGCTCATTGAGCTTCAGAAAGCATGGGCCATGCGCGGCGAGCGTCGCCCCGTGCGGCCTACCGACTCGGCTACAACTCCCGACGCGGGTGGCAAGCTGCGAGTCTGCGTCAACATTCGAGGCCTCAACATGACCGCTTCTCAAGACCTCTTCTGGCCGCCACGTGTTGGCCGGAGCGGGGCTTCCCCTTCAACTACATCTGCATGCCCTTCGGCCTGCTGAACACATGCACCACATACTAGCATTTCGCGCAGCTTGCCCTGGCGTCTCATGAGGCCCGGCGCCTGGCTCTAACGTCTCACGAGGCTCCGGCCCCTCGCGGGCCTCCAGGACCTCAGGAGCCGTCCGGCTCGTGAGGAGCGAACCTCCGCAGCACACTTCATCGACTCCCACGACGCTCCCGCAACAACATTGACAGGTGACCTTTTGGTTTGTTCAATTGAGGGTGCCCCACGGACTGCATTATCCTCAGGCTGTTAGGTTCCGCCCTTGCGGCTGCATCATTATGCTCATGTATCAAAATTGGCCATGCCTTGATAAAATTTCCTTGATAATTTAATCTGCGTGTCCAGTGCTTCGTCACCATGAATCTCTCCGTGCCCTCGCGAAACCACTCTGGACTGCCTCATGACTAAGGGCTGGCACAGCGTGTGTGCTTGGGTCCATCCCTGCAGCGTTATTAAATCCAAGCAACCGAGCTCTGTCTTGTGGGCCAGCTCCCGTGCACGTCACCTCCCTGTGGGTCCTTGGTGCCTTGTCCTCGCATGAGCTCATTGAGGGTAGGTGAGTAGCGATGCGCGGCTCGGCTCGTACGACCGCAATTTTGGTGCATCGCCACCACGGGAGCCGCTCGCTGAGTGTTGTTCCTCAGATTCTTGCATAAGAAGACTTGGCATGGCGTCTATGCTCGGGTCCGTCCCTGCAGTGTTGAAAACCCAAGTGACCGATCTCTGTTAGGGATCGAGAACTTAGAGGTAAAGAACAGATGCTTGCTTAGCAAATGGCTATACATGCTATCAGTTGAGACCGAGGGTATGTGGGTACAAATTTTGCGGAATAAGTTCCTACGCAATAAGACTTTGGCCTAGGTTACATCTAGGCCTACAAACTCACCTTTTTGGAAGGGGTTAATTGAAGGAAATATGCCCTAGAGGCAATAATAAAGTTGTTATTTTATATTTCCTTATTCATATTAAAGGTTTATTATTCATGCTAGAATTGTATTGATCGCAAACCTAAATACATGTGTGAATACATAAACAAACACCGTATCCCTAGTGAGCGTCTACTTGACTAGCTCGTTGATCAAAGATGGTTAAGGTTTCCTAACCATGGACATGAGTTGTAATTTCATAACGGGATCACATCATTAAGAGAATGATGTGATGGACAAGACCCATCCTTTAGCTAAGCATATTGATCGTTCAGTTTTATTGCTATTGCTTTCTTCATGTCAAATACATATTCCTTTGACTATGAGATTATGCAACTCCCGGATACCGGAGGAATGCCTTGGGTGCTATCAAATTTCACAACGTAACTGGGTGATTATAAATATGCTATACAGGTATCTCCGAGGTGTTTGTTGATTTGTCATAGATCAAGATTAGGATTTGTCACTTCGAGTATCGGAGAGGTATCTCTAGGCCCTCTCGGTAATACACATCATAAGCTTGCAAACAAATGACTAAGGAGTTAGTCATGAGGTAATGTATTACGGAATGAGGAAAGAGACTTGCCAGTAACGAGATTGAACTAGGTATGAAGATACCGACGATCGAATCTCGGGCAAGTAACATACCGATGGACAAAGGGAATTACGTATGTTGTCATAACGGTTCGACCGATAAAGATCTTCGTAGAATATGTAGGAGCCAATATGGACATCTAGGTTCCGCTATTGGTTATTGGCCGGAGAGGTGTCTCGGTCATGTCTACATAGTTCTCGAACCCGTAGGGTCCGTACGCTTAACGTTCCTTGACAATATGGTGTTATATGAGTTATATGATTTGGTGACTGAATGTTGTTCGGAGTCCCAAATGATATCATGGACATGACGAGGAGTCTCGAAATGGTCGAGAGGTAAATATCGATATATAGGACAATGGTATTTGGACACCGGAAGTGTTTCGGGACGTATCGGGAAGGAATCGGGTCACCGGAAGGGGTTCCAGGCACCCCCACCCCCCCCGGCAAGTTATGGGCTTAATGGTCCAAAGGGAGGGACAGACCATCCCACTAGGGGGCTGGTGCGCCCCTCCACTTGTTTGGACAGCCCTAGTGAAGGAAAAAGGGGAGGGCTAGCCCCTCTTGCCTTTCCTTCTCATGGAAGAAAGGAAAGGGAGGGGTGCCACCCTCCCCTGCCTTTCCCCGCACTCCAAATAAGAAAAGAAGGGGACGCGGCTCCTCCCAAGTAGGATTCCTCCTACTTGGGCGCCTCCTTTGGCTGCTCCTCCCTCCCTCCCACCTATATATACATGGGAGGGGGCGCCTAGCACACACCAGACAATTTCCTAGCCGTGTGCGGCGCCCCTCCTCCACCATTTACTCCCACGATCATATCTTGGTAGTGCTTAGGCGAATCCCTGCGTGGATCACTTCACCATCATCGTCACCATGCCATTGTGCTGACAGAACTCGTCTACTACCTCGACATCTTGCCGGATCAAGAAGGCAAGGGATGTCACCGAGCTGAACGTGTGCAGAACTTGGAGGTGTCGTACGTTCGGTACTTGATCGGTCGGAGCTAGAAGAAGTCTGACTACATCAACCGCGTTGTCAAACGCTTCCGCTTATGGTCTACGAGGGTACGTAGACACACTCTGTAGCGATCCGACCTCAAATGGTCAAATCTCTGTGCATAAGTGTCATCCCCTGATCGGTAATGCTGACACAAACAGTACTTGAAGGATTTACAACAGAGTGCAATCACATACTTATTACATCGAATGTCTCAAAAGAGAAATTATTGCAATAGTATGGCTTAAGGCCATCTAAATAAGATAAGTTTTGGAAGCATCGAAGGTAAATGAGTCCATCAACTCCAACGACATAGTTGAGTGCACGACAACGACCTAGCGCACCTTACTCTTCGTCTGAAAAGTCTGCAACATGATACGTTGCAGCCCGGAATGGGTCAGCACATGGATATGCTGGCAAAATAACACAGTAGAGCAATGAACTGATAAATGCTAACACTACATGCATATACGGCTGGTGGAGGCTCTACAGTTATCATGTTTTTGTGAAAAGCCAATTTTTCCCTACAACAAAGGAACATATTTTGTTTAACTATCATGGTAGTTGAAACATTGAGAAGGTTCCTCCAACTTAATCCCAATTAAACAGTATTAATAACCCATCAAATTAATTTAGAGTGACGAGATCAACATGATAATTCAAGAACCAGATACTCAAGATGTCCATAACCGAGAACATGGCTAACCATGATTAGTCTATACACTCTGCAGAGGTTTGCACACTTTTCCCACACAAGACTCGATCTCCTCCGTTGGATTTCTCGTACTACATCGTGTTTGAGAAACGGATGACCGAGACACAGTCTTTCAAAAGCATTAACTCTTTACTCTGGGTAGACAGTTACACCTACTTTCCCCTACATGTGCTAGCCTACCACTGAAAGAGGTCACGCAACATACTCAACTGTGCCAGAGCCCATAATGGCTTGTGGCTGCACACGGAAGTTTCTAGCATGAATAATCTAATGATCCCTTTAAGCCTGCGTGGCGAACTGTAGGATGATCACAAGGGTACTCCGGGATATCCTAGGACAACACTGGATTCTCCAGGTGCCCGCAACCTAATCCACCCAGATGTGTATTTAAGTAGCCACCTTAAGTTAACCATTAATTAACAATCTCACATCTGTCATGGATACACTCAAACCCAAACCACGTCTACTAGCATAGAATAGCGGTATAAGCATAACGTAGAAGTAACTCCCAAGGGTTTGATATAAAAGGGCAATAGGTTCTACCTCATCATCTACTTCCCAAACCCACATGTTAAACAGATCCTATTCATGCAATGTTTGAGGATTGAATCTAATGCATGAAAACTGGGTAATAAAGGGGTATGATCAAAGTGGTACTTGCCTTGCTGATGATTTGCAAACCCTAGAGACTCGTAGTAGCACACTTCGCACTCCGGGAATTCTATCGCAAACAAACAATAGCATACATAAGCACTCAAGCATAGATGCAAGGGTAAAACTTGGATGACAAAGATCAAATCTGAAAGTTCAACTGAAGAGCTTCAATTTGCAAAAAGAATCAACCAAATCGGAGCTGCGAAACTCAAACTATGAACAAAAGAAATTCGAATTCAAATCTGCTTGAAACCAAATTTTAAATTGTCAAAATCATGTTCAAGTTGATTAACTGGAAAGGGGGGTTCGAGACGAAGATTTTGGCATTGGTTTCACTGGATTTGGACGAACGGTTAAAAAGTTGGGAGGGCTTGAAGATCAGGGGCTAATGTGCGATAAAAATAATCACGGATAGATCCCTGGCCGAAAAATAAAACAGAAAAAGAAAAATCTATCGGCCGAACGTCCGCTAACAGGGACAAACGAACGAATTCGTTCGTTAAAACAAACTAATGAGTGAACATTCGCAGAATAGATCTAACTGAAGAAAACCAATGTAAAAAACCGATCTAGCGTTTTAAATAAAAAGGCGGTGGCCTTTGCGGTTTTACCGGTTCGAGAGCGAAACCGGCGGCGGCGCCACGGATCCGCCGAGGGGGCGGCGCTGCAGCGAAGCGGCGATCTGGCGGGCGCGACGGTGGCGACATGCGGCACCAGCGACAATGGCCAGCGTGCAAGTGCATGGGCGGCTACTGGTAGGGGCTCGGGACGGGTGGAAAGGGGCGGCAGCGGCGGCGACATTTGTAGGTGGGGGGCAGCGCTGTCTTGGGGGAGGGGCGACGCGGGGCGGCTCGGGATCGGACTCCGGTCGGTTTCAGAGCGGCACGCTTAGGAAGGCTGCAAGAAGGGCAGCTAGCCTCCGCCCAGTCTGCCCGAAAGTTCTTTTTCAAAAAAATGAATTACACCGAAGAAAATCCTAAATAAATAAAAATGATTCTAAAAAAAGCCAAAAACAATTTTCACCGTCTTAATAAAATATTTAGAACATAGTGAACATTTTTTGGACTAAAAATGCAATTTTGAAAAATGCATATTTTTCTAATTCAAATAAAATAGCAATAAAATTATTTATTTGATTTTAATATTTTTCCTCCAATATTTCTTTTATTTTGGAGAATTCATTTTATCTCCTCTCTTTTATTTTTATTTTGGAAATATTTTAGAGAGAAAAATATTAAAACCAAAATGATCCTCTTTTCAAATTTGCGAAAATTCAAATATGAAAATAAATGAAATCCCCAACTCTCTCCGTGGGTCCTTGAGTTGCTTAAGATTTCTAGGATCAAACCAAAATGCAAATAAAATATGATATGCATATGATGACCTATGTATAACATCCAAATTGAAAATTTGGGATGTTACAAACCTACCCCCCTTAAGATGAATCTCGCCCTCGAGATTCGGGTTGGCTAGCAAATAGGTGTGGGTGGTCTTTGCATAGGTCTTCCTCTCGTTCCCAGGTGGCTTCATCCTCGGTATGGTGGCTCCACTGAACTTTGCAAAACTTGATAACCTTGCTGCGTGTGACTCGGCTGGCAAACTCGAGAATCTTGACGAGTTTCTCCTTGTAGGTCAAATCACTATCCAGCTGAATTGCTTCCAGGGGCACTGTATATCTTAGGGGAATATCGGCCATATCTGCATGGCACTTCTTCAACTGGGAAACGTGAAACACATTATGAACTCCTGACAATCCTTCGGGTAACTCCAACTTGTAGGCCACTTCTCCCATACGTTCCAAAACTCGGTATGGTCCTACAAATCTCGGGGCTAACTTTCCCTTCACTCCAAAACGTTTAACTCCTCAGAGAGGTGACACACGAAGATATGCTCTGTCTCCGATTTCATAGACTACCTCCTTGCGTTTTGAGTCTGCATAACTCTTCTGCCTGGACTGAGCTACCTTTAGTCTGTCACGAATCAACTTAACCTTCTCTTCTAACTCTTTGATCAAATCTGGTCCGAACAACTGATGGTCTCCAACTTCATCCTACATCAATGGTGTGCTGCATCTTCTTCCATACAAGGCTTCGAACGGGGCCATCTTCAAACTGGCTTGATAACTGTTGTTATATGAGAACTCCGCGTATGGCAAATTATTATCCCAACTAGATCCATAATCTAGCGTACAAGCTCTCAACATGTCCTCCAGAATCTGATTGACTCTCTCCGTTTGTCCGTCTATCCACGGATGAAAGGCTGTACTGAACTCTAGCCTGGTACCCAAAGTCTGGTGCAGCTGATGCCAAAACTTTGAAGTAAAATGAGTTCCTCTATCAGATACGATGGTCCTCAGAACTCCATGCAGACATACGATCCTGGTCATATATATCTTGGCCAACTTCGCACTCGTATAGGTGGTTTTCACTAGGATAAAGTGAGCCGCTTTGGTCAAACGATCTACTACTACCCAGATAGAATCATATCCTGATCGGGTCCTGGGTAATCCGGTGATGAAATCCATGCCAAGCTTATCCCAGTTCCATTCGGGTATCGGCATAGGCTGCAGTAATCCTGTTGGCTTCTGATGCTCTGCCTTCACTCTCTGACATACATCACATACTCGGCAATATCCTTCTTCATTCCTGTCCACCAGAAACGCTCCTTTAAATCCAAATACATCTTGGTGTTTCCGGGATGTATTGAGTATGGCGATTCATGGGCCTCCTGAAGTATTAACTTCCTGATCTCCGCATTATTGGGTACATATACACGCTCCTCAAACCATAAAGTGTCGTGCTCATCCTCACGAAAACCTTTGGCTTTTCCTTCGCTCATCTTTTCCTTTATCTCAGCAATTTCTTTGTCATCCTTTTGAGCTTCTCGAATCTTTCCCAATAATGTTGACTGAACCTCCATTGCCGCAACAAAACCTCTAGGGACTATCGCCAAGCGAAGCTCCCTGAGATCTCCGGCTAACTCCTTTGGTAATCCTCCGCTTATCAGGGTATTGACATAACTCTTCCGGCTTAAAGCGTCTACTACGACATTGGCCTTGCCTGGATGATAGTGTAGCTTCATATCATAATCCTTTATAAGTTCCAACCATCTCCTTTGCCTGAGATTCAGCTCCTTCTGTGTGAAAATGTACTTCAAACTCTTGTGATCTGTGTACACATCACAAAGGTTTCCAATAAGAAAGTGTCTCCAGGTCTTGAGTGCATGAACTACAGCTGCTAACTCCAAATCATGCGCGGCATAATTCAACTCATGCGGTCAAAGCTTACATGAGGCATATGAAACTACTCTTCCGTCTTGCATAAGTACACCTCCAAGTCCCAAGCGAGAAGCATCGCAATACACTTGGAAATCCTTGCGTATATCCGGCAAAATCAGCACTGGGGTTGTAACCAAACATTTCTTCAGCTCCTGAAAACTTGCCTCACATTCATCTGTCCATTTAAACTTAGTGTCTTTCTTCAATAACTCCATCATAGGCTTCGCAATCTTGGAAAAATTCTCAATGAATCTCCGATAATATCCCGCAAGTCCCAGAAAACTGCGGATCTCTCCAACTGAGGTGGGTGCCAGCTAATCAGTGACAGACTGAACCTTGGTGGGGTCTACTTCCTTCAACCAAAACTCACATTTGCTGAATTTGGCATATAACTGATGTTCCCTGAGCTTCTCGAGAACTAAACGCAAATGTTCCTTGTGCTCCTCTTCATTCTTCGAGTACACCAGAATATCATCAATGAACACCACAACAAACTTATCCAAGAACTCCATGAACACCTTGTTCATCATACTCATGAAATAGGCAGGGGCATTAGTCAATCCAAATGACATAACCGTGTACTCATATAGCCCATACCTTGTAGTGAAAACTGTCTTAGGTATATCTTGCTATCGGATCTTCAACTGGTGATATCCTGATTGCAGATCGATCTTGGAGAATACTTTAGCTCCTTGCAGCTGGTCAAACAAATCGTTGATCATCGGTAGTGGGTACTTGTTCTTGATCATCACTTCATTCAATGCACGATAGTCAACAACCATTCTCAAAGATCCATCCTTCATCTCAACTAAGAGCACTGGGGCTCCCCACGGTGACGAACTTTGTCAAATGTAATCTTTCTCCAATATCTCCTTAATCTGCTTCTTAATTTTCCTCGAGATCATTTGCGGGCATTCGGTATGGTCTCTTCGATATTGGTCCGGTGCCGGGCAACAGCTCTATCAAAACTCAATGTCTCGATCCGGCGGCATGCCCGGTAGTTCCTCCGAAATACATCCGGTAATCCTTCACTACAGTGCACTTCCTCCCGAACAACTCCTGAGAGGGAATTTACTTGGGTCCTCCTTGGCGCATGCCTGGATACATACTTAATCCTTTTTCCCTCCGGGGTGGTGAGCAGAATTGACTTATTCGCGCAGTCGATGTTTCCTCCATACATCGATAGCCAATCCATGCCTAGTATCACATCCAATCCTTGCGACTCCAGAATTATCAGGTCTGAGGGTAAAACATGCCTACCTATGGTCAATGGCATCTGAAAACATCCTTGGCTTGCCATATACTCCGCTCCTGGCGAGTTTACTAACATAGGTGTCCTAAGAAATTTAGTAGGCAACTTATACTTATCCACAAATCCCCTTGATATGTATGAATGTGATGCACCAGTATCAAAAGAACGATTGCAGTAAATGACTTAACCAAAAACTTACCTATAACTGCATCTGGATGCTCTTCAACCTCCTCCACGTTAACGTGGTTCACTTGTCCCCTGTTGAAAGGGTTGGGCTTCTTCCCAGAGCTTCCATTGCCATTTCCATTATTGGCTTCGGAACACTCGGTGGCGTAGTGTCCAGTCTTCCCGCACTTGAAACAAGTAATGTGACTTAGATCCTTCTTGGCGGGTGTAGAGGGGTTGGAACGGTTCTGGTTGCTGCTTGCTCCATTCCCATTTCCATTCTTGGGGCCACTGTGGTTATGTGAACTTCCTCCATTGTGGGTGTGGCCTCCATGGTTGTGGTGGGTGTGTCCTCCCGAGTTCGGGGTAAAACGAGGTCTCTGCTGAGCTCCTGAATTGTACTTCCCTTATCTAAAAAATTCCGCAGAAGAAAATCCTAAATAAATAAAAAAATCTAAAAAATGCCAAAAACAATTTTCACTATCTAAATAAAATATTTAGAACATAGTGAACATTTTTATGGCCTAAAAATGCAATTTTTAAAAATGCATATTTTTCTAATTCAAATAAAATAGCAATAAAATCCAAATAAAATTATTTATTTGATATTAATATTTTTCCTCCAATGTTTCTCTTATTTTGGAGAAGTGATTTTATCTCCTCTCTTTTATTTTTATTTTGGAAATATTTTATAGAGAAAAAATATTAAAACCAAAATGATCCTCTTTTCAAATTTGAGAAAATTCAAATATGAAAATAAATGAAATCCCCAACTCTCTCCGTGGGTTCTTGAGTTTCCTAAGATTTATAGGATCAAACCAAAATGCAAATAAAATATGATATGCATATGATGACCTATGTATAACATCCAAATTGAAAATTTGGGATGTTACACACTCTCCGTGTCGTTGCTATGCATCTCCATGAATAGATCATTGCGTGTGCGTAGATTTTTTTTTGTTTTCCATGCAATGATTCCCAACATTAATGAAGACAAAGGTCACCTTCTTTCAATGGTGAAGTTCATTGTAGGTAAAGTACCACTTCTAGATTATAGGAGGATACATGGCTAGGGGAGATGCCTCTGGCTCTACAATACCCATCGCTATATAGTATTGTGCAACTGAAGAAAATATGCCCTAGAGGCAATAATAAAGTTGTTATTTATATTTCCTTATATCATGATAAATGTTTATTATTCATGATAGAATTGTATTAACCAGAAACTTAGTACATGTATGAATACATAGACAAATAGAGTGTCACTAGTATGACTCTACTTGACTAGCTCGTTGAATCAAAGATGGTTAAGTTTCCTAGCCATAGACATGAGTTGTCATTTGATTGGGGATCACATCATTAGAGAATGATGTGATTGACTTGACCCATTCCGTTAGCTTAGCACTTGATCGTTTAGTTTATTGCCATTGCTTTCTTCATGACTTATACATGTTCCTATGACCATGAGATTATGCAACTCCCGAATACCGGAGGAACCCTTAGTGTGGTATCAAACGTCACAACGTAACTGGATAGTATAAAGTTGCTCTACAGGTGTCTCCGATGGTGTTTGTTGAGTTGGCATAGATCGAGATTAGATTTGTCACTCCGAATATCGGAGAGGTATCTCTGGGCCCTCTCGGTAATGCACATCACTATAAGCCTTGCAAGCAATGTGACTAATGAGTTAGTTGTGGGATGATGCATTACGGAACGAGTAAAGAGACTTGCCGGTAACAAGATGGAACAAGGTATTGAGATACCGACGATCGAATCTCGGGCAAGTAACATACCGATGACAAAGGGGACAACGTATATTGTTATGCGGTTTGACCGATAAAGATCTTCGTAGAATATGTAGGAACCAATATGAGCATCCAGGTTCCGCTATTGATTATTGACCGAAGACGAGTCTCGGTCATGTCTACATAGTTCTCGAACTCGTAGGGTCCGCACGCTTAACGTTCGGTGACGATCGGCATTATGAATTTATGTGTTTTGATGTATCGAAGGTTGTTCGGAGTCCCAGATTTGATCATGGACATGACGAGTAGTCTCTAAATGGTCAAGACATAAAGATCTGTATATTGGATGGCTATGTTTGGACATCGGAATGGTTCGGGCGAGTTCGGGCATTTACCGGAGCACCGGGGGGGTTACCGAAACCCCCCGGGAAGTATATGGGCCTTATTGGGCCTTAGTGGGAGAGAGGAGGAGGCGGCCTAGGAGGGCCCCCCCCTCAAGCCCAATCCGAATTGGGAAGGGGGCCGGCCCCCCTTTCCTTCCTCCCTCTCTCCCCCTTCCTTCCTCTCCTACTCCAACTAGGGAAGGGGGCGAATCCTACTCCAGGTGGGAGTAGGACTCCCCTAGGGCGCGCCAAAGAGAGGGCTGGCCCCTCCCCTCCTCCACTCCTTTATATACGGGGGAAGGGGGCACCCCATAGACACACAAGTTGATTGCTTAGCCTTGTGCGGTGCCCCCCTCCACAGATTTCCACCTCGGTCATATCGTTGTAGTGCTTAGGCGAAGCCCTGCGTCGGTAACTTCATCATCACCGTCATCACGCCGTCGTGCTGACGAAGCTCTCCCTCGACACTCAACTGGATCAAGAGTTCGTGGGACGTCACCGAGCCGAACGTGTGCAGATCGCGGAGGTGCCGTACTTTCGGTACTAGGATCGGTCGGATCATGAAGACGTGCGACTACATCAACCGCGTTGTCATAACGCTTCCGCTTTAGGTCTACGAGGGTACGTGGACAACAATCTCCCCTCTCGTTGCTATGCATCACCTAGATGGATCTTGCGTGTGCGTAGGATTTTTTTTTAAATTACTGTGTTCCCCAACAGCAACATGAGGAAGATTATGTCGCCACATTATTAAATTCAGTACCGCTTAATATCCAAATTAGGAGATCTCTAGTGGAGGAACGTTAGGACGAGTGGTTGCACCTATTCCGCAGGTTGATGGAAGTTCAACTATCGGACCATGAGGATACGATTCAGTGGAAGTTAGTTGCGAACGGAACCTTCTTAGTGAAATCTATGTATCTGGATCTAATTGATTCCGGGTCATTGTCTAGGTCATTGCACATGGAAGATTAAAGTTCCGCTCTGAATTAAAATCATCATGTCGTTCGTTCACATAGGAGTCATATTGACCAAAGATAACTTGCTGAAAAGAAGTTGGATTGGTAATTCCAGATGTTGTTTTGTGATCTCAATGAAACGATTAAACACCTCTTTCTCGAGTGTCCACTTGCAAAATTATTATGGCGCTCAATACTTATAGCTTTTAACATCTATACCTCAACGAGCATAAACACGTTATTTGGGACGTGGCTCAATGGAGTGGACGTACATATAGCGAAACATATTCAGATAGCCATGTGCATTATTTTGGGCGAAATGGAATACTAGAAATGATTTGATTTTTAATGGGACAAACTTCATAAAGTTTTTGCAGGTTATCTACAGAGCTACAACGTCGATCTGTATGTGATCATTACTCATTCATGCGGATTATAGAGAGCTTTTGGTTATTGGGTGCAATTGCTGGGAGACGGTAGGACGGGCTATCTTCAGCCAATTTGGATGGCGAGTTAATCATAGGCTAGGTGTATAGGCATCATAGCCTGCTATGTATCACCGGATGTGGCAACTTTTTAATGTTTTCTTTCGTTTTGCACTAAGATTATGGGCCTTTTGGGACCCTAAGACTTTATTACACTTTTTTAATAATATGGCTGCATGCATCGATTGATACAGAGGCCGAGGTTTTTTTTCCTTTAAAAAAAAAGAAGTTCCGATTACCACTTGTCAAACCTAAATTCAGACTAGCACTCACTCAATAACAAAACTTAGCGAAACTAGAGCCAAGGATCGACAGACCTCTAGGATATTTTGCTTGTATTGCAAGGAATTTTGGAGGAATTCGCATACACCTAAGTGTCAACCAAGAACACTGGCGGCAAGGGTTTAACCCAATACAAGCAAAATATCCTAGAGGTCTCTCGATCCTTGGCTTTATATACTACTTGAGGGAGTGGAAGATGGCTCCCGCATGCGCTGGCTCTGGCGACGCCCCCGTCGCCTCGGCGGTGCCGGCGCCGTCGCCGCCCTCTCCCCTGGCCTCGCCCGCTACCAGCGCCTCGCCCGCCCTCCGCCATCGCCTCGGTCGCCCTCCGCTGGTGTCTGGGCCGACCTCGCCGAGGAGGCCGACATTGCCGCTGGTCGCCTGTCGCCGCCGCGACCGCTTCCTCCTTGCCCCGGTCCGTCACCTCTGCTCGTCCCAGCCGGGCGTCCGACTCCCGGGGTGGGAGTCCGGCCCCATGGGACCGAAAGCGGCGCCCGGTGGCCTCTAGGCGCGCCGTCGCCTCTCGCTAAAGGTGCCGCCTTGGGGTCCCGGGCCTTCCCGGCGGCGTCGTCTTGGCGGCCGGGTGTCGCCGGCCGTGCTAACCGCTGGGCGGCGCTTCGCCTCTGGCGGTCCCTCGCGCCGCCGACGCCCGCCTCTGCTCCGGCTGGTCTGTCGCCGGGCGGCGACGCCGACTCTGGGCATCTGTCCGTGAAGGCCCCTTCGCCCCTTCATCTCCGCCTTGCGGCTCCTCCCCGTCTCCGCCAACCGGCGTGCCGCCCTCGCCGCGCCGCCCATCCTCGCCCCGGCGGCGGCCTCCGCGGCGGCGTCTGGGGAAACCCTCGTGCCCCGGTTGGTTGCCCCGGGCCGACGACGGGCCGCTCTGCTCCTGGGCCGGCCTGGGGTCCTTCCTGGTGGGACTCCCCTCGGGCTGTCGGCCGATGGGCCCCCAGGTGGGACGCGGGCCGCCAGCCACTGCGTGGGCCGGCCGCCTGGTCCCGCCCATACCCGCCCAGCCACGACCCCTGGTGCGGCCTGGCCCGCCCGGCCCGATCGGGCCCCAAGAGGGTTTCCCGAGCCGCCCGTGCCCCGCCTGCCGCCCCACCCCGCTCCTCCACCGCCCCCATCGCCCCCCCGGGCGCCCCCTCGCCTCCCCTCCACCGCCAGCCATGACCCGGAGTGGGGAGATGCCGACCCGCCAAGCGCCCGGCGGATGACCGCCATGACCCCCAGCTCCTCCCGACGGCCTCCGTGAGGCGAAATCCGCAATCAGCTCTCCTCCCGCCTGCCCGTCGCTGCCGGGGCGACTCCAGGACTCCCGGCGCTCCCCTCCCCGCCATGCTCGCCATTCCCGCCGTGGGAGGACCGCTCCCTCTCGTCGGCTCGTCGGGATCCTCCTCGCGGGGGTTCTCGGGACCGTGTCGCCTCGCCGGGCAGCGCTCCCCGCCATGGCGGTCTCCGACCAGCGCTCGCCTGCCCGTGATGGTCGGGACTACCGTCGGTCCTCCCCCCTCCCCGTCAGCCCCCCGCCCGAGTCCATCGCCTCGACAACCGCCGCTACCAGCCTCCGCGCTAAGGCTGCCTTCCCGCCCTCAACGGCGGCAACGGAACTGTGGGCGCCCGGGCGCTAAGAAGAAGAAGAAGAAGGGCCACCTCGCCCCTCCCGCCGCACCCTCCACCGCCATGGTGACTCCGCCTCGGGTGCCGCCGAGGGCCCCCGTGCTTCAAGCTGCGGCTTGTCCGCCACTTTCAGTGGCGTGTCCCAACCTCCGACCTGTTACCTCTGCAAGGAGGCCGGGCATCCCGCGGTTCTCTGTCTGGAGCGCCCGGTCACCGAGGAGATCATGATGTACGGCCACGGCATCGAGGACATGGGCTTCTTCCACATCGAGGTGCCGGAGCTGCCGCCTCCCCTCGCCTCCCGCCCTTGTGACGGTCGTGGGGGAGGGCGTCGCCACTCCGGCTCTGATCGAGGCCGAGCTCAACCACCTCTGCCGGTGCAAGTGGGATTGGCAGGTGACCTCCACCGCGCCCAACGCCTTCTCGGTGATCTTCCCCGACGCCATGAGCATGGGCTTCTGCACCCGCAGCGACAACATCACCTTGGCCCTCAACGGGATTGTGGTGAACATCTCCGAGCCGAGGTGGGATCCCAAGGCCGTGGCGGTCCTGGACACGGCTTGGCTGCTCATTGCCGGCCTTCCTGACATGGCCCGGTCTGAGCGGGTCATTCGCAGTATGTCCAAGATCCTGGGCAAGGTGGTGGTGGTCGACGAGCTCTCTGCGCCAGGAGGAGGAGGTCCGGTCAAGGTGAAGTGCCTCGACGCCCAAGCTACACACCACGCTTGGGTCTTCTTCAACGACGACGGCTACGACCTCACCATCTGCCCCGAGCCACCGAACCATATCGGCCGTCCCCGCCTCTCGCCGATAGCCTTCAGGGGGGCGGGCCCGAGGATGCCGATGGCTCCCATCACCGCCGACCCCGCCACTCCCGCTTCAACGACCAGGAGCAGGACGACGACCTCTCGGAGCGCTCCCGTTCTCCGTCACGTGAGCCGGCCAACCCCCCCTTGGGCCGCGGCGGCTCTGGTCAGGGCCGCACCCGGGTTTCCGCTGCGGACCTCGCAGTGGCCCTCCAGCTTGCCGCACCCTCCATGGTGCCCTCTCCCCCTGCCTCGGAGTCGGTCAGCGACATCTCGAGTGTGGGCCTGCTCGTCGCCCCCGCCCCCGTCTTCGCCCCGCTCTCCGTACGCCGACTCTGCTCGCTGCCCCTCTCCGGTTGGCCCGGATCCTCCGTCCCCACCCCGACCGACCCTCCGGTCCTCACGGGTGGTGACGGCGGCACCCCACCCCTCAGCGAGCCCTCTCCGGTGCGCCTGCCCGCGGAGGAAGCGTCGGGCGACACCCTGGAGCTTGTCCCCCCGCTCCCCCCGCTGGTGGTCTCCGACGCCCACCCCACCTCCCCGGCCTCCCCGGCTTCGGCGGTGGCTGTGGTCGTCACCACGCCAGGATCTGCGGTTCCTCCTCCGACGGTCACAGACGCCAGCGGCCCGCTCCTCCTCGACGCCGGTGATGCGCCTCACCGCAGCGCCCGCCTCGATGCGTGGCTCGCCTGCCGACGCGGTCGTTCCGTCCCATCGCCGAAGCGGGCTGAGATCCGGCGGCTGACGGAACCTCGAGTCGTGTGGATCCCGCTCTTCCCAGCTTCTTCCAGCTTGTTCCTTTTCGCACTTGAGGCCGTTCTCTTCGACACCTAGCCAAGGTGGCCACCGACTCGCCATTGTCTTCCGGGGAAGTGGGTCCCCCTTATTACAGATCGCGGCCATTAGGGCTCGCGAGATCCTGGATGGCAAGTTGGCTGAGACTCGGGCTCGCCTGCGTAGGACCCCTGAGGGACAGACTGCACGTATTGCTGGTCGGCCCCCTCCGGTGGTCGACAGGGCCATTCGTGGGCACACTCGTTCCCGCACCGCCGCTCTCCGCGCTCAAAGCGCTTCCCGTGTTCTGGGGTCAAGCAGCCCCCCGATGGGGGTTTAGATGCGGCCCTTTTTGGAACATCCGCGCTTCGCCATGATGGCCGCCGCCGCCACACTCGCTGAGTACGTCGCGCGATTTAACACATTGACATCATTGCGATCCAGAAACCATGCGACCGAGTTCTCCTTCATGAGCTTGATTGCCTCAGCTCTCACCTTTTACCTGCACCGCTCCTTCTAGTGGGAACTCAGGCCACTCCGGTGGCATCCTTTTAGGGGTTAAGGATGCCACCTTCGAAGTGGGCGGCATGGATCAGGGCGAATTCTTGGTTAGTATGGAGATCTTTGAGCGGGCCCTGAACTTCAAGTGGGAGGTCGTCATTGTGTATGGTCCGGTGGATCACCGCCGGTCCCCGGCCTTCCTTGCGGAGCTCCACCAAAAGATCTCCGCCTCCCTCCTCCCTGTGGTTGTGGGCGGAGATTTTAACCTCATCCGTTCTCTGGATGAGAAGAACAATGATAGGATTAACCTCCCGGATGCAGCTGTTCAACGATGGATCGTGGAGCTCGCCTCCGTGAAATCGAGAGAACGGGCGTAGATTTACCTCGACTAACCGCCAGTCGACCCGACACGATCCGTCTTTGGATTGTGTCCTAGTTTCCGGAGTGGGAATTGAGGTGCCTCGACCTCGCTGCGGGCGACACCGCATTGGGTCGACCACGCCCCTCTCCTCCTCTCCTCCGCGGACGAAGCGCCCACCTACCCGCCGCGGTTTAGGTTCGAGTCCTGTTGGCTCAATCAGCCGGCTTCCGGACGCAGTTTAGCTCGTTGGATGCTTGCTCGCGCCCCCTCATCGCCCCATGTCCGCCGTCGACTCGTGGCACTTCTGGGCCAAGCTTGCCCGCCAATTCATGAAGGGTTGGGGTGCCAATCTTGGCCGTGACCTCCACGAGCGTAAAAAATCTCCTGCTGGCTATTCAAGCCACGGACGCCGGGCCGATTCCTCCGGCTTTCTCCGATGAGTGGATGCCGAGATATGATCTTGAGGACCAGCTATCCTCCATCTACACCGGCGAGGAGGCCCATTGGAGGGTGCGCGGTACCCAGCGGTGGGTGCTCATGGCGATGCAAACACCGCTTATTTCCGGCTATTGCGAATGGCACGCCAGAAAACTCCATCCATTGTTTATGGGAGGATGATGTCCCCTTGTCCGTCCCCGCGCCATTCGGGCTCATGTTGACGGCTTCTACAAAGCCCTCTTCACCCCACCCCTCGGGTGGGCTAGTCTCGCCCGACACTTGGGCGGGGGCGCAGCTAATTTCCGACGAGGCCAACGCGCCCTGGTTGCTCCCTTCGCCGAGGACGAGGTTCTCGCGCTATTAAAGGCATGAACCCCGCCGCCCCGGCCCGGATGGCTTGCCTGCTGCCTTCTTTAAAACATTCTCGGCAAAGCGGTCAAACCGAGGTCATGGCATTATTCGAGGAGTTCTATTCGGTTCTATGGACTGGGCGCCTCAACTATGGGATCATTACCCTCATCCCAAAGGTGCCGGGCGCCTATGATATTTGCCAGTTCCGCCCCATCACTGTGGTTAACGTGATTTTCCGGATCCTGGCCAAAGGGTACGCCAATAGGGTGACCTTGCTGGCTAACTCGATCACTCACCCGAACCAATCGGCCTTCATCCAAGGCCGGTTTATTCTTGATAGCGTGTTGGTCTTCCATGAAGTCCTCCACGGTTCGGGTGAAACATCTTCGTCTTTGTTTTCCGAAGCTTGACTTCCATAAAGCCTATGATACTGCCCACCGCCTTTCCTTCGGAAGTGCTACTGTAAGGGCTTTGATGACCGCTGGGTGACCCGCGGACGCAATTAGTTTCTTGTGGGCAGATCATGTGAACATCAACGGCGAGATTGGGCCATACTTCCCACCCTCTGTGGGGTTCGCCAGAGACCCATTCTCGCCGTTCTGTTCAACATGGTGGTCGATGCTCTACCCGCCATCCTGGATAAGGCTAAGGGTGCTGCCATATCCACGGCATTGTCCCCCACCTAGTCGGAGGGGAGGGTCTCCCTCCCGCATGCGCGGATGACACCATTATTATGGTGGAAGGTTCCACTCAGACGTGGCTAACCTGAAGTTCCTCCTCCCGTGCTTCCAGCAGATGTCGGGCCTAACAATTAACTTCGATAAGAGCGAGGTGATGGTCCTTGGCTACCCTCCGAGGAGGCTCAGCTATTGCTGACCGCTGAATCTGTCGGCCGGGGTCTTTCCCCACGACCTACCCGGGATCCCGTTAGTGATCCGCGCCTCACCGTGGCGGACCTCCGCCCTACGGTGACCAGATGCAACACCGCGTCGAGCCTTGAAAGGGCGCTATCGAAGGCGGCGTGTGATCCTCATCAACTCCTCACTCGCCAGCCTCCTTTGGTTCCTCATGAGCTTTTATAGCCTCCATGAAACGCTTCACACGGAAATTGCCAAGTACCAATCCAGTTCTATTGGGCTGGCGGCGATGACAAATGTAAGTACCACATGGTTAGTTGGCCGGACATTTGTAAACCCAAAGACCAGGGGGTCTTGGAATTTTGTCCTCCGCCGCATGAACATCGCCCTCGACCCGATGGTTATGGCGTATTGCCAATGGAGACGGAGGATTGTGGCTCACCATCATCCGCAACAAATACCTCCGTGGATAGCCTCGCTTTCATCAAGGGCGGATCACGCTTTTGGCGGGCCGTCGTGCAGCTGCTTCACGTGCCGCAATTGCACATCCATCTCGGTTGGTACTGGGTCCGCGACGCTGTTCTGGTTTGATCGGTGGCTCGGCGACACCCCTCTGGCCGCCCGCTTTCCCGATCTCTTCGCCATTGCAGTCGACCCTCGGGTCTCTGTTGAGACGGCCCTTATTGACTTAGGGCGCCTCGCGTTTCGTCACCCTTTCGGTCCTCTCGAAGTGGTAGCCTGGGATACCCTCCTCCAGGACATCGCCCTTCTCCCGATGAGCGTCACCGATGCCCCGGACGCCGTCTCGTGGCGCATAGAGTCTTCCGGTCGCTTCTCTACTAGGTCCCTGTACGCGGCCATCGCGCCTTCGCCCGCTCCTGAGTCCTTCGGTTTGATCTGGGACATTCGCTTGCCTCTGAAGATTAGGATCTTCCTTTGGCAATGGATTCGTGGCCGCCTCCTCTCCGAAGTCGAAGTCCTCAAGCGCAACATGTCACGCCCAATATGCGACCCTATCCAAAAGGAACTCGACGGTCCCACCAAGGATAGACCCGCATATTTAAACGCTTTTGCAAGGTGGATATCATTACATCAACATTACATAATAGATGGGGATACATACATAAGGCACAAATGTCACAAGAATACATCAACACCATATACAAGATCAACAACCGACTACGGATGAAACATAAGCAGAAACTCAAACGACATCCACCCTGCTAGCCCAGGCTGCCGACCTGGAACCTATCCCCTGATCGAAGAAGAAGCGTAAGAAGAACTCCAACACAAGCAAACATCGCCTCTCACGTCATGATCATCGCAAACCTGTACACTGCAATCGGTGGTGTAGTAATCAGTGAGCCACGAGGACTCAAAGAATCCCATTACCATGGGTATCAAGACTAGCAAAGCTTAAATGGGAAAGGAAGGGGTAAAGTGGTGAGGTTGCAGCAGCGACTAAGCATATATGGTGGCTAACATACGCAAATGAGAGCGAGAAGAGAAACAAAGGAACGGTCGCCAACTAGTAATGATCAAGAAGTGATCCTGAACTCCTACTTACGTCAGACATAACCCAAGAAACCGTGTTCTCCTCCCGATCAACCCCGAAAAGAGACACTCACGGTTACGCACACGATTGGTGTATTTTAATTAAGATCAACTTCGGGTTTTCTACAACCGGACATTAACAAATTCCCATCTGCCACATAACCGCGGGCACGGCTTTGAAAGTTTATACCTGCAGGGTGTCCCAACTTAGCCCATGATAAGCTCTCGCGATCAACGAAGGATATTCCTTCTCCGGAAGACCCGATCAGTCTCGGAATCCGGCTACAAGACATTTCGACAGAATAAAACAAGACCAGCTAAGCCGCCGGATGTGCCGACAAATCTCGATAGGAGCTGCACATATCTCGGTCTCGTGGCACACTCGGATGAGCAGTCTGTACAACTAAAACCAGACCTCAAGTTGCCTTGAGGGGGCCTCTCCACAGGGCTCTAGTTCGGCCAACACTCAAGGAGCACTGGTCCGGGGGCTAAAATAAAGATGACCCTCGGGCCGAAACCCAAGGGAAAAAGGGAATAGGTGAGGCAAATGGTAAAACCAATGTTGGGCCTTGCCGAAAAGTCTTATTCAAAGCGAACTGTCAAGGGGTCCCATAAATCACCCGACCGCGTTAGGGACGCAAAATCCGGGAACATAACACCGATATGACGGAAACTAGGGCGGCAAGAGTGGAACAAAACAACAGGCATAAGGCCGAGCCTTCCAACCTTTACCAAGTATATAGATGCATTAATTAAATAAGATATATTGTGATATCCCAACAAGTAAACATGTTCCAACACGGAACAACATCTACATGTTCCAACAAGGAACAACCTTCATCTTCACCTGCAACTAACAACGCTATAAGAGGGGCTGAGCAAAGCGGTAACATAGCCAAACAACGGTTTTCTAGGAAGGGTGACAAAGGTTAGAGGCTGACATGGCAATTTGGGATGGCTTGATAAACAGGTAATAGGTAGCGCAGCATAGCGATAGAACGAAGCAACTAGCATAGCAATGATAGTAGTGAGATCCAGGGTAGCGGTCATCTTGCCTGAAATCCCGCTAGGAAGTAGAACGAGTCCATGAAGAAGACGAACGGATGAAGCCGAACCAAGCGTAGACGAACGAATCCTCACGATCGCAATGAAACAGGAACTAACAAGAAGAAGCACACAACATGGTAAACACACCACACATGAACAAGACATGATGCACAATCAAGCATGATGCATGACAAATCTAGATGAGGCTACTCATGGCAAGAGATGATGCAAACAAGAGCAACACATCAAAGCAAGTTTAAATGAGGCCGGGAACAACATAGAACAACTCCAGTAAGTCCTCATATTCAAATTTCGAAATTGGTCCAGATCTGAATAACTTTAGGTTCAAGTTGTTAAACAGCAAGTTAAGATGCGCCACGATGATCTACACGAGATTCTAGTCAAGTTACATATAAAGTTCATTAGATTCGGAGCTACGGCCTAGAAGATATGAGCAAAACAAGATAAGCATGGCATTGATGCAAAATGCATACAAACATCAAGAAAACACCTCAAAACATGGATGCAACATGATAATATGAAACTACATGCAAAATCAAGCAAGTTTCATATAGAGCACACTCAAAACGGAGCAACGGTTCAACACATACGCACTATACAAGTTATAGCAACAATCTGTCCAAAACAGCAACTAGGCATATTGCAAGCATCAAAACAACATGCTACAGCATCTTAACATAATAAAAAAAGGCATGGGCATGATGTACAGGTAAAGCATTACAAAACATGAACACTGAGCTATCTCCAGAAATGACTAGAACATGCTCAAAATGACATGGCAAGATTGCAATTAATAACAGTTTCAGGCATTGGCAGAAATAACATCAGGTTGCAATGTTTAGAGCTATCAAACAACATGCTACAGGAACTTATCATGGCAAACAAAGGCATGGCATGAATCTACTAATTGCATAGAACAAAAGTCCCTTACTGACCATAAGCCAAAAAGGATTAGAAAATATGATGGCACCCATGTAAACATGGCAAGTTATATTACAGATTCAAACATGGCAGGAACAACAATAAGTAGGCATGTTGGTGAGCTTGAACCACTCACCACAGAGCAATACATGGCATGGCAAGGCAACCAACAGTAAGAAGACATGGCATAGAAGCTATACATGACAAGAACAACATCATAGCATATAATGATCAACCACAACAACCTTGGCAAAATTGAATAACATGTAAACAATCTGCCAGGAAACATTTGATAGCAAAAGTAGAGCTCGATTGACTCAAGCTATGGCACTCCATAATTGCAAACAAGGGCACGGATGGATAGAGCAAGACATGTTTAACAAAACATCCTTACTGAAGTATCTCAAAATATGCATGGATCTCTCGGTAGCATCAAGTTAACATGGCATAAAAATATCAGCTAAACAGGGTTGAAATCAGCAACATCAAGACACCTAGTTTGCATGCTTGTGCTAGTCACCACATAGATCACAAAAATACATGGCATACACCCCTGTAAAGATGGCATGACATATTACAAAACACATGTAGGACTCAAATTCATAGGGTGCACACATCAATCATGGCAAAAATGACAAAAGTGCATGTTCTGTTAAGAAACAGAAACTAACATCACATAGCACTCCTCTAATAGAATTTTGGGTATCAAGATGTGCTCAAATGAAAATGATGCAATGAGATGAAATGATCTACTCTTCGAGACAAACATTTTGACATATTACACGCGCAAAACGAAGCTACGAATGCAGAGTTACGATGCGATGAAAATGCAAGAAAATATGCAACAATCTCGGGGACTTAGTGAAAATATACCTCCGGATCTGGGGGTTGACCCGGGCGCGGATTACCAGGCGGCCGGAGGGGCTCGCCGGAGACGGAGCTCGTGGCGGCCGGAGAAGGGCTCGGGGGAGTCACCGGCGGGTCGGGGGAGGCCGGGGCCCACCGGATCCGAAAGGGCGGCGAGGACGGACGCCGGCGGGGCTGGGCGACGGGCGGCCGCGAATCCGGCGGAATGGGGCCGGCTCGGCTAAGCGGCGAGGAGGCCGCGGCGGCGAGAGACCGGCGAGGCGGGGGCGCGGGCGGCGGCGGCGCCAGGCGCCGCCGAGGCGGGACTGGGCGCCGGCGGAAGCGAGGCGCGCTGGCCATGGCTGGCGGGCGAAGCGAGGCGCCGGGCGGCGGGTTTGACGGGGGCCGAGGCGGCGGGAGGCGCGGCGGGCGGCTGGGCGGCGGCGGCGGGCGGCGGCGGGCGCGGCCTGGGCTGGCTGGCTCAGCCAGCCGGGCGGAGGAGGCGGGGGAGGCACGTGGCGGCTCGAATGGCTGGCGGGCGCGCTGGTTTCGTCCGGCAAGGCGGGACATGTCCGGCCAAGCGAGAGGAGGAGGGATCTAGGGTTAGGGGTGGATTCATCCGCGATTTTTCGAGGGGAGGACATATTTATAGGTAGAGGGAGTTAGGAGAGTCCAAATGAGGTGCGGTTTTCGGCCACGTGATCGTGATCGAACGACCGAGAGCATGGAGGGGAGTTTGCTGGGTTTTGGGCCACTTTGGAAGGGTGTTGGGCTGCAAACAAAGAGGCTTTATGTTACCCTTGTTAACTGCTGAGTACCAAACGACCTCCAAATGATCCAAAATTTGACAGGCGGTCTACCGGTGCTATACCAAGGCCGCTTGACAAACCTCGGTCCATTCCGAGACCGTTTAACACCCGCACATGAAAAGAGGTAAAAGAGGGTGCCGGGAGACATAGGAGTGCCGGATTGCAAAACGGACAACGGGGAAAATGCTTGCATGCATGAGACGAACATGTATGCAAAATGAAATGCACAAGATGACATGATATGAAATGCAGATGATGACATGGCAAAGTGCAACACGCCAGCAAATGACATGGCAACGACGACGAAAAACTGGCGGACACCTGGCGCATCGAATCCGGGGCGTTACAACACTCCTCCACTAACAAGAGATCTCGTCCCGAGATCTTAGGACCGAGACAGAAGGGAAAAAGGATGAGGTGAAACAAAACTCAAGAGAAAAGAGGCAAAGAATCGAGGGCACTCGAGAAGAAGAGAGGAACGACGAGAATGACGAGAATCAAAAGCTCACTGAATCAGATAGACTATGAAACAACTCTGGTTAGAACGAGATAAGAAACGAATAAGACTGAAACGATTTAGGCAGCACTCCGGCTAAAACATGGAAGGAATAGAATCTGAACTTGAGAAGATGGAATGACACTTGACGAGATGAACAAAGCATTGCCTCCGGACGAATTGAAGAATGGAATGAAAAGAACTTAGAAGGAAGGGTTGAACGGAGTTGTTGAGAAAATCAACAACGAAAGAATAAGCTTGATGTGGACTTATAGGTGACATCTCAAGATCATAAGGTGATAACCGGCCACAAACGAAAATGATTGGATAGCTGAGAAGAACGAAGAAATGCGAAACTCCACTTCAACAGAGTACGGAGAATTAATTGCACTTCAAGATGCGAGAAGAAAAGATACTTGAACTCCACCAACAAGAACAAAGATGAACTCTTGAAGAAAAGATTAAATCATGAAGAACCACCATGTAGAACTCCGGTGGCAAAAGGATGATGAGATAGAATGAAGGAGGAAAGAATAAGATGAGCCTTGCGATGATTTAGATGGAGGTTCCGACGAGATGGCTGAGGAAAATTTGAACTCCGGAAAAGAAAAGATTAAAACACTTGGAACTAGAATTTATTCCTCAAGAACAAACTCCGAAGGAAGGGATTACTCACTTGGATGAAATAAGAATAAGATTTATTGTATGCTTATCCTTCATCAACTTAAATTGATGACAAGCAATGGATTTTGCACACTACTTACTCTTCTTGAAAAAGGATTAAAGGGGTATGGCACAAAACTTGAGAAGGTCTTCATGAACCACCGGTAGGATTGAAAAGAACGAATGAATAAAAATGATAATCAAGGAAAAGAATCTTGAACGAACCACCGTAAGAATTCGGAAATGACTGACGAAAGAGGATGAATCACCGGGAAGAATTAGAAGAACAAATAAACTAGAGGGGATTTAGATGCACAAGAACAAAGAGATCATGATTTGATAGAAGAATACTCGAATGAAGTACCGGAAGAATATTGAGACGAACGAAGGGGCACGGATATAGAATAATTGGAGAACGAATTTGAAAAACTTAGAATGGAGATCCGAAAAGATGGCCTCCGAATGATCGAGAGGGAAAGCAACACCTGAAATGCTCCGGATGGATGAAAAGAATTTGCAAGACTGGAAACAATTAGATAGGATAACATCGAGCTATCACCATGAATCTCCTGGGAGAACGGACGAGATTTAAGAGAAAAATCTACGACGGTCTTCAAATGTTGAGAAAGACGACGAGAACCACCAAAATTACTGGGACACTCCGGGAGAATGAAAAGCGAAGAGGTTGAGCCAATAATGAAAAATGATTTGAAATCGATCTTGGGAAGGCATCTGACTGATGAAATTCATTCTTACGTCACACTTGAAAAGAATTGGGAATAACTCCGGGGAAATTAGAAGAGTCAGGTAAGATCCTGGGAAAAGACATGTGGGTTAGGGCCCACTAAAAGAGATAACACCGTTGGAAAGGGATTTTGAACAGATGGATGATGCACCGGAAGAACTGAAATATTTGAATGAGGTGACAACCTCGAATTAATTCGAACATGCATTTAATCTCCCGAGATGACTTGAGCACTCCTGAAGGATAAACTGGCGAGAGTCGAACGAGCAGGAAAAACACTTCGAAGGAAAAGAATGTGATTAACCCGAAAAACTTGAATTGAGTCCACCGGAAAAGAAAAGGAGATGAAGAATGACGAACGAGACGAGAATTCACCGGTTGAAATAATTGAGGGAAGACTGAAGAGACTCCACACGAATGAAATTGATGGTCGGAAGAAACTCGAACTCCGGGAATAATAGGGTGGGAGGGCGGGAAAACAAAGACAACTTGGAAGGGGAAACCGACGAATAACTTGAAGAGAAAACACCGGTTGAGAACAAAGAGGATAGAAAGCAAAGACTTCGCACGAGTAGGATCGATACTCGATTACGGACTCCGGTTCCGATAGGAAGAAGGGAGGGCGGGTGGGAAAAACAAGGACAACTTCGGACAAGGAAAAACAACGACGTCGGAGGAAGAACTGAGGATTGAACTTGGCAAAGATGGAGAGGCTCGAGTCGACTTGACGAGAAATGCACCGGATAAAAGAGCAGAGGAACAACGATCGGAAAACCAACTGCGTGATCCTAAAGAAAATTTTTGAAGGGGAAGAGGAGTAATTCAAAACACCTACGTCAAGATTCCTTACCAGAGCGACGAAGGGGCAGAGGAGTAAAAAGAATTCCTACTCTCCGATATAACTAAGTTTTTCTAGACTCGACATCGGCCAAACTACACGATCAATCAAGGGGGCTCCTAGGGTCGGTCGAGGCTCTGATACCAACTTGTCGCGCCCAATATGCGACCCTATCCAAAAGGAACTCGACGGTCCCACCAAGGATAGACCCGCATATTGAAACGCTTTTGCAAGGTGGATATCATTACATCAACATTACATAATAGATGGGGATACATACATAAGGCACAAATGTCACAAGAATACATCAACACCATATACAAGATCAACATCCGACTACGGATGAAACATAAGCGTAAACTCAAACGACATCCACCTCGCTAGCCAGGCTACCGACCGAACCTATCCCCGATCGAAGAAGAAGCGTAAGAAGAACTCCAACACAAGCAAACATCGCCTCACGCCATGATCATCGCAAACCTGTACCTGCAACTGGTGGTGTAGTAATCTGTGAGCCACGAGGACTCAGCAATCCCATTACCATGGGTATCAAGACTAGCAAAGCTTAAATGGGAAAGGAAGGGGTAAAGTGGTGAGGTTGCAGCAACGACAAGCATATATGGTGGCTAACATACGCAAATGAGAGCGAGAAGAGAAACAAAGGAACGGTCGCCAACTAGTAATGATCAAGAAGTGATCCTGAACTCCTACTTACATCAGACATAACCCAAGAAACCGTGTTCTCCTCCCGATCAACCCCGAAAAGAGACACTCACGGTTACACACACGGTTGGTGTATTTTAATTAAGATCAACTTCGGGTTTTCTACAACCGGACATTAACAAATTCCCATCTGCCACATAACCGCGGCACGGCTTTGAAAGTTTATACCTGCAGGGTGTCCCAACTTAGCCCATGATAAGCTCTCGCGATCAACGAAGGATATTCCTTATCCCGGAAGACCCGATCAGTCTCGGAATCCGGCTACAAGACATTTCGACAAAGAATAAAACAAGACCAGCTAAGCCGCCGGATGTGCCGACAAATCTCGATAGGAGCTGCACATATCTCGGTCTCGTGGCACACTCGGATGAGCAGTCCGCACAACTAAAACCAGACCTCAAGTTGCCTTGAGGGGCGCTGCACAGGGCTCTAGTTCGGGCCAAGACTCAAGGAGCACCGGTCGGGGGCTAAAATAAAGATGACCCTCGGCTCCGAAACCCAAGGGAAAAGGGAATAGGTGAGGCAAATGGTAAAACCAATGTTGGGCCTTCTTTGAAAAGTCTTATTCAAAGCGAACTGTCAAGGGGGTCCCATAAATCACCCGACCGCGTTAGGGACGCAAAATCCGGGAACATAACACCGATATGACGGAAACTAGGGCGGCAAGAGTGAACAAAACACCAGGCATAAGGCCAAGCCTTCCACCCTTTACCAAGTATATAGATGCATTAATTAAATAAGATATATTGTGATATCCCAACAAGTAAACATGTTCCAACACGGAACAACATCTACATGTTCCAACAAGGAACAACCTTCATCTTCACCTGCAACTAACAACGCTATAAGAGGGGCTGAGCAAAGCGGTAACATAGCCAAACAACGGTTTGCTAGGAAGGGTGACAAAGGTTAGAGGTCGACATGGCAATTTGGGATGGCTTGATAAACAGTAATAGGTAGCGCAAGATAGCGATAGAACGAAGCAACTAGCATAGCAATGATAGTAGTGAGATCCAGGGTAGCGGTCATCTTGCCTGAAATCCCGCTAGGAAGAAGAACGAGTCCATGAAGAAGACGAACGGATGAAGCCAACCAAGCGTGAGCGAACGAATCCTCACGATCGCAACGAAACAGAACTAACAAGAAGAAGCACACAACATGGTAAACACACCACACATGAACAAGACATGATGCACAATCAAGCATGATGCATGACAAATCTAGATGAGGCTACTCATGGCAAGAGATGATGCAAACAAGAGCAACACATCAAAGCAAGTTTAAATGAGGCCGGGACCAACATAGAACAACTCCGGTAAGTCCTCATATGCAAATTTCGAAATTGGTCCAGATCTGAATAACTTTAGGTTCAAGTTGTTAAACAGTAAGTTAAGATGCGCCACGATGATCTACACGAGATTCTATTCAAGTTACATATAAAGTTCATTAGATTCGGAGCTACGGCCTAGAAGATATGAGCAAAACAAGATAAGCATGGCATTGATGCAAAATGCATACAAACATCAAGAAAACACCTCAAAACATGGATGCAACATGATAATATGAAACTACATGCAAAATCAAGCAAGTTTCATATAGAGCACACTCAAAACGGAGCAACGGTTCAACACATACGCACTATACAAGTTATAGCAACAATCTGTCCAAAACAGCAACTAGGCATATTGCAAGCATCAAAACAACATGCTACAGCATCTTAACATAATAAAAAAAGGCATGAGCGTGATGTACAGGTAAAGCATTACAAAACATGAACACTGAGCTATCTCCGAAATGACTAGAACATGCTCAAAATGACATGGCAAGATTGCAATTAATAACAGTTTGTGCATTGGCGTAAATAACATCAAAGTTGCAATGTTTAGAGCTATCAAACAACATGCTACAGGAACTTATCATGGCAAACAAAGGCATGGCATGAATCTACTAAGTGCATAGAACAAAAGTCCCTTACTGACCATAAGCCAAAAAGGATTAGAAAATATGATGGCACCCATGTAAACATGGCAAGTTATATTACAGATTCAAACATGGCAGGAACAACAATAAGTAGGCATGTTGGTGAGCTTGAACCACTCACCACAGAGCAATACATGGCATGGCAAGGCAACCAACAGTAAGAAGACATGGCATAGAAGCTATACATGACAAGAACAACATCATAGCATATACGGATCAACCACAACAACCTTGGCAAAATTGAATAACATGTAAACAATCTGCCAGGAAACATTTGATAGCAAAAGTAGAGCTCGATTGACTCAAGCTATGGCACTCCATAATTGCAAACAAGGGCACGGATGGATAGAGCAAGACATGTTTAACAAAACATCCTTACTGAAGTATCTCAAAATATGTATGGATCTCTCGGTAGCATCAAGTTAACATGGCATAAAAATATCAGCTAAACAGGGCTGAAATCAGCAACATCAAGACACCTAGTTTGCATGCTTGTGCTAGTCACCACATAGATCACAAAAATACATGGCATACACCCCTGTAAAGATGGCATGACATATTACAAAACACATGTAGGACTCAAATTCATAGGATGCACACATCAATCATGGCAAAAATGACAAGTGCATGTTCTGTTAAGAAACAGAAACTAACATCACATAGCACTATTCTAACAGCATTTCGGGCATCAAGATGTGCTCAAATGAAAATGATGTAATGAGATGAAATGATCTACTCTTCGAGGCGAACATTTTGACATATTACGCGCGCAAAACGGAGCTACGAATGCAGAGTTACGATGCGATGAAAATGCAAGAAAATATGCAACAATCTCGGGGACTTAGTGAAAATATACCTCCGGATCTGGGGGTTGACCCGGGCGCGGATTACGAGGCGGCCGGAGGGGCTCGCCGGAGACGGAGCTCGTGGCGGCCGGAGAAGGGCTCGGGAGTCACCGGCGGTCGGGGGAGGCCGGGCCCACCGGATCCGAAAGGGCGGCGAGGGCGCGGCCCGGGCGGCGAGAGACGACGCTGGGCTGGGCGACGGGCGGCCGCGAATCCGGCGGAACGGGTGCCGCTCCGGCCAGGCGGCGAGAAGCCAGGCGGCGAGAGACCGGGCGAGGCGGGCCGGGCCAAGGCGCGCCATGGCGGCGGCGGGCCAAGGGGGGGGGCCGCCGTGAAAGCCGAGGCGCGCTCGCTGCTGGGCGGCGAAGGGGCGCAGGGCGGCGGGTCGGACGGCGGGCCGAGGCGGCGGGAGGCGCGGCCGGGCGGCGGGCGGCGGCGGCGGTCGGGCTCGGCGGGCTCATGGCTGGGCTCAAGGCCGGGCGCGGTGGAGGCGTGGGGAGGCCACGTGGCGGCTCGAATGGCCGGGCGCGGCGCGGGTTTCGTCCGGTGGCGCGCGGACATGTCCGCCGGGCGAGAGGAGGAGGGATCTAGGGTTAGGGGTGGATTCATCCGCGATTTTTCGAGGGGAGGACATATTTATAGGTAGAGGGAGCTAGGAGAGTCTAAATGAGGTGCGGTTTTCGGCCACGCGATCGTGATCGAACGACCGAGAGCATGGAGGGGAGTTTGCTGGGTTTTGGGCCACTTTGGAAGGGGTGTTGGGCTGCAAACAAAAGAGGCTTTCATGCATCTACGGTTAACTGTTGGAGTACCAAACGACCTCCAAATGATCCGAAACTTGACAGGCGGTCTACCGGTGCTATACCAAGGCCGCTTGACAAACCTCGGTCCATTCCGAGACTGTTTAACACCCGCACATGAAAAGAGGTAAAAGAGGGCGCCGGGAGACATAGGAGTGCCGGATTGCAAAACGGACAACGGGGAAAATGCTCGGATGCATGAGACAAACATGTATGCAAAATGAAATGCACAAGATGACATGATATGAAATGCAGATGATGACATGGCAAAGTGCAACACGCCAGCAAATGACATGGCAACGACGACGAATAACTGGCGGACACCTGGCGCATCGAATCCGGGGCGTTACACAACGGACCCGGAGATGGGCTTTGCCCTCTGTGCGGCACGGCGGAGGATGCTAATCACATCTTCTTCACGTGTCCTGCGGGCCGTTTCTTTGGTCCAGTCTGCGAGACGGTTGGTGGGCGGTGGTGCAACTCAACTTCCCAGACCTTCTCGCGGAGATCCATGCCTCCTCGCCACCGACATATCCGTTGGTTATCGTTGGGGTCCTCGCTGACGCTGTGGACCGTCCGCAATAAGCTTGTCATCCAAAGTCCTCTACGTCGCGCCATCGACGTCATTTTTAAAATGTGTGGTACTTGCGCTTTGGCGGCCGCTTAGCCGCCTCGGGATCGGGACATCATCAACACCTCCTCGCCGACCTTCGATCGCTCGCCTTCCGTCTGGCGCCACCGCTTCGCCCCCGAGCCCGACTAGATGATGTCTTTCTTTTTCGTTCTAGGGCTTGTTGAGCTGTGCCTCAAAGATTAACCCTTGTGGATCCTGTTTGTGTGTGAACTTGGTGTGTGTGTGCTTGTGTGTGTGTGTATCTTTGTGGATTGTTGGCTTGAGCATGTGCTTTATAATATAAAGCGGGGCGAAAGCCTTTTTCGGTAATATACTACTTGAAAGGAAAAAATCGAAACGAAAAAAACATGGCAGTTGGGCACAGTTGCTCTTTTGCCGAAAAGTAAACAACGACGCTTTGAGTCCTCCCAACCGTCCGATCCTATGTAACACGCGAAGTGGTATGGAGGAATGGCGAGCGTTGGATGGGCGATGGACGGCTATCAAAGCACCAACGAGCCACGTGCTCGCGAAGAATTTGAAGCACAAAGCTGCAGCCGCGGTCGATTCGCACACGGGAAGGGGGCCACCGGAGGGGAGGAAGCGAGGTGGAAGAGAAGGAGGCGGGGGAGGCCTCACCGCCGCCGCGGGCCGGTGGCCACCGGCGGCGGCAGCGAGGGAGGGCACGGGATGGGGAGGCGGCGGAGGGAAAACCTAGTTACCCCCCGAGTCTGGTATTCAGGAACCAGCACTATTTGGTCTGGTATTCTCTCTTTGTTTTGGCCGGGCATATTTGGTCTGGTATTCAGGATCGAGCACATTTTTGAAGGACTGACCGCTGTATATCATTCAGACTTTCATGGCTATGAAATTGGGAGCGATGCTCCCACATTTACATTTTTGAAATCAAATGTCTGCTACTACTACAAACATTAAACATAGCCGAGCTACGTTCAGTTGGCAAGGTCCAGGATCATATACAAAATTTTCTTGGAGATCCATCACTCATGCACAGAGATACAACATACTGCTACATCACGGACAAAAACCAGCCTCTTCTGATTGCTCCGCTGCTTCAAACACCCCCTCATCCTCTGTTAACACGCTGACCAGCCACATCTCCATGCTATCCTGCGACCCCAACTGCATGTCCTGCCGTAAACACACACGAGACAAGGAGACGAGCCATGAGAAATATATTTGCACCGGGAAACGAAACGAGCATCGGTGCACTTACAGTCGGAAGGGAGATATCCTGAGGCGTTCCGAGGTCGGGGAACTCCTGGAGCGCCTCGGCGTCAAGAGGCAGAGGCTGCCCCTCAGGGTCAGGGTAGGTGGCGTCCGGGGCTCCACCGTGTGACAGGTGTTCATCCAGGCCAGACACCGCTGCGTCCTCCACGGCATGCAACGAGCTTCCCGTAAGCCATTCCCCGGCTTCCCGAACTGTAGACACGCGGGACTCTCCCTCCTGTCACAATCGCCGCGGTAACATGAATGACAGTGAGATGCAGGAGTTGTACAAATTTACAAGGCGACATTGTACTCTGCTAAATGCTGACTGCTGAGTGTATGCACAGGTGCTCATTTAGGAAGGAAAATGCATAATGTGAATCTTTACATAGAGGACTTAAAAGCTTATGGTATATTTGTGAGACTGTTGAATGCACTCTTGCAAGCAGAGGAAATTCTCCTCTGTAGTAGGAGAATCTTATAAATTTTTGTGCAGTATACAGCTGAGAAAGAATTGCCACAGTGGGGTTCTACTATTGCAAGGCCTTGTTTCAGGGACTGTATATCGAAAACAGATCAGTACTATTAGTCCAATACTCTGAGAAGGAATCCTAAAAACAGAGTTCATTGCATGTACATACGATTTATTTCATGAACTGTATATCAAAAACTGAAGCTTTATATGATCCATAATAGACAAAATCTTTGACATAGGTCAATGGACATGTACCTGATTCTGCTCGGTTCCGGATGGACTACCGTTTGGGCAACGAGGCTGCAGAGGGTATGTCATTGGGGTTGTAGGATCGTTTTCCCCAGCAAATGAATCGAATTCTTCATTAACACCGCACACTAGAGACTGCCCAGCATTCATTGACTGCACCTGATAAAAGACTTTGGAAACAACAAGCTCCTCCTGCTTCTCATCTTGATCTACCCCAAGGTGGTACTGATGCATTCTCCAATTAGTTTTTTCTGTCTTGCCACCTCCTTTCCGGTAACCTATGTAAAGAACCAATATTTTCTTCCACCCTTTTATGACACCTTTATTATCTAAGATAGATCTGGATTTTCCAGTCTTGTGCCATCTGAGATTCTCATCACAAACAGTGTGGTCACTGTTGCTAATCTTGCGACGCTTACGCTTGCCAACAACGTATGCATTGGATACTTTGTGGAAGAAGTGACCGGTGCTCCCGTCATTCTTGATACCTACAGGGGTATATGAATGAATTAGCTAGCCAGGACTTACTCTACATAGTATGAGCTAGCTATTTAATTCAGAAGGCCCCGATAACAAATCCAAAATAAGAATCATGTACCAGGGAGATTTTCCGGATGTGTATAGCAGATTCCTTCAGCCTCCTCTATGGTTGGAATAAAATCATCTATTAGTACATGGGACGCTGCCCTGCTGACCTTTCCTTCTAAATGTTCAAGCAGTTCGAGATCAGTTGGATCGAACTTAACACCAGCAGGGAGTCCTGGCCACTGTGATAAAACCTGCAATACAAAGCATGAAGTGCAACCTCAAGATGGCCAGAAATCATAACGTTTTACATCTTCAACCAAGGCACAAAGAAAAGACCACGATGCCACTATTCACGAACAGAGGGTCGCGTATTCTTGCTGTGATGGTGTGTGCAGAGTTATCAGTCGAATTGACATATATTTGGAACAAATTTTGAAAACATGAGATGCAATCAGGAACAGAGGGAGTACAAGACGTACCAGATTTTAATTTGGGGGAAACTACTAGAGAACCGAGCATAGAAGTAATAAATGCAAAGAGTGAATGGTACTTACATCAGTATTATCGATGCGGTATTTGCAATTTGGGCACTCCATCCATGCAAGCAGTTCCTCGATCTGGCAAAGCGAGGGACGAATTATCATCGTAGCAATTGTCTTGGCAGTAACGATCAATGGCCTGAAGAATCTGTGAGATAAATTTATTTTAGGAATAATCTTTTGATGCCTCACAGATAACAAATTCAATTAATTATACATGATAGAGATCCCACTTGTCTCAGAAAAAAACTATCTACCTTTTTAGATTCTCAAATGTAGCAGCTAAGCTAAATGGAAATATGTGAAACAATTTTTACACAGACAGAGACATCGATATGTATTCTATATGTCAGTCATAGGCTTAGTAAAAATAGTCATTTTACACTAACTCAGAAAAATCATAGGAATGAAGATAATTAATTATGCACCAATTCTCAATAAGTTTGATAGATACTCCTGAATGATTATTTCCAGATCTTTTGCGTTGCATTGCTGCTTTCAACGTATTAAGCCAAAGACAGATATAAATCACTGTACTCTGTTTCAGAAGAAATAGGAGACTAATGCAGATTGCAGAGCATGCCCATTGATCTTAACAACCAAAGCCAATGATGTAAAGGACATGTGGAGTCATGATCAGGTTCGCAGAATGCCACCAACAGTTTCCAGCAGGAAGCACTGGAATTTAAGAACAAGTGCTCTGTTCTTAAACCTGCAGCTGTCATTTGTGTGTCACTACGCACAAATGGAGACCTGGAGGCTAAACTAAAGAATTTCAAACGAGGTGTGATGCAACTCGACGATCCAACAGCACAAGTATGCCATCCCTACTCTGCTCTGTGACCACTAAACAGAACAGAACAGAGCGGAACGGAACAGAACCCTTCTTTACTCTGCCTGACAGCTGCGACCAGATGAGTCTCCAAAACAGGACCCTTCTCTACTTCCTCCACCACCACCACCTCAAGCAGGTCGATCGTGAAACCCCTGCACCACCGCCGCTGCAGCGACGAGCAGAACCGGGCCGGATTCACGACGACGGCGCGGAGGCGCTACCCTTCTCTGCTCTGCTTCCGTCTTTTTTCTCTTCAACTTCTCTGCTTCCTTCGAGAGGAAGGCTCCTCATCCGCCATGGCAGTCCACCACCACCACCCCTCCAAGAAAAAAAAAAGGAGAGAGGAACCTGGCCAGAATCACGCCAGTGGCGTCACACCGGGCTGCTCCCCGACGATCTCACACTCATCGCCCCGTCAGACCGACATCTCCTCTGCCACGCGCTCAAAGTCCGGATAAACGTCATCGCCATCCGATCTTCTCTAAAAAAAACCACCTACCAGAACCCACCGCTCGCTGATCAATCGCGACGCCCCTCCGGATCAAACCGAAACCCAGCCCCCAGAAGCAGATACTACCACCAGAGCAGACCACGTGAGAAAATAAAACAAAAAGGATCCCGAGCAGCAGAAAAGTAGGTGAGAGACCGAGTCAGAGAGTAGAAACAGAGCCCAAGCGCGGCTCACTTACTCTGCCATGGCCGCCCGCCGCGGCTGCGCTGCAACGGGAGGGTTGGGAGGGACTGAGAGCGAAGTGTGGAGCAGAGGAGAGCGCACGGGCATCCGAGGGGAGAGGGGCGAGGGGCGAGGAGGGGGAGGGGGAACTTCTGGGAACTGGGAAGTGAGGTGGGTGTGTCCCTCCTTAAATAGGCGAGGGGCGAGACGACGCGGACCGTGCAAACCGGGGGGGCCTGTCCAAAATGTTTTGCCCACCGGAACAAGCAAGCAACGCCCCTGTTGGACGTGTTTCGCTAGGCCTGGGAGCTTTGGGTTGTGTCGCTGGGGTGCAGCTAGGGGTGCGGAGTGGCGCCCGATCCGCCCCGCTTCGTAGGCAAAATAGGTTTGTTTCGGTTAGTTATAAATACCCTCTCAGATTTAGTTCAATGAACAAATCCTTTATTTATGCGGGACTATGCGCCTATGCGGGACGCCCGCTTGCATCCCTAGATGCAGCCTCGGCTTGCCATGGATGGGTATCTGCTTGCTCTCAGATTATTTTCTAAGAGAAGTAACTTTCTGAGATGTCTTTTGCGCTTGGTACTTTGCAGTTTGCGCAAACCCAGAGAAGAGGTTTTATCTTCTGGCAAACAAGGGAAAATAGTTGCACCATGAAATAAAAACGAGACTGTGTGCAATTCTCTCCCTCTCAAAAGAAAAAAAAAGTATGTACATTAGTATTTTTTTAACACTTGTACATCAGTATCTGATGTACAACTTCCTCCATTCAAACAAGGTGTAATTTTTTTTCTTTTGTAGACAGAGGGAGTGTGTGGGAAGGGAAGGCTTATCCTTTACCCATGTTTAGATGGACGCAATTAACCGCTCTCCTCGGTTCCAACAAACCGTCGCTACACGTGGAGGGTGAAGGGGCGCGGCGCGGCTAGGTAGTAACGTGCGAGTCGTTGCCAGGGGTAACGTTTGAATTTTTAAGACAGGGGAGTGGGGACTATTTTCAGCAGTGCATAATGATGGGTAGTAACGTGCGAATTTTCAGGATCGGTGAGCCGGGAAACGGAAGAGAGGCTATTCTTAGCAATACGCAAATGAAATCCTGAAACGGACTCCTAGCGCCCTCTTTTGCGGAATTCGCGTGAAACGTTTCCGAGAGTCCTCTGCGATTAGTACTTTGTACAACACCGTAAAGAAGAATAGTTCCTACCACGAAATGTTTCATGACAAGCGAGATGATCCCTGTATTTATCCCTTGACCGTGACAACTGACGCTTGTCCACAGTATTTTTTCCACAGCTACAAGCACCCCCCCACCCCTCACCGAGTCTTTCGAGATGTCCACCTTACCAAGACCTAATACCTCCCCTTTGGATCTATCTTCGAATGTGACACTTCGCTTGGGGGCGCCATGTTTTTTCAAAGCCATGGGACATATCTCTATGTCCGGTCATGTGGTCGGTGCACCCACTATCGAATACCTATCCTTTTCCACTGAAAAATAGCCTTTATGTCCTCTTCACATATTGCACTTGGGATTTTCGTCTTCACTTTCATCTTTTGTATCCTTCAAAAGGTTAGCTTCAATAGCACAAAATAGAATAGTCATTATGTTCTTAACGTCACCCTTGTTACGGATGGTGCCTTACAAGTCATCAACTTGTTTCCTAAGGCTGGGATCATTGGCATCAAAATTCTTAATGATTGGCATGGCATGAGGGAAAATGGCCCTCAATTCATCCAAGGAGTGAGGTTCCTCGTCCTTGACTTGAGGATGATGAGGATGAATAACTTTCACCTCATTGCTTATAGTATATTCACCCCCTCTAGAGGTCCAAAATCATAAGAAGGCGGTGTTCTCTCTCAGAAAAATATGATGGGATTCGAGTTTCCTTCGAGTGAACACATGGGATATGTGGGGGTATAAATAGGCTAGACTAGAGACCCACTTAGATTGGATCCGAGTGGAATCGAACTTAGAGTCCTAACTAGCCTCAAGTATTGGGACCATCTCTGACTTATATATCGGTGGAGGGGCGAGACACTGGAAAGGGCTCCATAGTCCCACGACCTAGCTACCACCGCTCCCACATCCACGCGGTGCGATGATACGTCTCCGCCGTATCTACTTTTTCAAACACTTTTGCTCTTATTTTGGACTCTAATTTGTATGATTTGAATGAAACTAACCTGGATTGACGAGCTTTTCAGCAGCACTACCATGGTGTTGTTTTTTTTTTAGTAGAAATAAAAATTCTCGGAATTGAACGAAACTTTTTGGAAAAAATTTATGGAATAAATAAAAATACTGGAGCAATGACCCACTGGAGGGGGGGCACCTGCTGCCCACGAGGCACCAGGGCACGCCGGGGCGCGCCCTAGTGGCTTGTGGGACCCTCGTGGCTCCGCTGACCCCAATCTCAAGTCTATAAATTCCTATTTCTCGAGAAAAAATAAGAGAGGAAGTTTTATCGTGTTTTACGATACGGAGCCGCCGCCACCTCCTGTTCTTCATTGTGAGGCCAGATCTGGAGTCCGATCGAGCTTCAAAGAAGGGGATCTTCTGTCTTCGTCATCATCAACCATCCTCCATCACCAATTTCATGATGGTCGCCGCCGGGAGTGAGTAATTCCTTCATAGGCTTGCTGGATGGTGATGGGTTGGATGAGATTTATCATGTAATCGAGTTAGTTTTGTTAGGGCTTGATCCCTAGTATCCACTATGCTCTGAGAATGATGTTGCTATGACTTTGCTATGCTTAATGCTTGTCACTCGGGCCCGAGTGCCATGATTTCAGATCTAAACCCTTTATGTTTTCATGAATATATTTGTGCTCTTGATCCTATCTTGCAAGTTATACGCACCTGCCACATGTTATGATCCGCATACCCCAAGATGACAATAATTGAGATTCTTTCTGGTGATTATCGTAGTTTGAGGAGTTCATGTATTCACTATGTGTTAATGCTTTGTTCCGGTTCTCTATTAAAAGGAGTCATTAATATCCCTTAGTTTCCTTGTGGACCCTGCTGCCACGGGAGGGTAGGACAAAAGATGGCATGCAAGTTCTTATCATAAGCACGTATGACTATATACGGAATTCATGACTAAATTACATTAATGAATTGGAGCTAGTTCTGTGTCGCCCTAGGTTATAATTGTTACATGATGAATGTTTAATCCAACAAAATCACCGATCCAATGCTTATGGGCTTTTCACATATTGTTCTTTGCTAAGTTACTCTTGTTGCTGCTACTATCACAATTACTACAAAATTATTGCTGCTATCGCTACTGTTACTGTTACTATCATTGCTCTTGCTATCAAATTACCATACTATTATGCTACTGATCACTCTGTTACACATATTTAGTCTCCAGGTGTGGTTGAATTGACAACTCAACTGCTAATACTTGCAAATATTCTTTGGCTTCCCTTGTGCCAAGTCAATAAATTTGGGTTGTATACTCTACTCTCGACAACTGTCGTGATCCCTTATACTTATGGGTTATCATCCAATCGGATATAGTAATTACAATCCAGCATGTCCCCATGCACGTCTGAATACCTTGGAGGTGTTTCATCTGCGATACTTGGATGAACCATTTGAGGGAATCGCGAGGACAAAATGGGAGAGGCACTTCGCGAACTCACATTTGTTTTCGTGATTGCACGTCCAATGGTAAAACCCGATCCCATGATCTATCCCCACAGCATGACCCTGGTTTGCGCGATAGATTTTCTTTTGCACTAGCGTACCGTACCGCGTGCGCCAACAATGCCATCAGAGACTATGTTGTGTGATTTCAGATTCGGATAATTTGCATATGGTGATACCGCTGATACGTAGATTGGTTCTTGTACTGGTCGATGCCATCGACTATACATGGCGTTTGTGGATTGGATTGATGATATGGTTTCTGCGATTGTGCGACAAAGGCCGTTACACAATATACCACTAACGGCCAGTTTCCGCCATCAGGGTAAATTGCGAAGCATGAAACCAGTTGCAGCACGAAAGATAAATGTTGAATCGTAATGAAGCTTGAAACTGGGTAGATATAATTTTCCTGGTGAAGAAATCCGTTTGAGTTGTTTCGGCAAAATCACCATGACCTGGTCGAACTCCATTTGAGCTATAAGACCCGCCAAAACACTCAAAAGGAAAAATATATCTGGCCATGACCTTGTTCGTCGGTTTTGACAAATTTTCGAAGGCCCAATTCCCCTTACGAAATAGATTTCTGGATGCCTTAATTTTCGGTGTTAGAACGTCTAACTTGTTTTTGTGAAGGATATATGCTTGCGATTTGGTATATCACATGAGATTGCATGCATACCCACGTGTCGTGAGTACGACAGCCGAGCAGAGCCATATGGTTGTTCCTTTATTTTTTTAATGACCTACGAGTTAACATGAGAATCCTTGTGCTGCAATTTACTTTCATAGTTGTATTAGTTAATAATCGCATAGTATCTTATGTAACACTTGGCAGTTGACATGAGTGTCATGGATATAAAGATCACCACGAAGACGGTCATACATGGAGATGGAGAACATCATGTGACAATCGCTTACATGGAGATGGAGATCACCATGGGCTGCCAAAAGGGCTATACCATATCATGCTTGTATAAAATTTCTCTGAAAGTTTTTCCCTTTTATGCACCCTTCTTTTGTATGGTAGATATTTTAAGTAGGGTCACCCCTCAAAGAATGTCAAATAAAATTTCCTCCCCAATTGTTGCAACATCACAAGTGAAGTGTATATGGGCCTATGAAATATTAGGGTACTATTTCTCCTAGACGTTGTGAGTTCGTGTCAGACACTTACATGTAAAGCATTGGTTAATTTATAGAGGCTATCAAAGCAGTTTTGGGCCTCGAGAGCTCGAGGCATAAGAGTTGGGAGCAAGGGCATGTGATGTAACCCAATAAACAAGAGTCGTATAGAGGTTTGATTAGCAAGTGTTGCTTACCAAGTTATCTAGTCTTCTAGCGGTGACGCAAAAACTCACTAGTTGACATGTTGACATATCTTGGTGTTTTTGAATACACGGCTATTGGTCAATGGTACTAACCACTCCATCTTTATCCAGTTTTGTATTGCGTTGAGTCCTTGAAAAAGATAAACTTAATGAAACAAACTTCACAACATGTTACGCAATCTGAGAATTTGTTTTCAGGCACGATAAAAAGGAACATGTTGTTAGAGAACCCGGTTCCAGATGAACCGGCTGATGATGCAATTTGCGTTGTTAAAAATGTCTACAGGGGATCATGTGATGAATCTATTAAAATCAATTGTCTCATGCTTGCATATATTGAGAACATGGAGGCTTTATATATGACCGAGACTCCTCAAAGGCATGTTTGAAACTCAGGCAAAGGCCCGAGAGATAAAATATTTGGAGGACCTCGCTAGAGTGTAAGTTGAAGGAAGGCAATATAGTGAGTCTACATGTAATCAAAATGGTTGGTTACACGCTTAGTCTTCAATGAGGCGTTATCACGGTGCCATCACCCGAGTGTTACTACGGTGGATTAAACCTGGTGTAACGACATCAGATCAATGCAATGCACTGTTCCTACTGCAAGACCGATTTGGTCGATGTAATGCTCAGCCTTTTTGACCTATATAAGGAGAAGCTAGGATCCCCTTGCGTGAGCAGATCATGGTAGATACGCACAAGATCCAACGATATTACTCTTAACACTTGTAACAAATATCTTGACATGATGCTTCGTTAGAAGACATGGCACATGTAGGGTGTTACCTCTAAGACAGAGGGACCGAATGTGGGTAAATCCCTCGTGTGAATCTCGTGTCTAGATCCTCATCTTGTGGCTTGCTACACAAATTCTCAAATCATGAGTGTTGCCCGAAATCCCCGCGACACTGTCGTGATTGCGTCTAGTGGTAAAATTCATCCGATCCCGGGGCCTATCTCCACAACATGTTCATAGTTCAGGAGGTACCACGTGCACTAGTTTATTTTGTTTTGCACTAGTGTAATATACCACGTGCCTCAAAATCTATATGTATACCTAATAATAAAGGGGCTATTGGTTCTGGTAATACGTCATCAAAACTGCCTCCAAAAGTTGCAAAATGTTACCCACTCATGCCTATAAGTGATAAGAAAAACGTTCCACACACGGGAATCACTGCCTGGGCCTTCTAATATTGCGCTATGCGCACCGGAAGAAGACGCGACGTGCCTGTTTGGGCCGGTCCATGTCCGGACGGCCTTTTTTTAATTTCGTTTGCTATTTTTTGTTTTTCTATTTCGTCTTCATTTTTTCTACTTTAAGTAATTTGAGAATTCAAAAAAGTTTCAAAAATTAAAAAAAATGAAAACAAATGTTTAGTGATTCAGAAAATGCTCAGGATTTATAAAAAATGTTCACATGTTCAAACAATGTTTGCAATTTTGAAAACAAATGTTTCTGAAAAAATGTTCATGATTTTTAAAATAGTTTGTGTATTAAAAATGTTAATGAAAATTGAACAAATATTTGCCAATTCAAAAAATGTTCATGAACTGGAAAATATCTTAAGAATTGAAAAATTGTTCCTGACTTACAAAATATTTTATTGATTCATAATATGTTCGCTGATTCAAAAAATGATCATGCATTTCAAAAAATGTTCCTTAAATCAAAAAAATGTTCGTGAATTTCAAAAATTGTTCCATTAATTTCCAAAAAGATGTTCGTCGATTCTAGAAATGTTCGCCTATTCATGAAAAATGTTTTTAAAAATGTTCACAAATTTTTAAAATATGTTTGCAAATAGTATAAAATGCTCATGAATTTAAAAATATTCATGATTTTAGAAAATGTTCAAAAATCTATAAAAATGTCCATGATTTCAAGAATGTTCACGAGTTTAAAAATGTTCATGATTTTGAAAAATTGATCACGATTTCACGAAAATGAGAGTGGTAATGTATCTTGGTGATGGTTCAAAATGTGGTAATGGCAATTGAAGTTTGTGAAAAAAAAATCTCCCGTTGTAACGCACATGCCGTTTTGCTAGTTTTTACTACTTGAAGACTAGCGGCGCAGATCAGCTTCCTGTTATGTAGCAAGTTTCGGTTTTCAAAGGTGTCGTGTCCAAGACTTTCACAGCCGTTGTCGGTTTATTTTGAATTGACAAGTCTCTAAAACGTCTTAAATTTATGTACAGAGGGGGTACTGATAAGTTTCAAGCCCTTTTGAGGGACTGACTGGCTGTTGTTTGTCAGTTTCATGGATATGAAATTTGGAGCGGTGCTCCTAAGTTGGCAGAAAAAAAAAGGTCTGCTACCACTACAACAGTAAACATAGCTGAGCTACGTTCATCAGCAAGCTGCAGGATCTCTCATATACAAAATTTTCTCGGAGATCCATCACTCATACACAGATATAGTACAACATGCATCACGAGAAAAACAGCCTCTTCGCGTTGCGCCGCCACTTGAGATCCCCTACTCTTGGTCCAGCCAGTTGAAGCTATCCAGCGACCCGATCTGCAAGTCCTGCCGCAAACACACACGAGATAAGGAGATGAGCTACAGAGATATGCACCGGAAAACGAAACGAGCATGATGAACGCCGCGGCGCTTACGTCCAGAGAGGAGAGGTCCGGGGGCGTTCCGGGTTCGGGGAACCCTTGGAGCGTGTCTGTGTCAACAAGAGGCAGATGCTGCTTCTCAGGGTAGGCGGCGTCCGGGGTTCCGCCGCGTGACGGGTGTTCATCCAGGTCAGGCAGCGCTACGTCATCAACGGCATGCGACGAGGTTCCAGCGAGCCATTCCGCGGCTCCCCGAACAGCAGATAGGCGGAACTCTTCCTCCTCCTGTCAGGTAACATGAATGACAATGAAATGAAAGAAGTTATAACAGTTTACAAGGTGATACAATCTGCTAAGTGCTGACTGCTGAGTATATGCACAATATTATTAATTTAGGAAGAAAAAGGCAACTTGAGGGCGTTATCTTGGAAGCAGAAAAAGTAAAATGCATGTCCTATTCAAGATGTGATTTCGGTTCATGAAAAGCTTGGCTCACAAGCTCAAAGTTATTGTGTAGTGATCAGGATCGATTATGTATTGAATTCGGTAGTGAAGGAATCAGAAGGCTGGATAATATACTATACTATAAGGTCCTATGCATGGATCTTTAGTAGTATTTGTGGAACAGTTGGATGCACTCTTGCAAGCAGAGAAAATTCTCCTATCTAGTAGGAGTATCTAGTTATTTTTGTGCAGTATAGCATCTGTACTACATGAAACCTACAGTTGAGAAGGAATTGTTCAAACGGTGGGATCCTAGTATTGCAACAAGGCTTTGTTCTGGGCCTTCCAATAATTCACCCACACCACAGATCAGTATTGCAAGTCAATACTCTACAGTCCTATAAACAAAGTTTATCGGGTGTACATAAGATTTTACGTATTTGATAGATATAGATAAACTGAAGCTTCGCATGGTCCATAAAGTTAGACAAAACCTTCCACAAAGTTGATTTGTAGTTTCATCGGTCAATGAAGATTTACCTGATTCTGCTCGGTTTCAAATGGACTACCGTTTGGGCGACAAGGCTGCGGAGGGTACGTCATTGGGGTTGTAGGATCGATTTTCACAGCAAATGAATCGGATTCTTCATCAACAGCCAACATTACAGACTGCCCAGCTTTCTCTGACGGCAACTGAAAGAAGACTTTGCAAACAACAAGCTCCCCATCCTTTTCATTTTCATCTACCCCAAGGTGATACTGATGCATCGTCCAATTAGTCTTTTCTGCCTTGTAACCTCCTTTCCTAAGAACCATTATTTTCTTCCACCCTTTTATGTCACCGTTATTATCTAAGATATGTCTGGATTTTCCAGTCTTGTGCCATCTGAGATGCTCATCACAAACATTGTAGTCACTTTTGCTAATCTTGCGACGCTTGCGCGTGCCAACATCATAGGCATTACAAATTTTGTGGAAGAAATGACTGGCGATCCCGTCTAATTTGACACCTGCAGACGTATATGAATTAGCTAACGAACACTTACTCTGCATAGTATGAGCTAACTTTCTAATTCAGAAAGCCCTGATAACAATTCCAAAATAAGAATCATGTACCAGGGAGATTTTCCGGATGTGTATAGCAGATTCCTTCGGCCATCTCTATGGTTGGAATAAAATCATCTATTAGTACATGGGACACTGCCCTGCCAATCTTGCCTTCTAAATGTCCAAGCAGTTCAAGATCCGTTGGATCAAATTTAACACCAATAGGGAGTCCTGGCCACTGTGATGAAACCTGTAATATGAAGACATGAGGGTTTAGCATTTTTCACTTTAACCAAGAGGAAGAAAAGACCACGATAACACTATTTGGAAACAGAGGGTCGCGTATTGTTGTTTGGAACTTTGGATGGTGTGTGTGTGTTTGTTTTTGCGGGAAGTGTTAGTTTAGTTATTACTAGTACTAAGTGACACTGAAATAGCAAATGAGAAAAAGGGTGGTGCAGAGTTATTTCCCGAATTGTAGAATGACATGCATTTGGAACAAAATTTGCAAGCTAGAATGAGATGTATTAGGAACAGAGGGAATACAAGGCAATATCCAGAAGTTGTAGAAGTTTGCAGTTTGCCCTGTTTTTGTTTTCTTATTTCGGTTTTGATAGGTTTCATAGGTTTTGCTAGCATTGGCTTTTGTTTTGTTTCGTTTTGCTTTGTAAACTTCTGCATCTTTTCAGAGTTCTTCTAATGCGAGACAACATAAATTTTTTATACCATATGACCATATGACCATAAAACCAGGTTCCATCAGGTTTTTACTTGCCTGGATAAACAACATGCATTAATATGTTGTATTAACTGAAGGACCACCATTCTGGTTTATATTTGCCTACTCGTAATGGCGAGGTTACAAATGAAGCATCTACTATGTAGTTTAGAACATAATGTTTGAACAAGCTTATCAAGTGCGATAACGGATACAATGAAACTATTACTTACTACATGTCATTTGCCATGCAGCTAGGTTTTAACAAGAGCCCATCAATTTAAAAACAAATTGTATGTGCATGAATGAAGTACTTCATCAAGTAATCCATGGAGTACTGGTGTTGCATCTGATGTTTTGTTTGGACCTAGTGCATTTTTGAAGATCAAGGTTGAACTTCATGCACCAGATTTTAATGGGCGAAAAGAAAACTACTAGAGAACCATTTTTTGGAAAAGGAACTACTAGAGAACCATGCATAAAAGTAAATGAAACAATCATATTAAATAGTTAATGGTACTTACATCACAATTATCAATGCGATGTTCGCAGTTTGGGCACTCCATCCCTGCTTCTGAAACCAATTCCCCGTTTCTTATCATCGTAGCAATTATCTTGCCAGTAACAACGAATGGCCTGAAGTAGAAATGTGTGAGATAAATTTATTTTTGGAAGCATCGTTTGATGCCTAACAGATAAAGAATTTAATTAATGATGTATGGAGAGACCCCACTTGTCTCAACAAAAAGCTATCTACCTTTTTTTAGATTCACAATGTATCAACTAAACTAGGGAATATATGAACGGATTTGTACACAGAGACATCTATCTGAATTTCTAGGTTCAGTCATAGAATATTAACTGCGGTAAACTGATTTAAAGCCAACTAATCAAGAATAGTCATGTTCACAAATTCGTAGAAAAATCCCAGGAATGAAGATAATCAGTTATGTGCTAATTCTGATAAATTTGATAGATTAGCACTTGTTTGCAGATCTTTTGCCCTGCATGTCTATTTTCAACGTATGTAGCCAGAGACAAATACAGATCATCGATGTCTGTTTTATCCTCTGTTTCTGAAGAAAGAGGCGGCTAAAGAGCCAGTGATTTAACCAACATGCACTTGGTGACAGCATGTCTAATCATGATCAGATATTCAGATTGGCAGAATGCAATCGACAGTTTCCAGCGAGAAGCACTGGGATTCACCACGCCCCCCTGAAACTCATTTTTGTGGCACTGCAAGCAAACGGAAACCTGGAGGCTGAACAGAGGAGTTCTGAATAAGCATTTCCACTGGCAGATAGATAGCCCAGCACCGAACATGTTGGAGGTGGCATACAGAAACGTCTTCTGTGATCCACCCACCAGTAATATTTCTTCGAAAGAGGTGCGATTGCATCAGGCATCGGTACTGAACCTGAACGCTGCACCTGCACCATCAGATACTAGCAGTAGCAGCAGTTCGACGGGCCAGGCATCCAGCAGCGCGAATCAGCAATCTCTACCGTATGATGAAGTGGAGCACCACGAGATCACCACGAGACAGACAGGTTCGACCGAAGAGCACCAGGAGATCAGAATCAGATCAGTCTCTGCTTCAAAGAACAGAACGGAACTGAACAGGCAGAGCCCTCCTCTGCTTCCTCCGAGTCCGAGAGGTTGGCTCCTCCATCCTCCTCCACCACTTCAAGCACACCGCGAAGCCCCTGCACTGCCGCTGCAACGACAAGTAGAACCAGGCCGGATTCACGACGGCGGCGCGGCGGCGTTACCCTGCTCTGTTCCGGTCTCTTTTTTTAGAACTTCTCTGCTTCCTTCGGGAGGAAGGCTCCTCCTTGAGACCCCCACCACAAACTGACCCAAAACCCCCAGCACTGGCACTGTAGCGATGAGAGGAAGAGGAAACTGGCCGGAATCGCGTCCGCGGCGTCACACCTGTCTGCACTCCGACGATCTGGCGCGCATTTGATCGGTCAGACTGACACCTCCTCTGCCGCGCGCTCAAGCTCCGGATGAACACCAGCACCCTCCGGTCTCCGCCAAAAACCACGCGCCGGAATCCACCGGTCGCCGATCAACCGCGCCGCCCCTCCTCCGGATCAAAACCAAAACCCTCCCACCCCATCAAATCCCCAGCCCCCACGGAACACAGCAGCAGATAATACCCCAAACCGCGTGTGAAATAAAGCAAAAAAAAAAATCCCGCGCATGAAAAAAAATCTCGAGCAGGAAAAAGAGAGCGACAGCCCAGACGCGGATCACTTACTCTTCCATGGGCGCCCGGCTGCGCTTGCGGAGGCTCGGCAACGGCGGGGGCAGAGTGGTGGGCGAGAAGAGAGCGGACGAGCATCCGAGGGGGAGGCGAGGAGGAAGGGTGGGAGCTTCTGGGCAAGTGAGGTGGGATGGGAGTGTCCGAGCCTCCGATGCGCGCGCCCTTATATAGGCGAGAGAGGGGCGAGCAGACGCGCACCGTGACCAGCGGCGACCATCCAAAGTGTTTTGCCCAGCGCAGCAAGGAAACCCTGCTGCTCCGCCTGGCTAGGCTCGGTAGGGGAGCTTTGGGTATGGTCCTGTCGCTCCGCGGGGGCTGGGCTCGGGTCGGTGCAGGCTCGGCGTGGACTCGGCTTGCCATGGTTGCCTTGGCTGCTTGCTCTCAGATTCTTTTCTGCGAGAGGAAACTTTTCCTGGACGCCTTTTGCGATCAGTACTCGGCACTGACCCGAAATGAGACTGTGGGATAAGAGTGCTTTGTAGCCCTGCAACGGAGTGTTTTGTGGACTCGGCTCGCCAAGTGAACCCGTTTATTCGCACAATAAAAAAAAGAAACAAGACTTTGTGCAAGTCCGTCAGAATAAGACCATCCATCAGTATCCGATGTACCAGCGTCTACCATGTGAAGTCGTTGGTATCAGATCAGAGGAATGCACGCACCTGGCTCAGAGACGAATGGAACAGAGGACGCGAACGAGAGTGCAGCGATGTTCACATGGTCTCGCCCGTAAAACAAACGCGCACAAAGGTGGATGGGCTGGCCTGCCCTGCCCTGATCTGAGCCAACCGTTGCCCATCCAACGCTGAGAAAGCCAACTTTTCAGATTTCACTGCGCTTTTTAGATCGGACCGGGGGAAGTATGTATTTGGGATTTACTACTTTACTGAACTCAGGAAGAGTCTCGTCAAGGTTTTGTTCATGTGTGTGCAAGGATCTTGTGCTGCTCAAACTGTGCAACAAAATCCTCTTTTCAGATGAGGCAAACTTCCCAAAAGGATTTCCTGGGCATGGCCTATTGGACTGCTCTCAGAGGCATGGACGGCCAGTAGGCCACCCCTGGACCAGCCTTCCCCTAGTACTAGTATACCCGGTCTCGGTCGGCATCGGCATGCACAGCCAGGCCAGCCCCAGTGAGAGGGGGGCTCTCTCAAACAAAAAAGTGAGACGGGGCTCGGGTGGGACCCTCTCCCCCTTCCTGGCATTGTTCTTGTTTCTTGCATTGCCGTCACATCACCAAAGCGTCCAAGGGTTCAAGCCCGCTGCCCTTGCCCCACTAATCTTCCTCTCCAAGGCAAACAAGGAAAGAACAGTATCACCTGGCTCCTCTCCCGAGAGTAAGCCCAACGTGTTCCCCCAAACACGGAACCACGCGTACACATGTACAGTGAGATGGAGTGGGGAGAGGTGACTGGCGAATCGCCCTGTGGTCTTTGCCCACTCCTTCGTCTCCAAGTAAAAAAAGGTTCTGTGTGTTTGATTTTTTCTTCTGCGCCATCCTATCTGAAGGAATTAAGCAGGTGACTTCGTGTGTACGATGACCTCCATTTGCGCACAGTTCGGGGTTTTTTTTTTCTTTTGCGAATAAAAGTGCACATTGCATTTTAATAACTGTTTTGTGTCCCTAAAAAAGCTCGATATTGTGTGTTGAGTGTATTTTCTGGCTGGCATTGTGGGAAAGAAATGTAGGAGCTGGATCAATGGACTAAGGATATGGGAGACCTGCCGCCAGTACTACATGTACTATTTACAATCATCGTGGAGTACTTGTATGGAGAACTTGTATTTAACGGTGACATGACACTTTAAGTTGACTTATGCCCGCTGAAGTCCACGACTTCCACGCGACGCCTTCTCCTCTGGTCGTAAAACTGAATATTTTGTACAGTACGCCCACGCCGGTACTGTCCCTTCCGCTGGGTCTATGGAAACCAAATGATTCGCGAGAGACATTTGCTCGCTGCTGCTGCCGCCCGACGAGACAGCACGCGAAGAGATCGTGGCAAATCCCCTGCCTGTTCCATCTGCACAACCACGGGCGCGGCAACGCGGCGGCCGCAGATACACCGCTGTCTCTCCGATCCCAAAGTTTCTTTCTCTTTGCGTGGATAAAGACCAGTCAACTTGACTTTGACGCGACCGTCGTGAAGTCTCGCCATGGCTTGCGTGCAGGTCGCTACTGGTTGTTAGGCCAACTCCACGTTTCGTCCGGTTTCTGTCTGTTTGGGTAGGTTAATAGGGTCGTGGCCGGACTTGTCTTGGGATGCGATGGCCGTGCGTCCAGCGCCGGACGCATCCCGGCCGCATCCTGTCCGCTTACTTTTTGTATGGAAGTCCTTAAACTTTTTTTCATCATGCATTCTTGGTATATGGGTATATATCACCAAATTTTGACTAGAAAAGCAAGATCAAAGAAAATAAGAACAACAAGAATACATTTTAAAAGATATCCAACTTTCATAACTGCTTCTATAAGTTGGATTAGTGCCTTCTTGATGCATTCATTGTTGATCTGTGGAGGAGCCGTCTCCATCTTGCGTGTTTCTTTCTTCTTCTTCGAGTCTAAAGAAGTAGAGATTGCTTCCTCGCATCTAGTCTCGTGTCTAGTCTCTAATCTAGCAACAAGTGCACTTGTCTCATCTACAGCTTCTATGCTAGCTAAAAGTGCACGAGCATCTACTAAATTGCGCTCTATCAATATATCGACGTACTCTTCTTCCCTATACCAAAACTTGCATCCATTCTACACAACAAAATTTAAAGTTAGCACAAACGGAAGCTAAAAAAAGCGCATACCCCATTGTTTAAGCACTTGATGAACACCCATCCAGGATGTTCCGGCGTTGTAGACACGCGGCACACGACCTTCTTTACGCACTGGTCGCACTTAATGAGCGGCAACGATGCGCTGACGAGCTTTTGGGCTAGTATCGAGCCCGGCCGACCGCCATTCGTGTATCTGCCGGCGGACCACCGACGGTGTAGATCCGAGCGGCTAGAGGAGGAGCCACTGCCTGCATGTGGCCTTGCGGCCCTGCCATGGCCTTCCAGCCCGGTGTCCGGCCAGTCCATGGCATGGCGCGGCCTCCCACAGCCGGGCGAGCTCAAGACCGACCGGATCCGGTCCAAATCCGGCCGTCGGGTGCGCAAAACAGGTGGCCGTGGTTGGGTAGCTAGGGGGCGCCGAGGGGGAGGGGCGGGGTGAGCGCGCGTCCGAGCTGCACAGCTACAATGGCAGCAGCGGCGGCAAGGGAAGAGTGTGGAAGGGTGGAGAAGAATGGAGTGCGTGCGGCCGAAGGGAGGGAGGGAGGGGGCGGATAGAAAAAGACGCCCCTGTGCCACCGACGGGCGGGCCAGGGGAGGACACGCGCAGACGGCCCGCACGTCCGCGCGCTGTCCGTTTCACCCCAAAAACGGCGCAAACTTGGGCCGGGGATGGGTCGATGGCGGACACAAAACGGACAAAAGTCTGTTTGCGCCCGCGCGCTCCGCCTGGGGGCAAAAGTGCTCCTGCCCAAGAGCGATTCCGCCTGGGAAACTTACCTCCCGGAGGGGGAAATCATCGTCCTCATCATCACCAACAACTCTCTCATCTTGGGAAGGGCAATCTCCATCAACATTTTGAACAGCACCATCTCATCTCAAACTCTAGTTCATCTCTTGTGTTCAATCTTGTTACCGGAACTATAGATTGATGCATGTGGGTGACTAGTAGTGTTGATTACATCTTGTAGTTGATTACTATATGGTTTATTTGGTGAAAGATTATATGTTCAGATCCAATATGCTATTTAATACTCCTCTGATCATGAGAATGTTTATCATTTGTGAGTAGTTACTTTTGTTCTTGAGGTCACGGGAGAAATCATGTTGCAAATAATCATGTGAACTTGATATGTGTTTGATATTTTGATATTATGTATGTTGTGATTCCCTTAGTGGTGTCATGTGAACGTCGATTACATGACACTTCACCATATTTGGGCCTAAGAGAATGCATTGTGGAGTAGCAATTAGATGGTGGGTTGCGAGAGTGACAGAAACTTAAACCCCAGTTTATGCGCTATTCCGTAAGGGACCGATTGGATCCAAAAGTTTAATGTTATGGTTAGAATTTATTCTTAATACTTTTCTCGTAGTTGCGGATGCTTGCGGGAGGGTTAATCATAAGTAGGAGGTTTGTTCAAGTAAGAACAGCACCTAAGCACCGATCCACTCACATATCAAATTATCAATGTAGCGAAAACAAATCGAACCAACATGATGAAAGTAACTAGATGAAATTCCCGTGTACCCTCAAGAACGCTTTGCTTATCATAAGAGACCATTTTGGCCCGTCCTTTGCCTCAAATAGATTGGGCTATCTTGCTGCACTTTTGCTACTACTATTATTACTTGCTCGTTACAAATTATCTTGCTATCAAACTACTCCGCTACTTACAATTTCAGCACTTGCAGACATTACCTTACTGAAAATTATTTGTCATTTCTTTCTGCTCCTCGCTGGATTCGACACTCTTACTTATCGAAAAGAGTTACAATTGACCCCCTATACTTCTGGATCATCAATGAGTTTGGGCTCCGTTTAAAAATAAAAAAAAAGCTCCTCTACGAGCTATGCTACATGCGCTCCAGCCAGCTGTTGAAGCTATCCAGCGAGTCAAGCTGCATGTCCTGTCGTAAACACATACGAGAAAAGGAGGTGAGCCATGAGAAATATGCACGGGGAAACGAAACGAGCATGATGAACGCGGCAACGCTTACATCCAGAGAGGAGAAGTGTGGAGACGTTCCGAGGTCAGGGAACCCTTGGAGTGCGTCCGTGTCAACAAGAAGCAGATGCTGCTTCTCAGGGTAGGCAGCGTCCGGGGTCCCGCCGCGTGACGGGTGTTCATCAATGGCATGCGATGAGGTTCCGGCGAGCCATTCCGCGGCTCCCCGAACAGCAGATAGGCGGAACTCTTCCTCCTCTTGTCACGTAACATGAATGAGAGTGAAATGAAGGTGACATAATCTGCTAAGTGCTGACTGCTGTGCTCAGTATATGCACAATATTATTAATTCTGGACGAAAAAGGCATAACTTGAGGGGGTTATCTTGGCAGCAGAAGAGGTAAACTGTGTGTCCTATTCAAGATGTGATTTGGGTTCATGAAAAGCTTGGCACGCAAGCTCAGAGATTTATTGTAGTAATCAGGATCGATTATGTATTGAATCTTATTATGAAGGAATCAGATTTTTTTTATTTTTTTGCAAACATGACTATTTGTGATACATGGATCTTTATAAGGACTTAAAAGCTTCTCATATATTTCTGATACTGTTGGATACACTCTTGCAAGCAGAGAAAATTCTCCTGTCTAGTAGGAGTATCTAGTTATTTTTGTGCAATATAGCATCTGTACTACATGAAACCTACAGTTGAGGAAGGAATTGTTCAGACGGAGGGATCCTAGTATTGCAAGGCTTTGTTCAGGGGCGTCCAATAATTCACCCACAATCAGTATTGCAAGTCAATATGATATGGCCAAGAGTAATGCTAGTGTTTTCATTGATTATGGAATGTTGCCACAAGTAAGTGGTTTAGAGGCCAGAGGTACGTGCATGACAAGTTCCATGAAGCTTAAAAGCAAGGATGATGAGGAGCTAATTACTGTTACATGCAGACATGATGATGCATTACACACTACGTACATAGGCCAAGAAAATAAATACTATGTACTAGTAGTAGAGGCTCACGGCCAGATGGGAAATATTTTAAGACTTGACGTGCATGAAACCATGCAAGAAATAAAGGAAGGAGTTAAAGGGAGGATTAAGGAAGAATTCATGTTTCTATTCCTACCACGCAAGGAATATCAAGCAACTTCAAAGACGTACAACGTGTGGAGTCTTCAATGTTTGAAGGAAGCCGGATGGGGTCCACCAGAACAAATCAAGGAAATAATGGCGCACTAAAATAGGGTCCAGTTTTGTTAGCATTATTAATTACACGTTGTAAAAGATTGCATGTTAAAAATAAAACATGTAACCTTGTGGGTCACGAGATAGGATTAGGAATTGGTGTTCGTAACCTTGTAGGTCAAGTTAGGAAGGTCCGTTGCTGCTATAAAATTAAGTCCGAGCATTATGTAAAGGGGAGGTTATATTTTTATGATAGACACAATGTGTTTTTAGGGTAAATACCCGTATCGAGTTTTGGGGGAAGCTGTCTAAAAATCCCTAAGTTTTGAAGGAAGCTTTAGAAAACCTCTGTGTTGCGATTTCTCTTCGTGAAGATTGTTTTGTGCGTGAGTACCGTCGTCGAGATTGATTTTCTCGTGCTGGGCCACAAGGTTCAAATCCTCTATTTCGTGCATATCGCGTGCGCGGGCGAGAGGCTACTGCTGCTGAAGGTGGAGTGTCGTGAAAGGTCGGGCTGCAACAACGGATCGGATCTCGCCACGAGGTCCGGTCTACATCACAATACTCTACAGTCCTATAAACAGAGTTTATCTGAGTCTACATAGGATTTAATTTGATAGATATAGATAAACTGAAGCTTCACATGGTCCATAAAGTTAGACAAAACCTTCCACAAAGTTGATGATAGTTTCATTGGTCAATGAAGATTTACCTGATTCTGCTCGGTTTCGGATGGACTACCGTTTGGCCGAGAAGGCTGTGGAGGGTATGTCATTGGGGTTGTAGGATCGATTTTCCCAGCAAATGAATCGGATTCTTTATAAACAGTGAGCATTAGAGACTCTCCAGCTTTCTCTGACGGCAACTGAAAGAAGACTTTGCAAACAACAAGCTCCCCGTCCTTTTCATTTTCATCTACCCCAAGGTGATACTGATGCATCGCCCAATTAGTCTTTTCTGCCTTGGCACCTCCTTTCCTAAGAACCATTATTTTCTTCCACCCTTTTATGTCCCCGTTATTATCTAAGATATGTCTGGATTTTCCAGTCTTGTGCCATCTGAGATTCTCATCATAAACATTGTAGACATTGCTGCTAATCTTGCGACGCTTGCGCGTGCCAACATCATAGGCATTGCATATTTTGTGGAAGAAATGACTAGCGATCCCGTCTAATCTGACACCTGCAGACTTATATGAATTAGCTAACGAACACTTACTCTGCGTAGTATGAGCTAACTTTCTAATTCAGAAAGCCCTGATAACAATTCCAAAATACGAATCATGTACCAGGGAGATTTTCCGGATGTGTATAGCAGATTCCTTCCGCCATCTCTATGGTTGGAATAAAATCATCTATTAGTACATGGGACACTGCCCTGCCAATCTTGCCTTCTAAATGTCCAAGCAGTTCAAGATCCGTTGGATCAAATTTAACACCAATAGGGAGTCCTGGCCACTCTGATGAAACCTGCAATATGAAGACATGAGGGTTCAGCATTTTACACTTTAACCAAGAGGAAGAAAAGACCACCGTACCACTATTTGGAAACAGAGGGGCATAAAAGTAAATGGAACAGTCATATTAAGGCCTCTTTTGATTCATAGGATAGGATTATCGTAGGAATAGGAAATTTGCAGGAAATGAGATGACATGTATGTCAAATCCTATGAGTAGGAATAGGAAACAAGATGTCATTTGGTTCACACCACAGGAAATTTTCCATTGAGTCTAGGCTCATTTTTATTTTCATATAAAATGTGAAGGATAGGAACAAATCCTATGTAGGAATAGGAATCCGTTCCTATGAACCAAAGGGCTCTAAAGGAAAAAATCCTATAAGAATCCTATCCTCTAGAATTCTTATGAAATTCCTTCAAACCAAAGGAGGCCTAAATAGTTAATGGTACTTACATCACTATTATCAGTGCGATGTTCGCAGTTTGGGCACTCCATCCCTGCTTCTGGAACCAATTCCCCGTTTCTTATCATCGTAGCAATTATCTTGCCAGTAACAATGAATGGCCTAAAGTAGAAACGTGTGAGATAAATCTATTTTTGGAAGCATTGTTTGATGCCTAACAGATAAAAAAAATTAATTAATGATGTATGGTACAGATCCCACTTGTGTCAACAAAAATCTATCTGCCTTTTTTTAGATTCACAATGTAGCAACTAAACTAAATGGGAATATATGAACGGATTTGTACACAGAGACATCTATCTAAATTTCTATGTTCAGTCATAGGATATTAACTGCGGTAAACAGATTTAAAGCCAACTAATCCCTCGGTCCCATAATATAAGACGTTTTTACAAACTAAAACAGCTTGCAAAAACATATTATATTATGGGACGGAGGGGTAGTCAAGAATGGTCATGTTCACAAACTCGGAGAAAAATCCTAGGAACGAAGATAATTAGTTATGTGCTAATTATGAAAATTTTGATAGATTAGCACTTGTTTGCAGATCTTTTGCCCTGCATTTCTATTTTTAACGTATGTATCCAGAGACAAATACAGATCATCGATCTCTGTTTTATCCTTTGTTTCTGAAGAAAGAGGCGCCTAAAGCAGAGCATGCCCGTTGATTGATCTGAAGAGCCAGTGATTTAAGCAACATGCACTTGGTGACAACATGTCCAATCATGATCAGATGTTCAGATTGGCAGAATGCAATCGACAGTTTCCAGCAGAGAAACACTTTGATTCACGACGCACCCCTGAAACCTGTAGCTGTCATTTTTGTGTCACTGCAAGCAAACGCAAATCAGCAATGTCTACCATATGAAGTGGAGCAGCACGAGATCACCACGAGACAGACATGTTCGACCGGAGAGCACCACGAGATCGGAATCAGAGCAGTCTCTACTTCAAAGAACAGAACGGAACTGAACAGAGCCCTTCTCTGCTTCCTCCGAGTCCGAGAGGTTGGCTCCTCCTCCTCCAGCACCACCTCAAGCACACCGCGAAGCCCATGCACTGCCCGCTGCAACGACAAGTAGAACCAGGCCGGATTCACGACGGCGGCGCGGCGGCGTTACCCTCCTCTGTTTCGGTCTTTTTTTTAGAACTTCTGTGCTTCCTTCGGGAGGAAGGCTCCTCCAGCACCGCAAACTGTCCCAAAGCCAAAACCCTCAGCACTGCCTGCCTGCCACTGTAGCGACCAGCGAGGGGAAGAGGAAACTGGCCGGAATCGCGTCGGCCGCGTTACACCGGTCTGCTCTCCGACGATCTCGCGCGCGTTTGCTCCGCCAGACTGACACCTCCTCTGCCGCGCGCTCAAGCCCCGGAGGAACATTGGCCCCTTCCGCTCTTCTCCAAAACCACGCACCAGAATCCACCGCTCGCCGATCAGCCGCGACGCCTCTCTGAAATCAAGCCGAAACCCTCCCACACCATCAAATCCCCAGCCCCCTCGCAACACATATATAAGCAGATAATACCCCAAACCGCGTGTGAAAAAACCGAAAAAAAAACACCGGAGCAGCAAAAAAAAAAAAAGAGGGACCGAGTGGAGAGTAGAAGCACAGCTCAGACACGGCTCACTTACTCTTCCATGGGCGCCCGGCTGCGCTGTGGAGGCTCGGGAACGGTGGGAGAACTGAGAGCAGAGTGGCGAAGGAGAGGAGAGCGGAGGAGCATCCGGTGGGAAGGAGGGGAAGTTCTGGGCAAGTGAGGTGGGATGGGAGTGTCCGAGCCTCCGGTGCGCGCGCCCTTTATATAGGCGAGGGGCGAGAAGACGCGCACCGTGACCAGCGGCCGCCTGTCCGAAACGTTTTCCCCAGCGCAGCAACCAAACCCCCCTGCCCTCCCTCCCCAGGCTCGGCGTGGACTCGGCTTGCCCTCCTTCTTTTCTACGAGAGGAAACTTTTCCTATACGCTTTGTGCGATCAGCACTCTGCACTGTCCCTAAAACGAGAGTGCTTTGCGGTGCGTTTTGTGGTAAGCGAGAGGATGATCCTCTCCAGTGAGACCAGACTTTGCACAACACGCTCGCAAAAAGGCCCTCCATTAGTGTCCGGTGTACCACTCCCTTGGTCCAAATAAAACTGATTTGTCCTGAAATCTTGTTCAGTTGTACCGTACTACATTGGTTCGACCGGGTAGGAGAACGTGTCTTCTATGTGAAGCCTTTGGTATGGGTCGAGTGTCAACATCATGGTTCACCCTCCATGGACTCGATCTCAAGAACGTAGCCAGTCAAGAGGAGGACGAAGGGAACAGAGGGCACGAACAAGAGCGTGGCGATTTCACACGGTCTCACCGGAAAAAAAAAGCGCAGAAAAGTGAATGGGCTGACCTGCCCTGATCTGAGCCAACCGTTGCCCATCCAACGCTGGGGAAGCCAACTTTCAGATTTTACCGGATTCTGGTTTTCAGGACATACGTTGCCCCTTTTAGATACGAGGAAGTAGTATCCACTAGTACGTACTGTATTTGTGATTACTGCTTTACCGAACTGGGGAAGAATCTTGTCAAGATTTTCTTCATGTACTACTATGTATGTGCACGGGTCTTCTGCTGGTCAAACTGTAGTACAAAATCTGCTTTTTAGATCAGGCAAACTTCCCAAAAAGATTTCGGAAAGCATGGAAATGGATACGGCCTATCAGAGGCATGCACGGCAGCAGGCCACCCCCGGACCAGCCTTCCCTAGTATACCCGGTCTCGGTCGGCATCGGCATGCACAGCCAAGCCAGCCCCTAGTGAGAGGGGGCTCGGGTGGGACCCCCTCCCTTCCTGGCATTGTTTCTATATTGCATTGCCGTCACATCACCAAAGCGTCCAATGGTTCAAGCCCCCCTAATCTTCCTCTCCAAGGCAAACAAGGAAAGAACACACTTGGGCACCTGGCTCCTCTCCCGAGGCCCAACGTGTTGCCCCAAACGTGGAGTACAGTGAGAGATGGAGCGGGCAGAGGTGACTAGCGAGTCGCCCCTCTAGACAGGCTTGCCGAGCCCTTTGTGTCCAAGAAAAAAAAAGGTTATGTGTGTTGGATTTTTCCTTTACGCCATCCTTTGCTTACTTTTTTTTGGAGAAAAACCATCCTTTGTGTTTAATCAAACAAATAATTGCCCGTCACTTTGTGCATTAAGGCCGAGCACATTTTCATCTGGCAGGCGAGGAATTAAGCGGGTGGCTTCGTGTGCATGATGCGCTCCATTTGTGCACAGCTCGGGGTTTTCTTTTGTGAATGAAACCGCACATTCTGTTTTAAAAACTGTTTTGTTTACCCCCTAAAAAAACTGTTTTATGTCCGTAAAAAAGCTCGATATTGTGTATTGAGTGTATTTTATTTTATTGTGGGGTGTTTATTGAGTGTATTTTTGGATGGCATTGTAAGGAAGAACTGTAGGAGTTGGATCAATTGGCTAAGGATATGAAATACCTGCTGCCAGTACATGTACTACCCCCTCCATTCAAGAAAACTTGTCCCTCAATTGCTCCTAATATAGATGTATCTAGCACTAATTTGATTTTAGATACATCCATTTTAGGAACAAGATTTTTGAGATGGAAGATGTATTTATAACCATCATGGAGTAGAGACTGGTGATAGAGCGAACGAGCTCGCTTGCTCCTGGATTGTGGACCAATGGCACAAGGTCACGTGGTGGCAGTAATTAGGGACGGTGGGAATACTGGTTGATATATGGCAGCGGAAAAGGTGCAGATACCTGTGTGGGCCACTATGTTCGTCATGAGACTAGCCATAATGGGTAGTAACATAGAGTAGTAACATGCCCATGTTACTACTCTATGTTACTACCTTCATAGTGGGGAGTAACATAGGTGTGGTAACATACAACACTTTATTTATTATGCTATAGATTCATCTTGCCTTGATATATGTGATGTTACTCATACTAGTAGTAACTAGCTATGTTACTACATGCCTCTCTTTCTTCATTTATTGCTTGTCACATCATCTATTTTATCTAGATATGTGTGATGTTACTACCAATGTTACTTCCATTGTGGGTAGTCTGACGGAGTTAGCTGATGCCGTGACCGCAACAGCTAACTAGCGATGATGTGCCATTAATACAGGACGCGTGCACTCCCTGCATGGGCATGTGACCAACGCCGTCGCTGCAGGAGAAAAAAGGTCGCGAATAAAATCTGCCTCCCCGTCGGGCTGCAATTTGCCATGGTAATTATGTTGTCGTGTTAGAAACTCTATCACCTCGTTTGGATGTAGATATTCGGGCGTGGAATTCGCATTTGGCATTTGCATGTCCCGAATGCCGCCGTTCGGGTGGTCGAGATATTCACGCATGGAATTCAGTCACAATATCGAACTGGTTTTCGCAAGACTGCCACGTCCCTCCGCCAATTCGCAGCATACTAGCTCAGTTTTCGGCGACATTCGGCTCGCGCTCTCCCCCATGACTTGCTTACCGCTTGGGCAGACGAGACACACGACTAGAGACGATATCCAAGGCAGAGCTCCACCACGGCGCCGGCGCAGGTCAGCCCGCCCCCCGCCTCGCTGGCTGGCCAGCTTTACTCCTCTCCATGTTGGTCCGCCACACCCCATCCTTCCCCTGCCGCCACTTCAACTCCGGCCATCCCTTGCATCCCTCTCCCGGCGCCCTCTCCCATCCCGGCTTGGTGCGGGAGCTCCTGCTTCCCGACCTGTGCGCCATGGTTAGTCGTGCCGCCTCGTCATACTTGCACCGCTCGAGCCCCCGTTTGCCAACCGCGTCGGGCAGCTCGACGACGTGCACCAGTACATCGCCACCAAGATCGACCTACGATCCATGCGGCCGCTCTGCCACAACGGAGGCGACACAAGAAAGCATGGACAGAGGCGACTCCATGACCGACATCTTCGAGGGCAGGGTTCAGTTCATGTCCGTTGCTTAGGTGGGAAGACACTTGCGATATGGTGCCCAACAGCTGCTCGACGGAATGCCAGACTATTCTGCTCGGTGTGTTGTGACAGTCCTGGCATGGGAGTGAGGCCACTTGGTGTGGATGACAAGCAGGAGAGAATCTTTGGTATGGTGGACAAGCATGCTGAATGTGTGGCCGATGGCGCCGGCCAGCATGCCCAGGACGCCGCAAGCTGGTCCATGAACTGCAGGCATATGTCGCATCCCCAGCCTTGTAGTACTATGCAGCACCTGACAAGCACCGCTACCCTCCATTTGCTCATTCTACTCGTGACAGCAACATTAGTCCTTGACTGTACCAAGTAGGCAACTACGGAAGTGCAAAAGTATATGCAACAACATCGGTGCAAGATAGTACTAGTAGCCAACTGATGCATGTTTATGTGTGTGTGTGTTGTATAGTCAGTGATAAATTATGAATGTTATGAAACTGAGAAATTCCACGCTTTGTCCATCCAAACATGAATTGGCATTGTTGCTCACTTTAGATTTCAGGTGCCAAATACATAAACATCCAAACACTAGAATTGGCATTGAAGCTCAATATCAATGTCTTGGGATATTTGGCATTGGAGTCAATTCAATGCCAAGGCCTTGAATATCTACATCCAAACAGAGCGTATGTGCTTTTCTTTTTTAAGTTTTTTGTGCTTCTAAAATTGCACAAGAATTTTTTTTCATGCCCCAAAACTGACCCTGGTACAGAACTTCAATTTACCACGTCTCGGATGTTGAATTTGCAAATTGATGTAAAACTTGCCATGGACCAGGAAAGAGTAAATGGCCATGACTGTGAAAATTAATTTGCCATGGTCCAGCCATGCAATTTTCCATGGTTAAAAAGTTGCCATGATACAATCTAGGAGCGCACTTTGTTAAAAAATGAACTAGTGGAGCAAACACCCTAGTATTATTTATTTTTTCTTTTCTGGCTTCCTTTACATTTTTTTTCTATTTTTATTCATTTGAGTAAAATACATGTGCTAAAATATAAAACATTCACATACATGAAAGAAATTCGTGGGTACAAAAATTTCATGTGTATTTGAAAAATATTTTTATACGTGTGTTAAAAATAGTCACCGTGTTAAAAAAACAACGCAACTTTTTTATAGAATTCATCACGTATTTTAAAACATTTTTTTCATGCACAAAAACTAATATATATTATAATTCAAACATGTAAATCGTGTAATATAAAAATATTCATCATGCGTTATGTGACAGCCTGTTTTTTGCCCTCTTTTCTTTGCTTGATTTTCAGTTGAGTTGATTTTGGATTTGGAGTTTTGGATCATTTCATTTGGACTTAATCACTTGGGTATCCCTTGATTTTCACCCAAGTGCTCCCTCTCCTCCTCACGACCATCATTTCCCCATGGCCAGCCTAACAATATTGCTTGGAATATTTTTCTTAAATGAAAAATATTCATTTTGGCATCCAAAACCCTAGCTAACTCATTGAGCTCCAAAGCAACCCTAATTTTTCTTGCCCCAAAAATCATGAGAAAAATCCCAATTATTCTTTGGACCCTAGGGCACATTTCTGAGAAAAAATATTTCACCTCTCTTTGGAATATTTTGGCTACAGAAAATAAAATCACTTCTGGGCTGAAATGGTAGTTTCTACAGCAACTACCTTTTTACTAGCTCCATTGTAGCTGGTTTTCCCTGAGCTTATTTACCTTAGTAAGAGACAGTAAAACCCCAAAGCTCAGCCCTTGAATCCCTGTGGTTTGACCATAGTAACTCCCCAAAGTTTCTGTCCAGTAACTTGACAACATCACCATTTTACTTCTACTGCACCTGGAACCAAACCAAGCCATGGTAACATCTCAGTTTACTAAGGACTACACGCCAGAGATCCTTGTTAGTGCGTAGGTGGCCTGATGTCACGGTCCATGCGGTGACCGCGTCGTCGAAAGCGTCTTTGGCATGCCAACGCAGCGCTCTGCTGCGTCGCCGCCGCTCAGAGAGCGCGCGTGCTCGCTGCCCAGCCTGCCGCAACGCGCCAACCCTCGCCACCATCCTCGTCTCCACCTCCTTAACCCCTCCTCGCTTCGCCGCCGGAGCTTCGCCGCAGCCGAGCACGGCACGGTCCGTTAACGGCACAAAGGCGCAGCGCGACCGTGCTCGTCCCTTTCCTCCTTGATCATGTGCTCGTCTGCGCCCGCGCACAGCTCCCGCGTGACCCCCGTCGCCTTCCCCCTCTCTCACTGACGCCACTCGTCACTGGGCGCCGTGGATAGGTGTCCACCGGCGGAGCCCGAAGCCCCCTCGCCGCTCGCCTATATAAGGAGCCACCCCCCAGCCTCCTCGAGCACCATCCCGCACTCTCTCACACCCCATGGTCAAGTAGGAAGCCGCAGCCCGGTCGGGCAGGCCGCGGGCTGCCGTCCCGGAGCCGAGCTCGCCGGTGATCCCCTCTGGATCGTTTCCGCAGCTCCGGGCCTCCCCAAGCCAAGGCGACCCCGCCAGGGCCTCCGCCTCTCCTCTGTGAAGCCAACCCAACCCCCAGGAGCTCCTGAAGCGCCCCTAGCCGCCGTCTTCCTCACCTCCGGCGACCACTGCGTTCTGTTTCCGCTTGCGAGGAAGAATCCGACGCCGTCAGGCCACCGTTAGCTACGCTACGGGTACGGGTAGGTGCGCAATCGTCTTCTCCGTCGATCCATCCCTCTAGTTTGCCTCCAAGAAGCCCCACCACCGGCATGAGCTCCGGCGAAGCGCCGCGCCTCTCTGTTTCCCTCTCCCCTCCCTCCGGCCTGACTAGCGGGGCCCGCTAGTCAGCCACTCATTACGCGCGAAGCGGTATGAGTGGTGGCGCCCCGGGAGTTTACGCTTCGACGCCACCCCCCCTCTGTTTATTATTTCAAATTCATTTAAATTCTAGGAGACTTCAAATGGCCATAACTTTTTATCTACAAGTCCAAATGCAGTGATTCTTTTTGCATCGTGTTCTGTGTCCAAAAATCTAACAGCACTCAAAAGATGGGATTTTCCCTTGCTTTCTAGATTTTCTAGCAATTTTCAGAAGGTTTCTTGATATTTTCTTTTTGGTGGTTTTGAATATTTTCAGCAGAACCAGCTTGTCTTGAGGATCACCAGGAGCTTTGTGAACCTCATCAGTACTAAGGCAAGCCACAGTAACATTTTCATGGTGCCACTTCAATATTTATGATTTTCACACTTGAACTAATGAATATTTGATGCATTTAAATTATTTATATAAGAAACATATTTTGTTAGATGCTTGTTATGTTAAAATACTTGAACTTCAGAATGTTTGAAGTAGATTTTGTTGGCAAGATAAGAAGAAATTAGTTGCAAGTAATGAATAAATAATATGGTCATAGAGTTTGATGAGTAGTTTAATTATTATCATTTTGCATGATGAAAAATGATGAGAATGCTAGAAATGGTTCTGGTATAAGTATAGTGTGATTTTAACGAGAATGGTAGCATGTGTTGATGATGGCTCCGTAGGAGCGTGGTTGATCCAGTTATTTGCATGATTATGTGATGCATATGTTAAGTGATGCATAGTATGGCATTATGAGACCGGTTATTTTCACACTAAGTTGAACCTGATTAATAACTCAACTTGAACATGTTGTTGACCGGGTCATGGTGCCGCTGAAACGAGTCTTTCCCAGTGCAACCACATTTGCCGGTATGGGACGGCCTTAATGCGTTTCATTATCGTGCCTCTGGTCGGTGCCTTCATTTAGGGAAGGTTATGGGCGTGCTGTACCGTGGCCCGGTAGGCAAGCATAACCTTGTAAGCCCGTTGTTAAGTTAATTTTAGTACCGGGTCCCAGAGTGGATCATGGCCACGACGGTGGTCGAGGTGTCTGGAGGTAGACACGGGGCCACCCAGGACTAGCCCGTTGGGGTCTGAGTCAGAAGGGCCGGGAGAGTGTCATGACAATGAAGTGGTTTCGTCAGAACGCTGTTGGTCCACCCGAATGGGAGTGCGAGGCCACGGGTTCTGTCGTGGTTTTGTCACGGCAGATGTCCTCATGAGAGGACTTAGTCGTGGAGCCATCGCTACGGGTTAGCTTGAAGGAGTTAAAGTGGACACAAGGACGCAAGAGAGTTTATACTAGTTCGGCCCCTTCGATGAAGGTAAAAGCCTACGTCTAGTTGTGATGGAATTGATGGGGGTTTCGATGACTAGGGAGCAAACAAGCTTCGCCCAAGTCTTGAGTTGTCGTCTGTTGTCCTCGAACCGCCGCCGGGTCGTCCCCTTATATACACGGGTGACGCCCGTCGGTATGCAGAGTCCCGAGGCCGGCTCATAGACGTGTCCGGTTCGGTCTCTAGTATTTCTAACTAACAACACAAGTTACATACTAATGCCGGTTCACGGCTACAAGCCTTAAACCAGTTCTGGGCCTTGGGCCCATATAGAATACCCTCACGGGCTTCAAGCATACTTGACTACTGATGAAATTAACCCGGCCTGTCCTGGCCGGTTTACGCCCAGTAGTAATATCTCCAACATTAGGCCCCAGATTGATTTGAACAGGTTCATGTCAATCCTCAGCAAAAAACTTCGTCTTCAGCAACTTTGTGTAATTAGGTGAACCGCCATGATGTCATCTCCTCTGGTCATCGTAAACCGGCGTGACGTCACCGGTCATAAAAACTATCCACAATACCTTTTTTGTTTCATAGACCTGCGACAATCAAGGCGACAACTCCGTTTCCAAATTCGCGGCTCCTTGATTCTCGCGCCTGACACACATCCCTTGCTTTATAAATAAGACCGAAGGGTCATTTCCTTTTTCCCTTCGTGCCCCTCTGCTTCGTCTTCCTCGCGCCGCCCAGCTTCGGAGCTCCGCCGCCACCGACAACCATTGTCTCTGCATCAACCTTGGCCGCTGCATCACCCTGAACGTACCAGAGCATCGAGGCGACCTTCCGCTTCTTCCTCAGCTCCGGTAAATCTTCTGCTCTTTCCGACCCAGATCTATTCTAGGGTTTCTAGGTTTTTCAGTGTTCATCCTTTGCTCTTCGTTCATATAATGGTTCTCAAAAGAACCCCTGAATCTCTGTTCTGTGTAATGGTAGCTTTTAGCCTCCGTTTCACTTACACATCTCAAGATCATAAATCTTATTTACATCCTTTCTCATTGACTTAGTACCGCTCTGTTTTGTACCTTGAATATTTATTTCTTTTCTGAACATGCTCCAGATCCAAAATTGTGAAATACTTTTGTGAAACCTGTTTTCGCACATCCACTCTTGATTCTTCAATGTTTCAGACCAGGCGGTTTAACTTTGTAGAAAAATTGACAACTCGGCATATACCATTAGTCCCCTTGTTGAACCGCCAGGGTTTCCCAGTTATGTATTGCCACCTTGCAGAACTCCGGTTTATAAGCAACTTCTTCCTGTTTAACAATGAATGTATCAATATATAGCCTTCCAACATATTCTTGAACCGGTATTATTGCTTTGCATACTGCATCATGGCCAAGCAAGTGTACGAGTGTAATTGGGCCCCTTCTCAAGTGACTGAAACTCAACTGGATAACTTAGTCCGCACCGGCGCTTTAGGCAAAAAAGACGTCATTCACTGGAGGGTCCCTGGCCCGGAGAGTCCTCCAGAACCCAAGGATGGAGAGGTTGTTGTTTTTGCTGACCATTTAGCCCGGGGCTTCAGTCCGCCCGGTTCAAAGTTTTATCGGGATGTCTTGGCCAACTTCCAACTGCGTCCACAAGATATTGGCCCCAACTCCATAACCAATATCTGTCACTTTCAAGTGCTCTGTGAGGTGTCCTTTCAAGTGGAGCCCACAGTTGAATTGTTCAGAGATTGCTTCCATCTAAACCGCCGCACTGAATTTTCTGACGGTCCCAACACCGAGTTGGGTGGTGTGGCGATTCAAAAGCGGAAAGAGGTCACTTACCCTCACGCCAAATTGCATGTACATCCCAAAGAGTGGAATTCAACATGGTTTTATCTGCAAAGATACCTCTCCGATGGAGAAAATCCTTTACGGGTTACCGCCCGAGAGCGGCTAAGCAACACACATCCCTCCCTCACAGATTGATCGCTAAGGAAAGAAGCAAATATGCCCTCAACTATCCAAGCTCCGGGCCTTCATGGCCAACGGGTTGACAGGAGTTGATCTTGCTCGCTGCTGGATATCTTGGAGTATCTCGCCTTAAGCTCAAGCGCTCGGTTTGATGTGCAAATACACGTAAGATGTGAAAGACCCTCTCGACATATTGAGATCCAAATGACAGACGATAAAGTTATCGAGGCTGTTAAGAGGATATTAAACAAACCGAAGCGCTTGCGCCAAACCGCCTGGCTCCTTTTACGCCATTAACAAACCGCCACCGTAAGACTCATATCTTATGCGCTTATGAAATCTGACTATGTTTAAGTACCCATTGTTGATATTAACATCTTTCAAACAGGGTGATGATCCATTTTGGAGCAAGAAGACTCCACCAGAGAAACCGGTGGCAATAACCCGGCCCAAGACCAAAGTTGTGAAGAAACCAGCAAATAGAAAGAAAACCACTGCCTCCTCCGATCCACCAGCTGACGATGATGTGGGTAATCCGGATCTTGTGGTAGAACTTGACTCACTTGGTTTATTTTTCACACGCCTTATAGATAATGATTATTGCCAGGATGATGCTGAAGTCAGTCATGCTGATGTTGTAGAGGTAATCGCTCTTTCTTCCGATTCAAACCTTTACCTTTAGTAAAAATCCGTCGGGCAAACCGGAAAGTTAAATTTTCTCATCCTCTTGCTTACTTGGGTCGAAAGTTTCTTATGAAGACACAACAGCATGAAGCTCGTCGCGCAACCCGACACAGCGGCCAGGTAGTCACCTCCACCGGTTTACCGAACAGTCCGGTTCGGAAACGCCGTTCAGAGGTCTCTAACTGTTTCGTCAATGCTTATCCTAAAGCGGGTTGCATTCGTCAACCTCTTAATCCATCTGACTCCGATTATCATGTGACTTCTCATTCTTCCTCTGGCGAGTCGATAGGCACACTACTCCCACCACTCAAGACAGTGCTTGGATGATCCATATTCCTGATAATGCTGTTTGATATACCACTTTCAATGTTCATTGGACTGATCCGTCTTTTTTCCTTTTAGGGCCAAGCCTAGGCCAAGCAAGAAAGCTCGCCTGGACAAAGCGACAGAAGACGATGCTCCTGAACCGACCCAAATACCAAATCCCGAGGAACACATCCAGGATGATATGCTGAACGACCCACCATTGCAAGATCATGATGCTATTGTTGAAGAGGCACATGTTGATGCCACAGGCCCTTCAAATCAACCCACGAGTCCTGCTAAAACAGCGAGTCCACCAAAGCATACGGATAAACCGCGACCCGGTCGCGAACCGGGAAGCCAAGGATGATGATGTTAGACATCGGCTTTGGCCATTCCGAGCCAGGTAATCCTGTCGCTTTGTCCAAGCATACTTCAAAGGATGACTTTACTGTGTTTGGTAAAGGCAAGTGGAATGCCGATTTGGCTACTTATGCCGCTTTGAATCCCCAAGATCTTCATTCCGGTTATCTGAATCGGTTATATACCAGCCGTGATTATGAAGCCGGTCTGGTAAATATGATGAAAGACAAATATGAGGTAAATTCCATATGACTCTCTGCTTGTATACTTCAATCTGTGACGGTTTTAAGACGTGAACTTAAACCGGGACTTCCCAATGTAATCCTGAGCAAAGATGTACTTTTGGGAAAGTAGCTCCCAAAGGCCGGTTCAACTTAATGTAGTTAAACCGGGACTTTTATACCATAAGAAATCCAGTATCCCTCAAGGACAAAGAAAATAGGCATTAGCCCCCAAGTGCCAAACTGAATACTTGTATTGAGCTTGGGACTTTATGTAGAAATTGCAGGATGAAAAAGCAAATATGCATTAGTCCCCAAGTACCGAGAGCATAACTTGTTACGGGTTTGGTACTTCAATTCTGCTCCCTAATCTTTATCAAATGATTATTTGTATGTAGGCTGATCTGAGCAAGAAAGAAAACCAAATCACTGATCTTCAAGAAAACCTGAAATCCCAGCAAGCTGAAACCTCCAAAGCAAAGGATGAATTAACCAGCACTTTAAGCGTCATGGAAAATCTTAAAGAGGGTTTCAACAAGGAGCGGGCGGATTGGGCCACTGAGAAGGCCGCTTTAACTCAACGGGCAAAAAATGCTGAAGCTGCCCTCAAACCGGTGGTGGATGAACTGACCAGTGTAAAGCGGCAAGTGCATGCCATGACCGCCACTGTCTTTGGTAAGCCTTTTTTGATTTCTGACATAATGAATCTTTCTCAAGTAATTGCCGATTTATTAACCCTTTGAATGATATAGGGACACATATTGGCCACTTGGGATTAGATGTGCGGAAGAAATTGAAAGCCTCTTATACATTGATAGAGCAACTCTATACTGGCGCGCAGCGGATCATCAGCACCGCTTCTCATAACAACCCGGCACCGACCTTGATCCAGGACACCCTTAAAAGGTTGTCAATGCTTCCTGCCCGGTTTGAAGAATTAAAGAAATCTGCTGCTAGAACCGGTGCCATAAACGCCTTAATCCGGGCCAAAGCGTGGGTGCCAGATTTTGATCCTGTTGAAGCGGCTCAGGGCTTCCCAAGCTTGAAGGAAGACGGGACAGAATTCAGCGAAGAAGATCTTCGAGCTATAAACCGGGAAGTACGCCCTTTGGCTTGTCAGCTGGTTGAAGAGGCAAATCTGTCTCACTATCAAGCCCAGTACGGATGAAAATAAACGAGTGTCTGCACCGATTCCTGAAGCGGAAAACCTTATACCTCCAATTCGTAAGCATACTTACGCTCCTGATATTGAACCGTCGTTGCTGATCAATAATGAAGCTGTATTCCAAGCATTAATGGAATCTCTTCGACAACTGTTGATTTCCGGCCGGTAGGGAATCGGTCAAGCGGCGCAGATGACCCGCAACCATCGTGCCAAGTGGCGATAAGCATGAACCGAGGCGGTTTACATTATCGCTTCCTTATGTTATGCGTAAAAACAATTATCTTATCTGGGCACCGTGTTGCCTTGTAATAGACTAGCTGCCACACTTTGTGTTGATATGCCTTCGCATATTTATTATAACTTATGCTTCCGTTGAATCACCAATGCTAAACCGTTGTCTCAGAGCAAAAAGCTTAAAACGCCATTGTGGTTGTATAACCAGGAGGGTCATCATATCTATGTATGTGAAATCAAAGATAATACCTTAGATTTAAACATATGACAAAATATGGGAATGTATGATACCTGCCATCGTAGGGCATGAAGTTGGCTGTGCCAATCTTGAAGCGGAGTTGTAAGAAACCCGCTCTGCTGAAGGAGAAAATAGCTCCTGTGTATATATGGTCGGTTTATCAGGTAAACTGTTCCGGGTTACGATGAACACCGGCGTTACTCCATAATAGGATGTTTATCAAAAATCAAACCGGGCAAAGTGTCTCCGGATGAAAAACAAACCGTGTCCCGTCAACTGACAGTCGAATCAGTTTAATAATTGTCGGTTTAAGAACACAACAAGAGAAATATGCAAAAAAGACAAACAAATTTCAAGCAAAGGCAAAGACAAAATCTTTTGCGAAAAGAGGCTGTTTGAGCCGATCAAGTGGCATTACCATGGTCGACACGACCAAGCCCCCAATAGGCGTAGCTATGGTTCATGTCACCAGTCCCCAAATGATGCAAAGGCATTACGCCGATCAAGAGGTGTAGCGATGGTTGGTTCACCAAAGCCCCAAGTGATTCTGTGGCCTTAGGCGATCAAGAGGCGTGACTGGTTCAGACATGACCAAGTCCCTGTGATCTCGTGGCTTTCGCCTATCAAAAGGTGTTGCATTGGTTCGACACCACCAAGCCCCCAAGTGACATGATATAAAGCTTTGTTAAAAAGCTAACTCAAGGGGTAAACCGGAGACCGCTTTAAGATAAAAACTCCGTGTAACCACTCATGATGTAAAAATAACGGAGACCCCGCTTTAGCTAAGGCTCCGGTTTATTGTATTGATCATAATATATACATTGTCATAATATGTACATAAGTAGAGCCTATGGCTCAAGTATAGTAGGGCTGAAGATGAGCTATGTTCCACGGCCTGTTGGTCTCCTCCTTTGATGTACGTGAGTCTTTATGCTCTCGAATATCAATCAGATAGTACGACCCGTTGCGCAGATTCTTGCTGACCATGAAAGGTCCCTCCCAAGGTGGGGATAGCTTGTGCATATCAGTCTGGTCTTGGATGAGCCGGAGCACCAAATCTCCTTCTTGAAAGGTTCTTGTTCTAACTCGGCGACTGTGATAGCGACGAAGATCCTGCTGGTAGATCGCCGAACGGGCAGCTGCAATTTCACGCTCCTCATCCAACAGGTCCAAAGCGTCTTGCCGTGCTACCTCATTGTCCGCTTCAACATAAGCTGCTACACGAGGTGAATCATGACGGATATCACTGGGGAGAACCGCCTCCGCTCCGTAGACCATGAAGAACGGTGTGTATCCTGTCGATCTGTTGGGCGTAGTATTGATGCTCCATACTACAGATGGTAACTCCTCAACCCAACAACCCGGCGTCCGCTGCAAAGGAACCATAAGCCGGGGTTTGATGCCTCGTAAGATCTCTTGGTTAGCTCTCTATGCTTGGCCATTGGACTGTGGGTGAGCCACTGATGAAAAGTCAAGCCGGATGTGCTCACGTTCACAGAACTCCTTCATAGCACCCTTAGACAGATTGGTACCATTATCAGTAATGATACTGTGTGGAAAGCCAAACCGGAAAATCAACTTTTTAATGAATTGAACCGCCGTGGCTGCATCACATTTGCTGACGGGCTCCGCTTCCACCCACTTTGTAAACTTGTCAACCGCCACCAAGAGGTTGGTCTTCTTGTCCTTGGACCGTTTGAAAGGCCCAACCATATCCAGCCCCCAAGTCGCAAACGGCCAAGTAATTGGAATCATCTTCAATTCTTGAGCCGGCACATGGGCGCGTCTTGAGAACTTCTGACAGCCGTCACATCGCCTAACCAGGTCCTCTGCATCAGCATGAGCAGACAACCAATAGAAACCGTGACGAAATGCCTTAGCCACCAGAGATTTTGAACCGGCGTGGTGACCACAATCTCCTTCGTGGATTTCGCGCAAGATCTCACAACCTTCCTCCGGTGACACACAACGTTGAAACGCTCCTGACACACTGCAATGATGCAACTCGCCATTGACAATAGTCATGGACTTGGATCGCCGGATTATTTGCCTGGCCAGCGTCTCATCCTCTGGTAACTCGCCCCGGTTCATGTACGCAAGATAAGGAACCGTCCAATCCGGAATGACATGCAGAACCGCCACCAACTGAGCCTCCGGATCAGGAATAGCCAAATCCTCTTCGCCAGGGAGCTTGACCGACGGGTTATGCAGGACATCCAAGAAGACATTAGGCGGGACCGGTTTACGCTAAGAGCCCAACCGGCTTAAAGCGTCCGCCGCTTCGTTCTTTCGTCTGTCCACGTGATCCACTTGATATCCCTTGAAGTGGCCTGCAATAATATCCACCTCACGATGGTATGCTGCCATGAGCGGGTCCTTAGAATCCCAAGTACCAGACACTTGTTGGGCCATCAGGTCCGAGTCACCGAAGCACTTAACTCGGCTGAGATTCATCTCCTTAGCCATCCGGAGACCATGGAGTAAAGCTTCATACTCAGCTGCATTGTTAGTACAAGGGAACATTAAGAGGAGAACGTAACAGAACTTATCACCTCGCGGGGAAGTTAATACGACTCCAGCCCCCGAGCCCTCCAATTGCCTGGACCCATCAAAATGAATAGTCCAATAGGTGTGATCCGGCTTTTCTTCAGGTGCTTGTAGTTCCGTCCAATCATTGATGAAATCCACAAGTGCTTGAGACTTGATCGCCGTCTGAGGCACGTATTTCAAACCGTGCGGCCCAAGCTCTATAGCCCACTTGGCAATCCGCCGATTGCCTCCTGTTTTGAATTATATCTCCCAAAGGAGCAGAGCTGACCACTGTGATGGGATGTCCCTGGAAGTATTGCTTAAGATTCCGGCTTGCCATGAAAACTCCATACACCAGCTTCTGCCAATGCGGGTATCTTTGCTTGGACTCAATAAGCACATCGCTGATATAGTAAACCGGACGCTGAACCGGATATTCCTTGCCCGCCTCCTTGCGCTCTACCACAATAGCTACGCTGACTGCACGAGTATTAGCTGCCACATATAGTAGCAAAGGTTCTTTGTCAATCAGAGCAGCAAGAACAGGCGGATTGGCTAGCTGCCGCTTTAAGTCCTCCAATGCTTTATCAGCGGCCGGACTCCAGACAAAGGGATCTGCTTTCTTCAGCGTCTGATACAAAGGGATCGCCTTCTCACCGAGGCGGCTGATAAACCGGCTCAACGCAGCAATCCGGCCTGCCAAGCGCTGGACATCATTGATACATTTCGTTTAGCCAGGAGGTGATAGCTGTGATCTTCTCCGGATTAGCCTCAATTCCCTGTTGGACACCGAAAACCCAATAACTTGCTGCGGTACACCAAAACACACTTGGCGGATTGAGCATCATTTTGTATGTCCAGAGGTTATCAAAGGTTTCCTTCAAATCATCAACCAGAGTCTCCTTCTCCCTTGACTTAACCACAATATCATCCACATAGGCATGTACATTATGGCCAATCTGCTTATGAAGGCAATTTTGTACACAACGTTGATAAGTTGCCTGGGCACTCTTGAGCCCAAAGGGCATAGATACATAGCGAAGGCTCCAAAGGGAGTTATGAACGCCGTCTTCTCCTGGTCCTTAATCGACATCTTGATCTCGATGATAACCAAAATATGCATCCGTAAAATCAAACGCCACAACCCGCCGTAGCATCAATAATCTGATCGATGCGGGGAGGGCAAAGGATCTGCCGGACAAGCCTTGTTAAGATCTGTAATCCACACACATGCGCCAGTGCCATTTTTCTTAAGGACCAGCATCGATTAGCCACCATTCAGATGGAACATTTCAACAATAAAGCCAGCCGCTAAGAGCCTGGCCACCTCCTCTCCAATAGCTTTGCGCCTTTCTTCGTTGAACCGGCGGAGAAACTGCTTCACCGGTTTGTACTTAGGATCAACATTAAGAGTGTGCTCAGCGAGTTCCCTCGGTACACCTGGCATGTCAGAAGGCTTCCATGCAAAAATGTCCCGGTTCTCACAGATGAACTCGATGAGCGCGCTTTCCTATTTCGGATCCAAGTTGGTGCTGATACTAAACTGCTTGGACGAATCGCCGGGTACAAAGTCAACAAGCTTAGTCTCAGCTGCCGATTTGAACTTTAAAGCCGGATCATGCTTTGTGGTTGGCTTCTTCAACGGAGTCATGTCCACCGGATCAACATTATCCTTGTAGTACTTCAACTCTTCTATGGCACAAACCGATTCTGCATAGGCCGCATCACCTTCTTCACACTCCAAGACAATCTTGCGACTTCCATGAACGGTTATGGTCCCCTTGTGACCCGGCATCTTGAGCTGCAGATAAATATAACAGGGCCGTGCCATAAACTTGGCATAAGCCGGCCGCCCAAATAGAGCGTGGTACGGGCTCCGGATCTTAACCACCTCAAAAACCAATGTTTCTGACCTGGAATCATGATCATCTCCAAAGGCCACCTCCAGAGTTATCTTGCCAACGGGATATGCTGACTTACCAGGTACCACACCGTGGAATACCGTATTGGACGGTTTAAGATTCTTGTCTGTTAGCCCCATACGACGGAAGGTCTCACAGTACAAGATATTAATGCTGCTTCCTCCATCCATGAGCACCTTGGTGAACTTATAACCTCCCACTTGAGGTGCCACCACCAACGCTAGCTGACCCGGATTGTCAACCCGGGGAGGGTGATCTTCTCTGCTCCATATGATTGGCTGTTCGGACCAGCGTAAATAACGAGGCACGGCCGGTTCAACAGAATTCACTGCTCACTTGTGAAGCTTCTGATCTCGCTTGTCTAAGCTAGTGGTGAATACATGATATTGCCCGCTATTCAACTGCTTTGGATTGCTTTGATAGCCCGACTGCTGCTGCTGGTTGTAACCACCCTTGCTATTCTGATTGTTTTGATTGTTATGTCCACCCTGATCTCCATTGAAGCCTGAACCGGCATTTCCTCCACCGTGACCCGGCCCATGGAATCCGGATCCTGAGCCACCACCTGATCCGTGATCATACCGAAAGCATTAGAATTTTTGAACTCCTGCATAATATAGCAATCCTTCCAAAGGTGGGAGGTCAAGGCGTCTCCTTCGTCCGATGCTTTGGACGGGGCTGGTTTAATAGATAAGTCAGGCGGTCCGGGTTGGGGTTTGGAGCCCCACCGCGATTTGGCGGTTTACCCTTCCGTTGCTGGCCCCTGTCCTGCGCGCTAGTATTAGCCACAAAATCCATACTGCCATCCGCTTTACGCTTGCCTCCGTTACCATGACCTGCCGTGTTGTGTTGTTGCCCCTTGGAGTTGCTGTTCTTCTTTCCCTTCCCTGTCTTGTCATCATCAGACTTGGGATCCTTGGTACTATCAGAATCAGCATACTTCACTAACGCAGTCATGAGGGTCCCCATATCGTTACAATGGCGCTTCATCCGTCCCAATTTCAACTTCAGAGGTTTAAACCGGCAGTTGCTTTCCAAAGTTATAACATGGATTCGGCGTTGATACGGTCCGATGAGTGCAAAATTTCGAAACTCGGCGTACCAGCCGGGTTGTTGACTCTCCTTCCTCCGGACACAGCCGCTAAGTCCACTATCGACATGGGCTGCTTACATGTATCCTTGAAATTCTGGATAAACCGGGCTCACAACTGGGCCCATGAACTGATAGAATTAGCTGGTAAGCTCTTTAACCAAATACGGGTTGTCCCTTCGAGCATCATGGTGAAATACTTTGCACATGCCGCTTCATCTACGTCAAGCATCTCCATGGCCATCTCATAGCTCTCTACCCATGTTTCCGGAGACAAATCGGCTGTGTAATTTGGCACCTTGCGCGGGCCCTTGAAATCCTTGGGCAGGCGCACATTGCGTAAAGTGGGGACAAGACAAGGCACTCCCAAAGAACTAGAAGTAACTCCTGGCTCGATCGAGGTGGTCGGACGAACCGGCGTAAGCTGACGAGCCTCATGTTGCGCTGCTAACTCGGCATCCCTTCGTGCTCGGGCCCGGTCCACCACTTCCTGAGCATCACCCGCCGGGTTATGACCATGGGGCGCTTCACGGTTCCGTGCATTACTGGATACGGCCGGTTCATCCATCCGCTTTCTGAACTCCGGCTTGGGCGGGGTGGAATGAATTCGTCACGGCTATATAATTATGCTTCCTGCTGAACCAAGGTTGTTCGAAGAAGTTCCTTAACCCGACGCGTCTCCACCGCTTGCGGAGAATCATCTTCAATCGGGATGGCCTCCAGCCGTGAAGCGGCGGCGATAAGATTGTCCATTGGATTGGAATAATGACCTGGAGGTGTCTGGACATGCTGAGGTACGGTATTATTCTGTCGAGGCGGCTCCATCAGGCAAGGCTGAACCGGCGCACCCGGCCCAGGTGCCTCCGCCCGGTTTAGCCACGGCTGGTTACTAGTCCCTGCTCCTGGGGTATTAAAGAGGTTTCTGGCATCGAAAACCGTCGGCAGGCGAGACCGATGCTTCCTTTTCAAGACTTCATGCGACGCGTTACGGTCCAAAGATAAGCCTATAGGCTCACAGATCCAAAGCGGCCCGCTCTGCGGCCATCCTGTTGTTCTCAGCCGCTAGGTCGGCCTTGGCCTGAGTGATCTGTTCCCTCACTTTTGCAATCTCCACATTGTGGGCGTCCTGATCCGCCGGGTTAGCCTCCACCATAAGCACAACCAACGCATCAAACAGATCAGATAAAACTTGAGCCGGCGGGCGCACAGAGCCTCCTGCCCCGGCCGCTGCCGCCGCTGCTGATCCGGAGAACATTGCTGCCGCAGTCGAAGAGTGGATCACCGCCTGCGTACCGGCCATGAATATTCCAACCCGGTTGGGCAGATCAGAGGGGTCCGAATCATCGCACCATCGGAGCAGCCCCAATCGGCCGTCTTGCGCTTGATACAATGATTCGGTTTCTCCGGTTGAAGACTCGTCGCCGGAATAAATGACGGTCTCGCTACCAGATGCCGATCCATCTTCACATTCTCCTCCGTGGATAACTCCCACGAAGGCACGCTTCACGGCCGGTTTAACCTGGGCAGATCTCGCACGCTGAGCCGTTTCGACGAGGTCGGTGCAGATGTCCGGCCGAGGCCCGTTCATCGATCTTGCCAATGAAGACGTGTATGCCACCAAAGGGACCCGTACCAGACTCAATCGAGCCGCCTCGGGGCCCCAAATGAATTATCGATGTAGAGCTTGCCGCGACGACTCTTGGTCATCGGCCCACAGCGTAATCCTTGAGTCCTTCAAGTTGCCTCCAAGAACTTAAAACCATTGTGCGATAGCCCCACGGTGGCGCCAACCGTAAATGGTTTTGTCACGGCGAGATGTCCTCATGAAAGGACTTAGTCGTGGAGCCATCGCTACGGGTTAGCTTGAAGGGTTAAAGCGGACACAAGGACGCAAGAGAGTTTATACTAGTTCAGCCCCTTCGATGAAGGTAAAAGCCTACGTCTAGTTGTGATGGAATTGATGGGGGTTTCGATGACTAGGGAGCAAACAAGCTTCGCCCAAGTCTCGAGTTGTCGTCTGTTGTCCTCGAACCGCCGCCGGGTCGTCCCCTTATATACACGGGTGACACCGTCGGTATGCAGAGTCCCGAGGCCGGCTCATAGACGTGTCCGGTTCGGTCTCTAGTATTTCTAACTTACAACACAAGTTACAACTAATGCCGGTTCACGGCTATAAGCCTTAAACCGGTTCTGGGCCTTGGGCCCTTATAGAATACCCTCACGTGCTTCAAGCATACTTGACTACTGATGAAGTTAACCCGGCCTGTCCTGGCCGGTTTACGCCCAGTAGTAATATCTCCAACAGGTTCCGTAGTGTGGGTACAGTGTACTAACCTCTGCAGAGTGTTTTTTTAATCTATCGATAGCCGAGTCCACGGTTACGGACATGCTCGAAAGTAGGGTACACCATGGGTCAACACCTAATGAAATATGCACACTAAATTGCACTAAGGATGGCAGTAAGGCCATCGTGTTGAGTTGGCCATGAGTTGGTCGGGTTGTGATCGCCGTAAGGATCACGGGCCACAAGTTGGTCGGGGTGTGATCGCCGTAAGGATCACGGGCCACGAGTTGGTCGGGTTGTGATCGCCGTAAGTATCATGGGCCACGAGTTGGTCGGGTTGTGATCGCCATAAGGATCACGAGTGTGTTTTTGGTATTATCATGTTATTGGTCATATCTGGTAAGCAAGTCTGGGAGAATGAGTACCAGTTGAGCATAGTCACAGCATGTTGGATATATGGTTGCAGTGTTGCTTAATTGGTTAAATATCATGATATTGTCTGTCATTATGTTTATGCTTCAATGTACTGACCTGGCGTGTCATGCCAGATTTCAGGAAAATCCCGTTGGAAATGAGTGTTGTCCGAGTCTAGACCGTGTCCACATCGGTGTCCTTGTGTTATGGAGTCCCGCTACGACGTTGTTCCGCTGCCGAGTAGTTGTCATGATCGAGGCCCCTTATGTTCACTAAATAATGTACATATTGTTCAGCCGCACCGTGTGTGCCTCTTGGCCTCGCTAACTGTTGTAATATAAACTATGCTCCGCTAGCATGAATAAAGCGGTTGTTTTCTGTACCATGTTGTTGTGTGTTGCCAGAAGACAAGGTCTCTGGGCTGGCAATGCAAGGTAAACCGGTCGCTCTGAGCCGGGGTGCCACACGTTAACACTTTCTTATAGTTACATCAACTTTTGTTTCAAATCTGTGAAAGTGTTCATCGTGTATACAAAAATGTTCATTGGAAAATTTTAAAAAAATTGGTCCTCGTGTATTTAAAAAATCATAGTGCATCGAATGGCCCCGAGAGTATTTAACCATGGGAAATTGCATGTTCAAGATGTCTTTGAAAAAAAGTATGTTCAAAACATTTTGACCATTTATTTAAAATATGCTGTTGTGTATCTTAGGAAATGTTAGCGCATTCAAAAAATATTCACCATATACTTAGAAAAATATCTTACATCTTTTCAAAAAATGTTCAACATGTGTTCAAAATATACTCATGTATATTTGAAAAATATACAACGTGCATTTGACAAATGTTCACCGATTCCGTGAGCAGGAGAGCTCGTCCGCTCCTATGTATTTTTGTGCCATACATATGATAAAAGGCTATGTCCCACCTAACTGCCCCCATGCATTTGTTTGTCCAACAATACATGAGATTGGTGTTCGACCGGGAGGCGAGTGAGAGAGTATTTAACCAAAAACTACCATATTTCATGAAACTGTGCCCAGAAACTACCACTTTACAACTTTGTGCCAAAAACTACCACTTTTTTACTAACCCATGGCAAAAAACTACCACTTTCAAAAAATGACCAGTTTAGAAGATTTAAACACGTTTATGACAAGTGGGGCTCACCCGCCAGAGCTGATGTGGCAGGAAAGTCAACACCGTTTATTTTGACTGTTAAGTTGACCGTTATGACAGGTGGGCCCCACACGTCAGTATCTATCTTCCTCATCCTCCTATATCTCTCTTGGCCATTTCAACGAACACCTCGTCTTCGCGCCCCACGGCGAGCACTGGTGTTGTCTATGTCACCCACCTAGAGGCAATCAGCCACCGCGTGCCTGTACGACGCCGCCACCACCGCTGCTTCTCGTGGCCGTACGTGGCACTAGGGCGGTGGCTATGCGTTGGACCGGGGACGGCGGCATGCCCTCCGGCCCCAGCTCCACGCCCAGCGCTCACAAGGCCAAACAGCTCATGCCCGTCCGTCACCGGCGGCGCCACCCGCCCGCCCACCCTTCCGTGAGACGACGTTCACCGCGCATGGCTGCGAGAAGAACGCCGCGACGGCACGCCGCGGCCGCGCCACCCGCCCGCCGCGGAAGGTGCGAAGTCATACACCAAGACGCCCACCGCGCCGTCTCCTCAACAAGGAGGTCGCGCGGCTGCTCGGTTCCCGCGCCTCCAAAGGAGAAGTACTCGGCGGGGTCCGCACGCAGGCGGCCACCGTGTCGAATGCGTCGGAGATGGCGGTCACGCGGAAGGGCGCGCCGGGGGGTGGGGTGGAGGAGAGCACGTGGTGGTGGAGACGAACGTGGGGCGGAGGCCGTGGCGCGCCAGGCGGCGACCCAGCTCCAGCATCGGGTTCGTGTGGCTCGAGATGTCAAATGCAACGACGCCGGCGTGCGCACGGCGGACGCGAGGGCGGCGGTCACGCTCGACGAGTGGCTCGCTACGTCCACCGCCGACGACGAGATGGACCTCGCCTACTTCGAGCCCATGGGGTCCGAGGCAGGGTGGAACAAGTGCGCAGGGTGGGACATGAGGTATTTGCTAAAATGCCAGAGAGAGGGAGGAGAAGGAGGAAGAAGAATGACGTGTGGGCCCCCACCTGTCGTAGCGGTCAACTTAACGGACTGGAATAACGGAGTTGACTTTCCTGCCACATCAACCCTGACGGGTGGGCCCCACTTGTCATAAACGTCTTTAAATCTTCTAAACTGGTCATTTTCCGAAGGTGGTAGTCTTTTGTCACGGGTTAGTAAAAAAGTGGTAGTTTTTGGCACAAATTTGTAAAGTGTTAGTTTCTGGGTACGGTTCCATGAAATGTGGTAATATTTGGTTAAATACTACGAGCGAGAAGTACAAAACTAGGCAAGCAAAAATAGTAAGTTCAGTTGTTTCTGAAGTGCATGTTCAAACCTACTGTCATAGGCTGCACCATACTTTTTTCGATTGTACTATCCTCGGCAGACGCAGCTGATGGCGAAACTGAACTTCAGTCCCGTTTCTTGGCACTGACAGAGTTAGAATTACAGTACTACTTTGTTTAGAAGATTGGCAGACTTAGAATTAAATGGATCAGCCGTGAGTGCAAGAGGCAGAGTTAAATGTAGTTGGTGCCTTGGTGGTACAGTGTCGAAACAATTACTGCACCTTACACGTCCATCTACATGCACCATATCAACGTCGGCTCTTTAGTCCAGCGTTCGCATTAAATGAACGAGGTATGCATTAATGAAACAGGAGCATGATCCCGCATCCCCAAAGAGTGGACGCCTCGCGATAAAGTGAGCAGGCGAGGACGAGCACGCCACTGCATTTTCGTCATGGAGTACTACATGTATTTAAACGGTGGCATGACACTTATGTTGACTTGTTGCCCGCTCAAGACCAAGACTTTCTTCTCCTCTGGTCGTAAAACTGAATATTTTGTTCACTGCGTACGGATACGCCTCCACTGTCCCTTCTGCTGGGTCTATGGAAACCAGGTGAGTTTGGCTTCCTTGCCCCGACGGGCCATAGCCTAGCTAGCCCATCTAGCGCAGGTCAGCTTTGCTGACTTTGTCTGGCTGCACATTTGGCTCGGAGGTTTTTTTTTTTTTTGGTGTGGTGTGTCTTGCCGTTGAGAGCTAGCTCTCCGAAGCCGGCGAGGATTTTCTTGCCGTCAAAAGCGATACTTTATGGCTATACCAAACGCGTTCCCTCGCCTGGCAAGGCTGTAACTGATTATCGCTGGGATCCAAACGCACCCAAATGATTCGCAGCAGGCATTAGGCCTTTCCCAGTGCTCCACGGTGTCAGTCTTAAAAGGTCTGCATAAGCGGAAAAATGATGTGGCAAAATAATTAAAGAAGAGAGAGCGTTATGATGACCCTAATAAGAACCGTCTTAATGCGTGGACGCGACCGAAAAAGAAAAGACTACCAACCAATACGTGAAGGAGTTTTATTACTAAACAATTAAATAAAGGAGGCTTAGCTACAAAACATAAGCACCGATGCATTGGGAACATTAGTTGCTAAACATTTTAATGCACTTAGCATCCCACTTTAGCATCAATGCATTGGAAGAGGTCTTAGCTCGCTGGTACTGCCGGACAAGACAGCACGAGAAGAAATCGTGGCAAATCCACTGCCTATTCCATCTGCACAGCCACGGGCGGCCACAGGTACACCACGGGCGGCTGCGTGGATAAAGTCCAGTCAACTTGGCCTGACGCGACTGCGGTCAAAGTCTGGCCATGGCCTGCGTGCAAGTTGTTACTCACTCCGTTTCAAACTACATAACTCAACTTTGTACTGTATTAACTTTAGTAGGACCGATGAACGAACGATAGAGACAGAACAGCAGACCTCCGCCCTGATGAATAATACTGTATACGTGCGGCGAGAGAGATGATTACGGTTCGTCAAGAAGGAGAGATGATTACTCGAGCCAGTTCAGACGCGATCCCGTAGCCAGCCGCCCAGCCATTCCTTTGTTCCTGGATTTGACTGGTTTTTGACCCAGCGACCGGCCTATGGGAAAGACAAGTCTAGGCGTCTAGCTACTTCAAGACGTGGCTAACGCGCCCGCGAGCGTCGGAGTGCTCGGTTTCCGACCAGAACCGTTTCCTGATTAAGTAGTTGGTTTTTCTTGTTAGAAAAAGGAAGATTAAGGCTGTGTTTGGTTGCGGGGTAGATATTTTCCAAGGGCTACAAAGCACGGCCTTGACTTTTCTAGACACACTCTAATCCACGGCGTGTGCTTTGAGAATCTTTCGACATCATTTGGCGCTCGGGCCGGGAACAGGGCGGAGATCTCCAGCGCGGGGGGCCTGCCTAGACCAAAGGAGGAGTTCGAGCGGGCGAGATAGAGAGCAAGGTTATGTACCTCCGTCCGGGTTTATTGGTCCCCATTGTATTTCGTGCCAAATTTTGACCATAGATTAAACTAATAAAATGTTCACGCATGTCACTAAACATTATATTTTTGAAAACTATGTTCAAATACGATTTCAATGAGATAATTTTTCTTGACATGCATTAACATTTTGTTAGTTAAATCTTTAGTCAAAATTTGGCACAAACTACAAAGGGGACCTATAAACCAGGACGGAGGTAGTACTACGTGAATCCTCCTTTGTTGTTTGATCTTCTGTTGGTCAAACTGTACACAATCTCCTTTTTAGATCAGGCCAGCTTCCCAAAATGATTTTCTTAGGCATGGAGACGGATATGCACGGGCAGGAGACCGCCCCGGGACGGGACCAGCCTTGTACTGGACTCGGCATGCACAGCCAGCCCCAGCAGTGAGGGGAGGCTCGGGCGGGACCCACGCTCCCTGGCTTCGTTTCTTGCACTGCGTTGCCGTTGCATCACCAAAGCGTCCAAGCGGCCCCCCTGATGTCTTCCTCTCCAAGGCAAAGAAGGTAAAGATGCCACCTGGTTCCTCTTCCGAGGCCCGACGTGTCGCCCCAAACATGGAACCACGCGCAGGCATGTTGTACTACAGTGAGAGAAGGGGGGAAGTAGGGAGAGGTGACTGGCATGGCATGCCGCCCTGAATTTTGCCCAGTCCTTCCTGGCGAAGTAAAAAGGTTCTGTGTGGAGTGCTCTTCCGTGTGCTACTGTAGATTTTTCTTTTACGCCATTCTTCTTCTTCTTTGGGACAATTTACTCATTCTTTGTGTTAGACGGGCCCATCCCTGATGGCTCCAACAGTTTCTCAATCCATTAAGGCCCAGCCCATTTTTATCTGGCGGGAGGGATTATTAAGGAGCAAGTGATGCCTTTGTGTGTGATAGTGGTTGAGGCCCGCCATTACGAGCCGTTTGAGAGGAAGTTGTGAGCGCGTTTTTTTATTTTTTTAAGAAAAAAGAAAAAGAAACCTCAACTTCATCTCAAAATAAAATAAAAACATTTTCACATCACGTACACATCTCGTCCATCTAAAAAAGAAAAAGAAAAACCTAGAAAAACTTTTCTAAAAACTAAAAAAAAACAAGTGACGCTTTTGTGTGTATGATGGGCTCGATTTGTGCCCATTTCGTTTTACTTATCTGCTTTGTGTCCCTAAAAAAAGCTCGATTTGGTGTCTTGAGTGTATTCCTTCTGGCAGGCATTGTGGGGTAAAACTGTAGGAGTTGGATAATCAATGGAATATAAGGATATGGGGTACGGAACTGGATCCTCTAACATTCCTTTTTAGAAAATCTACAATATCCTAACTTTTATTTTTTCTATCCATATGATTAAGGCTAAAATGAGTTAAATTAATGTGTAAATTGATGATATATTGTGTACATTTGTAATAATTACATACAAGCAAATTGATGGTGAAATAAAATTAATTTTGAATTATTTATATCTATAATAAATACCAACGGTAAACAACCTGCTAACTATCTACTAACAGTCTGTAACTTTCTTCTTCATTTTACATTAGACTAGCACTGTAACACCGTGACTTTCCTTCTGAATGTTAGAGGATCCGGCTTCATGGGGTACAGACCGCCAGTACACTTATTTACAATCATGTAATAAAAAGTATTGGTGCATGTATTTAACGGTGACATGACACTTAGTTTTTTTTGCGTTCCAATAGAGAGCTTTTATTCAACGAAAGAACTCCTAGCATCATCAGCCAAGAGGCTGGTGAGTAGGAACGATGGTCTAGATCCAGTCCAACTTTCGGTGACCATCAATGTGCATGCATGTTTAGCACAAAGGTGGGCCGGAACATTGGCTGATCTACTTACATGTTGAATAACAAAAGAAGAAAAAGAGACAGCTAGCTCTCTAATTTCTCAAAGTAAAGGAGCCACAACAGAAAAGGCTGTTGTGACCAATGGTTCCGAGATTAACAATCTCCAGCGATCTGCTTCCATGATCACATGGGAGAAGCCTCGAAGACTAGCGAAGATAACTCCATCAGCATAACGCCATTGTCTCCCAATGAACGGATCCGAAATCCCGGATGGGGTTTACTCCATGCACCCAACAAAGCATCTCTGGAGCGAGCAACACCACCCACTCCTATCCTGTTGGAATCCACATTCACAGCCGCATCTGTGTTGATCTTGACTATCCCCAACTCTGGAGGAATGCACCCAAAACCCGGGAGTACTGATGCATGCTTGTCTGGCATATCTAGCAAAGCCAAGTCCTCCCTGATCCTCTTAACCGAGGTATAAGGATCAAGCTGATCATCTGCATGAGTAACTCTATTCTGGAGTGCCATATCGCCCACATAACTGATATCATTTGAGCCCTTTCCACATCGAAAACCTCCTCACATAAAATGTCACGGACCATGTATCTGGTGCAATCTTGGCCTTGAAGATCGAAGAGAGCAAATGCTTGTTCCCGAACAACTTTGCATGGGAGCAATGCACTAGGGCGTGCATTAGGTCCTCATCCATTGCATTACGAGACATTACATCTGCGATTACCTTTATATGTCGATGCCTCAAGGTACATTCATCTGGAGTATTCCACATACCACCCTCCACCGTAAAACACGAACCTTTGGCAACACCTTGAGCTTCCAAAGCAACTTCCACATCATTCTTGATGCGTGAGGATCCGGTAACCGTCGCTTCCTCTAGAGCTGCATGCTCCTTCTGAGTCACAAGAGCACAGTACGCCGACTTTACAGAATAGATGCCACTTCTTTCATGGGCCTAAGCAAGGAAATCATCACCACCACCTGCCCGTAGTGGGATATTCAGAATAGCCTCAGCGTCGGGTGCGGTAAAAACATCTCTAATCAGGTCCCGATGCCACGTCCAATTCTCGACATCAATGAGTTGATCAACCGTCCCACTAGTAGTCCCGCCCGGAACCACCATGGGCGACAAAGATGCGAGGCCCGGGATCCATCTGTCATGCCAAACAGAGATTGTAGTTCTATATCCCACCCTCTTAATCAAACCAGTTTGGAGCGTCGCCCTGCCTGCGACTATCGCTCGCCAAATTGCAGAGGAAGTCTTTGGCACCGTGGCCTCCATAAACTCACCATCAGGAAAGTAGCGGCCCTTCATTACCCGAGCACAAAGTGATTCAGGGTTGGTGATAAATCTCCACCCATGCTTGCCGAGCAGCGCCAAATTGAAAAGCTTCAAGTCCCTAAAACCCATGCCCCCACGAGCTTTCGGGGCAGCGAGCTTGTCCCACGCCAACCAATGCATAGATCGACGATCCAGGGTTCCGCTCCACCAAAATTTAGCCATGCTGGCCGTCAAACTTTTGCACACCTTCTTTGTCAAAAGAAAGCAGCTCATACCGAATATTGGGATTGCTTGGATGACCGATTTGATAAGTGATTCTCGTCCAGCGCATGCTAGGAGTCTCTCGGCCCACCCGTTCATTTTACTCCGTGATCTCTCTCCAATGTGGTCAAAAGTACCACTAGTTATCCTCCCAACCGCAGTTGGAAGTCCAAGATACCGATCACTGAACGCCTCCACTTGTATACCCAACAGGATCTTCAACTCATGCCTTCTGTCTGTTGGAGTGTTAGGCGAAAAGAAGACTGCACTTTTGTCTCTATTAACAACCTGGGCGGAACATGAAGCGTATATGATCAAAATTTCATTCAGATGAACCACACTCTCCGGTGTTGCACTAATGAAGATTAGACTGTCATCGGCAAATAACAAGTGGCTCAACCATGGTGCCCGAAAGGACACACGGATGCCTCTGTCAATAGATGGGGAGCCATAGGAATTCAGCAGTGAAGTAAGCCCTTCTGCACATAATAAGAAGAGAAAAGGAGATACGGGATCTCCTTGACGTAAGCCACAGGATGGTGTAAAATATGGCAGAAGCTCCCCATTAACTCTCACTTTAAACCTTACTGAAGAAACACACTTCATTATTAGGTTCACAAAGTTACCACTGAACCCAATTTAGACATAATTGCCTCCAAATAGTGCCATTCGACCCGATCATAGGCCTTCATCATGTCTAACTTGACAGCACAAGAAAAGTTCTTCCCTTTCTTCCTTCTCCTCATCGTGTGGACGCTTTCAAAAGCCACCACAACATTATCAGTAATCAATCTACCGGGCACAAAAGCACTTTGCTCTTCACCAACCACAGTGTCCATTAGCTCTTTCAAGCGATTAGTAATCATTTTGGCCCCTATCTTGTAAGGAACCGGACACAATGAGATGGGTCGGTACTGAGCAATGCATTGAGGGCTGCGTACCTTTGGGATGAGTGTGATCGAGGTGTCATTGAAACCCTCCGGTAGCTCACCCCCATTAAGAAAACCCAGGATAGCGGGTACTAAATCTCCTTGAATGATATTCCAATGCCGCTGGAAAAACCCCGCGGTAAAACCATCAACTCACGGCGCCTTCAAAGGTGACATCTGGAACAGCGCAGCTCGGACCTCCTCCGGTTCATATGGCTTATCCAGCATGAAAGGACATGCGGTGCCCCCATGTGTGGTTTTGGTAATTGATGACATTCTCTATGGACTAATGATTGCATTGAGTTATATTTGAAGGATTTGTCCATAGGCATTTCTTGAAGTCCATGTGTTGGTTTCAAGGAGTTTATGTGCTGACCAAGGTGCTATTAAGGAATTATCCAAATATTGGTCATGTGAGTGTTGAGCTTATTGCAAGCATGTCTTGAAGAAGAAGATTGTGTGATCATTCATGTTTACCTTCAAGACATCATCCAAACGAAGAGAGTTGGAAAGATTCAAGGTTGATCAAGAGTAAGTCAAGAGTGAATCAAGTTGATCAACTCACAAAGCGTAGAAGATGTACCGAGAGGGATCAAGTGATCCCATGGTATGGTAAGCATTGTCCATTACGCTTTGTGTACTAACCCATGGTCTTCGTGAGAGTTCTTTGTGGGGTTAGGTTGCGGTGTGCAAGTTCAAGTGATGCATCACGAAGAGATCAAGTGCTTGAAGCTTGCCGTCCATTTGGTGACAATGGACTTGTGAAGATGTCTTGAAGAGTGGCTCACCCATAGTGGAGTATGGGGAGCAATCAACTTGTCTTCTTGAGCCAACGGAATCAAGAAAGGTGGTCCAACTTGAGGAGTCAAGATCGTCATCATCTAGCTCAAGTGGACCATGTGCAAGGCAGAGGTTTGCCCTTGATAGGTTTTCTATTTTACCGTTCTCATGGTAGTTGTGGAAGACCGGGTTATAGGATCGATTGTCAGTACTATCAAGGGGGCTCTCAAGTGAGTAGCTTGATCGTATCATTAAATCGAGAGCTCAAACCATTGCATCCTTGCATCATGTTTCTTGGTTCTTGTTTGGTTCTTCTCCTTGTGAGATTTGGAGCTTATGGCCATTTTTATGACAAGCTCGAGTTCATCGAAAACGGAGTTCTCATGCATCTTCTATGATGTTTTCGATGTTGGAGGGTATGCCGGTTCCTCTCGGCTGGAGGTTTCACTCCTTTGTTTGCTAAGCATACCTCCCCTGCCTCTTCTTACTATAACCAGTCGCTGTTTTGATGCTACTCGTTGTCTTGTTTCAAACAAGCTTGAGTTTGCTCAATTCGGAGCTCATATGAAGAAGTTATGGCAGTTCTGGTTTTCCTTGGAATATTCGTGTTTTCAAGATTGGTGCCGTGATAGTACCGTGACCCTCAGCGGTAGTACCGCCGAAGCTCCTCAGCGGTAGTACCGCTCTCGGAGCGGTAGTACCGCTCCAAGCGGTAGTACCGCTCTCCGAACGGTAGTACCGCTTGGGAGTTTCGGCCGTAGTACCGCTGTGTGTCTGGGCTACTTCCGCCTCGATTCTCAAACGAAGTTTTTCGTGTCGGGTTTTGCGGCACTAGCAGCGGCAGTAGAAGCGGTAGTACCGCTCTGAGCGGTAGTACCGCTCTACTCCCGCGGTAGTACCGCTCTGGGGCCAGTGGCCTGACTTTCTCTTCGGCGCGGTAGTACCGCTGGATAGGGAGCGGTAGTACCGCCCTCAGCGGTAGTAGCGCCCTTCCCTAGCGGTAGTACCGCTCTGTGCGGGGCTGTTTAGTGGGGTAACGGTTGGATTTTCCCCCTCCTATAAAAGGGGGTCTTCTTCCCCATTGAACCTTATCCTTTTGAGCTCGTGTTCTTCCCCCATTGTTGACCTTCTCCGAGCTTGCTATCTCTCAATCCCTCCATGGATTCTTGCTAGTTTTTGGGGGAAAAGAGAGAGGAGATCTAGATCCACATTTCCACCAATCACTTTCTCCTCTATGTGAGGGAACCCTTGGATCTAGTTCTTGGAGTTCTTGGTGTTCTCCTTCTTGTTCTTCCTCTCATTTTCCTCCCTAGCATTAGTTGCTTTGGTGGGATTTGAGAGAGAAGGACTTGGGCACTCCGTGTGCCCTTGCCATTGCATTTGGTGCATCGGTTTGAGTTCTCCACGGTGATACGTGGAAGTTACAAGTTGAGAAGCTTATTACTCTTGGGTGCTTGGTGCCCTTGAGCTTGTTCCTCTTGGGTGCTTGGGCGCCCTAGACGGTTGGTGGTGTTCGGAGCTCAATCATTGTGGTGTAAAGCTCCGGGCAAGCGTCGGGTCTCCAATTAGGTTGTGGAGATCGCCTGAGCAATTTGATGGTACCGTGACCGCCCCAAGGGTTGCCAAAGTGTACGGGTTCGGTGACCGCCCCAAGGGTTGCCATTTGTACAGGTTCGGTGACCGCCTCAAGGGTCCCTTAGTGGAATCACGGCATCTTGCATTGTGCGAGGCGTGAGGAGATTACGGTGGCCCTAGTGGCTTCTTGGGGAGCATTGTGCCTCCACACCGCTCCAAACGGAGATTAGCATCCGCAAGGGTGTGAACTTCGGGATACATCGTCGTCTCCGCGTGCCTCGGTTATCTCTTACCCGAGCCCCTTTACTTATGCACTTTACTTTGTGATAGCCATATTGTTCTTTGTCATATATCTTGCTATCACATAGTTGCTTATCTTGCTTAGCATAAGTTGTTGGTGCACATAGGTGAGCCTAGTTGTTGTAGGTTTTGTGCTTGACAAATTAACCGTCCGCATTTGTTCAAGCCTAAACCGTAATTATTTTAAAGCGCCTATTCACCCCCCCCCCTCTAGGCGACATCCTCGATCTTTCACAGCATCATATTCATTTCCCCGGTGACACGCTCGGGAACAAACTGCAACAGCTCACTCATATCATTATACCCTTGAGAGGTATATAAGTTCTGATAGAAAGACTGTACTTCCGCCATGTCTTCAGCCTCAGATGCACAAAAGGATCCATCTGCACGACGAAGGTTGGCAATCCTATTCACGCGTTTCCGCTGCGCCGCTTGTGCATGATAGTAGGCTGTGTTTCGATCTCCTTTCCGCAGCCACGGCACTCGGGAACGTTGTCTCATCCATATCTCCTCTTGCCTCAATGCTTCACGAAGTTTCAGCACTGTAGCTTTCTCCTCATCCGTCGGGCCTCTACCAATAGATTGCTTCCTCAAAACCTCAAGCTTTGACTGTAGCTTTTAACTTTCTTGGCAAGGCAACCAATTCCTTAGCACCCCACGCCCTAACTCACTGGAGCTTATGTAAGGTGTCCTGTATTCCTTCGAGTCCTTGTCCAAGATGGTTCCTTCTCCATGCCTCAAAGAACAAAACTGTCATATTCGCATGGGACTGCCAAACATCCTCATACCGAAAAGTTTTGGTCTCCTTCATCGATTGAGCAAAATGCGTTTCAACCAAACAAAGCAGTGATCTGATTCCACCGTGCTTATATGCGAACACGGACCGGATCAAATCTCGAAGAAAAGCCTCATTCGCTACACCTCTCACAATGCGGATTTAACATTCATTGACCCCCCTTGTTTGTTATCCCATGTGAACGGTACCCCTGAGAACCCTAGGTCCTGCAAGGAACAATCCTCCAATGCTTCTCGAAAAGCTAACATTTGCGTCTCTGATCGCGCAGCCCTGCTAAAGTGTTTTGTGCCATACATAGTCTCATTAAAATCCCCAAGACACAGCCACGCATGGTGCGGAACAGCATGCAACATTCTCATGCATCTCCAACTGTGGTGGCGATCTTCAGACCTTGGGGCTCCGTAAAACCCCGTAAACCTCCACTCCGGTGTAGATAAATCAGTTGCCCGGACAATGACATCAATATGTCCAGCACTGTAACTCTTTAACTCAACTTGTACATCCCTTGACCAAAACAGGCCAATTCCACCACTTAAACCCGCACTGTCAACCGCAAAGCACCCCACAAACCCTAAACTGTGTTGCAGGATCTCCACCCTCTTAGCTCTGATCTTCGTCTCTGAAACAAAGAGCAAAGCAGGCCCTTCTTGCTTCGTTAATTTCCGAAGCTCCCGAACTGCCTCGGGGTTCCCAAGCCCCCGGCAGTTCCAACTCAAACATTTCATGGTTCTGGCGGGGCTGACCCAGCCCACGCCGAAGTTTTCGAAGATGTGGGGTTGGCTTCTTCTTTTTGGTCTGTTCCGTAGCATGAACGCCTCCTCCCCATCCCCTCTATACCAATCGAACCATCGGGTTTCGAGTGTGAACACCACCATATCGGTAGGAGCTTCATCTGTGTTCGTCAGATTTCCAGCACTTGGCAGGGCAAGTGTTTCAACCCTTCGATAAACTTTTTCAGTCTGAGGACCACTCTTCCTCTTGTGTATAATTCTCTTCTTCGGGGAGTTAACCTCCTCATCGACCCTTGTTTTGCTGTTCGCTGAAGCTGCATCTTTCTTACTGGGAGCAGAGTTTTGTGGCTCCTTAGCCGAGCCGTCACTCGACGCAGCTCCCTTCCTGTCCTCCGGCGCTCGCAAGCTAGTATTGAAAGGTAGCTCCCCATTCTCATCACGGGTACCCGGAGTAGGACAAACTAGATCAGAGTGGCCCAGCCGACCACATGAGAAACAGAAGTTCGGCACATGCTCATACTGAATATCATACCAGTCCCGAGACTTCCTCTTCGTTGAATCAATAAGGATCCAACGACGCAAAGGTTTGTGTACCTCAATTGTCACCCTTGCCCTCAAGAATCCCCCCACGGGATCAAAGTGAACTGACGTCGCATTGACATCAATCTGTGTAGCAATCTGTTTTCCCCAATTTTCAGTCTGCAAGTTGAAGGGTAGATTTGGAACCCTAGCCCACAACTGCAATCTGTCAAACTTTAGCTCCGACGGTCTCATGCAATCATCAAAATCCACAAGAATCACTGCATGCCTGCTCACGTGCCACGGCGAGCCATCACGCACACGATCGCGATCGCGGCGATTCTCAAAATCAGCCACGAAGGTGTTCTCACCCACCGGCCTGAAAGACAGACCCCTAGGGTTTCCCCATGCCGGTCTCAAAGCATTGGCCATGGTTTGGATATGAAAGATCTTCCGATGCAACACTTTGCCGGCAATTGACCACTTCTGCGGTACTCCATCATCGATGAGGTCCAACTTTCCCATCGCCTCCTCCATCCGTGCCCTCGCCGTCCTCGGGGATTGCGGCCCCCTCGAACTGGCGCTTGGATCCGTAGACGCAGCCATCTCCAGACCAAGAGATTCAAAGCGCCCCGCCGACGAGCCGTCGACGAGCGCCGCCTTTCCTCCGAAACCCTAATCGCCTAACAGGAGGCTTCTAGTTTTTCGGGGAAAACATCACCGACTCTGGGCACCTTACATGACACTTAGTTTGACTCCTGCCAAAGACCAATACCTCGACGCCATGCCTGCCTTCTCCACTGTCGAAAAGCTGAATATCCTGTTCACTACGTACGTATGCCTACGCCTGTACTGTCAGCTGAGTCTATGGAAACCAAATGATCCGCAAGAGACATTACTCGCTGCTGCCGCCCGACGAGACAGCACGCGGCAAGCAAGATCGTGCCAAATCCCCTGCCTGTCCCATCTGCACGACGCGGCCATATGTACACCGCTGTCTGTCTCCGATCCCAAAGGTTTTTTTCTCGTTGCGTGGATAAAGTCCAGTCAACTTGACTTTGATGCGACTGTGGTCAAAGTCTCGCCATGGCTTGCGTGCAGGTTTGCTATGGCTGCTATACTCCGTCGTGACGATGACTATACGTAACGTACGGGAGAGACGTATTTTTGAGACAAGTAGGGCGAGGGAGATGATTACTCGAGCCAGTTCAGACGCGATCCCATACTTCACACCAGTCCGTCCTTTGATCCTAGCTTTGACTGGTTCTTGACTTTTTGACCCAGCGACCGGCCTATGGAAAGACGACTCTAGCTACTTCAAGGCTAGCGGCGCACGTGAGTGAGGGAAGGATCGTCCCAGGGGTTCGTCCAGCCTGCACCGCCCAAGGCCAGCCAACAGGATTTGGGCTCCCCAAAAGTAAGTTCTTTGTTTGGTTGGCTCTTTAAAACAGAATTTGGATCACGGATAGATTGGCAAAGCATAGGTGGTCAAACTGTGATCTTTGCCCTCTTTGTAAGAGGGAACAAGAGAGTGAGAGTCACCTATTCTTCAAATGCCGCTTCTCTAGAAGGCTTTGATCCTTGATCATTGACAAGTACCACGTCCCCGACTTCGTCATTTTCACTTGGCCCCTATTCGACTCGGTCCAATCTTGATGGGCAAGTACTTGCGACGACGGCTATCCACACAGACAAGCCAAGGCATCCCTCACCATGCTTGTTTCATGGACAATTTGGAATGAACGAAACACGCGAGTTTTCACGCATAAGTGTGCCCCTCCGACAGTGCTGCTTTCCTCCATCGCCACCGAGGCTAACCTTTGAATCATCGCCGGTGCTAAAAAACTAGAGTCTTTGTTATTGCGCGAGTAATCCGCATGCCGTGTACTCAGGTTGTTTGTAACTAACTCTATTCTCTCTTATTTAATGGATGAGGCAAAGCTTTTACCTCCGTTTCAAAAAAAAAAAGGCCAGCCAACAGAGCTACGCCTCGCAGGATCACCATTCTAATCAAGATCTTTTAAAAAAAGATTCTAATCAAGATCTGATTAAGACAAATAGCGTCTATCTATTTAACAAGGAGTAGCTGATTTTCAGTTAGTTAACAGTCCAATTTTTCGCCACACATGACCGACCGACCACATCCCCTACAGCACCCAACATCCTGACAAGTCTGGGTTCCCAACCGGTGTCTGCTCTTTCGGCTTTGGGCATCTTTATATCTGAAACTTTTTTCTCTATTAGTTTTCTATGTATATAAAGGCCTTCTGGGTTTCATTAGTAATTGACTTTGTTTTATCTTTCAATCTGAACTTGATAGACAAACAGAGCCTAATTGATTCACTGGAAGGATAAGGAGGAATCGCACTGACTTTAAACTCAAGACAAGAAGCACAAACAAAACTGAAGTACTGATAGAAAACCAATATGACTATGTCAAAAGCGTCTTAGTAGTACAAGTAACAGAACCAAGTTGCCAAGGACTGGGGGACTGCAGAAAGAGAGATTGAAGAATGAAGCAGCCACTCAAACTGGTAAACTTGTCATCCTCTACGAGATCACGAGACTGATAATAAAAAAGCACATAAACGAAGCATGCAAAGTAAGTAAAACGGGAGCAATAACTGGTAAGTGAGTACTGCATTTTCTTCCCTTTCTAGTTTGCAGGACATGTCCCAGTGTTCTAATGGAGTGTTTGTTAATCATCACCATTTCCTTCTGTTTCACTACTTGATCATAAAACAGAACTGTAATGACGTCCCTCATTTGATATGTTGTTTTAGACAGGTAACTTGAAAAACTAATTATTAATAAAATAATAGCTTCTCAGTAACTTAAAACTCGTATAAAGAGTCGCTATCTAACTGGAAAAGATTACTAGTATAATAAACTGAGGATCAGACAACCCCACGACAAGGTGCCAATGAACACCGGCAGTGAAGCAAGACCAACGCTGCAGTTAGATACTGTTCAAAGCAGAAGACTCTTCAAAATCTTCTACAGAAACCTAACAAATTTCAAACCAATCTGACCTCAGTCAAGCATAACTACAGGGACAGGGAGGAAACACGCTACTAAAAATTGCCTAGCTTTATCATAAAAACAAACTAAAATTTGCCTAGCAAAATATTTGAACACTGACAGGCACACACAGGACAGGGAAAAGATTATGCATGCCTAGGCAGATGGTGATACAATTGCTGCGCTGCAAGCCGCAATTCAGAAAAGATCAGCAGGTTAATAGATGCCTAAACCAGTTAGGATACGGTGCGCGGTGCACCATCATTCTTTAACCTACTACTACCTCCGTTCTAAAATATATGACATTTTGGTAGACTAAACTAGCCTACCAAAACATCTAATATTTTGGAATGGAGGCAGTACACATTTAGATTAGCAAAATGCTTTGATTAGCAAAATGCATTGATACTAGTACAACATAAACAAAAAGGGTCTTCAGCTTCAGATAAGGGAATGGTGCTACAAATAATGAAAATTCAACACAAGCGTGATATAAAGGTGCAAAACCCCTTGCTACTGAACACAAGTCGTAAACAACCGAGGAATTATTCCTTCAGTTTTAAACTTCAGAACAAAAAAAGGCCAAACACAAAGAAACCTATTGCATGATACTTGGAAACTCGCACATTCCAGCACAATGGAGTCAACTGCGTCAAACAAATAAGACAAACAGAGCATAATTGATTCACTGGAACCAGACAAGAAATGCTGAATGACCAAACATCTTAAGGAGGTTTGTTCAGCGAGAAGCATTCGAGGCCTTTTTACAAGATACCATTTACAAGACCCCGTAACACAAAAGCAATAACTTGGAAAAACAAGGGGCAGGAAAACATGCATGAGAAAAACTGAACAGATGATACAGCCATTACCAAGCACCAAGATTTCGACATGTCTAGATGTCAGTCCAAGGGTTACCAACATTCCCCTGCAACTTTTTTTTGCCACAACACCTTTCAAGTCTGTTCACAGCTGCAAAATGCGGAAGTTGTACTTACCCAGTCACCTAAGTTTCAAAACAGTCTTGGAAGCCAGAGCTTCTTAAGATGGGAACCAGAAAATCCAGTAGTCAGGAAATCAGATTTTCAACGGTGCCATCAACACAAGAAACAGAGCACCAAGGTGAAAAACATGAACACATGCATATGTAATTATCTGCAGGGTAAGGCCACTTGTACAGCATATAAATCTGAAATCTCACATAGTGTTCATTTCTCCATTACAGCTCGCTCTGAGTTTACACATCAATCAGGGAGGAAATATGAATGGCAATGACTTCTGGTGGTAAGCATACACGGTTGAGCTCTTCTGGGAAGGTAACGACCAAGCATGCGCTATGCTGTCATATCCTCCAATGTTCCATTACAGGGCACAAAATCATGAACTTGTCCATAACCACTAGCCCAAGCAACCGTCCAACTTAGCCAATCATATCAGATGCAATTGCAACAGCCAACCACTCTCAAGCAGCTTAGGCAGTGGCACCCATGCACAACAGCTTACAAAGTAAACCACAGAACCTAGCCACTTTCTCTCCTGCAGTTCCCGGGGAGAAGATAACGGTACCGGTCAACATTCTGAAGCAGATAACTAGGAAGATGAACAGCAGAGAATGTGCTTGGAATGTTGCCCAACTTCGCAATGATTTCTTGGAACGTATACTCTTCAGGAAGCATGTCAAACAGATCCGCCCCTCTGCAAATGACATCTTGAATCCTCTCAGGGTTCAGGAAGTACTTGAATCTAATCCTATCCACATGGCTATAAGCTTTCATCTTGAAGACGAAATCACTGATGTGCCGGAAACAAAAACTGCAGTGCCACCCTGAATCGGCAAGAAGCTCATCTGTCTGCCGAAAATGAGCATATCTTGTCTTCCCAGATACATACCTGTGAATTGACGCCCTCCAACTCTTGTCATCCAGAAAAAACTCAAATGAGTACAGATAATTCCTGAGCTGAAGATGGAGTATCTTAGGAGTGTTGTCACACCATCTCAAGAGATTGATGGTGTGGCCACTTGGGATTTCATCAACATCTGACATGATCAATATGTCGTCATCTTCAATTCTTGCAATCCTAATGAGCTGGTCCAGGGCAACCCTCTGAAATGACTCCTCAACAAATGGATTTTCCCCCTTCATGAACCTTCCCCCATAAGTGCCATAGGTCAACCGCGATTCAGCAAATCTAAATCGATGGCGGTTTTCCTTGAAGTAGAGGGGCTTTATCACACCAGTGAAAGTTGAGTTGGACTCGAGCAGGACGAACTCTGACACATAGGGGCTCAGTTCATTCCAACGGAGTTCAAGGATATCAAGCTCATTGCTGAAGAGGACAGCATCGAAAACACGGCGTGGGGTCTCCCTGACTTTCCACCCATGTAACTTGCAGAGGTTCTCCATAGTGACATTCTCATTGTAGTAGTGAGGGATTATCTTGAAGGGCTCCGGAGGAGATTCCCAGATTGGGCGGAGGAAGTATGTGACCTTCTGACCATGCGCATATATCATTAACATTACCAGCGGCACACCAATCAAGAGAGCCAGAAGGACCCTGAAATCAAACCCCCGAAGCGCACACTTGAGCCTTGACATAGCCATAACTGCCTTTGAGGTGGGCTGCAAGTGAATGAATTCTTAAATTAGATAAGAAAACAAGAATAGACAAGTAAATTCATGAAGGAAATAAGAACACCAGGCTGGTACACGTAACTGATGGAGCGTTTTAATATTGGTTTATTCAGGTTCAGAGGTAGCAAAACAGATGACTGAATATAAATTTGACGCTGCCAAGGGATATTTTAAGCTGAGCAATTTACCTAAAAATCATCAGGAAATATTACACGGAATTGGGAATCATTCAGTGAATCGCATTTGAGGACAGGCTCAGATGCGAGGAAAAATAGGTCTACTGTCCTGCAACTTTTCGTGTGTAAGTAAAAAACATGGCTTGAAAAGCTCATGTGTGAGCACAGATATCCAACTTTTCACTTGCTGATGACAAAAGGGTGTTACCAGATCACGCCATCAAAAACGGCAAGAACAAGGTAACTTACTACACAACCAGAGCATTTCCACCGCTCGACACAAACTGAAGACCTAGCACAACTACTTGAGGCAACCATTTAAAAGTCAGGCACACACATGTATACTCTGTAAAGACTATATCCCTAAAGCAGGAACAAACACATGCCTGCACGGCAATAACCAAAGCCTGCTTGCCAAAAGGATATAACCTCCCAAAGCAGTTGCGGAACATTCCCTTTTCGCAACAAGTTACTATGCTACAGCCATAAAAGGTTGCATGAAAAGGTCATCAGAAACTGACCGCCAGCGTGTAAAACTAGTAAACTACTACAGTAACGAACCAATGAAGAACTAGCGCCAGAGCTACAAGCACGAGTCCAAAAGGATAAGGACAACATCAGTCACAAATAATGAAGCGCGAGGTTGGCAAGATTATGCAAGACAGCAACAGCTGAACCTAGAGCGGTGGGAAATCAAAATGTCCAAGCTACAATCGAGACCAGCGCTATCAACAAGAACGCTAGCTACAGACATACCGGTACTGATAACTAACCAAAAGCTGCGCCCCTTTCCCAACCAAATTTTAGGGTTGAACAGTCGACCTTAAACATGCAATTTTGCAGGCCAGCGAAGTTTTGACAGCACAGGTGCTCGTGAACGAAGAAAGAAGCAGAAAAGCCCCCTGCTCGTTGCAAGAAATATTAGTGGTGCCACGGTTGGGGATAGCAGCCCAAAAACACGCAGTTCCGACACGTCGCGAGATTCTTCTACCTCCAAAAAGGCGTGAGGAATCCGAACTCCGTGGCTCCACCTAACAATATCCCCTCCATCATCCGAAGCAAAAGCATGGAAGAGCAGAGGGCCTCCCTCCTCTGCTCCCAATCCCACCAAATTCCGACCGGCATCCCAACCGCAATTTGGAGCTTGCGAAGAAAAAAATAAATAAAGCAGCACGCACGCATCGACGACGGCACGAGGACCGAATCGAGGTGCAAGGCGGCAAGCATGCGGCGCGGGCCTAATGCTCCAGGCATCCCGACAAGGGAAGCACGCAGCTCGGGGCTAGGGAATCAACCCCGCCGCAGCGAAGAGGGCAGATCTGGGCAGGGGGGAGGGGAATGGCTCACCTCGCCGCAGACGCTGTTGCAGATGCCGTCGTCCTTCTTGTGGGTGTAGCGGCCGGCCTCGGGCATCGCGGCGGTCAGGAGGAGCCCGCCGCCAGCGCAGGCAAGGGACGGGGGACAGGAAGCAATTCCCCTCCAAGGCAGCCGCGCGCGGGGCGGGGGCGAGGACGAGGGCTCCTCCAATGGAGCGCGCGGCGCGCCTGGGCCGCCGGAATCGTCCCGAGCGATCGCCGGCGGGGAGCTGCGCCGCTGCGCGGGGGCCCCGACTCCGCGCCGCTCCGGTGGTTGGTTGGGTGGCTCTCCCTCTAGGCCCTGCCTCCCTGGAGGTCTTACGGATCCTGGCGTTTCCCTTCCCGTTACGGAGGTCTCGGTCGGGCCGTGCTGCGCTGGGGTGGGGCTCTGGAGGAGAGGAGGGTAATTTGTTCGCGTTGCGCAACGAAGTGAAGTTAAACGTGGAGGTGGAGGAGTCTGGAGCGTTTGCGCTCCCGAACCGCCTAATTATAGCCGTTTGTTTGGGTGGCCTGCCGCTTTTGTCCGCACCGGCGGGCGGCAGCAGGCCTCGTGCGCCACGCACAATGTTCCTCTTCCTCTTCCTCTTGGGATAATAGGATAATAGGATGAGCATCCAACGAATATGCTTCCAAGCATCATTGTTTTGGCCCATCTCACAAACTTGCCTAGGTTTTATACTAGTAGGAGTTGAAATTGATGCTGTTTCGTTGTTTCCATTTCCTGATTTGGTTTTGGTCAAGCGGTTTGTTGTGGTAGTAGTAGTGCTCCATAAAAGCGAGCCGGCCTTGCTGGTGGTGGAAAGCCATTTTTCTTTTCATCGTCGATGCACATGGTCGCTAAAAGATTCATCAGGGTATGATTGGCGTCCGTCCAGCTCATCGTATTTCCCTAACCAAGGATAACGTAGAACAAGCCGGGACGCCATGAGTAACAATCATGGGAAGGCATCCAGTCCAGCACCAAGCGATCCAGGTTTCTTTCTTTCTTTCTTCACATGAGTCCGATCATCTACTCCCTCCGTTTCATATTACTCGTCGCTGATTTAGTACAAAGTTGTTTTAAATCAGCGACGAGTAATTCTCCTTCCTTTCCGGTTTATAGGGCTCAATTCAAAAATCTCACCAACCAAGGTAAATGATGAGTGATGGAATATTTTTTGTAGTTTGCAAAAGCACCTAATTAATGCTCTTGTTTTCGTCAAAAAAAATATGTTTATCAATGCGATTAATTGAATGCATGCATGCGTAAAGATACGTCGTTGGTCGATTTTCTTAAGATTGCTTTGCGTACGATGATTTAATCTTAAAATCTAAACATGTGATGGGGAATAACCAAATTGAGTCTTATAAAATGAAAAAACTAAAATTTTGAGATAAGCCCTATAAATTGAAAAGTGGTGAGTATGAAACGGAGGGAGTACCTGTTTGTTGCTACCGGCCTCATACTTTATAACAGATTAAAGTGCAGGCTATCCATTTCCTGGCAACCGGGACAATTCATCGGACGGCGCACGGCACGCACCGCATCGTCTTCACGGGTCTGCGGGCATCTTCGCTTCCCGGCGGACGTGACGTGCGGCATGTGATCCAAGCGATTCTGGGGTGGATTCATTTCCCGGGAAGCCGTCTGTTTCCCCATCAATACGTCGAGACAGCATGGCAACATCGGGATGGTTACGCGTAGCAGCACGCTTGCTTAGACTAGCCATAGTGGGAGTAACTTCAGCAGTAACATCGAGTCCAACTCAGCAAATTTGCTTATGTGGCAATGAGTTAATGAGGAGAGAGTAGTTGTAGAACTTGCTAATTCTTCGTAACATCACACGTCCCAACTGATATGAGTCTATAACATAATAAATGAAGCTTTCAGACGTTATTCTGGCTTATATTACTACCCACTATGAAGGTAGTAACATAGTCTAGAGATATGTGTATGTTACTAGTGTATGTTACTATGCACTATGGCTAGTCTTATTTACTGCTGACCGGGGGCTGATTGGGACGGCGCGCACGGTGCACCCCGGATCTTTTTGTTGGATTCTCAGCCGGAACTCTCGGGATTTTTCCCGTTGGATGGATTCACCCGCTCCGGACCCGGAACGAGCGGTTCTGTTGCTCCAGAGCGGCTCAGTGTTCCATTTTCTTTAGTGCTGTAAGAGAGAAAATATAATGTTTTGCTTTGTTTTTACGCAGAAGTTTGAAAAGTCTCCCACGTACGTACGCGTCAGAAAACGTCTATGAGAGCCTCACTTATCTTTTTGATGCAGATAAACACAGGGAAAATATATGTAAAATGGAGAAGAGGGAACAGCAGCTCTTGAGTGGCGCGCCGATCGCGCATTGGCGCCGCAAAGCGAGAAGCACGAGGGAGCGGTAGCCGTTTCCTCGAGCAGCGTGCCTCGCCTTGCTCGTTCCCAGTATTTTATCTTCGGTGGTCTCTCGCGGCCGGCTACGAGATTGGAGTACTACCCCGACGAAGGCACGCCCGCCCAACAAGAAACTGGGCGATCCACGCTGCCGGCGATCGTTGTTTCGCTCTCGAGACGGACGAAAAGCGCCGGACTTGACGAGGGACGTCGCCGGATGACAAACGGTTACGGTATAAAATTTTGGACTGCAAGAAAATATGTCTTCGTGTTTGGCATCTGGCTCTCCCTTTTCTCGCCTTGGTGCCGAAGCAGCAGCTACCCTCCATGGGTTCTCAAACAAGCAAACCCTATTGTTTAATTTTGCCATGGACGTCTCCAGAGCTCTGAGATTGGCCCTGTCGGCAAGCAGACGACTCCGCAAAATGCAATGACGTAAACTGGTCGAGCTGAATTCCAATGCCTATGCAGACAATGGAATAGCGCGTGAGCCGTGAGGAGTCAGGTCAATGCTGTTTTACTTAGATCAGATCGTGTTGGATGTAGTAGTAGTTTCGTGTTGTGATACAGTTTGCAGAAACGCTCCTTCGCCAGCGAGCGTCGCAACGAGCGACTCGTTTTCTAGCACTGTCGAAAGCCGACCACAGATGGGCCCACCCATGAAGACGCATCAGCCCACGTGTGCGCTGGACCCTCCTCCTCTCCCTCGCCCGTAAAACTTAATCTCACCGGCCCCCTGATTTCAACGGGTGAGGGCCTACGTACGACGGTCCGTCGCTATTTGTCATCTTCGCAAAAAGCAGAGCGGCTTTGCTATCCATTGACCGACCCGAGAAGTCGACACACACCAAGTGCTAGTGCTGGTGGTTCTCTTCTCGTAGACCAGTGCTAGTGGCGCCACCACGATCATACGCAAATCCACCGAACGAGAGTGCCTAGCGTTGATTAGACGGCCATTGCCAATTCTGCACGAACCACGAATTTGATCATCTGCATGTGCGCATATGCATGTAGATAAGCCTCTGCAGGCCGGTCCATGTCATCGGGCAAGATACGTGCGTAAACGGGTGCTTCGTCTTGGGAACGTATAGACACGTCCGCTTGCCACTTGGAGCGCTCCATCAACGAGTGATGGGTCATTTTATCTGCCAAGAGCATCTCAATGGAAAGGCATGGCCTCCCTCACAATGCTTATTAGTTGGATCATCTGAAATGATGATTTTGTACAAGAGTACCCTGCCTCCAATCCTTCTGAAGTGATGATTTTGTAATAAGGGCATGTGTGAAGCAACCTATATTCACTTCTTATTATGGATTAAGTAAATCTTATGCCTCCGTTTTGAACCCAAAAAAAAATGTTCATGAAGAGTTGCACTGAACTGCGTACTCTTACATGGACTACATTAATGCGCCATGGTTCATCCATCATGCTGAGCGGACTATATAAAGTAGTGTGATCCATTTACAACCCAAATCATGATGGATGGCATACCTACATGTGGAGGAAGTACAAGATCTTACCCATACTCACTTTGTCGTACCACCGAACGATAACTGTTGGACATCTTATGCGGATTTGACCATTGTCGAGGGTGTAGATCTGCTGCCAAGCGGACCACCATCCCCCCTCCCCCCTTTTTTTTTGTTTGGTGGGCGTGGTTTCCCATGATTCACTCTCTACTCAGGCAGGACAGGGTCGAGATGGTGCCGCAGACAGGTGTCCTGACCACATCCGGCCACTGTAGTAGGTGGGCCTCGACCTTGGACTCGACATCGACCTCTGCAAATGGCAGTCAGCGGTTGTTAGGGTGGGGTTCACCGATGTCTAGATCTACCCGTGCTCGATGGTGGGAACGTGGCTAGGTGTTGTCAAGGGACGGAGAAGGAGTGTCCTTCTAGCCCTACCCAGCGGTGGCCGGTGGCTGCAGGCTTAGCGTGGGGACGGTCTTGGTGCTAATAATGCCAGGACATCGATCCCTGGATGGCGAGCTACACGGTGGGTGGGGCCGAGCGAAAGCTTTGTGCCTCGACGGTGGCGGCGGGCGATGCATGTGGGTGTCATGTTCCTCTTGGGGCGACGTTGTGGTCCTCTCCCTACGTTCCGACACTGAGGGTGAAAAACTTTGTTTGCCTGAGTTGTAGCGACAACGGCTGCACTTCGTATCGTGACCCTCTTGGCAGGGCAGCCACGGCGATGGTGTGTCTCGTGCGCTTCTTCTCGGCGACTCGCTAGACGAGTTTAACTGTGTACTCTTATGCGCTTTTGGAGTTCTCGGTTAGTTTTGTCGTGTTCTTTTGTTGATCAACTTCACGGGACTTTTTCAATGCCTTATCATTTGGTACTATAGTTTTATTTACATAAAGCGAAGCGAAAACCTATTTCGAGCTGTCCAGATGGAGTTTGTCCATGACGAGTATGTCAAACAAGTACATGTGTCATTTTTTCGGAGGAATCCACGTCCATGTGCCATTTGTTAATTTCATTCATGCCTTGCTAATTAACGTCTGATTAGGTAGCTCAACCAAATCATGGCACACGAGAGAGGTTTACTCAGGATGATGCAATTGCAATGTGACAAGCTGTCTGTTGTCATGTCTCTTATATACTACTCCTACATCTTGCCATCCACGTCAACAAAACCATTAGTTAGAGACCATGCCAAGTCATCATCACAGATTCACGATATAACACACACACAAAATCGATGAAGAACTTTGTAGCGGTGGAGCGACCACGGAGACGACTGGCGCTCCTCAAGAGCATAGACATTTCATGCAGATCAACTTCCAGTCTTGTAATTTTTAACCTGTTTGGATATACCTAAATATATTTTGCAGGGAAATGTACCTACGTACGCGACTGATTTAACAATGTAATGAATCTCCACTCTAGCTATCAAACACCATTTATTAAGAGTTGAAGACTCTAACATGCATTGTTTAATTATAATCTGTACCACCTAACATGTCATCGGAATATTCTTATCATACAATTGGCACCAACAATTGTACAATCGATCATCTAAATAATCATCCACGCAGTTCTTACTTGTTTACATCCATAGGCGGTGCTACTCATAGTTGAACACGGACTAAATCGATAAATAAATGTTGTTGCCAGGTAATGATCATCAATCAAAGGAATAGCAACAACTTAAACTAGCGGCTAAACTGAATCTGGCATTGCATTATAGTTCTAGTATATTGCCCTAAATTAGACTGTGTTGCCTAGGCGGCTAGTTGTTTGATATTGAAAATTCATCAATATCTGTTTTGCATGTTTTTTTTATATGTTTGGCCCGTGGTAAAGTTCAAAAGCTGGGTTTGTCATCTTACTTGATTTGGATGATCAAGCATGCATGAATGGGACAGAGTCATATCTTTTTCCTTTTGCGAGGAGGGACAGAGTGATATCGGTTTGGCAAATTGCAATATGTCAGGGTTGTACTTTTCATGTCTCTTATGAGCATGCACAAATGGGACATACATATTTTTTTTTTCTTTTGCGAGGAGGGATAGAGTCATATCCGTTCGGCAAATTGCAATATGTCAGGGTTGTCATTGTCATGGCTCTTATGATCTTGCCACCCACACCAGCAAAAGGCCAGAGCTTCTGGCGTGTTTTTTCTTTGAGGGAAAACCTGGTGGCATTTTTATTTATAATGTGGCAATCTTATATCAAGAAGTACAAGAGATAATAAGAAATCAGTCCACCCAAACATAGCTAGTCTTAGAATCATAACAAGTCCTAACCAGAAACTGTGCCAACCCGTTTGCTTGCCTGGGACATGTTTTAAAAGGCACCTCCTACTTACCGCATAGGGCGCTGGGTGGCGCACAAACACGCAACCCCCCTTCCAGACAAGGCACTTCTCGCCGGCTCATGTGTGGGGAGGACGCAGTCCTGCTTTTCTCTTTCATTTTTTCATTTTTTTATTTCTTACTTTTCTTTTCTATTTTTTGGTTTATATACAAAATGTTCAGGATTTTAAAAATATTCTAAAATTCAAAAATTGTTCACGATTTTGGTTTCCAAATTTCATAAAATGTTCACAAAATGAAAACTTGTCCTGCTTTTAAAAATTGAATTTTAGAAAAATGCATAGTTAAAAACTGTTCACATATTTTAAAAATGTTCACTAAATTTAAAATATTCATCAATTTGAAAATGTGCCAAAATTTCAAAAATGTTGATGAATTCAAAAGGACATTCACAACTGATAAAATGTTCCTATTTCAAAAAAATCTTTGATTCAAAAATTAATGAGAATACAAAATATGTTCATGGATTTATAAAACTATTCAGAAAATATGTTCGTTAATTCCAAAAATATCATGAGTTCAAAAAAATGTCCACTGATTCATAAAAAAAGTTCATGGAGTCGATAAAAGTTCACGCATTTCGAAATTGTTCCTAAATTTAAAGATGTTCATGGATTTCATAAACTTCATGAGTTCAAAAAATATCCACAAATTTTAAGAAATGTTCATCTGTTTTAGTAAGTTCATGAATTTCAAATAATGTTCACGAGTTTGAAACTTGTTAAATTTTTTGAAAAATATTTGCTTATTTGGAAAAATGACGAATGTGAAAATTGTACTTGATTTTCAATAAAGTTTTTGAATTAAAAAAGTGTTTGCGATTTAAAAAAATCATGAATATGAAAATAGTTATGATTTTCAAAATATTTTATTATTTTTCTAATAAGTTTGTAAATTTGGAAACTAAAAAAGAAAAAGAAAACTAAAAGTGAAAAAAGAATAAAGAAAAAAATAAAAAAGCGGAAGAAAGAAAAAGGACAGAAACAAACTAACAGCCCCACCCATTACTGGAGGCGAGAGTGCGTGTTTTGTCGCTATCTATGACCTGCGCGAGGAATGAGATCCCCAGTGTTGTAGGGTAGGGAACAAGTGGGAATATTAGCATTTTTTTTCTTTCTTTGATTTGAACGGGAATATTAGCATGTTTTCTTTATTTAATTTGACGAAGTAAATATTTACGGTGATCTAGGTAATAGGTCACTTGAGAATTAGAGCCATAGGTAGTCAAAAAGTTAGAAACTAATTAAGGGGATACATCATGTCCAAATACAATGGTATTTCTTACTTCTTAGTGTTGTGAAGCGTATCATAGGGAGGTTGTGCTACTCCATCCGATTCAAATTAGTTGACGCGGCCTCTATACAATATTGTATAGAGGTTCTATAAGAGTTGTGTCAAATAATTTGGATCGGAGGCATGAGTAAACAATTGGTGCTTCCATGATTCCATCCATGCACGGGTGCTCATGAAATTATTTGATTTGTAACTATTTCAAAACAGTGAAATGAAGCATCAGCATAATGATTCCCATGATACCCAATTACGTGGCTTTCCAGGATGACAGGGGAGGGGTCTCGGAGTCCTTCCAGGTGTTTAGATTCATCAAATACGCGCTGTGGTACCGATCACCATGGACAACATCCATGGTGGCGTAGGATTCCAGCTCAGCCATCTCCTCAGTCGTGAGCTGCACAGACAATGCTCTCACGTTCTGGCTGAAATTTTCAACTCTGGTTGTGCCAGGTATGGGGCACACATCGCTTCCCTGGTGATGAACCCAAGCCAACGCGAGCTGTGACGACGTGTAACCCTTCCTTGCAGCCATCTCGCTCACACGCTCGAATATCGCCGCGTTCTTCTCCATGTTCTCGGGCTGAAACCTTGGGAGATTCTGGAAAGGCAATGTGATACATTTGTTAGAACAAAGAAGGAGAAAAGTAAGCTAGCTAACCGTATGAAGGATCATGGGTAGTTCATTACCTTGCGGAAATCATCCTCTGGTAATATGTCCATCAGTTTAGGTCCTGTGGATAGAAAACCTCTGCCTAGTGGACTGTACGCTACAATTCCAATGCCAAGTTCTCTGAAACAGAAAATATTTTTGAAGTTCGTTTTGAGTACGTTTCGTTAGTACTATGAAGCTGATTTTGAAAACAAATTGTGAAAAGAAAAAGGTAGGTCTGTGGTCGTTGCAAAAACCTGCAAGTTGGGATTATATCTTCTTCGACATCTCTTGACCACAGAGACCACTCCAGCTGAACGGCGGTGATGGGATGAACTGCGTGTGCCCTTCTTATTGTCGCTGCCGAGGCCTCCGACAACCCGACGTATTTCACCTTTCCTTCTTGGACTAGCTTCTTGATCTCACCCATCTACATGCATACGGAAGTCAAGAAGGTAGACTGGTCAATACCTACAAGCCCTAGTATAAATGAAACGAAGTTGAACAAGTGCTATGTAATACGTAGGGAGTACGTCAATCACTACAATAGTGATCTAGACGCTTTTATATTTCTTTACTTCTTTACGGAGGGTCCTGTACGTAGTACTGACCGTGATCTCGACGGGGACATTCTTGTCGATGCGGTGCTGGTAGTAGAGGTCGATGCAGTCGACGCCGAGCCGAGCGAGGCTGCCCTCGCACGCCGCCCGCACGTACGCCGGGTCGCCGCGAACCTCCCGGGCCGGCGTGATGCCGAATTTCGTGGCCAACTGGACCTTCTCCCCCGCCCCTCCCTTCAGCGCCTGCTTTATCTCACAGAGAACTCTTGCCGGTCAGACATCCGCGTGCGAATGATATGGCAACTACTAGCAGGGAGCCAAGGAGCACGTCGGGATGGCTATACTAAGGTAATTACCTTGCCGAGCAACAGCTCGTTGGTGTGGGGGCCGTAGATGTCGGAGGTGTCGAGGAAGGTGACGCCGGCGGCGACGGCGTGGCGGAGGAGCGCGATCATGTCCTGCTCGGGCTTGCGCTCGCCGTAGACCGCGGACATGCCCATGCAGCCGAGGCCCTGCGCCGAGACCTCCAGCCCCTGAGAGCCCAGCTTCATGCGCGGCACAACCACCGGAGCAGCAGCCATGTCGTTCGTGCCTGCGCTGCGTGTGTGATGAACTGGTGATTGGTGGATGAGTAAGTAGGTCGGGAGCTTTGAGTGCAATGCTGCGGTGCAATTTATAGTGCGGTGGAGGGCGTCATGAGGTCACCAGGCTGCGGGTTGAATGAGCTGCCAAAATAGAGCAGAGGGTCGTGTACGTTAAATTGAAATGGACATCATCTTTGGACATGATAAAAAATCTTCTAATATATTGTTAAATTGAAATTCACATCGATGACGCCCGCCGCACAGCCACAAAAATGGTGAGGTCCTCTTCTAGATTTTTTGTACTCCATGACAGTGAGTGGCGGCGACAAAGTGGGTGATCAAGCCGAGCGTGCGCGAGGTTGGGGACTCCGCTCGGCAAAGGCAGGGTAGCGGCGGAGTGCGTGATGAGGCCGACGATGATGGACGGGGTGGGACGACATGCGGACGAGCGCGTGCTGAGCACTGGCACCCGAGCTGCCAAATCAGCGTTAGTGCCCGAGCAGCAAGGCCAGAGCGACCAACATAGCAGCGGCGCTCGAGCTTAGGCAGCCCACGAGCTTGACGCAGCCGGGGACAAGGACGGCGAGGCAGACCACAGGGCCGCCGTGCAAACGCCGCGGAGGCGGGTGGCGTGGATCAATGGGCGGGCCGGTGCGCGAAAGACGGCTATAATGGGCTGCCGCATGGCGTGAGGCCGCCGCACTACTAGGAAAAACCTTACCCGGCGAGGCAGACCACAGGGCCGCCGTGCAGACGCCGCGGAGGCGGGTGGCGTGGATCAATGGGCGGGCCGGTGCGCTAAAGACAGCTATGATGGGCTGCCGCATGGCGTGAGGCCGCCGCACTACTAGGAAAAACCTTACCAGTAGCGTGGGTTTTTGGATTACCAGTAGCGTAGGACCCACGCTACTGTTATGACGCTACAACTATTTTTTAGCAGTAGCGTGTGTTTTACCCCACGCTACAGCTAAACAGACATACCAGTAGCGCTGGTGCCTCACGCTACTAGTATTCTACACCCACGCTACTAGTAAAGGAATAGCAGTAGCGCTTCTATGATACACCCACGCTACTAGTAACAAATTAGGATTTAAAAAAAAAGTCTACCTATTTCAGTTTAAACATGCATTTCACAATACGTACATGTTATGCAAACAGTCAATCACCAATCATACATATCTTATGTAGATAATTAACACACGCACACGCACACGCGCGCGCACACAATATATGCCACGTGTATAGGTCGTCGGCATCGGCGCTTCCACAAGCCCGTGTTGATGGTGTTGATATCGTCGTCGTCGTCGCCACCGCAACACCGTGACGATGATGTCGTCGTCGCCGCCACAGCCCCGTGTCGATGTCGATGTCGTCGCTGCCGCCGCAGCCCCGTGTCAATGTCGAATCCACCCCCGCCTCCGCCTTTCCCTCCTCCCTCCTCCCTCCCGCAGCTCACGCCAATAAACCAATACTGGTTGCAGACGATATTCTTATTCCTTACATCAAGGGGAAAAAAAGCACATCCAAAGGGGAGTCATTTAAAATTCTGCATGGTACATCCAACAAAAAATAAGAGTATTAACTAAAGCTATTCAAACCCAACATTGTTATTGTTCTTTTCTCTAAAATAAACATAAGTATATGGGACTGAGCATTTAACAACAACTTCTTACACGTTCTTTCTCTATCTCTTTGCAAAAGTTAATGTGGAATACCACTGGCAGCAAATGAATTGTTTTACATAGAGAATAACATGGATTTATGAATTTTCTATCCATACTGAGAAGTACACTTGACTGTATTCAACTTAGTCTTTCCAAGAATAGCCCCTATGGGAATCACAAGGACAACCATTCATATTCTTATCTAGTTATTTGTATTATGAAAATGCTAGCTCAAACAGTCAGAGCTTAGCGAGCAAGTGAGCAAGCTACTGGATAACCAAAAATTGAAATAGGACTTCCAGTAGGCACGACCTTGCGGTTGCAACTGTAACTACTCAATACCTCTTTTGGACTCCGAATATACTCCATGCTTCGATTTATAGAGACAAAAGATAATGCTAATCTTATGAGAAGCCAACTTGTCTGATAAGAATGTCAGCAAGCTGCAAAATAAAAACGCACTTTGTCATTTGAAAATGCAAAGAGAAATAATTGGACAATCAACAGGAACCATACAAATTAGCTACATTTCATCATCTTCCTATGAATCTCTATCAATCAGTTGCTTCCTCTGAATGAACAGACACAAATTGCAGCAAAATTGACCCTAGTGTAACAACAACATGAAAGAACAAAGCCAGACAATGGAGCATTGTTCATTTAACAATGCTCCATTCACAAAAATCTAAAGCATTGTACAAAATATATATATACAATCATAAGCTCCAAAATGTGGTACCGATAGATGAAAATATCTTAGTAGATGCAATTTTAATTCGTTTTGTAGACAAAAAGTTGCTGATTTATCTACAAATAATCACTCAAGTAGTAGATTTTCATTTATTGGGTTCAACATGTTGTTTTGTACACTACCATGGCCCATAGCAAAAAAAAGAAATTATTCTACATAGACAACCCAGAGTAATAAAAATATCATGAAATGCTAAGGTAACCCCAATTGGCATGGAGAAATCTTTTACCAACAAACTGTACTGACATATTATGCCAACAGGCTATGTGTTGTAGTAATTTGTTCTAAATGATAAGGATTCCTTCAGACTTTATTTTTTCATTATTGGCTTATGTTCTTATAGCGAAGCTGCTGCTGCATATAATTTCTGAACATTAGCATGTAAGCTCTCTCCGTTCTGCTTGTCATATCATACACCATGCATACCTACTTTACTCTGGTTGCGACTGATGCCATCTATTGGAGACAACATACGCCATGAATATGGGCCTCAGAGGTAAAGGGAACACATATAATATACAAAGGGTCATACACTTCAGAACTTTAACATCAATCTGGAATGACGTAGCCGAGACTGTTAAACTTCGACTGGAAGTTGTTACTTATTAAGTGAATTATGTCTCTAATTTCAGTTTCTACAGTTGGCCAGCAACACACATAAATATGAGTCTCAATCAAAGTCTGATCAATAAGTCAACCAACATACAAACAAAATGCTCTAACGCCACACCTAACTTGTGTGTAACAGGTTAAATACTACATAAGTGAAAATATCCAGATTTTCTAGCTGGTCTTCCAAGTTTTAGTACATGGGTCACCTTCAGATTCCTTTGTAACATCTGTTACCATGACCATTAACAATGGAACACAACTACTTATCAATGTAGTTTTATTTTCAAGGTGGCACTACTTGATTCCGACAATGGCCGACAATACTTGTTAACTATCAAAAACTACAGCAGGGAGTTACAGACTAATTAGCTCATGTGCAAGACTATCCACGCATGCTGTTCACTTCGGTTAGAAGCCAATCTCTGAAAAGTAAAGTAAGAAAAATTGCTAACATACCTTATTGTAGGCCCGCCAGAAGAAGCCTCGACGCAGCGATCAGCTGCCGAGTACGGGCATGTCCGGCCTGGTGGTTGCTGCTACACTATATATCAAGGTGTTCCTGGCCGTGTTGGTTGATGCTGCGCTGGTGTGAGTTGTATCAATCTGAGCGGTGTTGGCGGGCATGCACACGACCACAGGACCAATGGACAATGCATGGGAAGGAGAGAAACAACCATTTTAGCTTCACCTCAATTTTTTTTAAAACCTTGGGAAGCCACGACATGACACTTTCCTTGGCAAATATCTTGACAACGATCAGCAAAATCAGGGATCACAAATTACTTGTTGCATACCTGAAGGCGGTCAAAGTAAACAACCATGGATTTCACAAGTTCAAGTAATTTCCTGTCTCTGAATCCTGGCTCTTGGTCTGTACATTCGATTTTAGTCTAGCAGAAAGAAGTATGAATGGATTATTGTGACCAAAATAGACTGTAGCAAGAAATCACAACCCGCCACACACTAGCTAGAGGCAGCAAAAAATTGACTAGTTACACAGAACCGCACGGAAGGACGAGTTTGCTTGCACTGCCTCACAGCATGGGACGGCGGTGCGGTCAACGATGTTCTCAGGCATCTGGAAGATGAGCTTGCTGTCAACGAGGAAGCGCTTGTAGGCCTCAAGGTTAGGCTCTGCTCGTTGGCCGGCGGCCGACATGGGCACTCGGCAGCAAAAACACGGGGGCGCCCAAAACCCTAGCCGCGGGCAAGGGTGCAGGCCTTGTGGCACGGATCTGGACGGAGGGGAGGGAGGGGCGGAGCTTGGGGCCGTGTTGCGCGCGGCCGGAGCTCGCCGGAACCGGCCGGCATGGGCGGCGGCGGCGGCGAGGAGATCGAGCGGTGGGGGAGAGGTGCTCGACCGAGAGGGGTGGGGGTGAGATTCGTCTAGGGATGGCAATGGGGCCCATACCCGCCAAACGCATAGGGATTTATTCCCCATGAGGCCCTTCCCAGTGCTCCACGGTGTCGTGTCTTAAAGGTCTGCATAAGCGTAAATATGATGTGAAAGCAATTAAAGAGAGAGAGAAGCGTTATGGTGACCGATAAGAACCAATGCTAAGACGTGACCTGCAGGCAAAAAACAACCAACCAATACATGAACGAGTTTTATTACTAAACAATTAAATAGAGGAGGCTTAGCTACAAAGCCTAAGCACCAATGCATTGGGGACATTGGTTGCTAAGCATTTTAATGCACTTAGCACCTCACTTTAGCACCAATGCATTGGGAGAGGTCTAAGGTACAATTAGAAACAATAAGGTGCACATTAAAGGGGCCTTCTCGTGCTATACACGTCATCACAAGGAAATGAAAAAGAACGCGTTGCGATTAGGTGGGAGGGACTGGACGCTCACGTATTGGGCAGAAAGAGGGACACAAAAAAATCAGGCTCCTCGCCTCTCGCACCCCCCCTGCACGTGACCTCCTCTCGTTCCGCACGCCAACGCAGCCGTCGCCTCCTCGCCTCCGCCTCTTCCCCGAGCAGGATGGGCAGCCAGCTGATTTCTTCGCCGGATCTGCAGCCCAGGGGCGACGCCGGTGAGTAATCCATCAGCTTCTCTATCCTTCTTCCCCTCCACTCCTGATCTATCTTCATGCCCATCTAACAGAGGACCGAGGAGTGGCGGCAGTGGCTAGGCCTAGTGGTGACGGGAAGATGAAGTGATGGAAGGCGCTTCATTGACGGCCAGTCGGTCTGCAGCGACAGCAAGACGGCGGAGATTGTGCACCCGCGGTGCCAAAGGTGCGCCGCCTTCCCCATGTCCCCTTCCTCTCCCTCCGCCCTCGCCTACCTACCATCTCCTTCCTGTCCCAGCCACGACCACACCATCCCGGCCGACGAGCTCGGCCTATGCGGCAGCGGCTCCCTGGCCCCCTGTTGTTTTCCCAGAGATGAATGCTTTGAGAGTGTATGTTGGCTCAATGGGATTGTCCGACTAAGTTTCTTAAGGTTATCCGATTAATTCTGTCCTTATACCTTCTAATAAATTTATAAAATTCTTTTGTTTACACCATCTCTGATTATGTGATTAATTTAAGTATTTAACCCTGTTTTGATGGGTTAATTGTTGACTGGTTTGTAACTATTCATTATGAATGATGATTCAGAGCAATGCAATCCTAGCTTGCTAAGAGCTTACTTTCGTTTTCTAAAAAATTACTTTTGCAGCAATGATTCCTTTTTGACTGTTATAATATGGAGCAAGTTGCATGGAGATTTAAACTGAATCACAAAGCTGAGCACAACTTTGCTCCTTGATCAACCAATCAGTATCTTCCTTTGGAATCTTAATTTATGATACGAGCTGAGAATAATTTGTAATAGCAATTCATGGCTTTTATGAAATCAGCTTAAACCTACTCTTGCATGCTCCTGATTGTGTGTGTATTTTGTAGCTTCAGAATTATTTTATTCTTCGCCTTATGTATTCAATGTGGAACAAGTTATATAAAACTTTAAATGCACATGATGGAGCTAGTTAGTGAGCTTGCATAGTTGAAGAATGTGATATACCATTTTTTAAATATATTCTCTGGCTTGTTTTGCTTTCTACTCTTAACATCTTTTCTTCTGGGAACGCTTGTAGGCTGAAAGTCAACTCGACAGCTTTCTGAAATCACCTGGACTTGAGAAGTGTTCTGTTTCCTTCCAGTTAGAGGAGGTTTGATTATTTACCTAAATCTTTATGTTGTTGTTTTTCGTCTTTGGTTGACAATTGTTGTGTTGCTGGTTGACATGACGATTGACGGCCGTATGTCACATGACTGATATTGATCTCAAGGCGTTGGGCATCCTGATGGTAAGTGCATTAGATATAATGCTAAATCATGAATTTTGCAATAATAGGGATTTTTTGGCTTCTCACATCCGTCATCCGAAGAGTACTTTCAGCATGGTTTGGCTATACTTTGCATAAATTTTAGACTTAACTGTCAAACAAGTACAAGAAGTAGTGAAATGCATCATTTTGCCGAGGAACTGGACTGAACCTGCTTTACAGAAATACTGCATGCACTTATATTTTTTATCCGACGATATGGCACATAAGTTAATGCCAAATTCAGTGTAAAGTAATTCTTTTGTAAGTCAGCATTCTTATTTGTGCACACACATATTTTCATTGGAAGCGCAAATGTCAAGATTACAGTGCATGTTCTTTTAGGGTCCTAGGAAGAAGAGTGCCTTTGCCTTGAAATCCAGAGTGTAGGGCAATGGCCATGGGGTACAATGTAGAAAAGCAGGGAGATGTGGTAGGTTTTTTGCTCATCTGAAGTTCGGCATATCCTGTAAGGGTACATGTACAACAATGTAGGGTCTCTTTTTATTGGCATGTTTCTGTCCTGGTAAGCATGCATCAACCAGGTTTAGTTTGGTTAGAACAAGGTGCGGCGGTCAAGAAATGATGCTGTAAGATTATTAGACTGTTGTTATTTATCTGGTCTGCATGCATTTCTGGTCGGACCAGCTGGTTAACTGACGCGGCACTGTGCCGGTAAAGCTGGGGCATTGTTTTCATCGCTGCATACTATTGTTACACGTATGATTTCATAGTTTGGCAAGTGTGTCACAGAATTTGTGGTTGACTACTTATATCCAAAATCATCGTGTCAGTGCTGAAGTTAATTTCTACATTGTTATTGGAGTTGCCTTAATGTTTCCCGTGCTATCAAGATCTACGTATGCTCTATTTTTTAACCATCTAAAACTGTAGTCATATATACCCGATACAGTAACTGTATATGTTGTTGTCGGTTTGCTGATCCATATTAATCTCTGCAAACTTGTTTTTATGTCTGGTCAGATTGCACAGGAAGATGACATGTAAATGTAGACCATGTAGCTTTATGGGCATGCATCAGATTCATCTTATAATAAAGTTTTGCCTCTGTACTACCAAATCATTCATTAGACCCATCATTTACCACATATGCACTGCATAGTTTAACAAATATGAATATATCATATATCATTTAGTTTCTGCACAGAGAGGCTCATCAAACTTCTTCTTGACAGTTTCTGCACAGAGATTCATATTATAATAAAGTCTTGCCTCTTTTTTCTGTGGGTTGCTTTTGTTTATTTCCCTGCTTGTGTCCACTGCTTCTTCTGGTATGTAAATTTTAACCTACGTAAGCTTTTGTTTTGTTTATTTTTTAGGTTATTTTTTGGGTCATCAACTAATTAATCCGAGCACAAGACTTGTAATGCTCAGGATGTTAGGGGTACGAATTTCGTGCAAATCTCGTTACTATGTGCAACAAAAGCTAATGAATACAAACGCAAAGCAGATGTCAATAAATCAATCAGCTGAATTCCTTGCTGTTGCAGACACGTAATGTGTTCAAGCTGAACTTCCTCAAGTTAAAAAAACACAGAGAATTTTGTGTCTTTTATCAAGAAGAATAAAGCTCGCAATGCAAAGATGAATACCAGATATGAAATAAAACTAAATTTTGCATCATTTCACGCATTGATTTTTTTATTCTTGATATGTTTGTTGGAATGTGCAAGAACAGGGTTTCAGTATATGCAACAAAAAAAAATTGGCAACAGTATACGTGACAAATGGTGCTATCTGTGTTTGCTGCAATCTCCTCATCCTTACCAGGGTTGAGTGCCCAACATTCCCGAAGATGGCACCCGAGCGTGTCCGCAGCCGTGAAGTTGCTGTACAAGAAGCTGGGAGATTTAGATCTCCTTATCAGCGAGATAACTCTTGGAAAAGTATGTGCAGAGCTGAACCGTCATGTTTCTGTTGTTGTTGGTCCAGTTTTTTACATCTTAGTCTAATTTTTACTTCTCTTAGATGATCTTTGTAGAACAAAGCACAGAGAAGGAATCACATGATATGCTCTCTTATTCTTTTGATCAGGGCATCAACATACTGGACACCGCAGAAATGTTGGTGCACATTCCTTCCTTCCCTTCGACCACCGTCTTATTTTCTGAAGTTGATCCCAGTTTTAATTGAAATACTCCACTTCTATTGGTTGTTACTACCGAATGCAACCCAAGGAGACTCAAGGGAGGACTGGTTTATATGTAGGCAAGTGGATGAAATCCAAGCCACGAGGTAAAGTACCCTAAAGCGGCCTTATAATTTATTTGTAGTTTTCTAATCCATTTGGGGTTCCCTGATTCCCGCTTCAGATAGCATGCTACTGAACCCATTTGTAGTTCCCTGGCCACTATGTTTCTAACCAGATAATTTAGCCACCAAAATTTCTGGTTATTCAGATCACACTTTTCTTCGGTACAATGCAGAAATAGTGTGTGTTGATGCTCCCAATATAAAGGAGAGTGTCGAAAAGAGCCTTTCATGCTTACCTAAAGACTACATTGATTTTCTTGACATACACTTTGAGTGTTTACTTCAAAGATTATTTTTGCTCAGAATAATTTTTTACATCTTGTTCCAGATTGATTCATACACAATCATATTTCACAATTTGCATTTCCTTCTGAACTTGAAAATTGTAAATCTGAGTTCTCTTTTCCATTCTCCGTGAGTCCTTTTGTCGTCTTATACATACTATTTTCAGCACACATTCTTCATTTAAGCATCATCGTGTTAATTCTTTCATTTTTCACATAGAATTTTTTGTACTTTGTTTGTATTAATATGTCATTATTATTATTTTATTTGACAAAAAAGACAACTCTGGCTCCAAAGGTTTGCTTTATGTCTTCAGGCTAGATAGGTACGTGGCACCATACGGTGAATTCAGTTATAATTCAACCAAATGGAGGCCAAGCGTCCCATCTATGGATCAATTGAAAGCTTTCAGGAACTAATTGATAAAGGAAAGGTAATAATGTAATACTATTTTATTTTTTATAAAACAACCGAATAATTATTAATTGAACACAAATCTTAGTATGGATCCATCTTTCCAAAGGATTTAGTGCATGTATTTTGCAGATTCTTTATAAACATGTGCATTTTCATTGTAATAATAGTCTAGATTTATTCTAGATTATGAACATATGATTGTTGTGTTCATAAACGCACATTTGAATAATTCACTCGAGCATATGCGAAGACAGTGAAGATAGCAGACTGGTAACCATAGACCAGTATACAATTCCTGTTTGTCTCTTCTAATCTATATACGATATATCGGTGTTTCCAATGAAGCCCGTACGGAGTAATGCAGTTTGTACAGACTGCAAAGCTTCATGGACTTCCAAAGATTATGAGCATCTAGGATGGTTATAGTCTACTTGTGAGATGCAGCTTCGAAGGTGAAACAGAGATGTCAGCCATAATTTATTCATTTTCATTCACTGGAACTCCATGTCATCCCTGTGGTTTTGAATTTTATTTGCAGACATGTAATTCAGAGAAAGAGGGAGGAAAGAACTCCTCGGTTGTAGTTTAGATCATCGGCCTACTATGATTCTCTTTCATGATTCAAGATTTTAGTCGAAGAGTCTTGGCTTCTTATCGGGTCTTTGGAGTTATGTCCAGTGGTTATCATTCATCATTATCATGAGATGATTTCATTTTGTGGATGCTTGAGTTCAGAAAATTTAGGCTCTCCAGTCCATCATCTCTATAGGTATAAGTCTTTGTAGGATGTAAGACTGCTACTCTGTGTTCATATAAGCCTAGATATTAATAATATCTCTGATTCATTTTATGAATGTACATTGCAAGTAATGCTTTTCTGTTGGTCCCGTAACTACTACCTACATTGCTCAACTTGAACTTTAATCAAAGTCCACATGAGTTGACCGATAGATCCATGTACATGTTCTACCCATAGCGCCAAAAACTGAATGAAAAGTGCGGCCATGGCACCGCACATGCACGCCTCAAGCGGCGCCACACGGTGGCGCCCCAACCGCTAGTAGGGATATAAGGTACAATAGGGATGGGACGATATCATATTTCTCAGACCCAATACCCATTGGGGACCCGGTTAATAACTGTGACACAGTGGTTAACCTTAAAATATTCACAAACAAATTTGCGAAAACAAAAAAAGCTTTGAGAAAAACCTTAAACCTATCTCACGTCCTCATCTGAGCTGCCACAATAACCAAGAAGTAAGTACGATCTAGATAGGCATTAGCAGGACAAGGACAACACCATTTATGTATGTTGATTATAGGGTGTCATATTATGTATATGAGTATTTGTTTATGGGGATGGGGACCCTAATGGGGCCCCGTTCCCCAGTGGGGCATGTGTATGGGGGAATTTTATCCCCAGTCATGTAAACGGGGATGGGGATGGGATGATAGAGAATAGATGGGGATGGAGATGTTGTAGGTATTCCCATAGGGGGATTGTCCCCATTGCCATCCCTAGATTCGTCAGAGAGAGTTTTTCTTAGATGGTGCGGCGGTGGTGTAACGCCCCGAATTCGATGCGCCAGGTGTCTTTCAGTTCAGTTATTCGCCGTTGCTGACATGTCATTTGCTTGCGTGTTGCATTTTGCCATGTTATCATCTGCATTGCATCTTCATGTTTTTAAAACTTGCATCCGGTCTCTTTCCCCGTTGTTCGTTTCATCATCCGACACTCTCACACGCATCCGTTGCACCTCTCAGACCTCGTTTCGCGAGTGGCTTAAAAATGTTCTCGGAATGGGATGAAACTTGGCGTGCGGTGTTGTTTTAGAGTAGGTAGACCGCCTGTCCATTTTCGTTCCATTTGGAGTTCGTTTGACGCCCTAACGGTTAACCATGTAACCCCAAAACCCCCTCTCTCTTTGCAGCCCAGCCCCCTTCACCACAACCCGCTAGCCCATCCAAACCCCCTCCATGCTCTCGGTCGTTGGATCGTGATCGTATGGGCGGAAACCGCACCTCATTTCGTCTCTCCTAGCTCCCTCTACCTATAAATATTTGCCCCTCCCCAAAATTTCACGGATGAAACCATAGCGTCTTCCTCGCGCCGCCGGACACATCCGTCCGCGCGGACATGTCCGCCTCCGCCTCCGCAGCCAATCCGGCGCCGCCACGTCAACCCAACGCCGCTCCCCTCCAACCGGCGCGCGCCACCTCGCCTCCTCTCTCCTCCCACCGCGCCAGGCCCACGGGGACCAGTCCCGGCCCGCGCGCCGCCCGCTCGGCCCGCGTGCCTCCAGCCACCACCACGCCCGCGCCTCATGCGTCGCCGCCTTAATCTCCGCGCCTCCCGCCTGCTCCGCCGCCCGTGCCTCGCCGACGCCCGCTCCGCCGCCCGCCGACCTCGCCGCTCCGCCCCGCCGCCAGACGCCAGTCGCCCGACCGAAGCGCGCGCCGCCCGCAGGCCGGAGCTCCTCTCCCCGTGACCCCGCCGCCATGGACACCGGCGCCTGCTCGTTGGATCTGCCCCGCGCCACCCGGAGCTCCTCGTCATCGGATCCGGCGTCCCCAACCTCCCTGGCTCCTCCTCCGGCCATCTCCGTCCCCGCGCTCGCGTCCCGCTCCTCCCCATCGCCCGAGCTTCGCCGGAGCTCGGATCCGGTGGATCGGGACGAGATCCACCAGGATATCATCCAAACGCCGCGTCCCCGTCCCGCACCACTCTGTCCCGCTCGACCTCGTCCCGTTGATTTTTCAGAGGGTATATTTTCGTCCAAGTCCCTAGTTTTCCAACTCCATGTGTGCATTTTTGACATGCCATATCTCCTTGCATATTGCTCCGATTCATGCATATGATATATCGAAATGTTCATTATGTGATGCTCTTCATATCATTGTACTGTGACATGCTTGTTTGAGTTCATCTTGATGCCCTAATCATCGTTGCAAAGTGTTATATGATGTTGTCTGCTGTCGTTTAACAGAACTTGCTGTTTTGTCATTTTTGTTGCATTTTGTGTGTGCATCCTATGTGCTTGATATCTACATGTGTTTTGAGCTCCATCATGCCATATTTACGGTGGTGCAAGTCTTGTATTTTTAGGAGCTTTTGGTGACTAGCACAAGCATGAAAAGTAGGCCCCATGATGTTGCTGTTTTCAGGCACTTAGGATTTTGCTGTCCTTTTCCTGCTGTCATTATGATGCTATGTAAACCTGCTGCTACAAGTGAATCAATGCATAATCTGGAGATGTTCACTAAGGATGTTTTGATCTACATGTTATGCTCTATCCAACCATGATATTGGCTGCAATTATTGATTGCCGTAGCTTGTTGTTATCGTGCTCCAAACTTGCTTAATAATGTTGCTGTCAGCCTGTTAACATTAAGTTCAGGTTTGCCATGTGTTTTGCTAGTGATCCATGCACCCTATGAACTTTCTCTTGCCATGCTTAGCTTCATAATTATGCCATCTTACTGTTGGTTGACTTCACATTCCATGGAATGATTTTTGGTGAGTGGTACAAGCTCACCAACATGCCTACTTATCATTGTTGCGGCCATGTACTATTATTTTCACCAAGTCTGGATCTGTCATATCATTTGCCATGTTTGCGTGGATCCTACCATATTTTCTTTTGATCTTTGGAATAAGTTCAGTAAGGGAGTTTTGTTAAGTGCTTAGTATGCCATGCTCAAGTTTGCCACGATAGCTTGTTGTAACATGTTGATAGCTCTAAACATTGCAACCTGATGTTATTTCTGTCATGCTCAGTGATTTTCGGCTAAGTCTGTGAATCTGTTATTATTTGCAATATTGCTATGTCTTTTTGAGCATGTTCTAATGGTTTGTAGAGATAGCTCAGTGTTCGTGTTTTGTAATGTTTTACCTGTACATCATATCCATGCCTTTTAATGTCATGTTGAGGTGCTGTAGCATATTTTTTTGATGCTTGCAAGATGCCTAGTTGCTGTTTTGTACAGCTTGTCCGTTAAACTTGTTTCATGTGTATGTGTTGAACCGTTGCTCCGTTTTGTGTGTGCTCTATATGAAACTTGCTTAGTTTTGCATGTAGCTTCATGTTACCTTGTTGCATCCATGTTTTGGAGTGTGTGTTTGATGTTTGTATGCATTTTGCATCAATGCCATGTTCAACTTGTTTTGCTCATATCTTCTAGGCCGTAGCTCCGAATTAAATGAACTTTATATATAACTTGACTAGAAAACTGTGTATATCATCTTGATGCATTTTAAATTGATGTTTAACAACTTCAAAATTGTGTTCTAATCAGTTTTGGACCAATTTCGAAATTTGCATATGAGGACTTACCGGAATTGTTATATGTTGTTTCCGGCCTCATTTAAACTTGCTTTGATGTGTCGCTCTTGTATGTATCATCTCTTGCCATGAGTAGCTTCATGTAGTCTTGTCATGCATCATACTTGGTTTAGCATCATGTCTTGTTTATGTGTTGTGTGTTTACCATGTTGTTTGCTTCTTTCCGTTTGTGTTTCTTCTCGTTAGTTCCCGTTTTGTTGCGTTCGTGAAGATTCGTTCGACTACGTTTGGTTCGTCTTCGTGGCTTCGTCTTCTTCATGGACTCGTTCTTCTTCCTAGCAGGATTTCAGGCAAGATGACCGTCACCTTGGATCTCATTACTATCATTGCTATGCTAGTTGTCTCGATGCTATCGCTATGTCGCGCTACCCACCAGTTGTTTATCAAGCCTCCCTAATTGCCATGATAGCCTCTAACCGTTTACACCCTTTCTAGCAAACCGTTGTTTGGCTATGTTACCGCTTTGCTCAACCCCTCTTATAGCGTTGCTAGTTGCAGGTGCAGTTGCAGGTTGTTCCATGTTGTGACATGGATTTCATGGATATCTTGGGATATCACAATATCTCTTATTTTAATTAATGCATATATATATATACTTGGTAAAGGGTGGAAGGCTCGGCCTTATGCCGGGTGTTTTGTTCTACTCTTGCTGCCCTAGTATCCGTCATACCGGTGTTATGTTCCTTGATTTTGCGTCCCTAACACGATGAGGGGTATGGGACCCTCTTGACGTTTCGCTTTGAATAAAACTCTTCCAGCAAGGCCCAACATTGGTTTTACATTTTCCTACCCACTACCTATATTTTTTCCCTAGGGAGTCGCGCTCCCGAGGGTCATCTTTATTTTAGCCCCCCCGGGCCAGTGCTCCACTGAGTGCTGGTCCAAACCGAGCGATGTCCGGCGCCCCCTGGGCAACCAGGGTCTATGCCAACCCGACGTCTGGCTCATCCGGTGTGCCCTGAGAACGAGATATGTGCAGCTCCTATCGGGATTTGTCGGCACATTCGAGCGGTCTTGCTGGTTTTGTTTTACCATTGTCGAAATGTCTTGTGCACCGGGATTCCGAGTCTGATCGGGTGTCCCCCGATGGAGGATTGTCTCCGCGGATCGTGAGCTTATAATGGGCTAAGTTGGGACACCCCTGCAGGGTTTAAACTTTCAAGAGCCGTGCCCGCGGTTATGTGGCAGATGGGAATTTGTTAATATCCGGTTGTAGAGGACCTGAAGTAAAACCAATTAAAAATACACCAACCGCGTTGCGTAGCCGTGATGGTCTATTTTCGGTGGAGTTCGGGAAGTGAACACGGTTTGGGTTATGTTTGAACGTAAGTAGTTCAGGATCACTTCTTGATCATTACTAGTTGGCGACCGTTTGCGTAGCTTCTCGCCTTACTCTTGTATTAGTAAGTTAGCCACCATACTTGCTTAGTCGCTGTTGCAACCTCACCACTTTACCCCTTCCTTACCCTTTAAGCTTTGCTAGTCTTGGTACCCATGGTAATGGGATTGCTGAGTCCTCGTGGCTCACAGTTTACTACAACATCAGTTGCAGGTACAGGTTATGCGATGCTCATGACGCGAGAGCGATGTTTATAGTTTTGGAGTTCTTGTTTGCTTCTTCTTGTTCGAGGGATAGGTTCCCGGTCGGCAACCTGGGCTAGCATGGTGGATGTCGGTTGAGTTTCTGTTTGTGTTTCATCTGTAGTTGGATGTTGTTCTTATGTATGATATATTGATGTATGCTTGTGGCATTTGTATGCCTTGTATGTATCCCCATCTATTATGTAATGTTGATGTATTGATATCCAACTTGCAAAAACGTATCAATATGCGGTTCTATCCTTGGTGGGACCTTCGAGTCTCTTTAGGATAGTATCGCATATTGGGCATGACAAGTTGGTATCAGAGCCTCGACCGACCCTAGGAGCCCCCCTTGTTTGATCGTGTAGTTTGGCCGTTGTCGAGTCTAGAAAAAAAACTTTTCCGAGTCTAGTTATATCGGAGAGTAGGTTTTCTTTTTACTTCTCAGCCCCTTCGTCACTCTGGTAAGGAATCTTGACATAGGTGTTTCAACTTACTCCTCTTCCCCTTCAAAATTTTCTTTAGGATCGCGTAGGTGTTTTTCATTCGTTGTCCATCCTCTTTTGTCAGGTGCATTTCTCGTCAAGTCGACTCGAACCTCTTTGTCTTTTGGGAGATCAATCCTCATCTCTTTTCAACCCACGTTGTTCCTCCAGGTGAAGTTGTTCTTGTTTTCCCACCCACCCACCCTTCTTCTTCTCAGAACCGGAGTCCATAATCGAGTATCCATCCTACTCGTGCGAGGCCTTTGCATTCTTTCCTCAATTATTTCAACCGGTGTTTTCCCTTCAAGTTATTCGTCGGTTCCTCGTTCCAGTTGTCTTTGTTTTTCCAGCCCTCCCACCCGTTTTTATTCCCGGAGTCTGAGCCTCTATTCGAGCATCAATTTCATCCGTGTGGAGCCTCTTCATTCATTCCTCAATTGTCTCAACTGGTGAATTCTCGTCAAGTTCATCATTTGTTCGTCTCATTTTCTTTCCGGTGGATTCAATTCAAGTTTACGGTGTTGATCATATTCTTTTCCTTGACTGTAGTGCTCCCCCTTGCTCGTTCGCCTCTCGCCAGTTTTTCCTTCCGGAGTGCTCAAGACATTTCAGAAGATTCGTGTTTGCCTTCAATTATTTCGAGGTGGTCACCTCATTCGAGTCTTTCAGTTGTTACGGTGCATCATCTCTCATTCAAACAATCCTTTCCAACGGTGTTCTCTTTTCAGTGGGCCCTAACCCACAGGTCTTTTCCTAGGATCTTACCTAACTCTTCTAATTTTCCCGGAGTTATTCTCAATTATGTTTGAAGTTTGACGTAAGAATGAATTTCATCAATCAGATGCCTTTCCAAGATCAATCTCAATTTATTTTCATTGTTGGCTCAACCTCTTCGTTTTTCATTCTCATGGAGTATCTCAACAATTTTGGTGGTGTTCCTCGTCGGCATTCTCAACATTGGAAGACCGAAGAAGAGTTTTTCCTCTAAATCTTGCCCGTTCTCTCGAGAATTCGTGGTTCTATGTCTTGTTATCCTCCCAAATTATCCCGTTTGTCATAAATTCTTTTCTTACCCATCCGGAGTATCTCACGAGTTGTCTTCCGTTTGGATCATTCAGAGGCCATAATTTCAGAAGATTCCCTCACTCCAAGTTTTTCAGCTCCGTTCGTTCCTATATTTGGACCGACGCTTTGTTCAAGCATTCCTTAATCAGTTTGCGATCTCTTTGTTCTCTTGCATCTCGATCCACTCAAGTATCTTCATTCGTTTTCTAATTCTTTCCGGCGGTTCATTCTCTTTTTCATCATTCGTTTCAATTCTCACGGTGGTTCATTCAACATTCCTATTCCTTTGTTATCATATCAATTTATTTGTTCTTTCCAATCCTACCGCTGGCTCATGAAGACTTTCTCAACTCTTGCGCTATATCTCCCCTTAATCTTTTCCAACGAGAATAAGTAGTATGCCAAATCCATTGCTTCTCATCAGTTTAATTGATGAAGGATAAGCATAACATAATTCTTATTCTTCTTTCATCAAGTTGAGTTATCTTTTCTTTTCGGAGATTGGTCATGATGAATAATCTTTCGATTCCAAGTTGTTCATCTTTTCTTTCCGGAGTTCAAAGTTTTCTCGGTCATCTCGTCAGAACCTCCATAGGAATCATCGCAAGGCTCAAATCTTATTCTATTCATCCTTCAATTCTATCTCATAATCCTTTGTGCAACCGGAGTGGTTTCGAATTCATTCTTATTCCTTGAGCTTTGATTCCCATCGTAATCGTCATTCCTCTTTTCTATTCGGGTGCCCTCGACCTTGTTCTTTCTCCCTTTTTTTGCTCTTATTTCACCTCATCTTCTTTCCCTTCCGTCTCGGTCCTAAGATCTCGGGACGAGATCTCTTGTTAGTGCAGGAGAGTTGTAACGCCCCGAATTTGATGCGCCAGGTGTCTTCCAGTTATTCGCCGTCGCTGCCATGTCATTTGCTTGCGTGTTGCATTTTGCCATGTTATCATCTGCATTGCATCTTCATGTTTTTAAAACTTGCATCCGGTCTCTTTCTCCGTTGTCCGTTTCGTCATCCGACACTCTCACACGCACCCGTTGCACCTCTTAGACCTTGTTTCGTGAGTGGCTTAAAAATGTTCTCGGAATGGGATGAAACTTGGCGTGCGGTGTTGTTTTAGATTAGGTAGACCGCCTGTCCATTTTCGTTCCATTTGGAGTTCGTTTGACGCCCTAACGGTTAACCGTGTAACCCCGAAACCTCTCTCTCTTTGCAGCCCAGCCCCCCCCTTCACCACAGCCCGCTAGCCCATCCAAACCCCCTCCATGCTCTCGGTTGTTGGATCGTGATCGTGTGGGCGAAAACCGCACCTCATTTGGACTCTCCTAGCTCCCTCTACCTATAAATATGTGCCCCTTCCCAAAATTTTGCGGATGAAACCCTAGCGTCCTCCTCCTCGCGCCGCCGGACACATTCGTCCGTGCCGGACATGTCCGCCTCCGCCTCCGCAGCCAATCCGGCGCCGCCACGTCACCCCACCGCCGCTCTCCTCCAATCGGCGCGTGCCACCTCACCTCCTCTCTCCTCCCACCGCGCCAGGCCCGCGAGGCCCAGTTCCGGCCCTCGCGAGCCCGGCGCCCGCCCCTTCGGCCCGCGCCTCCGGCCGCCACCACGCCCGCCCTCCGTGCGTCGCCGCCTTCGTCTCCATGCCTCCCGCCTGCTCCGCCGCCCAGTACCTCGCCGGCGCCCGCTCCGCCGCCCGCCCGACTTCGCGGCTCCGCCTGCCGCCCCATCGCCAGGTCTACCCGACCCCGAGCGCATGCCGCCCGCAGGCCGGAGCTCCTCTCCCCGCGACCCCACCGCCATGGACGCCGGCGCCCGCTCGTCGGATCTGCCCCACGCCACCCGGAGCTCCTCGTCACCAGATCCAGCGTCCCCAACCTCCCCGGCTCCTCCTCCGGCCATCTCCATCCCCGCGCTCACGTCCCGCTCCTCCCTGTCGCCGGAGCTTCACCGGAGCTCGCCGGAGCTCGGATCCGGTGGATCGGGACGAGATCCACCGGGATATCATCCAAATGCCGCGTCCCTGTCCCGCACCACTCCGTCTCGCTCGACCTTGTCCCGTTGACTTTTCGGAGGGTATATTTTCGTCCAAGTCCCCGGTTTTCCAACTCCATGTGTGCATCTTTGACATGCCATATCTCCTTGCATATTGCTCCCTTTCATGCATATGATATATCGAAATGTTCATTATGTGATGCTCTTCATATTGTTTTACTGTGATATACTTGTCTGAGTTCATCTTGATGCCCTAATCATCGTTGCAAAGTGCTACACGATGTTGTCTGCTGTAGTTTAACTGAACTTGCTGTTTTATCATTTTTGTTGCATTTTGTGTGTGCATCCTATGTGCTTGGTATCTACATGTGTTTTGAGCTCCATCATGCCATCTTTACAGTGGTGCAAGTCTTGTATTTTTAGGATCTCTTTGGTGACTAGCACAAGCATGAAAAGTAGGCTCCATGATGTTGCTGTTTTCAGGCACTTACGATTTTGCTGTCCTTTTCTTGCTGTCATTGTGATGTTATGTAAACCTGCTGCTACAAGTGAATCCATGCATAATCTGGAGATGTTCACTAAGGATGTTTTTATATACATGTTATGCTCTATCCATCCGAGCTCTTGGTTGCAATTATGGATTGCTGTAGCTTGTAGTTATCGTGCTCCAAACTTGCTAAACAATGTTGCTGTCAGCCTGTTAACATTAAGTTTCAGTTTTGCCATGTGTTTTGCTAGTGATCCATGCACCCTATGAACTTTCTCTTGCCATGCCTAGCTTCAAAATTATCCCGTCTTACTGTTGGTTGACTTCACATGCCATGAAATGCTTTCTGGTGAGTGGTACAAGCTCACCAACATGCCTACTTATCGTCGTTGCGGCCATGTACTATTATTTTCACCAAGTCTGGATCTGTAAAATCATTTGCCATGTTTGCGTGGATGCTACCATCTTTTCTGTTGATCTTTGGAAGAAGTTCAGTAAGGGAGTTTTTTAAGTGCTTAGTATGCCATGCTCAAGTTTGCCACGATAGCTTGTTGTAACATGTTGATAGCTCTAAACATTGCAACCTGATGTTATTTCTGTCATGCTCAGTGATTTTCGGCTAAGTCTGTGAATCTGTTATTATTTGCAATATTGCCATGTCCTTTTGAGCATGTTCTACTGATTTGTAGAGATTGCTTAGTGTTCGTGTTTTGTAATGCTTTACCTGTACATCATGTTCATGTCTTTTAATTACATGGTGAGGTGCTTTAGCATGTTGTTTTGATACTTGCAAGATGCCTAGTTGCTGTTTTGGACAACTTGTCCTTTAAACTTGTTTCATGTGTATGTGTTGAACTGTTGCTCCGTTTTGTGAGTGCTCTATATGAAACTTGCTTACTTTTGCATGTAGTTTCATGTTATATTTTTGCATCCATATTTTGGAGTGTGTGCTTGATGTTTGTATGCATTTTGCATCAATGCCATGTTCAACTTGTTTTGCTCATATCTTCTAGGCCGTAGCTCCGAAATAAATGAACTCTATATGTAATTTGACTAGAAAATCGTGTAGATCATCTTGATGCATTTTAAATTGATGTTTAACAACTTCAAAATTGTTCTAATCAGTTCTGGACCAATTTCGAAATTTGCATATGTGGACTTACCGGAATTGTTATATGTTGTTTCCGGCCTCATTTAAACTTACTTTGATGTGTCGCTCTTGTATGCATCATCTCTTGCCATGAGTAGCTTCATGTAGTCTTGTCATGCATCATACTTGGTTTAGCATCATGTCTTGTTTATGTGTTGTGTGTTTACCATGTTGTTTGCTTCTTTCTGGCTGTGTTTCTTCTCGTTAGTTCCCGTTTCGTTGCGTTCGTGAGGATTCGTTCGACTATGCTTGGTTCGTCTTCGTGGCTTCGTCTTCTTCATGGACTCGTTCTTCTTGCTAGCGGGATTTCAGGCAAGATGATCGTCACCTTGGATCTCATTACTATCATTGCTATGCTAGTTGTCTTGATGCTATCGCTATGTCACGCTACCCACCACTTGTTTATCAAGCCTCGCTAATTGTCATGATAGCCTCTAACCGTTTACACCCTTCCTAGCAAACCATTGTTTGGCTATGTTACCGCTTTGCTCAGCCCCTCTTAAAGCGTTGCTAGTTGCAGATGCAGTTGCAGGTTGTTCCATGTTGGGACATGGATTTCATGGATATCTTGGGATATCACAATATATCTTATTTTAATTAATGCATCTATATACTTGGTAAAGGGTGGAAGGCTCGGCCTTATGCCGGGTGTTTTGTTCCACTCTTGCCGCCCTAGTATCCGTCATACCAGTGTTATGTTCCTTGATTTTGCGTCCCTAACACGATGAGGGGTATGGGGCCCTCTTGACGTTTCGCTTTGAATAAAACTCTTCCAGCAAGGCCCAACATTGGTTTTACATTTGCCTACCCACTACCTATATTTTTTCCCTATGGAGTCGCGCTCCCGAGGTTCATCTTTATTTTAGCCCCGGGCGGTGCTCCACCGAGTCTTTGGTCGAAACCGGCGATGTCCGGCGCCCCACAGGCAACCAGGGTCTATGCCAACCCGACGTCTGGCTCATCCGGTGTGCCACGAGCGAGATATGTGCAGCTCCTATCAGGATTTGTCGACACATTCGGGCGGTCTTGCTGGTTTTGTTTTACCATTGTCGAAATGTCTTGTGTACCGGGATTCCGAGTCTAATCGGGTGTCACGCGATGGAGGATTGTCTCCACGGATCGTGAGCTTATAATGGGCTAAGTTGGGACACCCTTGCAGGGTTTAAACTTTTGAGAGCCGTGCCCGCGGTTATGTGGCAGATGTGAATTTGTTAATATCCGGTTGTAGAGGACCTGAAGTAAACCCAATTAAAAACACACCAACTGCGTTGTGTAGCCGTGATAGTCTCTTTTCGGTGGAGTTCGTGAAGTGAATACGGTTTGGGTTATGTTTGAACGTAAGTAGTTCAGGATCACTTCTTGATCATTACTAGTTGGCGACCGTTTGCGTAGCTTCTCGTCTTACTCTTGTATTAGTAAGTTAGCCACCATACTTGCTTAGTCGCTCCTGCAACCTCACCACTTTACCCCTTCCTTACCCTTTAAGCTTTGTTAGTCTTGATACCCATGGTAATGGGATTGCTGAGTCCTCGTGGCTCACAGTTTACTACAACATCAGTTGCAGGTACAGGTTATGCGATGCTCATGACGCGAGAGCGATGTTTATAGTTTTGGAGTTCTTGTTCCGCTTCTTCTTGTTCGAGGGATAGGTTCCTGGTCGGCAGCCTGGGCTAGCAGGGTGGATGTCGGTTGAGTTTATGTTTGTGTTTCATCCGTAGTCGGATGTTGTTCTTATGTATGATGTATTGATGTATGCTTGTGGCATTTGAATGCCTTGTATGTATCCCCATCTATTATGTAATGTTGATGTAATGATATCCACCTTGCAAAAGCGTATCAATATGCGGTTCTATCCTTGGTGGGACCTTTGAGTCTCTTTAGGATAGTATCGCATATTGGGCGTGACAGGTGGACACGCTCAGTAGTAGCGTGGGTATCTCATCTACGCTTTAGCTATTCATTTAGCAGTAGCGCTGGTTAGACGATAAACGCTGCTAATATTTTTTGATTGGGTGGTGTGGTATGGCAAACTTACTAGTAGCGTGCCCTCTGAAAACCCACGCTGCTGCTATGTAGTACCAGTAGCGCGCTTTATAACAAGCGCTACTGGTAATTATCAGTAGCGTGGGCTCCAAAATAGACGCTACTGGTAAACTTCTATGTATAAGCATTTTCCTAGTAGTTCCAGGTCGGGGCGTTGCAGGAGTCTCGGTCGGAGCAGGGCGGAGACGGGTGGGCCGGCGTGCGGACGACGGCCATGAGGGTCGCCTGTCGTGCGAGGCCGCCGGGTCTGTCGTGGAATTGTCATGGCAGATGTCCTTGTGAAAGGACTTAGTTATGGAGCCATCGCAACTAGGAAGCTTGAAGGGGTTAAAGCGGGACAAAGGACATGAGGGTTTATACTGGTTCGGCCCCTTACGGTGAAGGTAAAATCCTAATCCAGTTGAGGTGGAATTGCTAGGGTTTCGATGACCAGGGGGCGAATCTGCTATGCCTGGCTCTCGATTTGATGTTACCTTCCCTAAGCCGCCGCCGGGTCGTCCCCTTATATACACGGGTTGACGCCCTGTGGCCTACAGAGTCCCGGCAGGCTCATAAACAGTGTCCGGCTCGGTGACTAGTAAATCTTGCCTTAAAATACAAGTCATGTCATTATGGCGGTTTATCACCACGGGCCTTAAGTCGCCCTTGGGCTTTTGGCCCTCAACTGAACCGCCATCTTCAAACCTGGTCTTGGGCTTCAAGAGTCTTCATAGGTATAACCGGGCCCCACCTGGGCGGGTCATACATAATAGTTATACCCCCAACATTAGGCCCCAGATTGATTTGAACCGGTTCATGTCAATCTTCAATACCTAAGAAAAAGTCTTCTTCCTTCTACATGTGCAAGAATTTATAACCCGCCATGACGTCATCTTCTGGGTTCATAATAACTCGCCGTGACGTCATCTGCCATTTAATTCATATTTTGTTCAATCATATTCCAACGGATCCTTATCTTTAATGACCATCCCGAGAATCGAGGCGTCTGAGTAGCTGGATAACCATGTTTCGGCCTCCTCGTTTCTCGCGCCCACTCTGTCAGTCTTCTCCTTATAAATAGGCATGACTTTAGGTCTTTCTTCATTCTCCCCTTTTCCATCATCTTCTTCCTCTCGCGACTCCGCTGCTGCTCGAGCTCCGCCGCCGCCGCTGCAGCAGAGCACTTCATCTTCGTCGACCTCGGCCGCTGCATCAACCTGAATCAGTTTAGAGAACGGCGGCGATCCTCCGCAACAGATCTGCAGCTGTAAGTATTCGTCTTCCCGTACCTCAGATCCGCATTAGGGTTTGTGAGTTCCTCTATGTTCTTCGTTTTTCATCATGGATTCTTCATGGTTTCTTTATTGCATCCTCTTTTGATCTAAAAGAAGTACTAAACTCATGCGGTAGTTGTTTTGCATCCATTTCAGATGCTAGTAGATCCCTTTTTCTAGTTCAGAGGCCTCATCAGAACTCATGAGCTCATCTACACTAGATTTTTAGGTCTAGAATATTTTCTTTTCTGAACAGCCATTTGATCCGAATTAATAGCTACGACCCGTGAAACCTGTTTTTGTACACTTATTCGATGCCTGTATCTTGATAGGTCCACTTAGCCATGGCGGCTCACACCACCGGCTTTCATTTGAGATGCTCAATAAATAACTTCAACCACGCCCGTGGCTTAAATAATCATGCTTCGCTCATGGCGGCTTAAACAATCTGACATAACTAGCCATACACCATTAGGCCCCTTTTATAAGCCGCCATCTTGAATATGATTTGAAGTATTTCTCTCCGGCTTAAATTTGAACCGGAAATTTTTATTTTGTCGTAGGCTTCCATCTTTAAAATGCCGCAGAAAGCGCCCAAATCACCCGTTACATGCAATTGGGTAAAATTCATCGTCACAGAAAGCACCTTTGCTGATTTTGTGAAGACCGGCTATCTGCCAAAGAAGGAAGTCATGTCCTATCGTGCTCCTGATCCAACAGAAGAAAAACCTCAACCCAAAGAGGGGGAAGTCATCGTTTTTACTGATCACATGAACCGGGGCTTTTCTCCACCCGACTCAAAGTTTTTCAGAGATGTCCTGCACTTTTTGATCTCCGACCTCAAGATATCGGTCCCAACTCTGTATCTAACATTTGCAATTTCCAAGTGTTCTGTGAAGTGTACCTTGGAGAAGAACCCAACTTGCTGCTCTTCAGGGAATTATTTTATTTGAACCGCCAGAATGAACGTGCCAATGGGCCTAGCTTGGAACTTGGTGGGATTTCAATCCAGCGACGAAGAGACTGTCTTTTCCCGTATGCCGAACCACCGAGTCACCCTAAAGACTGGAACCTGACATGGTTCTATTGTCAAGATACTTCTCTGGCTAATGAGAACCCTCTGCCCGGCTTTCGTGCCCTGCGTCTCGAGTCCACTCACCCTTTGCCAGATAAGCTGTCTCTTGCTGAACGCCAAAAACTCACCCCCACAATGAGTAAAGTCAAGGCTCTTCTGGGGAATGGCTTGAATGGTATTGATTTAGTCCGGGTTTGGCTTGCCTGGCGGGTTATTCCATTGAGCCGCCGCCCTGGCTTGATGTGTAACTACACAGGCCAGAAGAATGATTCTCTGCGGCACAACCATGACGATTTACCTGATGACATCATTGATGATAAGACAAAATCACTCCTAAATGAGAGCCTGGCAGACTGTGGCAAAGTAGGTTTGAGCCCTTTCTGCAAAGCTAACCCGGCTCCAGCGGTAAGCTAGTAACTTAAGTATTTTTATTTTATACTTTCCCCTTTGAGGTTTTACCTTTACTCAAAAACTCTTGTTGAAATTCACAGGCCACTGATGAGGTTTGGAAAGCCAACTATGATCATGAAGCTGCAAAGAAGGTTAGAAAAGCTAAGAAAGCCGCCAGGAGAGCCGCCGCCAAGAAGAAAGGAAACAAACCCAGTGCTTCCGACATGCTTCGGCTAGAGGACACCTCTGAATCAGAGGTAGCTCTTGATTCTCTAGGCTCCTTTTTAACTATCTTATTGACACTGATTATCCTCAGGAGGATACAGGAGCGAGTCACGCAGCGGTGGAAGAGGTAACTATCATTTCCTCCGACTCTGAGCCTTTGCCAAGACAAAAAGTCCGAAGAGTAACCCGGAAAGTAAGATTTTCACATCCTTTAGCTTACCAAGATGCTCAATTTCTTTTGAAGCGTCAGATTCATGAGAGCCGGAGGCAGACCCGGACCAGCAAAGATGCGGAGCTCTCCTCCGGCTTGCCCAATACACCAAGGAAACGTCGGAACAAGGTCACCTCCGATTTAAATTCCTTTTATCCCCTGGCGGGTCTTACTCGTCAACCACTCAATTCTTCTAACTCAAACTTCCAGGGAACTTCACCTTCCTCCGGCGAGTCAATGTAGTCCAATTTGCCGGCTTTCAAAACCGCTCCAGGGTAATGATAACCTGCTTATCCTGTGTTAATTTCAATTTGCTACTCTTGTACTGACTTTTTGATTTGATGCAGTGGACAAGCAAAGCCCAACAAAAGGGCGAAGAAGAACAAGCCAACCGAAGAGCCGATCTTAAATGAACCGGAGCTCGGAACGGCTGCTCCTGACACCTCCACTCATGAGCTGCTGCCTGAACCGGCCCACGATATTCCAGCGCCTACTGCTGATCCGCCTGTCGAGCAAGCCATTGATGGTTCTGAAAACCCGGAGATCCCTTGTAGCGACCCGACCCAAAATTGGTCAAGTCTCTGTGTAACTGTACCATCCCAAGATCATGCTGGCACACACAGCACATTGATGAAATAATCAAAGTTCAATCACACCTGAATTTATTACACGATTCTCATATCGAGTCTTTATTACAATAGAATAAATTCGGCCGAAGGCCAACTCATGAGTAATAAACTAAATAAAGCTTGGAAGTGTAGAAGAATAGCGAGTCCATCCGACTCCATAGGGCAATCGCATGGCGTGGATCGTAGCCTCACTCTGATCGGAATACTCCTCGCAACATAAGATGTTGCAGCCGTGTAGGTCAGCATTTTGAATATGCCGGCAAGTCATGAAGAGAATAACAATAAAATTACTAACACTATATGCAATTTGGCTGTGAGGCTCTAAGTTTCATTGTTTTGCGAAAAGCCAGTTTTCCCTACAACAAGGACTTGTTTGCAAATACTACAAAATTTTGGTAGTTATTGAGATGGTTCCGCCAACCAATGTCTCATTCCCAATTATTAAATAACCCCTCAATTAATTTATTAATTTTGGTGTTGAGATATCCGAAATACTCCAGTTCGGAGGCTCAATTTGTCCAGAATCGGGGACACGGCTAACCGATTAGATCTTCACTCTGCGGAGGTTTGCACTTTACCCGCAAGAATCGTTCCCTCCTTTAAGTCTTAGCACTTCATGGTGTTTGAAGGCGGACGAGCGAAATAGGGTCTTCAGAAGAGTTCCTCGGCCCTTGCCGGTACCCATCCAATCCTACCGTTCTTCTACATCTCGTAGCACCGTCCGTCCGAGTCACACCTAGGGTCAACCAAGCGAGCCCATAATGGCTTGCGGCTGCACAGTAAGCTTCGGTCAATGGGGTATCCATCCGTCTCTTCGTGGCTGGGTGAAGCTTTCATGAAGATGTCATGGCGCTTCTCCATGCATCCCGACCAACCGCTGGTTTTCTCCGGGTGCCCGTCAACCGTCCTCCACCCAGAGTGAATTTTGAAGTCCATCTTGAGCTTGTAGTCATGGGGTTGTCATCATCTTGACTCTCACATCTCCCTTATGAATCACTCAACCAATCCCGTCTCTGAGCATAGCAAAATAAACTACTTCGTCCCGGCCATGGTAACAAGGGAATTGGTTTCATCCTACCTCATGATACTACTCAAGAACATAACTTAAAATTCTCCTCTGCATGCATGGTGGGGAGGTAAAATTCTAATGCAATAAGATCATAGGTATTGTAAAATAAATCATGATCAAATGACTTGCCTTGCTGACGATCTTCGAAAGCTAGGGACTCGTGGTAGCAAGCTTCGCACTCCGGAAATTCTACCGAGACAAACAACAATCATATAAACATAAGAGCATACAATCAATTAACATAACAGCATGCTAACATAAAACACACAAAACAACCGGACCAAAAACCCAAAGAAAACTCGAAGAAATCCAAATCAATGTTTTCACCACATCATACAACAACCAAGAAATAGTTTTACACAACCAAAATTTTCTTAACAGAACCTAAGCATGGGTTTTGCTATCTAACATAAGAGAAAACATCATGCAACTAGGAGCAAAAAGAATCACATCAAAAGCTATTATAGAACTCCTATTATGCCTATAACAATCCTAGCAAGAAAAAATAAAATAAAATTCTATTTATTGTAAATAAAAGTTCATGTTCTAAAACTACAGAAACTAATCTAAAATAAACTATGACATAGGTAAAATAAAATTATTTGCTAAATAAAACAATAGGAAAACAGTAGCTAGTTAAATAAATAAGAACCACATGATTTTGATTAAAACTATTTTTTAATTAAATCTAAAATGCCCAAATAAATTCCTACAGTTAGGCATGGTCAAAACAAGTAGTGACAAAAAGAATCACTAAAATAAAATAATCCTAACTCATTTTATGGCAGAATTACTAATCTGTCTAAATCTAAAATAAAACAATTTCTAATAATTTTAGCAATCCCGAGAAGTCCGGGATTCCGGCGGCGGCGATCCGGTGCGTGGCTTGCGGGAGGAGGAAGAAGGGGGTGGGGTCGGGGTGTCGGCCGGGAGAGGAGGGCGGATCGGTCGGGCGACCGAGGGAGAGAGGTTTGAGTGCGTCGGCTCGGGCGTGGGCAGCTCGGCGCTGGCTGGCTGGGCTGAGGGTGAGCTGCGTGGTGGGTGCCTCGGCCTGGTGGGCAGTTAGCTGGCTGGCGCTGGGGTTTTTTTTCCTTTTTTTGAAATAGAGAGAGAGAGAGATAAAATATATATATTTTATATAGGACATATATATATATATATATATCAAAATGAAGGAGAATATTCCTATAATTTGAACATTTTCCAGGGCAAAACTCAAACTTAAAAAAAACATTTTCTAAAATCCCAAATAAAATCAAATTTGAATTCAAACTTTTGGCAAGGTTTTCATCGACATATTTGGAGTGTCATGTTTACTCCTCTCATACTTTTTCTCAAGTATTTGTCAGGCATTGATTTGAAATAAATTTCAACTGCCAATTCAAATTCAAATTCCAACAACTCAAAATCTTCTGAAACTTCAAATGTCACTCAAATTCAAACAATATGCATAGATGCTTAGCTATAATTGTAAAACATTCCAAATGGGAAAATTTGGGATGTTACAAACCTACCCTCCTTAAGATGAATCTCGCCCTCGAGATTCGGGTTGGCTAACAAATAGGTGCGGGTGGTCTCGGCGGAGGTCTTCTTCTCGCTCCCGGTGGCTTCCTCCTCGAATGATGACTCCACAAACCTTGCAAAACTTGATGATCTTGCTGCGGGTGACTCATTCAGATCTCGAGAATTCGGACGGGTTTCTCCTCATAAGTCATATCACCGTCGAGCTGTATGGCCTCTAGGGGCCTTGTGTCTCTCAGCGGAATATCGGCCATGTCGGCATGGCATTTCTTCACCGAGAAACATGAAAGACATCATGAACTCCGGACAATCCTTCCGGCAATTCCAACTTGTAAGCAACTTCTCCACGACGTTCGAGGATTTTGTAGGGGCCAATGAACCGGGGTGCTAACTTTCCTTTAACACCGAACCTCTTGATTCCACGAAGTGGGGACACACGAAGATATGCCCGGTCTCCGCTTCGTAAATTACTTCCTTGCGTTCTCGTCGGCATAACTCTTACGCCTCGACTGGGCTACCTTGAGTCTATCTCGAATCAGCTTGACTTTCTCTTCGGAATCTCTGATAAGATCGGGACCGAAAAGTTTTCGATCTCCAACACTATCCCACAGAAATGGTGTTGTGCACCTCCTTCCGTATAGAGCTTCAAAAGGGGCCATCTTTAGACTGGTCTGATAACTGTTATTGTACGAGAACTCCGCGTATGGCAAATTATCATCCCAGCTAGACCCATAGTCTAGCGCACAAGCTCTCAACATGTCCTCCAGGATCTGGTTGACTCTCTCGGTCTGTCCATCAGTCTGCGGATGAAAAGCTGTACTGAACTCCAGCCTCGTACCCAAAGTTTCATGCAACTGATTCCAAAACTTTGAGGTAAATTGTGTTCCTCTATCTGACACGATACTCCTCGAAACTCCATGCATACATACGATCCTGGTCATGTATATCTTGGCTAACTTAGCGCTGGTATAGGTAGTCTTCACGGGAATGAAATGAGCTACCTTGGTCAATCGATCAACCACTACCCAGATGGAATCATAACTGAGCGGGTCTGGGTAATCCCGTGATAAAATCCATTCCAAGTTTTCCCATTTCCACTCGGGAATCGGCAAAGGTTGAAGTAACCCTGCTGGTTTCGATGTTCGCCTTTACTCGTTGACAAACATCGCATCTTGCTACGTACTCGCAATATCCTTCTTCATACCGCCCACGTAAACTTTCCTTCAAATCCAGATACATCTTGGTGTTACCGGGGTGAATCGAGTACGGTGAATCATGAGCCTCTGAAGAATTAGCTTCCGAGTTCGGGATCATTGGGTACATAATCGATCCTCGTACCATACAGCTCCGTATTCATCCTTACGAAACCCTTTAGCTTTTCCTTCATTCATCCTTTTCTTCATCTCATCAATTTCCTTGTCCGACTTACGGGCTTCACGAATTCTTTCGGCCAAAGTGGACTGAACTTCCAGAGTTGCAACATATCCTCTGGAACTATCTCCATCGAAGATCTACGAGGTCATCGACTAACTCCTGGGTAATCCTCCGCTATAAGAGTATTCACATAACTCTTACGGCTCAAAGCATCTGCTACAACATTAGCCTTTCCTGGGTGGTAATGCAATTTCATGTCATAGTCCTTGATTAGCTCCAGCCATCTCCTCTGCCCGAGGTTCAACTCTTTCTGCGTGAAAATATACTTCAAGCTCTTATGATCTGTGTAAACATCACAACGGTTTCCGATAAGAAAATGTCTCCAGGTCTTGAGTGCATGCACTACTGCTGCTAACTCCAAATCATGTGTGGCATAATTCATCTCGTGTGGTCGTGCTGTGCGGAGGTATAAGCTACAACTTTTCCTTCCCGCATGAGTACTCCTCCGAGTCCCTGACGAGAAGCGTCACAATATACATGGTAATCCTTGTGTATGTCCGGCAAAATCAATCTTCGGGCTGTAACCAAATGTTTCTTCAATTCTTGGAAGCGGCTTCACAATCCTTGGTCCAAATGTACTTGGCGTCCTTCTTCAACAGCTCACCATGGGCTTGGCAATCTTCGAGAAATTCTCAATAAACCTCCGATAATATCCTGCGAGTCCGAGGAAATGCGGATCTCCTTGGTCGAGGTGGGCGATCGCCAATCGATGGTGATACAACCTTGGCGGGGTCAACTGCTATTCCTTCTCCTGAAATAACATGTCAGGAATCCGACTTCCTTCACCAAAATTCACATTTGCTGAACTTGGCATACAATCGATGTTCTCGGAGTTTCTCGAACTAGACGCAAATGTTCCTTATGCTCTTCCTCGCTCTTGGAGAAAATCAGTATATCATCGATGAACACCACGACAAACTTGTCTAGATATTCCATAAATACCTTGTTCATCAAATTCATGAAGTATGCAGGGCATTAGTCAATCCGAATGACATGACGGTATACTCATATAAACCATACCGTGGTGAATGCTGTTTTGGGTATATCCTTTTCACGGATCTTCAATCGATGATACCACGATCAAGATCGATCTTGGAGAATACCTTGGCTCCAACTAGCTGATCAAATAGGTCATTAATCATCGGCGGAGGGTACTTGTTCTTGATGGTCACGTCGTTCAGCGAGCGATAATCCACAACCATTCTCGTGGTCCCATCCTTCTTCTCTACCAAAAGAACTGGGCTCCCCAAGGTGACGAGCTTGGCGAATATATCCTTTCTCCAATAGCTCATTAATTTGATTCTTGATCTCTTTTAAATCGTTCGGGGGCATCCGATAGGGTCTCTTGGATATTGGGGCTGTGCCGGGCAATAACTCAATCAGAAATTCAATGTCTCTGTCCGGTGGCATTCCTGGTAATTCCTCCGGAAACACATCGGGAAAATCTTGCACTACCGGCACTTCCTCCTGAACAACTCCCGTGAGGGAATTCACCTGATTCTTCATCGGGGTACGTCTGGATACATACTTGATCCTCTTCTGCTCCGGGGTGGTGAGCAGAATCGACTTGCGAGCACAGTCTATGTTTCCTTCAAACTTCGTCAACCAATCCATGCCTAGGATCACATCCAAGGTCCGGGTTTCCAATACTATGAGGTCTGGGAAATTTATGGTTTCCGATGTTGAGGGTTGCATGACAGCCTAAGCTCGCCATCATTTCTCCTCTTGAACCGGCGTGAAGAGGGCTTCTAAGGGTTCTAGTGGGCAACCCGTACTTTTCCACAACTACCCTTGATATGAATGAATCGTTGCACGTAATCAAAGAGTACCAATCTGGATGTGAATTTAATAAAACTTACCAACCACGATTATCCGGCTGATCATAGACGTCCTCCACGTCAATGTGGTTCACCCGAGCACGAGGAAAAGGGTTGGGCTTCTTTGCTGAGCTTCCATTGCCGTTTCCATTCCTCTGCTTGGCCTCCGGGCAGTCGGTGGCATAGTGGCCTGTTTTCCGCACTTGAAGCAGGTGATGTGACTCAGATCTTTCGAGCGAGGCGGGACGATGCTGGTTGCCATTGCCGTTTCCATTGCTCGCCTTGTTGTCCTGGTTGCGGTTGTTCCCATTTCCTCCATGGTTATGTCCTCCATGATTATGTCCTCCATGGGTGTGATGGGTATGCCCTCCAGTATGGGGCATAACGGGCTTCTGCTGAGCTCGAGTTGTACTTCCCCGCCATACTTCCGCTTGCGCTATCAATCTGCTGCTGCTTGCCTTCAAGTATGGTGGCCTTGTCTACCAGCTCTGGTAGTTGTTGAAGGTAGCCACCATTATCTGCATACCCAGCTCGTCATTGAGTCCCTCAAGAAACTTTTCCTGCTTTATGCATCTGTGGCCACATCATCCGGGGCATAGCGAGCTAACTTGCTGAACTCATCCACGTCTTGCCCCACAAGCGGTTCCCCTGGCGTAAGTTGCGGAACTCACGCTTCTTCGCACTCATGGCTCCAAATGATACATGAGCGGTGCGGAAAGCTTCCGGAACTGATCCCACGTGATGGTGGCGATGGGATAAGTGGCGGTGTAGTTCTCCCACCAAGAGGCTGCAGGTCCATCAAGTTGATGTGCGGCAAAGCGCACCTTCTCTGCATCCGTGCATCCAGCAGTGGCTAACTCCCTTCCGACCTTGTGGAGCCAATCATCGGCCACAATCGGCTCGGTCTGCTAGAGAACACCGCGGATTCAGCCTTAGGAAGCGGGTCAAGTTGTCAGCGGGGGTGGTGGCGGTGGATTGTTGTTGTTGTTGTTGTTGTTCGTTACGGATGAGCATCTGCATGAGGGCATTCTGCTGCTGGATCAGCTGGGTGAGCTCCGGCGGAAAGTTGAGACCGGGGTCACGTCTCGGAGGCATCTGGTGTTTTGGAGTGGACGAGAAAATTAGAATAGAACAAGGGTCTAATGAGAAAATATCACTACCCATATGAATGCACAATCATAATCACACCAATCATTTATTCAATCATCTTAAACATGGTTCAATCTCGGATTACAAATCTCACGACTAATCGAAAATAACGGCCTAACTGATCGACGGAAAAATAAAATAACATGGCGGTCGTCTAAATGTCTTCATCAATTATCCTTGAGTCCTCTGGTGCAGCGTCCTCCGGTGTGGCGTCCTCTGATGCGGCGCCTCCTCTTGCGGCTTTCTTCGGTGGAGCTCTCTTCATAATCCTGATCATTGCTCACGAGAGGTCCGTCATCTCCACTCGGAAAAAGGTCTTCTCCCAAGTCCATCTTTTCCTCTAATGCGGCAACATCCATCTTCAGCTTGTCGACTCTCTCCATGAAATCCTTGATTTCTTCTTCATGGTCAAGGAAGTCTGCGTGTGCTTTCTCCTCCGTTCAGTTCACGGAACAACAGCCTCCTGTGTATCTTGAGTTCTGGCGATGTCCGGATCTCCCGTTTCTGAGGAGACACTCCAAGTCTTGGACATATGAGAGAATGGAGTCGTCCTCTCACGGTGCGGATGATATCTCCATTCCTAGCTCTGCGAGAAATCATGGCGAGGTCTGATGGGTCGAGCTCGGCCTGTACTCTTCTCGAGATGTCCAAGTGCACGATAAATCGCCATGTCCTTCCGAGGATCCAATTGAAATCGGTAAAATCAAAGTCAATGGGCTCTGAATGTCCTCCAAGGTCCTCCTGGAATGTGCACCTCAATCCAGAGGCGGGTATCCGTCGGAAGTGCATTGGTAGGCTTCTCGGTGATTGAGGGCGAGCAATCTTCAGCTTCTTCACGATCTGGACCAGCTTCTTGCCGAGAGGCATCGTCTCATCTGGTGGCAAAACTCCGTAGCAGAACTGGGGTGAACTCGGCGGCCATCTAGAATGTTGAAAATCGGAGAGAAGTCAGAAATGAACAGGGGAGAATTACGGAATGATAAGGACATAAAATAAATAGTCGCTTCCTATGGCTTTCCGATCCTAGGGGTTACGTCCTACGGTCAGCGTGTGCTCTAATACCATCTCTGTAGCGACCCGACCCAAAATCGGTCAAGTCTCTGTGTAACTGTACCATCCCAAGATCATGCTGGCACACACAGTACATTGATGAAATAATCAAAGTTCAATCACACCTGAATTTATTACACGATTCTCATATCGAGTCTTTATTACAATAGAATAAATTCGGCCGAAGGCCAACTCATGAGTAATAAACTAAATAAAGCTGTGGAAGTGTAGAAGAATAGCGAGTCCATCCGACTCCATAGGGCAATCGCCAAGCGTGGATCGTAGCCTCACTCCTGATCGGAATACTCCTCTGCAACATAAGACGTTGCAGCCGTGCAGGTCAGCATTTTGAATATGCCGGCAAGTCATGAAGAGAGAATAACAATAAAATTACTAACACTATATGCAATTTGGCTGTGAGGCTCTAAGTTTCATTGTTTTGCGAAAAAGCCAGTTTTTCCCTACAACAAGGACTTGTTTGCAAATACTACAAAATGTTGGTAGTTATTGAGATGGTTCCGCCAACCAATGTCTCATTCCCAATTATTAAATAACCCCTCAATTAATTTATTAATTTTGGTGTTGAGATATCCGAAATACTCCAAGTTCCAGAGGCTCAATTTGTCCAGAATCGGGACACGGCTAACCGATTAGATCTTCACTCTGCAGAGGTTTGCGACTTTACCCGCAAGAATCGTTCCTCCTTTAAGTCTTCGCACTTCATGGTGTTTGAAGGCGGACGAACGAAACAGGGTCTTCCAAGAGTTCCTCGTGACCCATCCAATCCTACCGTTCTTCTACATCTCGTAGCACCGTCCGGCCAGAGTCACACCTAGGGTCGACCAAGCGAGCCCATAATGGCTTGCGGCTGCATGTAAGCTTCCGTCAATGGGGTATCCATCCGTCTCTTCGTGGCTGGGTGAAGCTTTCCGCAAGATGTCATGGCGCTTCTCCATGCATCCCGGCCAACCGCTGGTTTTCTCCAGGGTGCCCGTCAACCGTCCTCCACCCAGTAGTGAATTTTGAAGTCCATCTTGAGCTTGTAGTAATGGGGTTGTCATCATCTTGACTCTCACATCTCCCTTATGAAATCACTCAACCAATCCCGTCTACGAGCATAGCAAAAATAAACTACTTCGTCCCGGGCCATGGTAACAAGGGGAATTGGTTTCATCCTACCTCATGATACTACTCAAGAACATAACTTAAAATTCTCCTACTGCATGCATGGTGGGGAGGTAAAATTCTAATGCAATAAGATCATAGGTATTGTAAAATAAATCATGATCAAATGACTTGCCTTGCTGACGATCTTCGAAAGCTAGGGACTCGTGGTAGCAAGCTTCGCACTCCGGAAATTCTACCGAGACAAACAACAATCATATAAACATAAGAGCATACAATCAATTAACATAACAGCATGCTAACATAAAACACACAAAACAACCGGACCAAAAACCCAAAGAAAACTCGAAGAAATCCAAATCAATGTTTTCACCACATCATACAACAACCAAGAAATAGTTTTACACAACCAAAATTTTCTTAACAGAACCTAAGCATGGGTTTTGCTATCTAACGAAGAGAAAACATCATGCAACTAGGAGCAAAAAGAATCACATCAAAAGCTATTATAGAACTCCTATTATGCCTATAACAATCCTAGCAAGAAAAAATAAAATAAAAATTCTATTTATTGTAAATAAAAGTTCATGTTCTAAAACTACAGAAACTAATCTAAAATAAACTATGACATAGGTAAAATAAAATTATTTGCTAAATAAAACAATAGGAAAACAGTAGCTAGTTAAATAAATAAGAACCACATGATTTTGATTAAAACTATTTTTTATTAAATCTAAAATGCCCAAATAAATTCCTACGGTTAGGCATGGTCAAAACAAGTAGTGACAAAAGAATCACTAAAATAAAATAATCCTAACTCATTTTATGGCAGAATTACTAATCTGTCTAAATCTAAAATAAAACAATTTCTAATAATTTTAACATGACTAAACATATTTTCTACAGAAACTACAACAAATTTGCAAACCAACAAAAAAAGAATCAATTAAAAATATTAAGTAACCTAAAAGATATGGATTTTACAAAACTGAAACTATTTTGTTAAAAACAGAAACGAAAAAAATTAACTAAAAGAAAAACTGGTGCTAATGGGCCTATCTAGCGCTCGGGCGTCAAATAACTAAAATGCGCCCGCAGTTAACAGAAAATAAACTAAGTCGGGCCGGTCTAACTAAACCTACTAACTAAACCAAAATTAACCGGATCTATTTAAAAAAACCATACCCCTTCGCTATTCTAATCTAGACCCTAGAATTTAGATCTAACGGTGGGGGGCATCTCCGGCGACTTACCGCGGTGGTCGACGGCGACGGCGGCTCGGGCGGCGATGGCGCGGTGGTCGGTGGTCAGGCGACAATGGAGGCGTCGAGGCGGTGTCTTGGGAGCGAGGGGAAGTCGATGGTGGACTCGGTGGAGCTCGGGGAGGGGGGTGAGGCGGCGGAACAGGGCAATGGCGCCTGGGCAAGGCGGCTGGGCTCCAGCGAGCGATTGCAGCGAGGAGAGGTTTTGGCGGCGGGGGCGGAACGGTCGAGGGAGGGGGTATATAGGGGGGACTGGCTTGGAGGAGGGGCGAATCGGGAGGCGATCCCGAGAAGTCCGGGATTCCGTGGCGATCCGTCGTGGGCTTGGGGAGGAGGAAGAAAGGGGTGGGGTCGGGTGTCGGCGGGAGAGGAGGGGCGGATCGGTCAGGCGACCGAGGAGAGAGGTTTGGTAGCGTTGGCTCGGGCGTGGGCTGGCTCAAGCTGGGCTGGGCTCGGGACGGGCTGCGCTGGTGGGTGCCTCGGCACTGGCTGGGCAGTTAGCTGGTGGCGCTGGGTTTTTTTTCCTTTTTTGAAATAGAGAGAGAGAATAAAATATATATTTTTATATAGGACATATATATATCAAAATGATCAGGGAATATTTCCTATAATTTGAACATTTTCGAGGGGCAAAACTCAAACTTAAAAAACATTTTCTAAAATCCCAAATAAAATCAAATTTGAATTCAAACTTTTGGCAAGGTTTTCATCGACATATTTGGAGTGTCATGTTTACTCCTCTCATACTTTTTCTCAAGTATTTGTCAGGCATTGATTTGAAATAAATTTCAACTGCCAATTCAAATTCAAATTCCAACAACTCAAAATCTTCCGAAACTTCAAATGTCACTCAAATTCAAACAATATGCATAGATGCTTAGCTATAATTGTAAAACATTCCAAATGGGAAAATTTGGGATGTTACATCCCTAGTCCGGCCAAGACAGATGACCCCGATGTCGAAATCATCAAGACCGGCTTTGTTGAGCCGGGAAGACCAACCGTGCTGGCCAAGTGCTCCGCCAAGGACGAACTTCTGGAACAGCGCAGGGCTAAACTGGATGTCACTGATTATACTCACATGAGTATTGGAGAAATCTTCTCTGGCTATATGAGCCAAGTGCACAACAGTTGTGACATGGAAATTGACATGGTGAAGCAGATGCACCAAAAATCTGAGGTATAACTCTTCTTGCTGTACTTTATTTATCCTTACCATACCAGCCCCCAAGTCTATTGCTTATGATGAAATATGCTGTAGATTAAGACCAGCTTAGTAATATATGTAAGAATTCCGACTTATCCTGTAGCCCCCAAGGGCCGGCTTAAACTGTATGTTTGAACCAGTCCTTATCATGTTTAAATCGAAAAGTTCTTGTAACAGCAATATGCATTAGCTCCCAAGTGCCAAGTATCTTTGCTTGCAAAATGCTTTGAACTTATTTTTATGAACCGCCACTGTAAGCAGATTTCTTCAACACACATTAGCCCCCAAGTGCCAAGTGTCATTGCTTGCAAAGAGGCTTGGGACTTAATGTGGCATTATGATAATCCTGACTTTAACCCGGCATTTGTGCATGCCACCATTAGTCAATTTGAATTGGAAATATCTGACTTGAAGAATCGCCTAGAAGCACAGGAGATTGAAACCCAAAAAGCCAACTCCAAGTTTGAATTCAGTGTATCTGAACAAGAGAAACTGAAAAAAGCTTTGAATCCGAGAAGAAGGCCCGGGCTGATGAAAAGATCGCCTTGATCAATCGGGCTGAGAAGGCAGAGGCGGCTCTTGCAGAAACAACCGCCGAATTATCCGGTTTAAAACGCCATGTATCTCAGATGGTCCCAGCAATCTTTGGTAAGTTACTCTGCAAGTGTTGAATCTTGTCTAATAATCATATCAATTGTTACCAACTCACCTGACATTGTAATGCAGGCCCCAGGAGTTCAAATCTTAACCAAAACATGCTGGTAAAGCTGAAGGCGATTTATACACTGGTAGAACAACTTTACACCGGGTCTCAGCGTGCCTTAGCTGCAGTGGCTTTGTCAAATGAAGTCCCCACCCTCCTGGTGGATGTACTGAAACGGCTTGCCGTGCTACCTCAGCGGTTCAAAGAACTAAGGCGATCTTCTGCTAGAGCCGGAGCCGTAGCCGTGTTAAGCCGGGACAAGGGTGGCTACCGGAGCTAGACCCGGCCGGCATCGCCATCGGATACCCAAGCCTAAAGGAGGATGGTACACCATTTGAACAGAAAGATTTCACCGCTTGTGTGAAAGAAATACGCCCTGTGGCCACCCTGATCGCCGCTGACACGGATCTGACCAAGTACCATCCGGGTTATGACACAGAGAACTAGAGGATTCCAACGCCGCACTATGAAGTGATCAGCCTGATCCCTCCCATCCGTAAGCATACCTTCACCCCTAAAGTTGACCCGGCCGGATTAATTGATGATGAAGCTGAATTTGAAGCTTTGAGTGGCATTGACTGGTCATTATCAACCTTCCAGGACAGGGAACAAGACGGAGAAGCGGAAAGGGATGATCCGGAAGCTTCAGGTCAACAAAACAGCTGATCCATCGGGCAGCTCATATTTGTGTATTGCTGATAAAACAATGTTAACTATTTGGACTCGTGGAGTCATGTAATAGGGTAGTCATAACTTGGTTTTGTCGTGCCTTCGCGCACGCGTTTGGTGCTCAGTACTGTTAAGCCGCCGTCTGATATTCCTCCGTATTATGCTTAACATCTGTTTCCTTATGCTTAAGAGAGTTTGATTCAACTGTCCTGCATACAAAAATAAATCACAAGACCCTTGGTGGCTTACCGTAAGGCGGGTCATATAACTTATATAAAACCCAAAAAGAATCATAGATAAATAGGCCTGTTATCAATTATAACCTTGAAATACAACTGATGATATCATACCTATGATCCTTTGGATGATACCTCGGGTTTATATGACTCGGATAGTGAGGGTGATAACCCAATTCTGTAAAAGCCGGCACATATAATGTTTGTTATGTGCTGACAACTTATTGATCAAGGTTAAGCCAGATGGAATAAGCCACCCACTAGATGCTTTCGAATATGAACAATAAAATCTCAAGACAAAGTTGAAAAATTGTGATTGCAAAAAACTTACAGGAAACAAACAAAGTTTTAAGGCTTCTGATTTGAATACGATTAGTAAACCGTTCCAAAGGGGTTAAGCTAAGATTCAAATACGATCATATAGCCCCCAGTGGCTTTGGCGTTGCCGATCAAGAGGGTACCGACAGCTATGTTCTCTTGGTTCGAATTCGACCTATGTTTGAACAGGAAGCCCCCAAATGACCTTGAGAATTGTTTAATGACGCTGATTCGAATACGATCCACGTCAGACCCAAAGGGGTTGAGCTATGATTCAGATACGATCAAGAAGACCCCTATTAGGTTTGGCAGTGTGCCAATCAAAAGGGTATCGACAACTATGTTCTCTTTGGTTCGAATACGACCTATGTTTGAACAGGAAGCCCCCATGATCATGATATTTAACGGCTAGATTCGAATGCGATCATGAGCCGGACCAAAAGGAGAGCCAGATTCAAATATGATCAACTCCCTGTTGGTCGTTTTAAAGATATAATAATGAGGACACTTTTGAGGATGAAAAGGATAGAGGTCCTGCTTTATTGCTTATCATAGTAGATACATCGTCAAAATATGTACATCATAAGAGTCGGCAGCTCAAGTATAGTAAGGCCGAAGATGGGCGATATTCCACGGCCGGCGGGTCTCTTCCTCCGACTTATGTGAGTCTTTATGCTCTCGAACATCGACGAGGTAATATGACCCGTTATGTAAATTCTTACTGACCACAAAGGGCCCTTCCCAAGGTGGGGATAACTTGTGCGCATCAGACTAATCCTGGATGAGCCGGAGCACTAGGTCACCTTCTTGAAAGGTTCTGGACTTAACCCGGCGGCTGTGATAACGACGCAGGTCCTGTTGGTAAATCTCCGAGTAGGCTGCTGCTAAGTCACACTTCTCATCCAACAAGTCAAGTGCATCCTGACGGGCTTGTTCGTTATTAGCTTCAATGTAAGCCGCCACACGGGCCGAGTCATGACGAATGTCACTTGATAGAACCGCCTCTGCTCCATAAACCATGAAGAAAGGCGTATAACCCGTAGATCTGTTAGGTGTAGTATTAATGCTCCATATCACAGAAGGCAACTCCTCCACCCAACAACCCGACGTCAGCTGTAAGGGGACCATGAGCCGGGGTTTAATGCCTTTCAAGATCTTCTGATTAGCTCTTTCAGCTTGACCATTGGATTGAGGATGAGCTACTGATGAAACATCGAGCCGGATATGCTCACGTTGACAGAACTCTTCCGTGGCACCTTTAGACAGATTAGTACCATTGTCAGTTATGATGCTGTATGGAAAGCCAAAACGAAAGATCACCTTTTTCATGAATTGAACTGCCGTGGCTGCACCACACTTACTGACCGGCTCTGCCTCAACCCACTTCGTGAATTTATGAACCGCCACCAGGAGGTGTGTCTTTTTATCCTTGGACCTTTTGAAAGGCCCAACCATGTCAAGCCCCCAGACTGCAAACCGCCAAGTAATTGGAATCATCCTCAATTCTTGAGCCGGCACATGAGCTCGTCGTGAGAATTTCTGGCAACCATCACATTTACTGACCAGATCCTCCGCATCAGCATGAGCCGTCAGCCAATAAAAACCATGATGGAAAGCCTTGGCCACAAGAGATTTAGAACCGGCATGATGACCACAATCGCCTTCATGGATCTCACGAAGGATTTCTTGACCCTCCTCAGGCGAAACACAACGCTGAAACACCCCAGTAACACTATGATGATGCAACTCACCATTAGCAATTGTCATCGACTTAGACCGCCGGACGATTTGTCTAGCCAAGGTCTTGTCCTCAGGCAACTCGCCCCGGGTCATGTAAGCCAAATATGGCACTGTCCAATCTGGGATGACGTGAAGAGCCGCCACCAATTGCGCTTCTTGGTCTGGGACAGCTAAGTCTTCCTCTGTGGGTAACTTAACAGAAGGGTTATGCAGAATATCTAAGAAAGTGTTAGGTGGCATCGGCTTACGCTGAGATCCCAGATGGCTTAAAGCATCAGCTACCTCATTCTTTCTTCGATCAATGTGCTCCACTTGACAACCTTTGAAGTGTCCAGCAATAGCATCAACTTCACGGCGATAAGCCGCCATGAGAGGATCCTTAGAATCCCACTTGCCTGACACCTGTTGAGCCACCAAATCTGAGTCGCCGAAGCACCTTACCCGGCTTAAGTTCATCTCCTTAGCCATCCGAAGACCATGGAGCAAGGCCTCATACTCAGCTGCATTGTTAGTACAGGGAAACATCAACCGGAGCACATAACAGAATTTGTCACCTCGAGGGGAAGCTAAAACAACTCCAGCCCCCGAGCCCTCCAATTGCCTGGACCCATCAAAGTGAATAGTCCAATATGTTTCGTCCGGCTTTTCCTCAGGCGTCTGCAGCTCTGTCCAATCGTTGATGAAGTCCACCAGTGCTTGAGACTTAATGGCAGTGCATGACACATACTTTAAGCCATGAGGCCCAAGTTCAATGGCCCACTTGGCGACTCGTCCTGTGGCCTCTCTATTCTGAATGATGTCTCCCAAAGGAGCAGAACTTACCACAGTGATGGTGTCGTGGAAATATCACGTCAGCTGTCCTAGCAGAAGGACTTAGTCATGGAGCCATCGCAACGAGGTTAGCCTGAAGGGGTTAAACCGGACAAGGGACACGAGAGTTATACTAGTTCGGCCCCTTCGATGAAGGTAAAAGCCTACGTCTAGTTGTGATGGGATTATTGGGATTTCGATGACCAGGGAGCAAATACGCTTGCCTGGGTCTCGAGTTGTTGTCTGTCATCCCTGAACCGCTGCCGGGTCATCCCTTTATATACACAGGTTGACGCCCGGCCGGTTTACAGAGTCCCGAGGCCGACTCATACAAGTGTTCGGCTCGGTCTCTCCCTTTCCCTAACTTACAATACAAGTAAAAAATTATGGCAGTTTACCACTACGGGCCCTAATCCGCCTCCGGGCTCTGGGCCTTTAAACTTTATCCGTAAAGCGCCATCTTCTTGTCTTCATGGGCTTCAGTATAGCTGAGCATGAACCGGCCCCTCCTGGGCGGTTTACACTCAGTGGTTATATCCTCAACATTAGGCCCCAGATTGATTTGAACCTGTCCGTGTCAATCTTCAACCCTTAGGAAAATTCCATGAACATCTTGTAATGATTCTCCGTAAACCGCCATGTTGTCTTCTCCCTGTAAACTTTGGTGAACCGCCATGATGTCACCTTCTGTCACTGCAGTAAATTGTCATGATGTCATTTCTGCATAAAAAGATTCCCTTCATTAATTACTCCCGAAGATCGAGGCGACAACTGCATCCTCTTTTGCCGCCTTAGGCCCCTCGATTTTCGCGCCGGCCATTTTATCCTCTTGCCTTTATAAATAGGGCCGAGGGGTCTTTCCACCCCCCCCCCTTTCCTCTCGTCTTCCTCCTCGCGACCCGACGAGCTCGAGCGCCGCCGCCGCCGTCGATCCTCGAATCTGCACCGACCAGGCCGCTGCATCACCCTGTTCGTATCAGAGCTCTCTGCGATACTCCTCTGCTACGACGTGGCCCTGGTAAGCTTCCTTCCCTTAACCCTAGATCTCCATTAGTGTTTCATGTTCTTCCCTGTTCATCGGCGTTTGTCAATACCGGTCCCCTTTTCCCTTGGCATCTCTACTGCATCTTAGCTAGGCCCGATTGTTTTCTTTTGCGGCTAGATCCATAACCTTAGTCTACCGCACCACAACATCTTGCTGTTCCTTGGAAAAAACTCTATCTGGACCTTCTCCATTCTTCTTAGCGCCATTGTAGGGCTCAGAAAATTTTTCTTTACTGATCCATGGTAGATCCAAAATTATACTGCCATATTGTGAAACCTGTTTCTGCAAACACTTAGTAAATTTCATCTCTGCCTCTTCTATTTAAGGGCGGTTTAACCTTTAGAAGTTGATAATCCACCATATGCCATTAGCCCTCACTTAAACCGCCATCTTGATTTGAGTACTAATTTCCGGTTTAAATCATATATATGCCTTGATCAAATTCCCCGGTTTAACTCCGATTAGTGCACATAAACCTGCAATCGTAAACCGGCCTTCACTTTTCTTTTACAGTTTGTTGTCCAAAATGGCCAAGCAATTCGCCGCTTGCAACTGGGTTCCTTCCCGGATCACGGAAACACAAATCAATGGATATGTTCTGACTGGTGCTTTAGCCTCGAAAAATGTCCTCCATTGGCGAGTCCCTGGTCCCGAGTGCCCTCCTGAACCTCAAGATGGAGAAGTGATCGTGTTCATGCAACATCTAACCCGGGGATTCAGCCCTCAAGTGCCAAGATTTAAAACTTGTATTGATCCTTGGGACTTCAAACAATCAGTAGTAAAGAAGCAATCCACATTAGCCCCCAAGTGCCAAGTATATAACCGGTTATATGCTTGGGAATTTTTGATAAAAATATTCACATGCTCCTTCTCTGGCTGTGGCAGGCTGATATAAATCACCAAGGTTCTCAAATTGCTGATCTTCAAGAGAATATCAAGTCCCAACAAGCAGAAACTTCCAAAGCTAAAGAAGAGCCGAAAGGCGCTTTAACATCTATGGAACAATCAAGGACATCTTTAAGACTGAAAGCGTGCTAACTCGAAGCGAAAAGACTTCATTCTTTGAAGCGGGTGAAGACACGGAGTCAGCTCTTAAACCAGTGGCAGAAGAGCTAACTGGGTTGAAGCGCCAAGTAAATGCCATGACCTCTGCAATTTTTGGTAAATACTCTTACCAAGACTGCTTAAATAATCATTTCTGAAATTTCCGGTTTAACATCAAAATCTTAAACCGTTATAGCTAGCCGTGTTGCTCATCTGGGCTCTGACATGCAGATGAAGCTGAAGGCAGCATATACGTTGATAGAGCAGCTGTATACCGGTGCCCAATGGGTTATCTGTGCAGTATCATACAACAAACCGGCCCCAATATTGATCAAGGACACTCTAGCAAGGTTATCCATGACACCGGCGCAGATAGAAGAGATGAAGCGATCCGCTGCCAGGGCTTGCGCTTTGTTGGCACTTACCCGAGCCAAAGCATGGATAGCTGACCTGGATCCAGTTGATATTGCCAAGGGCTTTCCTGGTGAACAAGAAAACATGGCAGAATTTGATAATGAAGCCCTCAAAGTCCTGACAAAGGAGATGCGTCCTCTGGCAAGTCAATTGGCGGAAGAGGCTAATTTGACTGTTCATCGGTCCTTCTATGATGCCAACAACCAACGGATTGACACTGCTGTGAAGGAAGTGCAAAATCTTATCCCGCCAATCCGTAAGCACACTTACGCTCCTGACGTTGATCCGTCCGAACTTATAAGTGAAGAAGCTGTCTTTCAAGCTTTAACCAGGATTGACTGGACCACCATTGACTTCCAGCCACTGGATGGGGAGGAGGAGGCTGAACCGACACCAGAAGATCCATCAACCTCTCGTCAACCCGGCAATGAGTCTTAAATCGGCAACTGAGTTGATAGGCACATATTGTGTTCTGTGTAAAAAACAATTGCTTATTTTGGGCCTTAAAGCGCCTTGTAATAGGCTAGTTGAAATACTTTGATCTGCTGCCATCATGCACTGGGATATAACTGTTTGATCCACCGTGATAATTCCAGTGCTGGCTTATATACCTTCATAATATTATGCAATCCCTGTGTCTGCATAAAAAAGATCTGTCCGGGCGGTTTACCGCCGGACGGGTCAAAATGCCCAACACACAACCTGGTAGACAACCATGGTTGCAAAAAATAGTCAAAAATAGATCATACCTGGGATATGAAATTATACTGTTGGTTTACCAACTTTGATTGTAGTAAGGGTGAATACCCAACTTCCACCATGCAGTGCTGGTATGTACGAAGTAGAACTGGGTTGTGATGAACATCGGATGATTATACTGGCGACAGGTAGTCAAAGCCAGACCGGTTTGAAAGATGCCGGTTCACCATTAATTATATGCTTTAATAGATAATAACTGTAAGCCACACCGGGTTAAGAAACACCGGGTCGAGATGGAGGCATATAGCCGGGCCGGATCAAGAGATGTCGGCTTACCTTAAAAGGTGATCAAATAAGGATAAAAATTTGCGAAGACAAACAAATAAAAACTTGTAGTCGAGGCTTTTCGAGGGCTGCCAGGCCCAAATTCGAGGCTTTTCGTGGGCTGCCAGGCCGCTGAGTTAAACCATTTGACAAAGCCTTTTAAGATGGGCCTCCAACTAACCAATCGTCATTTTAACTTTGACAAGTTCAGGCTCTCAATGAGAGTAACTTGTCAAACGTTCGGCGGGTCGTGCCAGGATTACCTAGATAGGAGTGGCTTACTTGATGAAGGTAGGTTAACCCGGGGTTTTAGGTGAATACACCAGGCTTCCAAGCCGTGGGTCGATACCCGATTACAAGGGTCCTTTCAAACTCTTTGTTACTTTACACAAAGAGCCCCCAAGTAACTTTGTGAGCTGTGCTCAATGGGTGCCTATGTTTGAGTCATGCTTTTAGCAACAGAACTCTCTTTGGCCCCTTGGGTGTGAAGCTCCCAAGCTGTATGATGGCATGATAGCCGGTTTAATGGACAAATCGGGTCACCGCTTTGAAAGCAGAAGCCCCCTTGTAACCAATAAATATTGGAAGAACGACAGAGGCCCTGCTTGTATCAAGGATGCCAGTTTATTATATTGAACATAATATATACACTGTCAGAATATGTACATAGTGAGAGCCTATGGCTCAGGTGTAGTAAGGCCGAAGGAGAGCTATGTTCCACGACCGCCGGGTCTCCTCCTCAGAACTGCGTGAGTCTTCTCGAACATCAATGAGGTAGTATGATCCGTTGTGTAGATTCTTGCTGACCACAAAGGGCCCTTCCCAAGGTGGGGATAACTTGTGCATGTCGGTCTGATCCTGGATGAGCCAGAGCACTAAATCGCCTTCTTGAAAGGTTCTTGTTTTAACCCGGCGGCTGTGATAACGCCGCAGGTCTTGCTGGTAAATCGCCGAACGAGCCAAAGCCATATCCCGCTTCTCATCTAACAGGTCCAATGCTTCTTGACGTGCTTGCTCGTTGTCTGCTTCAACATAATTGGCAACCCAAGGCGAGTCATGACGAATATCACTGGGGAGTACCGCCTCTGCTCCATAAACCATGAAGAAAGGCGTATAACCTGTAGACCGGGTTGGGGTGGTGTTTATGCTCCATAATACAGACGGTAGTTCTTCCACCCAGCAACCCGGCGTCCGCTTCAAGGGGACCATAAGCCGGGGCTTTATACCCTTTAAAATTTCCTAATTAGCTCGCTCGGCTTCACCATTAGATTGGGGATGAGCCACAGACGCTACATCAAGCCGGATGTGCTCTCGTTGACAAAAATCCTCCATCTTGGCCTTAGAGAGGTTCGTGCCATTATCCGTGATAATGCTATTGGAAAACCAAAACGGAAGATCACCTTTTTGATGAACTGAACCACCGTGGCTGCGTCACACTTGCTTACTGGCTCCGCTTCAACCCATTTAGTGAACTTGTCAACCGCCACCAGCAGGTGGCTCTTCTTATCTTTTGATCACTTGAAAGGACCCACCATATCAAGCCCCCAAGTGGCAAACGGCCAAGTTATTGGAATCATTCGTAGCTCTTGAGCCGGAACATGAGATCAGCGTGAAAACTTCTGACAAGCATCACACCGCTTTACGGTGTCCTCCGCACGCGATGAGCGTCAACCAAGAAAACCATGACGAAAAGCTTTAGCCACCAAGGATTTTGAACCCGCGTGATGACCACAGTCTCCTTCGTGGATCTCGCGTAAAATCTCACATCCTACTTCAGGAGAGACGTAACGCTGAAACGCCCCTGAAACACTGCAATGATGCAACTCGCCATTAACGATTGTCATGGACTTGGACCGCCGGACTATCTGTCTGGCCAAAACTTCATCATCAGGTAACTCCCCCCGGTTCATATATGCCAAGTATGGAACCGTCCAATCCGTAATAATATGTAAAGCGGCCACCAACTGTGCCTCCGGATCAAGAATGGCGAGGTCCTCCTCTGTAGGCAACTGAACCGACGGGTTATGCAAGACATCTAGGAAGGTGTTAGGTGGGACCGGTTTACGCTGAGATCCCAGCCGGCTTAAAGCGTCAGCCGCCTCATTTTTGCGCCGGTCAATGTGCTCCACTTGATATCCCTTAAAGTGACCAGCAACAATATCCACCTCTCGTCAGAAGCCGCCATGAGTGGATCCTTGAATCCCAAGTACACGAACCTCTTTGGGCTACAGTGTCCGAGTCTCCAAAACATCGTACGTGGCTTAAGTTCATCTCCTTGGCCACTAGAAGACCATGGAGTAAGGCTTCATACTCAGCTGCATTGTTAGTACAAGGGAACATTAAGCGAAGAACATAGCGAATTTTATCACCTCGAGGGAAGTAAGGACAACTCCACTTCGAGCCTTCCAATTGCTGGACCCATCAAAGTGGATAGTCCAGTATGTGCTGTCCGGTTTGTCTTCTGGTGCCTGCAACTCGGTCCAGTCGTTGATGAAATCCACAAGAGCCTGGGACTTGATAGCTGTGCGAGGCATATACTTCAAATCGTGTTGTCCAAGCTCAATAGCCCACTTAGCAACCCGGCCAGTTGCTTCCCTGTTCTGGATTATATCCCCCAAAGGAGCAGAACTGACCACTGTGATGGGATGACCTTGGAAGTACTGTTTAAGCTTCCGACTTGCCATAAACACCCCATACACCAGCTTCTACCAATGCGGATATCTTTAAGTTGATTCGATGAGCACTTCGCTGATATAGTAGACCGGCCTTTGAACCGGGTACTCCTTCCCAGCCTCCTTGCTCTCCACCACAATGGCAACACTGACAGCCCGGACATTAGCGGCCACATACAACAGTAGTGGCTCCTTATCAATAGGGGCAGCAAGAACTAGCGGTTCAGCCAACTGCCGCTTCAAGTCCTCAAACACCATATTAGCTGCATCGCTCCAGACAAAATTGTCTGTTTTCTTCAACATCTAATATAGAGGAATCACCTTCTCTCCCAGACGGCTGATAAACCGGCTCAAAGCCGCAATACAACCCGCCAGTCGCTGGACATCATTGATGGACGCCGGTTTAGCCAAGGATGTAATCGCTTTGATCTTTTCCGGATCAGCCTCAATACCTCTGTTAGACACCAGAAAGCCTAAGAACTTGCCTGCCGGAACACCAATAACACACTTAGGCGGATTGAGCATCATTTTATAAACTCTCAGATTGTCAAAGGTTTCTCGCAAATCAGATATGAGTGTCTCTGCTTTCCTGGACTTGACCACAATATCGTCCACATAGGCATGAACATTGCGCCCAATCTGAGTATGAAGACAATTCTGCAAGCAACGTTGATAAGTTGCCTGGGCACTCTTGAGCCCAAAGGGCATAGATACATAGCAGAAGGCTCCAAAGGGAGTGATGAAAGCTGTCTTCTCCTGGCCCTTGACTGCCATCTTGATCTGATGATAACCAGAATAAGCATCCAAAAAACTCAACGGCTCACAACCCGCCGTATCATCAATGATTTGATCAATACGAGGGAGGGCGAAGGGATCAGCTGGGCAAGCTTTGTTCAAGTGTGTGTAATCCACACACATACGCCAAGTGCCATTTTTCTTAAGTACCAGCACCGGATTAGCCAACCACTCTGGGTGAAACACTTCGACTATAAACCCTGCTGCCAGTATCCGGGCTACTTCTTCTCCAATGGCCTTACGCCGTTCCTCATTAAAGCGGCGAAGAAACTATTTGACCGGTTTGAACCTCGGATCAATATTAAGAGTGTGCTCAGCGAGTTCCCTCGGTACACCTGGCATGTCAGAAGGTTTCCATGCAAAGATGTACCGGTTCTCACGGATGAACTCGATGAGCGTGCATTCCTATTTGGGATCCAAGTTGACGCTGATGCTGAACTGCTTGGATGAATCGCCAGGAACAAAATCAACCAATTTGGTTTCATCAGCTGATTTAAACTTCAAAGCCGGATCATGCTCTGTGGTGGGTTCCTTCAGAGAAGTCATGTCTGCCGGATCAACATTGTCCTTATAAAACTTCAACTCCTCCGTTGCACAAACTGATTCAGCATATGCCTCATCACCTTCCTCACACTCTAGAGCAACCTTACAACTACCGTGAACCGTAATGGTCCCTTTGTGACCCGGCATCTTGAGCTGCGGATAAACATAACACGGCCTTGCCATGAATTTAGCGTAAACCGACAGTCCAAACAAAGCATGGTACAGACTTCTAATCTTAACCACTTCAAAGGTTATTGTCTCGGACCTTGAATCATGATCATCTCCAAAAACCACTTCCAGAGCTATCTTTCCAACTGGGTAAGCCGATTTACCAGGCACCACTCCATGAAAAACGGTGTTTGACGGTCTAAGATTCTTATCTGTCAACCCCATACGCTGGAAGGTTTCATAGTACAAGATATTGATACTGCTGCCTCCGTCCATGAGTACTTTGGTAAACTTATAACCTCCCACCTGCGGCGCAACCACCAAGGCTAGGTGACCCGAATTGTCAACCTGGGGTGGATGATCGTCCCTGCTCCAGACAATAGGCTGCTCAGACCAGCGTAGATAACGGGGCGCCGCCGGTTCAACAGAGTTCACTGCCCTTTTATGGAGCTTCTGATCGCGCTTGCACAAGGTAGTAGTGAACACATGATACTGCCCACCATTCAACTACTTTGGGTGACTCTGATAACCCGACTGCTGTTGATTCCCTTGATTATTCTGCTGGTTATTACCACCTTGGTTGTTCTGATTGCCCTGATTATTCTGAAACCTAGAGCTTGAACCGCCACCACCGTAACCCGGCCCATGGAATCCTGGACCGGAACCACCAAATGGACCCTGATCATATCGGAAAAGATCAGAGTTTTTGAATTCCCTCATGATGTGGCGATCCTTCCAAAGACGTGTGGCCGGAGCCTCCTTTGTCACGTGCTTTGGGCAGGGCTGGTTTAACAAGCTCTCCAGATTCGTTCCTCCGCCGCGCTGGGGCGGTTTACCCCTACGGCGCTGCATATTACCCTGCACATTGGTGTTAGCCACAAAATCGGAATTGTTCGCCTTACGCTTACCATTGTTTCCATGGCCCGCCTGGTTATGCTGTCCCTTTGAACCGGCATTCTTCTTTCCCTTCTCCTGTTTCTCCTCATCAGAATCAGGGTCCTTGGTATTATCAGAATCAACGTACTTAACCAGAGCCACCATAAGTGTTCCCATATCATTGCAATGATGCTAGAGCCGTCCCAACTTCATTTTTAGGGATTTGAACCGGAAATTGCCCTCCAAACGTCACAATTGTTGTATCCAGATTGATACAGCCGGATGAATGCAATATTTCTGAAACCCGGCGTACCCAATGGGTTGTTGACTCGTTCTCTCCTTGGACACAAGCCGCCAGATCTATAATGGACATAGGTTGCTTGCATGTATCTTTGAAGTTTGCTATGAACTTGGCCTTCAACTCATCCCATGAATTAATCGAGTTAGCAGGCAGGCTCTTCAACCAGGTGCGAGCCGTTCCTTCTAGCATCATGGTGAAGTATTTTGCACACGCCGCTTCATCCACATCTAGCATCTCCATTGCCATCTCATAACTCTCTATCCACGCCTCGGGGGCTGATCAACGGTATAGTTAGGCACCTTGCGCGGACCTTTGAAATCTTTGGGCAACCGCACATTCCGGAGGGCCGGGATGAGACACGGTACTCCCCGGGAGCTGAAAGCAAGCCCGATCCCTCATTCTACTGACGCCACTGGTTGAGCCGGGGTGGGTTGATGATGACCCGCGTGCTGTGCCGCCAATGCGGCCTCCCTTCGTGCTCTGCCATTATCCACCACATCCTGAGCATTCAAACCGCCGTTCGCCAGATTAGGCCCACGAGGGGCATCACGACGCCGCACACTGCTTGACACGGCCGGTTCGTCCATGTGCCTGCTATAACTCTTGCTCGGACGAGGGGTTGAATGTATTCTGTCTCGGCTATAGGAATAAGCCTGTTGCTGAACAACGGCGGTTTGAAGTAGATCCCTGGCTCGTCGAGTCTCAATTGCTGCTAATGAATCACCCTCCATCGAAATAGACACCAACCGTGATGCTGCCGCAATCATGTTATCCAAGGGGCTGGAAAAGTGACCGGGCAGTGTTGCTACATACTGCGGCGGGTTGTCCGTCCGTCGAGGCGGATCCATCGCCCGTGGCTGATCCGGCGAGGCCCCAGGTGCTTCAGTCCGGTTTACTCCCACCGGATTGCTAGGCCCAGCTCCTGGTGTGCCGAAGAGATTCAGACCCTCGTAAATTTGCGGTAGTCTAGACCGGTGCTTCCTTCTCATAACTTCATTCGAGGTGTTCTGATCCAACGTAAGCCGGTAATTCTGCGCCTGGATTTCCTGTGATCGGTCATCTAAAGCGGCCCGTTCTTCATCCATCCTGGCCTCCTCAGCTGCCAAGTCTACCTTGGCCTGAGCTACCCGATCCCTTAGCTTCGCGACATCCTCATTATGCTGAATTTGAGTCTCCGGAGTCACCGCTGTAGTTAACAATGCCGTCAAAGCATCCAGTAAACCGGCAAGAACTTGAGCCGGCCGGGGCGCCGGGCCTCCTGCCGCGGCTACCGATCCGGAAACCATTGCTGCTGTAGATGAAGATTGCACAGTGGGCTGCGTACCGGCCATGAAGGTCGCAACCCGGTTTGGCAGTTCAAGGGGACCGAAATCATCGTCACCATCGAATACCCTCAATCCGGCCATCTTGCGATCGGTATAGCGACTCGGTTTCGCCATGGGCGATTCACCATCCGAGTAGACGATCAGATGCGACCAGACCTCAAGCAGTCGATCTACGTGCTCGATGTCATCCCCGGATCGATGTCGACACCACCACAAGACTCGGAGGATTTATAACGAGTAGCAATCACACACTTATTACAAATCGAATGTCTCAAGAGAGAACTTAATAAAATAAATATGACTTAAGGCCATCTAATACGATAACAAATGGAAGGCTTGGAAAAGCGAGTCCATCAACTCCAACGGCATCACCGAGTATAGAACCACGACCTATGCACCTTACTCGTCGTTCGAAAAGTCGCAACATGAAACGTTGCAGCCAAAACGGGTCACACATGGAATATGCTGCAATGTAACACATAGAGAATAATGAAATGATAAGCCTATACTACATGCATATATGGCTGGTGGAAAGCTCTATGGTTACAGTTTTGCAGAAAGCCAGTTTTTCCGTACTGCAGTGGATTAAAATTTATTTAACTATCATGGTGGTTGTTAAACATTGAGAATGGTTGACAGCATTCTCAATCCCAATTAAAAGTACTCATTAACAAACCGAACAATATTAAATTAGAGTAACATGATGATATTCACATGATATCCAAGTACTAGATACTCAAGACGTCCATAACCGGGGACACGGCTAACCATGATTAGTTTATACACTCTGCAGAGGTTTGCGCACTTTTCCCCACAAGACTCGATCGCCTCCGTTGGATTTCTCACACTACATGATGTTTGAGAAACGGATGACCGAGACATAGTCTTTCAGAAGCGCTAGCACCTTACATGTGGGTAGACCGTACCAACCTACATCCCCTACATCAGCTAGCCTACCCGTAAGAGTTTGCACAACTTAATCAACTACGCCAGAGCCCATAATGGCTTGTGGCTGCACACGGAAGTTTCTAGTTTGAATAATCTCATGATCCCTTTGAGCTTGGGTGGCGGTCCGAAGAAATACATGCAAGTCCTGATAGAAACCAGGTGCCTCAATCCACCCAGATGTGTGTTTAAGTTGCCACCTTAAATAAACCATTAAATAACAATCTCATATCCGTCATGGATACACTCACCCAATCCACGTCTACTAGCATAGCATAGCATAATAAGCAAACGTAGAAGTAACTCCCAAGGATTTGATAATAAAACAGGTAATAGGTACTACCTCAACTACTTCTAATCCCACAGTTTAATTAGATCCTAATCATGCAAGTGTTTGAGGATAGATCTAATGCAATAAAAACTGGGTAGTAGAAAAGGTATGATCAAAGTGTTACTTGCCTTGCTGATGATCCGCGAAACCTAGAGACTCGAAGTAACAGGCGGCGCACTCCGGGTATTCTATCGCAGACAAACAAACAAGCATACAACAAGTACTCATCTAATGCACAGGTAAAACTCAAATATATCTAACCAGATAGTTCAACTTAAGAACTCCGGTTTGCAAAAAGAATCAAATCAAACGAAGCAATGAAAGTCAAACGGCGAAAGAAAACAACTTTGTTTTACTAATCTGGATCTAGGTCAAATTTTACAGAAGCAAAAAACTTGTTTAAGTAGATTATTCGGAAAGAGGGTTTCGATACGAAACTCTAGGCGCTTGAATCGCCTGATTCCGATAAACGAGCGAAAAGTTATACTAAAACGAAAACTGGATCAGGAATCGCGATCAGAAAAATCGCGGATTAAATCCGAGAAAAAGAAAACGACGAACGGGTTAACGAACGGACGTTCGTTAACTAAACTAATCTGACGAAGGCGTTCGTTTAAACGAACTAACGAACGAACGTTCGCTATTTAACCTAACCGAAAAAAACCAAAACTAACAAAAAAATGAAAAAAAAACCCAAAAAAACCAAAATAAAACCGAAGAAAAACCGCTCGGTTTTTATAAAAAAAACGGCGTGGAAAACGAGGCGGCGGCGAACCTCGGGAGGCGGGTCACGGCGGGCGTGGCTAGGGCTAGGCTTTCGCGGCGGGGTGGCGGCCAACAAGCGGCGGAGTGGGCGGGGCGGCTCGGGTGAAATGGGCGCCGAAGCGGCGCTTTATATAAGTGCCCCTCGAGCGGAGTCCCGCTCGGGCACGGCCCAAGGTCGGTGCGCGTTTTTTTAAATAATAACGCACAGAAAAAATAGAAAGAAATACTAAACGGACTCCAAAAATCCCGAAATAAATTTTCCCCGGCTTCTAAAATCAAGCCGGATTTAATGAACATTTATTTGGGGCCTATATGCAATTTTCAAAAACGCGCATTTTTCCTAAATTCAAATAAAATGGAAAAAAAATCCAAAATAAAATCTTATTTGATTTTATTATTAAATCTTAATTATTTCTTTATTTTGGGAAAGTCATTTTATTCCCTCTCTCATATTTTGGTAGTAGAAATAATTGAAGATAAAATAATTAAAATCAAATGATCCTTTTTGTCAAAATTTGAGAAAACTCAAATATGAAAATAACGAAATCCCCAACTCTCTCCGTGGGTCCTCGAGTTGTGTAGAATTTCTAGGATCGAGCAAGAATGCAACGAAAGAATATGATATGCAATGATGCTCTATGTATAACATTCCAAATTGGAAATTTGGGATGTTACAAACCTACCTATAAGATGAATCTAAGCCCTCGAGATTGGGTTAACTAGAAAATAGGTGAGGGTGGTCCTTAAGCAAATCCTCCTCTCGCTCCCAGGTGGCTTCATCCTCTGTGTGGTGGCTCAACTGAACTTTGAAAAACTTAATGACCTTGCTGCGGGTGACTCGGCTGGCATACTCCAGGATCTTAACTGGTTTCTCCTCGTATGTCAAATCATCATTCAAGCAATCGCTTCGGTGTACTCAGTATCTCTCAGTGGTATATCAGCCATCTCTGCGTGACACTTCTTCAACTGAGAAACATGAAACACATCATGAACTCCTGACAATCCTTCGGGTAGTTCCAACTTGTACGCAACTTCTCCCATACGTTCCAAAACTCGATAAGGTCCTACAAATCGGGGCGCTAACTTTCCCTTAACTCCAAAACGCTTAACTCCTCGAAGTGGCGATACTCGAAGACAAACTCTGTCTCTGACTTCGTATTCTGTCTCCTTGCGTTTTGAATCCACATAACTCTTCTGTCTTGACTGGGCTACCTTGAGCCTATCGCGGATCAACTTTACTTTCTGTTTAGATTCCTTAATCAAATCTGGTCCAAACAACTGGCGGTCTCCAACTTCATCCCACAACAACGGGGTCCTGCACCTCCTTCCGTACAAGGCTTCGAAAGGTGCCATCTTCAAACTGGTTTGGTAGCTGTTGTTATAAGAAAACTCCACATACGGCAAGTTGTCATCCGAACTTGATCCATAATCCGAAGCACAAGCTCTAAGCATATCCTCCAAAATCTGGTTGACTCTCTCGGTTTGTCCATCTGTCTGTGGATGAAAAGCTGTGCTAAACTCCAGCCTGGTTCCTAAAGTTTCGTACAATCGCTTTCCGAACTTTGAGGTGAATTGGGTTCCTCTATCGTCTGATACTCCCGGAACTCCTTGCAAGCATACAATCCTGGTCATGTATATCTTAGCCAATTTGGCACTGCTGTAGGTAGTCTTTACTGGAATGAAATGAGCTACCTTCGACAAACGATCGACTATAACCAAAATCGAGTCATAGCCTGAACGAGTCCTGGGCAATCCCGTGATGAAATCCATACCTAGTTTATCCCACTTCCATTCGGGTATAGGCAATGGCTGTAACAATCCTGCTGGCTTCTGATGTTCTGCCTTCACCCTCTGACATACATCACAAACTGCTACGTATTCTGCAATATCCTTCTTCATTCCGGTCCACCAGAAAGTATTCTTCAAATCCAAATGCACCTTGGTATTTCCTGGGTGAATCGAATATGGTGAATCATGTGCCTCTTGTAGAATCAACTTCCTGATCTTCGGGTCATTGGGCACATAAACACGCTCTTCAAACCATAGGGTATCATGCTCATCCTCACGAAATCCCTTAGCTTTTCCTTCGCTCATTTTCTTTTGTATCGAGGCAACCTCTTTGTCAGTCTTCTGGGCTTCCCTGATCTTGTCCATCAAAGTTGACTGAATCTCCAATGCTGCTACATAGCCTCTCGGAACTATTTCCAAACATAGCTCTCGAAGGTCCTCGGCTAATTCCTTTGGTATTTCTCCCGTCATTAGTGTGTTGACGTGACTCTTACGGCTCAACGCATCTGCTACAACATTAGCCTTTCCGGGGTGATAATGTAATCTCATATCATAGTCCTTAATGAGCTCCAACCATCTCCTCTGCCTGAGATTTAGCTCCTTCTGCGTGAAGATGTACTTTAAACTCTTGTGATCCGTATACACCTCACAATGATTTCCAATGAGGAAATGTCTCCATGTTTTCAACGCATGCACTACGGCTGCTAACTCCAAATCATGCATAGCATAATTTAGCTCATGAGGCTTAAGCTATCGTGAAGCATACGAAACAACTCTTCCCTCCTGCATAAGCACTGCTCCAAGTCCTCGACGTGAAGCGTCGCAATACACCTCATAATCCTTGGTTTGATTTGGCAGAATTAATACTGGTGAGGTAACCAAACGTTTCTTCAACTCTTGGAAACTAGCTTCACACTCCTCAGTCCAAATGAACTTGGTATCCTTCTTCAACAAATCTGTCATAGGCTTCGCAATCCTTGAGAAATTCTCAATGAATCTCCGGTAGTATCCTGCGAGTCCAAGGAAACTCCGGATCTCTCCAACTGTTGTTGGTGCTTCCCGATTTATTCAAAGTGACAACTTTAGTGGGGTCTCTTGCTATACCTTCTCCGGATATAACATGTCCAAGAAATCCAACTTCCTTCAACCAAAACTCACATTTGCTGAACTTGGCATATAACTGATGTTCTCTGAGCTTCTCGAGTACCAAACGCAAATGCTCCTTATGTTCCTCTTCATTCTTCAAGTAAACCAAAATATCATCAATGAACACCACGACGAACTTATCCAAAAATTCCATAAACACTTTGTTCATCATGTTCATAAAATAGGCAGGTGCGTTAGTCAGACCAAATGACATAACGGTATACTCATATAGCCCGTACCTGGTGGTAAAAGCCGTCTTAGGTATATCCTGCTCTCGAATCTTCAACTGATGGTACCCTGATCGCAAATCGATCTTGGAAAACACCTTAGCTCCTTGCAACTGGTCAAACAAGTCATTGATCATCGGCAGTGGGTACTTGTTCTTAATGGTCACTTCGTTCAATCCTCGATAATCAACAACCATTCTTAATGATCCATCCTTGTTCTCCACTAGAAGTACTGGTGATCCCCAAGGCGAATAACTTGGGCGAATAAAACCTTTATCCAGTAACTCCTTAATCTGCTTCTTAATTTCCTTCAAATCTTGGGCTGGCATCCTATACGGTCTCTTAGATATCGGCCCAGTGCCTGGCAGTAGTTCAATCAGAAACTCAATGTCTCTATCCGGTGGCATGCCTGGCAACTCTTCCGGAAATACGTCCGGGTAATCCCTTACCACTGGTACTTCCTCCTGCACAACTCCTGTTAAGGAATTTACATGTGTTCTCCTCGGCTCATGCCATGATACATACTTGATTCTCCTCCCCTCTGGGGTGGTAAGCAAAATCGACTTACTGGCGCAATCTATGTTCCCTCCATACTTTGATAACCAATCCATGCCTAATATCACATCCAATCCTTGTGATTCCAGAACTATTAGGTCCGAGGGAAATACATAGTGTCCAATCCTTAATGGCAGTCGATCACACCATATACTAGCCATGTATTCTGCTCCAGGTAAGGATACTAGCATGGGTGACCTAAGGGCTTGGGTTGGTAGTTTATACTTATCCACAAATCCCCTTGATATGTATGAATGCGATGCACGAGTATCAAAAAGAACAACTGCAGTAAATGACTTAACCAAAAACTTACCTATTACCGCGTCTGGCTGAGCTTCAACCTCCTCCACGGTAACGTGGTTCACTTGTCCCCTGTTGAAAGGGTTCGGCTTCTTTCCTGAGCTTCCATTTCGCATTTTGGCCTTCTGGACAATCATTTGCATAATGCCCAGTCTTGCGGCACTTAAAGCAAGTGATGTGGCTCAGGTCTACCTTGGATGGTGTTGACGGGTTGGTGCGGTTTTGTCCATTGCTTCCTCCATTCCCGTTCCCATTCTTGGTGCCATTATGGTTGTGCGAGCTACCTCCTCCGTGGGTATGCTGAAACTGTCCTCCTGTCTTTGGGGTAAATCGAAGTTTCTGCTGAGCTCCAGAGTTATTCTTCCCTGTCCATACTTCCTCTTGCGATAGTCAATCTGCTGCTGCTTCCCTTCAATCATAAGAGCACGATCTACCAACTCCTGGTAGTTGTTGAAGGTGGCTACCATCAACTGCATGCCCAGCTCATCATTCAGTCCTTCTAGAAACTTCTCCTGCTTAGCTGCATCTGTAGCAATGTCATCTGGGGCATAACGTGCCAACTTACTGAAATCATCTACATCTTCGCCAACTGTCCGTCCTCCTTGGCGCAAGTTGCTTGACTCATCTTCTTCATGGCCATAGCTCCTGCTGAAACATGGGCGTCTGAAAGCTTGTTGGCCCGATCCCATGTGACAAGTGTCTCTGAGGTAAGTGGTCTGTAAATTCTCCCACCATGCTTTGCTGCGGGTCCTTCAAGCTGATGTGCGGCAAATTTCACCCTTTCTCCATCTGTACATCCTGCGTTGGTCAACTCCTCCCTATCTTACGGAGCCAATCATACGCAACAATCGGCTCGGTGCTCTTTGGAAAACACCGTGGATTCAGCCTTAAGAAACGGGTCAAATGGTCAACAGGTGGTGGTGGCGGTGGGTTGTTGTTGGTGTTGTTGTTGTTGTTGCCTTGGTTCTGTACCAATGTTTGAATCAAGGCATTCTGCTGCTGAATCAACTGAGTGATCTCTGGTGGGAAAACAAATCCGGGGTCGCATCTCGGAGGCATCTGAGGGGTTTAAAGAAAAGACGAGAGTTAAGAATAGAATGAGGTCTAGAGAGAAACACTACCCATATGCTCATGAGACAAATCACACAATATCACTCCAATCAATTCAAACAAGGGCATACAACGGTCTATCTATCGTTACAAAGTGCTGAAACTAAAACTAATATAAACTGGGGGAAATCTACTACTGTTATGGTGGTCAACTAGAAAAACTGCTCTGATGAAGATTCCATGATATCTGCTCCAGCTTCATCTTCGTAATCATCATCACTAGGATCGAATCGGTGTAAATCGATGATGATGTAGTTCTCTGGACAGGTGCTATCTTCATCTTCTCCTCCGGGTGCTGAATTTCCCATGAGTTCTTCAATCTTCTCCTTAAGATCGCCGTTTTGTCCCACTAGAGCTACAATCTCCTCCATGTAGTCCTTGCGAGTGGCCTTGAGCCTCCTTCTAGTTCGATAATCTTGGCTTTTGCTGTCTTCAACTCTATCATGTCTGCGACATCTGGTTCTCTGGCGTCGAATGTCTTGGTTTAACTCTGGATGAAGGCTGCAATGGATCGATCCTTCTTAGTGCCAACTATCTCCCATTGTTCATCTCGGCGCCCGCAAATCTGGTAGATAGTATCCTTGAGGTCTTCTTTGTAAACTTCTCCAATCGTCCCATGGTTATGTGAGCTGCCATACTCTTTCCTGACTCGAGTTGGTGCATTGAAAACACACTCTATGGGCTCCGTGATTGGCGCAAACGTCCTTCCGGAACATGAGCTTGAATCTTCCAGCGCTCTTCTTGGGTAAAGTGGAATTGTAGGTCCCAGTGAAGCTTGGTAATCCAATGTTTAGGTACTTAGTGACTTCCTTCGTGTCGTCCCAAAGGGTGTATCTTCATCCGGTGAGTGAACTTGATCCTCGCTTAGTCATCCTAAAAGAGTAGAAAAGATGAGGAGTTAGAAATGAGAAGAGAGTAGTGATCTAGGGCTTTAGCTTAATGGTCGTGTCCTCTGATCAGTGTGCTCTCGATACCATCTTTGTAGCGACCGGACCTCAAATAGATCGATCTACGTGCTCGATGTCATCCTGGATCGATGTCTTGACACCACACATTACTCGGAGGATTTATAACAGAGTAGCAAGCACACACTTATTACAAATCGAATGTCTCAAGAGAGAACTTAATAAAATAAATATGACTTAAGGCCGTCTAATACGATAACAGCGGAAGGCTTGGAAGAAAAGCGAGTCCATCAACTCCAACGGCATCACTGAGTATAGAACCACGACCTATGCACCTTACTCGTCGTCTGAAAAGTCTGCAACATGAAGCGTTGCAGCCAGCAACGGGTCAAGACATGGAATATCTTGGCAATGTAACACATAGAGAATAATGAAATGATAAGCCTATACTACATGCATATATGGCTGGTGGAAAGTTCTATGGTTACAGTTTTGCAGAAAGCCAGTTTTCCCTACTGCAAAGGATTGAAATTTATTTAACTATCATGGTGGTTGTTAAACATTGAGAATGGTTGACAGCATTCTCAATCCCAATTAAAAGTACTCATTAACAAACCCAACAATATTAAATTAGAGTAACATGATGAGATTCACATGATATCCAAGTACTAGATACTCAAGACGTCCATAACCGGGGACACGGCTAACCATGATTAGTTTATACACTCTGCAGAGGTTTGCGCACTTTTCCCCACAAGACTCGATCACCTCCGTTGGATTTCTCGCACTACATGATGTTTGAGAAACGGATGATCGAGACATAGTCTTTCAGAAGCGCTAACACCTTACATGTGGGTAGACCGTACCAACCTACATCCCCTACATCAGCTAGCCTACCCGTAAGAGTTCGCACAACTTAATCAACTACGCCAGAGCCCATAATGGCTTGTGGCTGCACAAAAGTTTCTAGTTTGAATAATCTCATGATCCCTTTGAGCACGGGTGGCGGTCCAAGAAATACATGCAAGTTCGATAGAAACCAGGTGCCTCAATCCATCCAGACGTGTGTTTAAGTTGCCACCTTAAATAAACCATTAAATAACAATCTCACATCTATCATGGATACACTCACCCAATCCACGTCTACTAGCATAGCATAGCATAATAAGCAAACGTAGAAGTAACTCCCAAGGGTTTGATAATAAAACAGGTAATTGGTACTACCTCAACTACTTCCAATCCCACAGTTTAATTAGATCCTAATCATGCAAGTGTTTGAGGATAGATCTAATGCAATAAAAACTGGGTAGTAGAAAAGGTATGATCAAAGTGCTACTTGCCTTGCTGATGATCCGCGAAACCTAGAGACTCAAGTAACAAAGCGGCGACTCGGGTATTCTATCGCAGACAAACAAACAAGCATACAATAAGTACTCATCTAATGCACAGGTAAAACTCAAATAGATCTAACCAGTCAACTTAAGAACTCCGGTTTGCAAAAATAATCAAATCAAACGAAGCAACGAAAGTCAAACGGCGGAAGAAAATAGCTTCGTTTTACTAATCTGGATCTAGGCCAAATTTACAGAAGCAAAACCTTGTTTAAGTAGATTATTCGGAAGAGGGTTTGAGATCGAAACTCTAGGCGCTTGAATCGCCGATTCCGATAAAAGAGCGAAAAGTTATACTAAAACGAAAATCGGATCAGAATCTCGATCGAAAAATCGCGGATTAAATCCGAGAAAAGAAAAAGCGATGAGCGGGTTAGCGAGCGGACGTTCGTTAACTAAACTAATCGATTAACGTGTTCGTTTAAGCGAACTAACGAGCGAACGTTAAGCTATTTAACCTAACCAAAAACCAAACTAATAAAAACGAAAATAAAAAAACCGAAATAAAACCGAAGAAAAACCACTCGGTTTTTATAAAAAAACAGTGTGGAAAACGAGGTGGCGGCGAACCTCGGCGACGGGTCAAGGCGGCAAGCGGGCGGCGGGCGGTGGGCTAGGGTTAGGGTTAGGGTTTAAAGGGCGGCCGCGGCAAGGCGCGGTGGGTGGCGAGGCGGCTCGGGTGGGCCGGGGCGCCGGGGCGGCGCTTTATATAAGTGCCCCCCGAGCGGAGTCCCGCTCGGGCACGACCCAAGGTCGGTGCACATTTTTTTTAAATGATAACACGCAGAAAAAAATAGAAAGAAATACTAAACGGACTCCAAAAATCCCGAAATAAATTTTCCCCAGCTTCTAAAATCAAGCCGGATTTAATGAACATTTATTTGGGGCCTATATGCAATTTTGAAAAACGCGCATTTTTCCTAAATTCAAATAAAATGGAAAAAAAATCCAAAATAAAATCTTATTTGATTTTATTATTAAATCTTCATTATTTCTTTATTTTGGGAAAGTCATTTTATTCCCTCTCTCATATTTTGGTAGTAGAAATAATTGAAGATAAAATAATTAAAATCAAATGATCCTTTTTTTCAAAATTTGAGAAAACTCAAATATGAAAATAACGAAATCCCCAACTCTATCCGTGGGTCCTCGAGTTGTGTAGAATTTCTAGGATCGAGCAAGAATGCAACGAAAAAAAATATGATATGCAATGATGCTCTATGTATAACATTCCAAATTGGAAATTTGGGATGTTACAACGGCGGTATCACCATCGGACACCGGTTCAGATTCCGCACCATGAATGAATCCTACGAACGCACGCTTCATGGCGGGCTGAATACGGGCAGGACTTGCACGCTAAGCCGTCTCGACGAGGTCGGTGGAGATGTCCGGCTTAGGGCCCGGTTCGCCGATCTTGCCGATGAAAACATGAATTCCGCCAAAGGGGACCCGGTACCCGTACTCGATTGAGCCGGCCTCTGGGCCCCAGCCTGCGTCGTCGATGTAAAGCTTGTCGCGATGACTCTTGGTCATCCGGCCAACCACGTACCCCTTGAGTCCTTCAAAGTTGCCCTTTAGGAGCTCAAAACCATCGTGCGATAGCACCACGGTGGGCGCCAACTGTCGTGGAAATATCACGTCAGATGTCCTAGCAGAAGGACTTAGTCATGGAGCCATCGCAACGAGGTTAGCCTGAAGGGGTTAAACCGGACAAGGGACACGAGAGTTATACTAGTTCGGCCCCTTCGATGAAGGTAAAAGCCTACGTCTAGTTGTGATGGGATTATTGGGATTTCGATGACCAGGGAGCAAATACGCTTGCCTGGGTCTTGAGTTGTTATCTGTCGTCCCTGAACCGCCGCCGGGTCGTCCCTTTATATACACAGGTTGACGCCCGGCCGGTTTACAGAGTCCCGAGGCCGACTCATACAAGTTTTCGGCTCGGTCTCTCCCTTTCCCTAACTTACAATAAAAGTAAACAATTATGGCGGTTTACCACGACGGGCCCTAATCCACCTCCGGGCTCTGGGCCTTTAAACTTTATCCGTAAAGCGCCATCTTCTTGTCTTCATGGGCTTCAGTAGAGCCGAGCGTGAACCGGCCCCTCCTGGGCGATTTACACTCAGTGGTTATATCCTCAACAGATGGGGTGACCCTGGAAGTATTGCTTAAGCTTCCGGCTCGCCATGAACACCCCATAAATGAGCTTCTGCCAATGTGGATATCTTTTCTTAGACTCAATAAGCACCTCACTGATGTAGTAAACCAGCCGTTGAACCGGATGCTCCTTGCCAGCCTCCTTGCGCTCCACCACAATTGCAACACTGATAGCACGTGAGTTAGCAGCCACATACATCAATAATGGTTCCTTATCAATGGGAGCCACAAGGACCGGCGCCTCAGATAACTGTCTCTTTAAATCTTCAAAGGCAGCGTTAGCGGCATCACTCCAGACAAAGTTGTGTGTCTTCTTCATCATCTGATACAGTGGTATGGCCTTCTCAACTAACTGGCTTATGAACCGGCTTAAAGCAGCGATACGACCCGCGAGTCGGTGAACATCATTGACACACGCCGGCTTAGCCAAAGATGTGATTGCCTTGATCTTCTCCGGGTTAGCCTCAATGCCTCTGTTAGAAACCAAAAAACCCAAAAGCTTGCCTGCTGGCATGCCAAACACACATTTGGCCGGGTTAAGCATCATTTTGTAGACCCGGAGATTGTCAAAGGTTTCCTTCAGATCATCTATCAAGGTCTCCTTCTCTCTGGATTTCACCACAATATCATCCACATAAGCATGAACATTGCGCTCAATCTGATTGTGGAGACAGTTCTGCACACATCGTTGATAAGTCGCCTGGGCACTCTTAAGCCCAAATGGCATAGATACATAACAGAAGGCTCCGAACGGAGTGATGAAGGCCGTCTTCTCCTGGTCCTTAACTGCCATTTTGATCTGATGATAACCAGAGTAAGCATCCAAGAAGCTCAAACACTCGCAACCCACCGTAGCATCAATAATTTGATCAATACGGGGAAGAGCAAAAGGATCAGCCGGACAAGCCTTATTCAAGTCCGTGTAATCCACACACATCCGCCAGGTGCCGTTCTTTTTAAGTACAAGCATCGGGTTAGCCAACCACTCCGGGTGAAAAACTTCAACGATGAACCCGACCGCCAAGAGCCGGGCCACCTCCTCACCGATAGCTTTACGTCTCTCCTCGTTAAACCGCCGAAGAAACTGCCTGACCGGCTTAAACTTTGGATCAATATTGAGAGTGTGCTCCGCGAGTTCTCTCGGTACACCCAACATGTCAGAAGGTTTCCATGCAAATATGTCCCGGTTCTCGCGGATGAACTCGATGAGCGCGCTTTCCTATTTGGGATCCAGATTGGCACTGATACTGAATTGCTTAGATGAGCCGCCTGGAAGAAAATCAACAATCTTGGTGCCGACTTAAATTTCATCACCGGCTCGTGTTCCGTGGTTGGCTTCTTCAGAGACGTCATGTCTGCTGGGTCAACATTATCCTTATAAAACTTCAACTCCTCCGCTGCACAGACAGATTCAGCATAAGCAACATCACCTTCCTCACATTCTAGGCCTATCTTCCGACTCCCATGTACTGTGATGGTGCCCTTGTGACCCGGCATCTTGAGCTGCAAGTAAACATAACATGGCCGCGCCATGAACTTGGCATAAGCCGGCCGTCCAAATAGAGCGTGATATGGGCTCTTGATCTTGACCACTTCAAAGGTTAATTTCTCAGCCCTAGATTCATGCTCATCTCCGAAGGCTACCTCCAGTTCAATCTTACCCACTGGTACGCCGACTTACCAGGTACCACTCCATGGAAAACAGTGTTGGATGTCTTAAGATTCTTATCAGTCAGCCCCATACGATGGAAGTTCTCATAATAGAGGATGTTGATGCTGCTGCCTCCATCCATGAGTACTCTAGTGAATTTATATCCACCAACTTGTGGTGCCACCACCAAAGCCAGCTGACCCGGATTGTCAACCCGGGGAGGGTATCTTCCCTGCTCCATACAATGGGCTGCTCTGACCACCTCAAATAACGAGGAACTGCCGGCTCAACAGCATTCACGGCCCTTTTGTGAAGCTTCTAGTCTCGTTTGCACAAACTAGTGGTGAACACATGATACTGTCCACTATTCAGCTGCTTTGGATTGCTCTGATAACCCGATTGCTGCTGCTGGCCTTCCTGACCAGACTGTTGATTATAGCCACCTTGATTTCCTTGAAAGCCGGAACTTGAGCCGCCTCCCGAGCCATGGAAACCGCCTCCACCTGAGCCGCCGCCAGGCCCATGGTTGCCGTCGAACATATTAGAATTTTTGAAAGCCTTCATGATGGCGCAATCATTCCATAGGTGGGTGGCTAGCCTTTCCCGAGTGCCGTGTCTTGGATAGGGCTCATTGAGCAACTGCTCAAGAGTAGGATCTGACCCGCCAGCCCGAGGGGGCGGCCTCCCCTTGCGTCGTTGATTGTTGCCCTGTGAACTGGTGTTAGCCACAAACTCCGGCTTACCGTCGGCCTTACGTTTATTGCCTCCCTGACTCGCCGGGTTGTGCTGATGACCCTTTTCATTGTCGTTCTTCTTTCCCTTCCCTGTCTTCTCTTCATCAGATGCGGGATCCTTGGTACTATCAGAATCGGCGTATTTGACTAGAGCCGCCATCAGCTAGCCCATGTCATTACAGTCACGCTTGAGCCGCCCCGGCTTCTATTTCATAGGTTCAAATCAGCAATTTTTCTCCAACATTAAGACCGCAGAGCTGGCATCCATCTTATCAGATGAATGTATTATCTCCTTGACCCGGCGCACCCAATGGGTTGTGGACTCACTTTCCTCTTGCTTGCAATTAGTTAAATCTACAATTGACATGGGCTGCTTGCATGTGTCCTTGAAGTTCTGAATAAATCGGGCTTTTAACTCTGCCCATGAACCAATGGAGTTAGGCGGAAGCCCCTTCAGCCAAGTGCGTGCCATTCCATCCAACATCATGGTGAAGTATTTGGCCATTGCCGCATCACTGACCTCCAACAGCTCCATGGACATTTCATAGCTTTCAATCCACGCCCCAGGCTGCAAATCAGCTGTGTAATTTGGCACCTTTCGAGGTCCCTTGAAATCTTTGGGCAAACGTTCATTACTTAGAGACGGTATCAAACAAGAAACACCGCCGGTTCTCGTGGCCACACCTGCCTCAATAGAAGTCGTTGGATAATCCGGGAAGGTTTGGTGAGCCGCTTGCTGAGCCGCCCGCTCAGCCTCTTGACCTATCCTGTCCTGTATCGGATTATGCCCACCGGCGAATTCTGGCGCTGGCGTTGCTTGTCTGACCGCCCGAATCCATATGTCTGCTATAACTCAGGCTCCGGCTTGGGCGAGGAGTCGAATGAATCCTGTCTCGACTATAGGAATAAGCCTCCTGCTGGGCCAGAGCCGTCTGAAGAAGTTCTCTGACCCTTCGTGTCTCAACTGCTGTTGGAGAGTCGCCATCCACTGGGAGAGCCGCCAAACGCGCCGACGCAGCGATCAGGTTTTCCAAAGGGTTGGAAAAATGACCCGATGGTGCTGGTATGTAACGAGGCGGGGCAGTATTCATGTGAGTAGGTTCCATCACTCGGGGCTGAACCGGCGCCCCCGCTCCGGGTGTTATAAACCGGTTTGCCTCCAGAGGGTTACTAGGGCCGGCTCCGGGTGTGCAGAAGAGATTCCGAGGATCATAAACCGGAGGCAAACGGGATTGAGCCTTCTGGTGCCTCCTCCTCATCACCTCATTAGACGCGTTCAGATTCATCGTAAGCTGGAAAGCCTTTGACTGGATCTGCTGAGCTCGAGCATCCAAAGCCGCCCGTTCTGCGGCCAATCTGGTGTCCTCAGCTTCTAGGGCTTCTTTGGCTCGGGCTACCTCCTCACGTACCTGTGGCACCTCTGCATCATGCTCAGCCTGATCCGCCGGAATAACTGTGGCGGTTAACAGGGCCGTCAATCTGTCCATGAGATCAATCAGCACCTGAACCGGCGGGCGCATAGGGCCTCCTGCCCCGGCCGCTCCTGATCCGGAAGTTATTGCTGCCGCAGCCGTAGAGCTTTGACCAGTTTGAGTGCCAGCCATGAAGATCCATACTCTACTCAGCGGCTCAAAGGGGTCCGGAATACTATTGCCATCGGAACAGCCCCCAAGCCCGCCGTCTTGTAACTGGTACAACGAGTCCGTCTCACCATTGGATGATTCACCATCAGAGTAGACGGCCGTCTCACCGCCGTCCAAGGATCCTTTAGAAAATTCCCCTCCATGGATGCAACCCACGAAGGCACGCTTTATGGCGGGCTGAGCCCGGGCGGTTCTCGCACGCTGAGCCGTCTCGATGATGTCGGTGCAGATGTCCGGCTCAGGGCCCGGCTCGCCAATCCGGCCGATGAAGACGTGGATTCCGCCAAAGGGGACCCGGTACCCGTACTCAATTGAGCCGCGTCGGGGCCCCAGCCGGCGTCGTCGATGTAGAGTTTTCCGCGACGACTCTTAGTCATCCGGCCCACAACGTATCCCTTGAGCCCTTCGAAGCTACCCTTCAAGAACTCAAATCCACCGTGCACTGGCCCCACGGTGGGCGCCAACTGTCGTGGAATTGTCAAGGCAGATGTCCTTGTGAAAGGACTTAGTCATGGAGCCATCGCAACTAGGAAGCTTGAAGGGGTTAAAGCGGGACAAAGGACACGAGGGTTTATACTAGTTTGGCCCCTTACGGTGAAGGTAAAAGCCTAATCCAGTTGAGGTGGAATTGCTAGGGTTTTGATGACCAGGGAGCGAATCCGCTATGTCTGGCTCTCGATTTGATGTTACCTCCCCTAAGCCGCCGCCGGGTCGTCCCCTTATATACACGGGTTGACGCCCTGTGGCCTACAGAGTCCCGGCCGGCTCATAAATAGTGTCCAGCTCGGTGACTAGTAAATCTTGCCTTACAATACAAGTCATGTCATTATGGCCGTTATCACCACGGGCCTTAAGTCGCCCTTGGGCTTTTGGCCCTCAACTGAACCGCCATCTTCAAACATGGTCTTGGGCTTCAAGAGTCTTCATAGGTATAACCCGGCCCCACCTGGGCAGGTCATACATAATAGTTATACCCCCAACAGGGTCGGTGATGGAGCCGGCCGGTCGCACCTGTGTTGGAGTAGAGGCACACGGGGGTCGACGGCGGCGATGGGTGACGTAAACCTATATTAGATCAGAAAACCAAAATATAAACGACGATCAAGATGACTGGCGGGAGAGAGAAAAAATCCGGAGCAAGGGCTCGAGAAAAAGACTCTCTAGGGCAACCGGTCAACACAACCGGTGGACGAACCCTAGGATGGGTGGCGCAGCCCCTGGCGGCGGTCATGGAGGCCGACCGCTCCAGGGGCGGAAGCTGTGGGCGGCGGTAGGGTTTGGATCGGTTAGGCTGATACCATGTTAGAAGGGAATATAGAGGGATTGGCGGAACATGATGGATGTATTATTGAGCCTTGAGGGCGAGTATATATTGAGTACAAGACATGGAGAGCAAGAAGCCTCTCCTAGAGATAAGGTAGGTGACGGATTATAAAATCTGGACTACTAAATAGAAGCATCCCAAATATATCTCTAACAATAGTGAGTGGCGGGATGGTTTGAATGGGATGCGACGGTGGCTGGCTGTTGCAACGGATGGGCACACCACGGGGGAAAGGAACGTGCGTGTCTAGGAGGCAGATGCCATGGCGATCGGCGTCTAGGGTTGGGGCGGGGGTTGGTACATGCTGACGGGTCACCGCCCGTCTCCGCCACGCGAAAATTCTGATGGTGGCCCAGTAACCTTTGTCTTTGTTTAGATCAACACCAACGCATGACCCCAATCGACCTTCATGTTTGCGAAAAAGTTTATAGAGGAGTTCAACATGATCAGGGATAAGCAGCAACAACCTACCCAACCATCATTAGACTTGCCTGCAATTATTCAGAAACGCCAAAAGGCTCTACCAGCTGGGTTCATGAAGATCCATGTAGACGCCGGGGTGCATGTAAGACGAGAGGAATCTGCAGCAGCAGTGTGTCGTGACAACAATGGCAATTATGTTGGCAGCTCATCACTGGTGATAGCTGGAATCGAGGATCCGGCAACCCTTAGGCCATCGCATGTAGAGAGGCCCTATCCCTTGCAGAAGATTTTCACGTTCAAAATTTTGTCATCTCTTTGGACTCCAAGCAGGTTGTCTCACACATTAATAAGGGATCTAACACTGATACGCGTCGGTCCTATACAGACGGATTTTAACCCCTTTCCGCGACGGCATTTGGAACCATCTCCAAGTGAGTGTGGGCGATAGGGGGTCCTTCCCACACGACCTAGAAACCATCGGGATAGGGACCCTACAGTACTCCTACTCGTTTCTGCTCGCATTGCCATCGCAGTTGGTATTCTGTGGTGCTACATTTACGATGCGCGTCCCATCACAAACGGTTCACTATTATAGAACATGTATGATGCGCGACCCATCACAAACGGTTCACTGTTTAGAAGATCACCTAATCGTCGTACGAGTGTCGGACAGGATTATGCAACGTCGGACCGTCGTAATATCGTCTTACACGACAACTATCGCACACGCTATTCTGTGGTGCAATGTTTATGATGCATACTTCATCAGAAACAGTTCATGGTTGCGAATCGTGTACGATAAGGAAACTAACACAAATGTTTAGTTTGCCCGCACCGTTTGTGATATTGTCTGACATCGTGCACGCTTTGCAAACGGCAACTGTGTGCATGCTTGCACACGTTTCCTCTCTGTGAACCATCTTAGATTATGGTGTATATCACAAACGTTTGTATTTTACCAAACGTGTGTGCCGTAACAAACTGGAGAGGGTAATTTCACCGTAATTTAATTGCTGCTATTTCAAATTGTACCGGATTTGAATTTGAAATTGAATGTATGCTACAACTTTATTCATATCCATCAGGTTCAAACAACTAATGCATTATTCGATTCATAGGTACATATGTTCAGGAATTACATAAGAACCAAATAAAGAATGATGAACCACAGTAGTATATTTGTACTATTAAAGACGGTAAAGAAAGAGGCGAAATATATTCTGGTTGCTGAACAAGGTGAAGTGGAATGCCCATATTGTGCCCCCTCCATGCAGAAGGCACACACGACTCTAGTCCAACCCCTTGCGATGGCCGACCGCCCATCCTTCACAGTCTTCATGAAAACATCTAGATAACCATCGTGTTCTGGTATAAATACTTTAACCATTGCATGCCCACCAATCATGTAGTTTGAGAGGTAATCTTGAGTAAACTGCTTTGGCAACCACTGCAAAGGAAAAAAGACTCAGACATTGTCATCTAACACAACTCATTATGGGCAGTAAAAATAAGGCTGCAGAGTTCTTACTTACCATCCTGTAGTTCGTTGTTGTCTTGGATAAAGTGTAAAAAAATAGTTTAATTGCCATATTTGGACCCATTTTACTAACAATCTTTATCAGCTTCCTCACTTGATGCTGGTTCATCGATATCTCATTGCCCCATACGCAGAAAGGGTCGAAGCGTGGATCTTTACCAATGACATATGTACCTAAAAGCACCAAGTTAATATTAGAAGCCAAACAACAATTGCACAATGATGTAGTACAACACTCTTTTATAATATGTCTATATACATCCGTATGTGGTAGTCCATTTGAAATATCTAAAAAGAAAAATATTTAAAGTACAAAAAAAGACACTTCCGTGATGATACGTGTTTGTCACAGTAGGTCACGTTTTCTGTCATGCATGTACCTCCATGACAAATTTATGACAGAATCAAGATAGTCATACTTGTGATGTCGTAGAAGTGTTCCATGACATTACCAAAATTATCATCACGGAAGTGTCCACTTCCATGACGATAAATCGCGCGTCATTGAAGTGCTTTCGTCAAGGGTGACCGACACGTGGCATCCACCGTAACGGAACACCGTTAAGCTATCGGGTCCGGTTTTGGATCCGATAACTCGCTAACAGCTCGGACCAATGGGGATTTTCCATGTGTAAAATTGTCACTGGCCGGAGGAAACACGTGTTGGCTCACCGTTGGGACAGATGTCATCCATTCATTGGAAAGGAGGTGCCTATGATACGTTGACGCGTGGCACGACCCAACAGAGGCCCATTCCCATGAAAAGGCCGACCCGTTTGACTTGGTCAAAAGGTAACGAGCCGGCTTGCGGAAAGCCTGTTAACGACATGTTCGTATATAGCCCATTTACGGCCCGCTAACTCACGACCCGTTACGGCCTATCCGAATTAAGCCCAGTAGCTTCATCTGGGCCTTCCATATGATTCCAGCCCGTTGTTGTTGGGGAACGTAGCAAAAATTCAAAATTTTCCTACGTGTCACCAAGATCTATCTATGGAGAAACCATCAATGAGGAAGAGGAGTGCATCTACATACCCTTGTAGATCGCTAAGCGGAAGCGTTCAAGAGAACGGGGTTGAAGAAGTCGTACTCATCGTGATCCAAATCACCAGAGATCCTAGTGCCGAGCAGACGGCACCTCCGCGTTCAACACACGTACAGCCGGTGGCGTCTCCCACGCCTTGATCCAGCAAGGAGAGAGAGAGAGGTTGAGGAAGACTCCATCCAGCAGCAGCTGACAGGCGTGGTGGTGGTGGAGGCGTGGCAATCTGCGAGGCCTCTCGCCAAGCACTGTGGGAGAGGAGGAGGTGTCACGGGGAGGGAGGCGCCAGGGACTCAGGTGTGGCTTCCTCCCTCCCCTCCACTATATAGGGGCAAGGGAGAGGGGGGCAGCCTGGCCCTTCCTCCAAGGAAGGGTGCGGCCGAGGAGTCCATCCTCCCTAAGGCACCTAGGAGGTGCCTTCCCTTTAGGACTCTCCTTTCCCTTATCTCTTGGCGCATGGGCCTCTTGGGGGCGCACCAGCCCACAGGGGCTGGTCCCTCCACACTTGGCCCATGCAGCCCTCGAGGATGGTGGCCCCACTTGGTGGACCCCGGACCCTCCCGGTGGTCCCAGTACATTACCGATAAAACCGAAACTTTTCCTGTGACCAAAACAGGACTTCCCATATATAATTCTTTACCTCCGGACCATTCCGAACTCCTCGTGACGTCCGGATCTCATCAGGACTCGAACAACATTCGGTAACCACATACAAACTTCCTTTATAACCCTAAGCCATCGAACCTTATGTGTAGACCCTACGGGTTCGGGAACCATCTTGACATGACCGAGGCGTTCTCCGGTCAATAACCAACAGCGGGATCTGGATACCCATGTTGGCTCCCACATGTTCCACGATGATCTCATCGGATGAACCACGATGTCAAGGACTCAATCGATCCGTATACAATTCCCTTTGTCTAAGCGGCATTGTACTTGCCGAGATTCGATCGTCGGTATCCCGATACCTTGTTCAATCTCGTTACCGGCAAGTCTCTTTACTCGTTCCGTAACACATCATCCCGTGATCAACCCCTTGGTCACATTGTGCACATTATGATGATGTCCTACCGAAAGTGGGCCCAGGAGATACCTCTCCATTTACGGAGTGACAAATCCCAGTCTCGATTCGTGCCAACCCAATGCAGACACTTTCGGAGATACCTGTAGTGCACCTTTATAACCACCCAGTAACATTGTGACGTTTGGTACACCCAAAGTATTCCTACAGTATCCGGGAGTTGCACAATCTCATGGTCTAAGGAAATGATACTTGACGTTAGAAAAGCTTTAGCATACGAACTACGATCTTTGTGCTAGGCTTAGGATTGGGTCTTGTCCATCACATCATTCTCCAAATGATGTGATCCCGTTATCAACGACATCCAATGTCCATTGAGGGAGTCCTGGATTAGGGGGTGTCCGGATAGCTGGACTACCATCATCAGCCGAACTATCATTTGCCGGACTATCATCATCGACCGGACTCCAAGACTATGAAGATACAAGATTGAAGACTTCACCCCGTGTCCGGATGGGACTTTCCTTGATGCGGAAGGCAAGCTTGGCGATACAGATATGTAGATCTCCTACCATTGTAACCGACTCTATGTAACCCTAGCCCTCTCCGGTGTCTATAAAAACCGGATAGCTTTAGTCCGTAGGACTACAATCACAACAACCCTTACAATCATACCATAGGCTAGCTTCTAGGGTTTAGCCTCCTTGATCTCGTGGTAGATCCACTCTTGTAAACATCCACAATATCAATATCAATCAAGCAGGGGCGTGGGTTTTACCTCCATCAAGAGGGCCCGAACCGGGTAAACATCGTGTCCCTTGTCTCCTGTTACCATCCGCCTAGGCGCACGATTCGGGACCCCCTACCGAGATCCGCCGGTTTGACACCGACATTGGTGCTTTCATTGAGAGTTCCTGCGTGTCGTCACCGATAGGCTTGATGGCCTCTTCAATCAACAATGACGTAGTCCCGGTGAGACTTTCTCCCGGACAGATCTTCGTGATGGCGCGCCGCGCATCGCGGGCAATTCACTTGGCCATCCGGAGCAGATCGATAGCTACGCCCCGGCCGTCGTCAGGTTTGGAAGCCTAAACTTCACGGCCGATATCCGCGGGGACTTGATCCTCGATGGATCTGAGCCACAGCCGAGCGTGCCGCGCTGTCACGATGGGCATGACCTAACTCTGCCGCCGGACAACACCTTGGAGGCCGCACACGAATCCGCTCCGACTCATAGTCCGGAGCCGATCGCTCGGATCGAGGACGGATGGCTGGACACCGCCTCGGGAGCTGCAACTTCTACGGCGATGGAGCCGAACACTTACCTTGTCCCGCATAAAGCCCATGACTCCGAGGTGCCGGACTCCCTGCCGGACTCCGGACCTCCTGCGCCCTTGCCAGTCGAATCCGATTGGGCGCCGATCATGGAATTCACCGCTGCGGACATCTTTCAGCATTCGCCCTTCGGCGATATCATAAATTCACTGAAGCATCTCTCGCTATCCGGAGAGCCCTGGCCGAACTACGGCCAGGACGGTTGGGACGCGGACGACGAAGAAATTCAGATCCCACCCACCACCCACTTCGTAGCCACCGTCGACGATTTAACCGACGTACTCGACTCGACTCAAGACATCGACGGTATGGGCGACGATGCGAGAGACTACAAGAACCAGCGCCTACAGGACACCGGAAGACCACCTCGTCATCGACATATACATGGTGGACACCCCAAAAGATGGGGACGGCGAAGAAGCAGCGAGGCCGATTCCTTAAAGAAACAGCCCAAGCGCCGACGTCGTGGCGCGCTCTAAATCCCGCCACCGCAAGAATGGAGATTCCGCACACGAGATAATAACACCCCGAAAGTGCGAAGACAACTCCTCCAAAGACGATCCAGCGCGGAGGAGGCAGAAGCAAGCCCTCGGGAGAGGGCGGCACCTTAAGAGGTCGAGGATGACAATTACTTACCTCCCTCCGGAGCGAGGCAAGCCTCGTGACGATTTAATTCGTCGTGCCTGAGGATCCCGTCGAACAAGAGCGTTTGAGCGTAGGCTAATGGCCACGGCAAACAGCCTAAAGAAAAAGCAACAACAGCTTCAAGCTGATCAAGACCCTCTTGGCCGGCGGATGGACCGAGGTCCTCGCGTCAAGAGTATGAACTCGAGCGCCCCTCAAAAGTTACCCAAAACGCAAGTTGCTCCCCGATTAGAGGAGGAGGCATAACCTACATCACCAAGCGCTGTCGGCAGACCGACCACCTCGTGGCGCGATAGAGGCGTGCAAGCCCTCCACCAAAACCGCACCCGCGACGCTCAAAAAGCAGAAGCCACGGGAACGCGCGGACTTGTGAGATATATTGGAGGACAAGGCAAGACAATCCAGATCTATCTATGGATCACGTGGGCGCCCACGACCCACGACGAATACCGTCGCACGGATACAACTACTCCGCCGGGCCGAACATAGCAGAACAACGCTCTCGAGCTACATCGCGATATTGCTCAATCTGAGGCGCCAAGACACCCACTATGCTTCAGCGACGAAGTAATGGATCATCAAATCCTCAAGGGTTCAAACCCATTAATATCGAATCCTCGATGGCACAACAGACCCAGCGGTTTGGATTGAGGATTATCTCCTCCATATACACATGGCCCGGGCGGCAATCTTCACGCCATCAAATATCTCCCTCCAAGCTTAAAGGACCAGCTTGGCATTGGCTTAACAGCCTGCCCGCAGAGTCAATTGGATCTTTGGAAGACACGGAAGCCGCATTCCTCGACAACTTCCGAGGCGCGTATGTGCGACCACGGACGCAGATGACCTAAGCCACATAATCCAGCAGCCGATTTAATCGGCAGGCAATTCTCGACACGGTTCTTAACAAAGAAAAATCAAATCGTCGACTTGTCCGGATGCGAGGCACTCGCTGCCTTCAAACATAACATCCGCGACGAGTGGCTGGCCCGGCACCTAGGGCGGGAGAAGCGAAATCCATGGCAGCCCTCACATCCCTCATGACCCGCTTCATGCGGGAGAGGATAGCTGGCTCGCTCGCGATAACAACCTCAAAGAAAAAGCGCCGCAGTCCGGATACCAAGGACCGCAATGGCAGGTTGCGTCGAAACAAAACAAACGCCGCGTTAACGGCGACAAGAATGAGGATACGGCAGTCAACGCCGGATTCGAGGCTCCAAACCCGTCAACGGAAGAAGCCATTCAAAAGAACCACTCCGGGCCCGTCCCAATTTGGACCGAATACTCGACCGCTCTTGTCAAATACATGGAACCCCGAAAAGCCAGCTAACCACACCAACAGAGATTGTTGGGTATTCAAGAAGGCAGGCAAATTAATCGCCGAAAAGGTGACAAGGGCTACACAATGATGACGAGGAAGAGACCCGGCCGCCCGAACAACAGAGGACAAAGGGATTCCCCCTCAAGTTCGGACGGTAAACATGATATACGCAACGCATATTCCCAAGAGGGAGCGGAAGCGCACTAAAGGACGTATACGCGATGGAGCCGATCGCCCCAAAATTCAACCCATGGTCCTCTTGCCCGATCACTTTCGATCGAAGAGACCATCCGACCAAGATCCGCCATGGCGGATTCGCGCATTGGTTTTAGACCCAATCGTTGATGGATTTCACCTCACGAGAGTCCTCGATGGACGGCGGCAGAGCTGAACCTGCTTTATCGTGATACAAGTCGCAAGATGGGCATAGACCCTTCAAGGATTAAACCTACAAGGACGACCTTCAAAGGCGTCATACCAAGTGTCGAGGCCAATTGTACGAGCTCGATTACATCGAAGTGGTCTTGGATCCCGGATAATTTCGAAGCGAGGAGTTAATCTTCGACATAGTCCCGCTCCGCAGCGGCTATCACGCTCTGCTGGACGAACGCGCTTGCAAAATTCAGCGCGTGCCGCATTATGCATACCTTAAGCTCAAGATGCCAGGCCCTCGTGGAGTCATCACGGTCAATGGAAACACGGAACGCTCCTCCGAACGGAGGAACATACAGCGACTCTCGCGGCGTATCTGAGCAGCCTTTTAAGGCAATTCTCGAGTCCGTCCGTTAAATGACCGGACACGACCAAACGCGCCGGAGCAACATCAACCAAGACCACCTGCACGTTCCAAGCATCGCAGCGTAATGCGGCCCCAACCCCAGCCCTCGCAAAATTGTAAGACAAACTCTCCGCAGACATAATTACGCCTGGAGATACCATGGGCATAGGGGAAGGGCACAACCACAACAGACCCAGAGCGGTTCGACCACACCAGGGCCCAAGTGTGTCGCTCTTTTTTTTTTTCTCTTTTTTATCTGAGAACTCAGTCCGTGGCGAACTGCCGAACTCATGATGCAACAGCCGTGGAAGGACAAAGGCAGATTTAACACTCAGGTGGTCTCCATCACGAGCATTAAATTTGTTAAATACAACATTCTGCGGCCTACCCTCGGAGGGAGACGCCTTTAATTCGTCCAACCCTTGCTTTCCGCACTATTTGTATCATTCCGACCGATAGCATATCTTCTCGAATAAAATGCAGCACTTTTTGCCTATAATTGCATTACTTTATATATATATATATATATATATATATATATATATATATATATATATATATATATATATATATATATATATATATGTTCATTTACGACATGTTGCACCCGTGCATCTTGGTACGGCCAAATACACCAGGGGCTTATGTCCTCCGCATTATGGTGTGATAAAGTCCGCACACTTTCACAAGTGCGGCACCCGAACTTATAGCATTATATGAATCGCTCCGAATCATGTCTTGGGTCAATAGTTGGGTTTGCCTGCCCCATGTTTGGCACCTTACGTTCCGTTCTATCGGCTAAGGTAGCACTGGGAGAACCACTGCGATTGCGCCCGGTTGAGCCGAGTTAACGCCTCGGAGGAAAGCTAAACTGACCGCATGATAAGGCGAGAGACTGGTCGCTGTTCGAGAGGTCCTTTCGGTCCTTAAAGACCTCGCCGCTTGCGAAGTTCGGATTATGTCCGATGAAGGCGTGGATAGCGCCCCAATTCGGTCTTCCGAATACTAGGGGCTTCACCAAATTTAAAATTATAGAATTCTATGGCTAAGTGAGAGTGTTCAAGCACTATAAGTCCGGTTGCCTTGTTACGTTGTGTTGAGCGCCTCCTAGATGGACCCAAAATGGGAACAAGAGTGCTCAAGTTTATCCCGAACACCCCAAAGACGTGGCATGGGGCTGAAGCCGACGACTTGCCATCTCTCGATTTAATAAACGGCCGCATGTAAGGTAATATTTTAAATTAAACAAGCGTTGCTTAGCGATATGAACAAAGTTTTCAGCGCAGGATAACACATTGCTAATTCACTCAAAAATTACATCCACAGGGCACTCATCCGCAATCTTGCGGGCACCCTTCAGACAGCCTTATAGTAAATTTCGAGCGACGATGCTCCTTGCCCGCCGGTGGCGCGTCGCTGATTAGCTTCTCCGCATCCAGCTTGCCCCAATGCACCTTTGCGCGGGCAAGGGCCCGACGAGCACCTTCAATACAAAGCGGAGCGCTTGATAACCTCCACCTGGGGCACGATCCACCAACCGTCAGACGAGGCGAAGTAGCTCCTGGCATGGCCTCTCGAGCCACAGCCGGACTATGAGGCCCTTCATGGCCTGCTTTCGGCCACCTTAGAAGCTTCGACCAGCTGCTTCACCTGGTCGCTAGGGGCACTGGATGGCCGCCTCAAAGATATTGAGACGTAAGACCTTCTCCGTTGAGCTCCCTCCTCGGCTCGGTAGAATGCAGCGACATCGAGACACGCCACGAGGCAGATCTGCAAACGCCTCGAGAGCTCCGAATCGGGTAAGTAACACGTAATTTACATTCACATGCTTGCTTTGCATGAAAAATGCCTTACCGCCGCTATCTTCCTCATCAACTCAATCTCCTGAAGGACTTATGGGCCTCGGCCTTGGCGGTTTTAGCACTTTCGAGAGCGAGGCAAGCTCGGACTCGAGTCTTTGAGTCACGCCCAAACTCTCATGCTTTTCCATGAGAGCCTCGAGCTCTTGCTGAACCACCGCCACCCGCGCCTCCCGCTTTTCTCGCTCTGCCTTCCTGTGGCGCATATGCGTTCGTCACAGACACGGCCTCCTTCGTGGTCGCCACCTGCTCGTGGCCCCGCAGCACCCATGTTATCCTTGTTATTTTTGTTGCAACCTAAATCCTTTTTTGTAAGGTACAAATTCAAAGTGGTGTTACTCACCTTCTTTGTCTTGAGCTGCTTCTGGCGCGGCCGAGCTCTTGCCCGACCGCCGAGCTCTCGCTTCAACGCACCGACCTCCGATCGGTCTGGCAGAGGTCAGCAGCAAGAGCCGCAACCCATATTGACATAATTTTTAGCAACCCTGCAGATATCTTTTTCAGATCCTCATCCGCTTTTCTTTCCAACACCAAACCGAGCATCAAGGGCTACTGTCTATGCGGTATTACATTGCATATTTTAACTTCTTACCTCAAAGCCCGATAGAAGTTCTCAGCAGCTTTGGTCAGCCCGCCTTGGCGAAGCTGCACTTTTCAATCACCGCACTCATAATAGTGCGGTGTTCTTCCTCGATGGAAGCGCTCTTGGCGCCTCCAACAAATTGCCGGCGCCTCGGTTGGGCGGAAGCCGCCGGGCGTCACGGTCTTGCCCTTCGTTCGAAGGGCGCGGCGGACTCCGGAACCACTGCGGGTTCTGCTGTGGAGTCCGGCGCAAAGTCCGGAGGACGCTTGTGGCGCCTCGAGCCTCCCGATGGGTCCCTTCTGGGATCCCACCTCGGCGTCCTCGGCGTCGCGAGGTGGAGGCGGTCGGGATGGAGTCTACATCCGACGGAGCCAACGACCCGCCAAGAAGCGGGAGATCATCACCGGCGGACTACGTGCGATATGCGGCATTAGAATGACACTATGTGGCGCAGAAAAAGAAATTATAAATCATTCAGGAATCCGGATACTTACGATCTCGCCGAGGCTGGCCCTTGAAGGCCATTCTTCCTCGCCAACGTTGATGTTGGCGGAGCTGTCCGGGAATAGTCCTTCCCTCTTGGACCCTTCGCCTCCCCTGCTGGGGAAGCCTTCCTCTTCCTCTCTCCTCCTGCGGGAGAGTCCTCTTCCTCCTCCTCATTTTCGGGAGGAGTCCGCCCAGTCGTCGGACACAAAACGGGCACTCTTCGAGCACCCGTGGCCTCCTTCTTGGCCTTCTTCTCCGGCACCACGTGCGGTGCGGAACCAGCAACCTCGCTAGACGCAGGCGTCTCATCGGATTTTCGGCATAGGAGCCGGACAGTAATCTGCTCGCCTTCCTCATCCAATCCTGTCAAAGGAAAAGGGAAATTAAAACCGCATAGAGTCAAACTATGAAAAACAAGTGTCCCGTAAAGGGGTAGAATCACTTACCTCGTCGGCTGGTGTGCGAGCGAAATCCGCGATCTTGATCGCGGATGCGGGGCGCCCTTGAACAGCACCTTCCAGCGCCTTCAGACGTTGTGTCAAGAGCTTGTTCAGCGCTGGTGCTGTTCGGATCGAACTCCATAAATTGAATGCCGCGCTTGGCATGGGAGAATCCGGCGGACGAGCATGACCTGGACCACGTTAACCAGCCTGAGCTTCTTCACCATATTCTTGATACAGGCTTGGAGTCCTGTCAGCTCCTTCAAACTACTCCACAGCAAGCCCTTCTCTTTCCAGGAGGTGAGCTGCGTGGGGATACCAGATCTAAACTCGGGGGCCACCGCCCATTTAGGGTCACGCGGCTCGGTGATATAGAACCACCCCGATTGCCACCCCTTGACGGATTCCACGAAGGCCCCTTCAACCAAAGGATGTTGGGCATCTTGCCCAACATGGCGCCCCAAGCACTCCGCTTGAGTGCCCTTCACTACCTTCGCTTGACATTGAAGGTCTTGAGCCACAAGTCGAAGTGGGGCTGGATGCAGAGGAAGGCCTGCACACGACGATAAACGCCGAGATGTTGAGGATGAAGTTCGGCACCAGATCATGGAAATCCAGGCCGTAGTAGAACATGAGCCCCCGGACAAAGGGATGTAGTGGAAAGCCCAGTCCACGGAGGAAGTGGGAAGAAAGACGACCCTCTCATGGGGCCTGGGGTGGGGATGAGCTGCCCCTCATTGGGCAGCCGGTGCTGATGTCGCCGGAAAGGTATCCGCGCCCGCGCGTTTGGCGATGTGCTCCTCAACGGTGGAGGCCAACCATTTACCTCCCGCCGGACATGGTCGGAGAAGGTTGAGACGAGATCTTGCGAACTTGGGCGCTGGAGCTCGAAAGTGCGCGAGATGGATAAGCAAAGGAGGAAGAAGGCGTGGTGAGAAGGTGAATCCTTATCCCTTATATGGGCGGCGAAGTCTTACGCGTCCCCCACCGCCCGGTAAAACTCGCTTATCTCCCAAGCGCCACCATCAATGATGCGGTTGGGTTACCCACGCCCGTATTGATGAGAATCCGGATTAAGGGAAACACGATCTACGCTCGACAAGACGTGCCAAGGAACCGCTTCGCTAAATGCGCCGAGGTGGTAAAGTAAAAACAATTGAGTAATGGCTTGGTAGTGGTGTGATGTCATGCCACGGAAAACGTCGGCAGATTGAACTTGTGTATATATTATTATTCTCTCTACGGTGGAATGTGGAATTTATTTTGCGAGCGGACTCTATCCTGGTGTTCACAATCTTCTATCATTTGGAGGAGGAACCCGCCTTGCAATGCCAAGCAATATACACGCCGGACTTATCGTCATTGAAGCCTGGTTCGAGGGCTCTTGAGGAGTCCTGGATTAGGGGTGTCCGGATAGCGGACTACCATCATCAGCCGAACTATCATTTGCCGGACTATCATCATCGGCGGACTCCAAGACTATGAAGATACAAGATTGAAGACTTCACCCCGTGTCCGGATGGGACTTTCCTTGGCGTGGAAGGCAAGCTTGGCGATACGGATATGTAGATCTCCTACCATTGTAACCGACTCTATGTAACCCTAGCCCTCTCCGGTGTCTATATAAACCGGATGGCTTTAGTCCGTAGGACTACAATCACAACAACCCTTACAATCATACCATAGGCTAGCTTCTAGGGTTTAGCCTCCTTGATCTCGTGGTAGATCCACTCTTGTAAACATCCACAATATCAATATCAATCAAGCAGGACGTAGGGTTTTACCTCCATCAAGAGGGCCCGAACCAGGGTAAACATCGTGTCCCTTGTCTCCTGTTACCATCCGCCTAGACGCACAGTTCGGGACCCCCTACCCGAGATCCGCCGGTTTTGACACCGACATCCATGGTCAGGAAACCGTAACCATCTATTGGTCAACGAGCTAGTCAACTAGAGGCTTACTAGGGACATGGTGATGTCTATGTATCCACACATGTATCTGAGTTTCCTTTCAATACAATTATATCATGGACAACAAACGATTATCATGAACAAGGAAATATAATAATAATAACTAATTTATTATTGCCTCTAGGGCATATTTCCAACAGTCTCCCACTTGCACTAGAGTCAATAATCTAGTTCACATCACCATGTGATTAACACTGATAGGTCACATCGCCATGTGACCAACATCCAAAGAGTTTACTAGTGTCGCTAAACTAGTTCACATCACCATGTGATTAAGACTCAATGAGTTCTGGGGTTTGATCATGTTTTCCTTGTGAGAGAAGTTTTAGTCAACGGGTCTGCAGTATTCAGATCCGTATGTACTTTGCAATTCTCTATGTCATATTGTAAATGCTGCTTCCACGCTCCACTTGAAGCTATTCCAAATGGTTGCTCCACTATACGTATCCGGTTTGCTACTCAGAGTCACTCGGATAGGTGTTAAAGCTTGCATCGACGTAATCCTTTACGCCGAACTCTTTATCACCTCCATAATCGAGAAACATGCCCTTATTTACTCCAAGGACAATTTTGACCGCTGTCCAATGATCCCCATTCTGGATCATTCTTGTACCCCTTGATCGACTCATGGCAAGGCACACTTCCAAGGCGGTACACATCATAGCATACTATAGAGCCTATGTCTAAAGCATAGGGACGACCTTCGCCCTTTCTCTCTTTTCCGCCGTGGTTGAGCTTTAAGTCTTAACTTCATACCTTACATCTCGTGCAAGAACTCCTTCTTTGATCGATCCATCTTGAACACCTTCAAGATCATGTCAAGGTATATGCTCATTTGAAAGTACCATTAAGCGGTTTTGATCTATCCTCATAGATCTTGATGCTCAATGTTTAAGTAGCTTAATCCAGGTTTTCACTTGAAAACACTTTTCAAATAACCCTATATGCTTTACGTAAATTCTACATCATTTCGATCATCAATATGTCAATGACATATACTCATCAGAAATTATATAGTGCTCCCACTCACTTCTTTGGAAATACAAGTTTCTCACAAACTTTGTATAAACCCAAAATCTTTGATCATTTCATCAAAGCGTATATTCCAACTCCGAGATGCTTACTCCAGTCCTTAGAAGGGTCGCTGGAGCCAGCATACCTTTTAGCATCCTTAGGATCGACAAAAACTTTCTGATTGTATACAATCTTTCCTTACAAAACTGGTAAGAAAACTCGTTTTGACATCCATCTGCCAGATTTCATAAATGCAGCTAATGCTAACATGATTCCGACGGACTTAAGCATCGCTACGGATGAGAAAATCTCATCGTAGTCAACTCCTTGAACTTGTGAAAAACTCTTTGCCACAAGTCGAGCTTCATAGATGGTGACATTACCTCCCATGTCCGTCTTCTTCTTAAAGATCCATTTATCTCAATGGCTTGCCGATCAACGGGCAAGTCCACCAAAGTCCATGCTTTGTTCTGATACATGGATCCTATCTCGGATTTCATGGCTTCTAACCATTTGTTGGAATATGGGCCCACCATTGCTTCTCCATAGCTCGAGGTTCATTGTTGTCTAGCAACATGACATTCAAGACAGATCACCGCATTCACTCCAAGCAAAGACGCGTCCTTGTCGCCCCACGAGGTTCGGTAGTGACTTGATCCAAGCTTCATGATCACTATCATAAGCTTCTACTTCAATTGATGTAGGTGCCACAGAACTTCCCGTGCCCTGCTACACACTAGTTGAAGTGATGGTTCAAGAACCTCATCAAGTCTCCACCATCCTCCCACTCAATTCTTTCGAGAGAAACTTTTCCTTGAGAAAGGACCCGTTTCTAGAAACAATCCCTATTGCTTTCGGATCTGAATTAGGAGGTATACCCAACCGTTTTGGGTGTCCTATGAAGATGCATTTTATCCACTTTGGGTTCGAGCTTATCAACCTGAAACTTTTTCACATAAGCGTCGCAACCCCAAACCTTTAAGAAACGACAACTTAGGTTTCTCCAAACCATAGTTCAAACGGTGTCGTCTCAACGGAATTACGTGGTGCCCTATTAAAGTGAGTGCAGTTGTCTCTAATGCCTAACCCATGAACGATAGTGGTAATTCGATAAGAGACATCATGGTACGCACCATATCCAATAGGGTGCAACTATGATGTTCGGACACACCATCACACTATGGTGTTCCAAGCGATATTAATTGTGAAAAAATTTCCACAGTGTCTTAATTGCGTGCCAAAGCTCGTAACTCAGATACTCATCTCTATGATCATATCATAGACATTTTATCCTCTTGTCACAATGATCTTTAACTTCACTCTGAAATTACTTGAACCATTCAATAATTCAGACTTTGTGTTTCATCAAGTAAATGTACTCAACATTTACTCGAATCATCTGTGAAGTCGAAGAACATAACGATATTCATCAGCATGCCTCAAGACTCATTGGACTGCACACATCAAAATGTGTTACTTCCAACAGGTTGCTACCTTGTTCCATCTTATCAAACCAAGGCTTTTCACTATCTTGCCCATGTGGTATGATTTGCATATCTCAAGTGATTCAAAATCAAGTGAGTCCAAACGATCCATCTGCATGGAGTTTCTTCATGCGTATACACCAATAGACATGATTTGCATGTCTCAAACTTTTCAAAACGAGTGAGTCCAAAGATCCATCAACATGGAGCTTCTTCATGCTTTTATACCAATATGACTTACATGGCAGTGCCACAAGTACGTGGTTCTATCATTACTATCTTATATCTTTTGGCATGAAAATGTGTATCACTACGATCCAGATTCAATAAACCATTCCTTTTAGGTGCTAGACCATTGAAGGTATTATTCAAATTAACAGAGTAACCATTATTCTCCTTAAATGAATAACCGTATTGCGACAGACATAATCCAATCATGTGTATGTGTCGGGGAGGCTGATCTGACCCACGAACAACTATGGGACCGGCGGACCGAGCCCCTTTCGGTTCGGTGGAGGGCGGGGGTCACACGAAGAGCAGATCGAGGCGAAGCACACGAGCAGTTTACCCAGCTTCGGAGCTCTCCGGAGAGATAAAACTCCTACTGTTGCTTGTCTGAATTGTATTGTGTTCTTGCTCGGGGCGCGGATGCTACAGACACACACCAGCTGCTAACGAGACCGAGCGTGAGAGTGTTCAACCCCCTATACGCTAATGCATGGGCCTCCTTTTATATGCTCAAGGGTCACCGACAGGTGGCAACGTAGACAAGGGCAAAAGGGAAAATGAGTTGCGGTTGGTACAGCTACTTGTACAATGTAACATACCTAACCCCGACGGCAGGGGACAAAGGCATTAAATGCCCGCCTATGTCGCCTAAACAGTGCGGAAAGGGACCGTCAGGGTCGCCACCGCTTGCCACGATGGCAATCTTGTCAGCACCGCTTGCCACCGCGCCCCGCTGGCTGCACAGCCTCTTGCCACGCGCGCCTGGAAAGGTCCCATAGCGACACGTTAGTGGATGAGCTGGAGCGGAGGAAAAGAGTGGTAGTCTACCGCGGCAAGCGCCTTGCCGCGGTTGTTGCCTTGTCGCGTCCGGAAGCTTGTCGCTCACCGGGCCTTCCCGGCAAGCTCCTCTTGCCGGGGCCTTGTCTCCTAGGTGCCTTGGTTGGCCTTCCCGGCAAGCTCCTCTTGCCGGTGCCTTGTCTCCTTGGCTGAAATACTTTGTTCTTGAATGGCTCCAAGGGAACCACGGAGGACCTTGGCGGTCACCTGGCAAGCCTTGCCGCGGGGTGCTGCAACTGCCCGTGCACAAGTTCGGGATACTAGGGTACCCCTACTCTAGTACACCGACAGGAGCCCCCGGGCCTGGGCCACACACGGTGCCGAGCGCTGTTGGGCCATGCCCAAAACAGGCACGGGCACGCTGCCCGGTCACGCCATAACTTGTTCCGGACCCATTCACGCCCCCACGAACGGCACGCGTTAACGCGCGCCGTCGTGGGAGAGATCGGGTGGTTTCTTTATTAGAAAGCGAACGTCCGCCTCCCTCTTTATAAGCAGAGGAAGCAGGGCAGTTCGCCCACCTTGCCGCTTGCTGTCCAATCTCGAAAACCTCCGCCGCTTCCCCTTTTTCCCAAGGCCGAAGAGAGCAGCGCCCGCCCCCATCGCCACCAAAGACCACCAACACCGCCACCAACGCCGCCGATCTCCCCACCACCTCCGCCATGGTTCGAAAGTCGACAAGGGAAGGGCGTGAAGTCGGCCGAGGCGCAGCAGCTCATGGCGCTGCGGCAAGGAGCGGCCATCTTCCCCACAGCCGCCAAGGAGCTGAGGGAGTACTACTACCTCTTCTGGTCGACGGAGACGCTGAGCGCATCCACGACGAATGTACTCTCAGCCAAGATTCGAACTGGCCCGAGTGGGTATCCTTCTTCAAGCTTTTTCATCTGCGGGCTCGACCGCTTTTCTCAATTCTTCTACGACATCGTGAACACCTACGGTTCTGCCTCCTGACTTCACCCCAATGCTGTCTCGACCATGGCAGTTTTCGACATCTCTGCGAAAAACTTTGTCGGAGTCCACCCAAACGTAGCCCTCTTCCGCCATTTCTTCATGCCTCGAGTAGAGAGAGAGAGCCTCTTGGAGGAATCGCTTGATCTCAAGGATCGGCAAGAAGGAAGCCTATCTCGAGGGAGAGCTCCGCAGCAAGTGGGAGGAATGGAGGGCAGATTGGTGTTGGATTGTTGAGGAGAACCCGCAGTCTTTATCGCCCAGCGCCAAACCCCAATAGTGCGCGGCAACGATTGGAGCAACTTGGCGCCTAAGATGCTAGATTGAAGATTGCCGTTATTCGATCCTGCGCCAGTTTACCGGACTCATCGAGGCGCAGCTTGATTGCGATTTCTTCGCCGCCGCACGCTTCGCAGGAGAGGAGGAGACCTGCCTGGAGTTCCGAACGCGGCAGATATCATGAGGTTGCGCCGGGCCTCAACTTCAATTTCACCGCCTTGGAGTTGGATGCGATGCTCTCGAGCTGTTCAAGCACGCACCCTGGTCATCCCGAATGGTTCAGGTTGCCGAGGGAGTCGTCCATTGTGCAACAATTCTCGCCGACCGCATCCGCGTAATGATGCCGCCAGCGACTCGCATGGAATTGTTCCAACCTGGCAAGAGCTCAGATGATGACGCCGGCGAGTGTTCTTCGACAGCTTGGAAGAAGTGCCGATCCGCCCGATGAGCGTAAGGGCTCACCATGACACCACGATGACGAGATGCAGCGACGCCACCAGGAGTGGAAGAGGCGGCAGCAGCTGCCGCCGCTGGGCGAGTTTGGATTCACCGTGGAGGAGGCAGAGGCAGCAGAGGCGGCAAGCCTTGTCGACGAGAGGAGCTTGCCGGGCGGAAGAGCATGCCGAGCCCGGTTGAGCCGAGCGAGCCACCGAGGGCGCCTCCCCCACCTTCAAGCAGCTTGCCGCGAGCGGAGCCCACAACTCCACTAAGAAGGCGCTCCGCAAGGCCGAGAAGCAGCGGGCGGTAGACGGGCTAACAGCCGTCGCGCACATGACGTTACCCACCACCGCTGCAAGCATCACAGCAGCTGGAGCACTCACGCCGCTGCAGCAACTGGAGCGGGGCCTTCCGAGACCATAGCTCCTGCACCCGCCAAGCGGCCAAGGGAACCTACTCTTCCAGCTCGTCGCACCGGAGGCGAACCGGAATTCAATCTCTCCGCGCTCAGCTCCGAGGAAGAAGAAGAGTAAGATTTTTTTGCTGTACTTGTAGTTCTTCAATCTGTTGCTTTGTCTTGTATCTGATTTGCTTTACTCAATCCATTCCTTTCGTGACGCCGCCCGTAGAGCGCCGAAGAGAGCCAAGGTCCCGTGATTGTCATCGAGGATGAACCCACCGCGCAGCAAGAGGCGGTCCGAGACCACCTTGCCGACCGGCAACTTTCACCAAAGCAGCCCCCAACAGAAGTATATGGTTTTCTTCTCGCTGTTAGGCGTGCATGGGTGCTCTTTATTTGCTGATATCTCGATCGTTGATTTGTGTAGGAGCAGAGCAGCCCCACCAGAGTGCCTCGAAGCCGCCTCCCCGACATGCCATCTGCTTGACTACACCGCCAAGGGAGGATCCCCGGCAAGGGAGTGTTCTCCGCAAGGGAGGCATCTCCGCAAGGGTCAATTATCCGCAGGCGGCGCCAATGACCTTCTCGGTAGCTGAGACAATGGCTGCAGATCCAAGTGCGTAATCCTCTTGCTTGAAAACTGCCCTTGCGCTCTTCTTCTGATTTTCTATTTGAATATCTGCTTGACTTTTCTTTCTTTTCGATCATCGATCCGCTCGCCACGAGCCAATGGAGACCGAGGTCGCTGGCGAGGAGGACGCTGCTGCAATATCGACGATGCCGCCGTCGCCGAGGAAGAAGCCGGTGCCGACGAGCCGCCGCGCGAGGAGGCCACTCAGCTGCCGCCGCAGAAGGCGGGCGAGGGTCCGCGATCGTGACCGACGGCCCCGAGGCCGCAAGAGCGCCAGACGCTACACCGACCGCCGATCCTCCGCCACACCACAGCGCCAGTTCAAGAGCCCCAGCTGGCGCTTACTTGAAGGCCGGGCGATGGCGTCTTCATCAAGCTTCCTGGGCGCCGAGCCTGTGGCGCCGCATCGAAGGAGAAACTTGACGAAGAGCTGCTCGCTTCCACTGGCTGACGCTGGTCGACGCGCCAAGCAGCAGCACAAGTAGTCCGAGGAGGAGCAGCTTGTTGCGAAGCTTGCCGCTCTCACCGCGCCCGACAAGCTAAGCTGGAATCCCGAGAAGCGCTTATCGCTGGCGGGAGCGACATTGAGAAGCTGCAGGAGGAGCTCCGGGCCTCCATCAGAAGCTCTCGGTCTTTGGCGAGGAGCGGAGCAATCGTTGAGGCGCAAAAGCCTTCATCTCGCCAAGGCTGAGGTTGAAGAGCAACATGGCTTGCCGCCGAGAGGCTGTCTCACAAGAAGAAGGCGAAGGCCAGGCGCAGCGGAAGATCAATCTTGACAGCCATGAGGAGGAGCTTGCGCATGAAAGCAAACATTTGGCGGAGCCCTCAAGGAAGCAAAGGACGCCGCACAGCTGCCGAGGCCGCCAAGAAGGAGTTGGAGACGAAGGTGACGCAGCTGGAGGCCAATCTCAAGAAGAGCGGCGAGGAGTTTGCTGCACTCAAGCATGAGCGAGAAGGACGCCACACTCTTGGCGAGCTGCAGGCTGTCTCGCCGAGAGGAGCAAGGAGCCTGGGCCGCCAAGGACTCAAGGCAGATCTTGAGCTGAAGCTGACCACCTTGATGCAGACGCTGGATGGCGCCAAGGAGCGGGAGGTGGCCTTGTTAGAGAAAATCAAGGCCAACGAGGCGCTGCTGGCGAGTGCTATCGCCGCCTGTAACACCTTCAGAGAGAATGTGGAGCACCGGACCGAAGGTCTCGAATGTTGCCGCAGCCATCGGCGGGGGAGCCGGGCGGAGCTGGGATGGTGGATCTTGGATATTCCTCCACAAGCACCTCCAACCCAGCGCCAAGCTCAGCTTGTTCTTCAAAGGCGTGGACGGCCCTCCAACGACTCGGAAGAGATCCCGGCAGCTGGCCAACGAGTCGCGCCAGACCTGCGGGAGCTCTTCAAGGTGTCGATGAAGGTGGCCTTCCGCAATCCAGCCTTAGCTTCACCAACGCCCTCAAGTCCTTGCCGCCGGATGCCGATGTGGAGGCGCTCAAGACCCTTGTCGCACCCATTGTGGACAGGTGAGCGGGATCAAGAGGGTTGATGGCGACCGCGTAGACTAGGTCGCCCGTTTTATCTTTCCCTTGTTGCTGCTGGTCATGTTATGAGAACAATCTATTAGAGCTGCGACAAGCTATCTTGTAATATATACTTTATCTCGGGTATTAATTGCTATGTTATTTCCTTTACTTGATTCCTTCCTTTGTATGTTTTTGCCCTACGCTTTTAGGGAACTTGTCGGCAAGCAGCATCTTTGTCATGAAGCCGAGTCTTGGACGTCAAGCAGCCTCGTTGGCGATGCCGCTACCGACAAGAAACCTTGTCGCAACTAGTCACAGCTCACTTAAGTTGTTGAGCGGACTCGAAACAAAGTAAGGGCGCAACTAGCTACGAGTTGGTTCCTCCGCGCACAGGTTTTCCATACAAAGTACGGTCGTTCGAGGAAGATAACTTAAAAATTTAAAAGCTGATTGCTCAAATTTTAACAACTTAGCTTTTCTATCGTTTGCTTCCCGGTAAGGCGAAACTTCCTCGAGCGACGCTTGGTCCACACCATTATCTTCTCCTTCCCCCCTGGCTAACTTGTGGGCGAGGGAACCTTTCTTTCTTTGAGAAAGAGAAAGAAGAGAAAATAAAGTTATGGAGCCTTGCGGCTCGTTATTGCTTACCGGGTGTAGGTGCTGTACAAAGTGTCAGATAACACATGCAATAAAATGATGAAAGCATGAAATTGACAAGTTGTGCGGAACACATGAGCTTTACTTATGCACGGGTCTGTGTCTGCTTTGTACAAAGGATTACATGCAACATCGGCAAGACTTGTATAAAAGGTGGTTGCCGAACAGGTTCCAAAGAACCGCGCCTCTGGGTAAAACTTACGAAGATGCTCTATGTTCCGGAGTTGCTCACCGAATGCCATCTTCGGTCTCAAAGCGGACAGCGCCAGCCTAGTGACTCGCTTCACCCGATAAGGGCCTTCCCACTTTGCCGTCAACTTGTTGGAATTCTTGGCGGACTGAACGCGCCGAAGAACAAGGTCGCCTTCCTCGAGACTTCTGGCACTAACTTTGCGGCTATGGTAGCGGCGCAAAGCTTGCTGATATCAAGCAGCTCGAACAACAGCCTGAAGACGGTCCTCCTCAAGGAGCAGTGCGTCATCTTGTCGCAATTGCTCTTGGTCAAGCTCATCATAAGCGAGCACTCGAGTCGACCCGTATACGAGTTCCGTGGGGAGAACCGCCTCTGCTCCATAGACTAGAGCAAAAGGTGTCTGGCCAGTGGCTCGATTTGGCGTCGTCCTGATCGACCAAAGAACCACCGGCAGCTCCTCAATCCAGTTTCTTCCGCACTTGTGCAGCCCGTCGAAAGTCCCGGTCTTGAGTCCCGCAGCACTTCAGATTTGCCCTCTCGCTGACCGTTACTTCTCGGATGAGCAAAGCGAAGCGCACCTTGGCGCCAAGATCTTGGACGTATTGCATGAAGGTGCGGCTCAGAATTGTGTACCGTTGTCGGTGATGATCCTGTTAGGGATCCCAAACGCAAACAATCAACTCAAGAACTTGATCACGCCGTGTCTGTCACCTTCCTCACTGGTTCCACTTCCGCCACTTTGTGAACTTGTCGATTGCAACGCATAAGTACTCAAAGCCCCGACAGCTCGGGAAAGGGGCCGAGGATGTCGAGCCCCGCACCAAAAATGGCCGTGGATAAAGGGATCGTCCGGAGAGCTTGAGCTGGTTGGTGTATCTGCTTGAATGGAACCGCACGCTTCACACTTGGTTACTTGTGCGCTTGCATCCCGGAGGGTCAGTCGGCCAAAAGAAACCTTGCCGAATGCTTTGCCGCAAGTGCTTTTGCGCCAATGTGGTGACCACATATGCCTCCATGTATCTCTGCCAACAGCTTCGCCCATCTTCCCGTGAATACACTTCAATTTCACACCGTTGAGTCTTCTTCATGCACAGTGTGCCGTCGACAAACTGGTACATACTTGACTGCCGGACTACTCTTTCCGCTTTCTTCTTTCTCTTGGGAAGTTCTCCGTCTCAAGGAAACGGACGATCTGCAGTGCCCATGCCGGAGCTTGCGGCTCGACAACAAGGACTAAAGGCATATTCGCTGCTGCTGGAACATCCGCTTCTACGGCGAGAACTCTGCGGCTCAGCCGAGTTGATGTTCCCGGCAAGCTTGCCGAGCAAAACTTGTCGGGCGCCCGCTTCAACGAACAAACCGTAGGGTTCACGGAGCATCGCTTTCAAAGACTCTTGGTGTTAAGCTTGGGAACCTTCTTGACGGCGGCTTCGGGAGCTCTACCGAAAATAGTCACCAGAAATCAAATTCCTCTTCTTGTTCTCATCCCAGCTTGATGGCGTTATGAGACGGTTGAGTCAGCTTGAGCACAAAGATCCATGGTTCCATTGTGTAACTTAAGTGCGGCGCACTTGACAGCCATCAGCAATGTCGCTCGAGCTCTTGGAATATATTCCATTTGTAGGTCGTCAAAATGCTCTTCTAGCTTTCTCACTTCATCAACATAAGCCTCCATCAATCGGACTCTGAAAATTTTGTTTACTTGGCGGACGACAAGCTGTGAGTCACCCCCGATAATGAGCTTCTTAATCCCAAGGTCTGCTGCGATCCGGAGACCGCAAGCAAACCTTCATACTCTGCGGTATTGTTTGTCGCTTGCTCCTTGGGAAAGTGCATCCGACTACGACTTGAGGTGCTCTCCGTGGGTGCGACAAGTAGTACGCCCTTTTGGCGGCGCTTTGTAGCGAGAAGGCACCATCAAAGTACATAAGCCACTCTTTGCTTGCTTCCTTGACGTGGATGCTCGCTTCGGAATTTCTTCATCTTGTGTTGGCGCCCATTCTGCTATGAACTCTGCCAATGCTCGCTTTGGATAGTTGAAGTGCTTTCAAACTTGAGGCCAAAGCTTGACAGCTCCAAAGGCCCACCGACAATCCTGCCTGCTTCGGATTTTGCAATATCCTCTTCAGCGAAAGCGAGTGACGATCATTATCTCATGTGCTTGGAAGTAATGGCGCAGCTTTCTCGAGGCCATGAGAAGGCCGAAAAGCAATTTCTGCACACCGAGTACCTTGACCTAGCCCCCGCAAGGGAACCGACAGTAAACTGGGCGCTGCACCATCCTTTTCTCAGATCTTCTCACACGCTGCAGAGATCCATCCTTGTCGGGACCAGAGCTTGCGGTTAAGCCCCCGCTTGTCGCCGGATGCATCTCGCCATGGTTGCCGGCTCATCATCCGCCTCCCTCTCCGCTACTAACGCATCACTAACTACTTGATTGGTTGCCGCTATATATAGCAGCAACTTCTCTTGTGGCTTAGGTGCGACAAGTGTTGGAGTGGAGGACAGTACCTCTTTAAGTCCTGCAGCGCAACCTCCGCTCCGAGTCCATTTCATTGACCTGCCTTTTTCAATATTTTGAAAATGGCAGGCGCGCCAGCAGACCTAGAGATAAACCTGCGAGAGCAGCCCCTGAACTGCAAGTCTTCGCACATCCTTGACGCTGCTTTTGGTGCTTCAATATGCTCAATGGCCTTGATCTTGTCTGATTGGCCTCAATACCCGCCGAGATACGAAGAACCCGAGAAGCTTGCCGGAGGGGACTCCAAACACGCACTTCTCGGGTTGAGCTTGAGGTTGATCTTGCACAGATTTGCAAAGGTTTCGCTTAAATCTTGAATCGAGTTGTCTTGTCCTTGCTCTTGACCACTATGTCATCCATGTAGGCTTCCACATTTCTGTGCATCTGCGGTTCAAAAGCGTGATGGACTACTCTTGCAACTGTTGAACCAGCATCCTTTAAACCGAAAGGCATCCGTACAAAACAGTATGTGCCACATGGGGTGATGAATGTGGTCTTTTCCTCATCCTCTTCGCCATGAAGATCTGATGATATCTCGAGTATGCATCAAGAAATGAAAGCAAATCACATCCGCCGCGGAGTCAATAATCTGGTCGATACGCGGCAAGGGAAATGGGTCTTTGGGACAAGCTTTATTAACATCGGTAAAGTCGATACAAAGCCTCCATTTCCGCTTGCCTTCTGCACGACTACTGTGATTGGCCAACCACGAGGATGGAGCACCCTCCGACAAGGCCCGCTGCTTCCAATTTCTTGATCTCTTCTCGCGATGAACTCTTGGCGCCCACTACCTGTTTTCGACTTTCGCTTGACGGGCCGCGATGAGGACAGACAGCGAGATGGTGCTCAATTACTTTCCAGGAACACTGGGATGTCGACGGTTGCCATGCAAACACGCCGACGTTACGCAGAGCAACGAAGCGCCGCTTCCTATTTAGGGTCGAGAGAGCACCGATGGTGAAGGTACCACCAGTGCCGCCCTCCTTGGCGGACACCTTCTTGGTCTCTCGTGGAGCTGCCATCGCCTTCTTGTACTTGCCGGTGGAGCTCGATGGTGGCCCTCGACGGTAGCGCAACACCAAGAGGTGCGCTTGCCGGAGTGGGCATCGTAACTCTTGCCGGACTTGGTCTTCTTCTTCCCCGGAGCTTCAGCGACAAGTGACTTGCGATCTGCTGCGCGCTGCCGCTTCCCGTAGATCTTGTCGGCGCAGATAAGAGCATCCTCTTGTCGCCGGGGACAGAGATGACACTTATCGGGCCCGCATCTTCAGACAAGTTGTATGCATAGTGAGAGGCGGCCATGAATTTGGCAAGTGCCGACGGCCAAGTATCCCATTGTAGGCAAAGGAAAATCAGCAACGCCAAAAGTGACCTCTCGCCCTGAAGTTCAACTCGCGCCAAATGTCACCGCAACGTGATCTTTCCCTTCGCTTGCTCCTTCCCGGATTGATTCCTTGAATGTGCCGGTCTCTTCGAGCTCGCCGTCGATTTTGGAGTTTCGAGTACCGAGGAGATCAGGTTCAAGCCGCCCCGCCATCAACTAACATCTTAGTGACCTTGAGGTTGCGGATAGTTGGTGAAACCAACATCGGCAAGCACCCGACCACGCTTATGCGATCGTGGTGGTCCTCAATATCAAAGATGATAGGCGGCTTTGGACCATTTCGAGGCTTGCGTGACTCGACGGATGGTTCTCTGCATTGACTTCCTGCATCCACCGCTTGAGCTGGCGGTGTGAAGTATGCGAGAAGCACCGCCAAACGCACAAGACCTCTGTGGCTTTCTCGAACTCCTGCTCATCGGCCTCGCCATCATCCATGTCTTCGCTGCGTCGCCCTCATATTCATCCTTGTCGCGCCACGGGAGGTCTGTCTCTTGCCGCTGCTTGGCCTTGCATCGGCGCCCTCCCAGCCGGGCGTTTCTTAGCTAGCTCCTCCAGACCTTCCCGGGCCTTCTCCTTGTCGCGTCGTCAGACTCAGCCTTCGCTGCTCGACAAGCTGCTCAACCTTCTTGCAGCTCGAGGTCATGGCCCTTGGTGCGGAGGATCTTGCAATATCTGCTTATTGAGCCGCCCCGCTTGTCGACGCCACAGCACCGGCAATTGGTGCTCGCGGCAACCTCCTTGCCGGAGTTACCAACTTTGGCTTTCTTGGCGGCACCTCCGCTGCGGACTGCTCGACAACCAGCACTTCTTTGCCTTTCTTCTTCTGTTGTTCCGCCGCTTTTTCTTTGCAGGGCAGCCTCCTCACCGCCGATCCTACTCGCTTCTACATTCTCTCCGGAGTCTCCTCCTTCCTCAAAGACGCAGGCACACTTGTCGGCCAGGGCATATAGCTCATCGACGTCCTTGATCTTGCACATCACCATCTCCTCCGCATCTTGCGGTTCCAAGACGCTCGATGGAACGCGCTGATTACCGCGGCAGGGTGGACATTTGGGATGTTGTGCTGTACACGGTTGAATCTCTGAATGAACTTGCGCAGGGGCTCTCCTTCCTTCTGGGCGAGCAGATGAAGGTCGCCCTCTTGGCCATGAGGTTTGTGGCCGCCTGTGAAGGCGCCAACAAACTGATGGCATAGATCCGCCCAAGAGGATATGGAGTTGTCCGGCAAGTGCATGAGCCAGGATCTGACATTGGGCTTGAGTACCAGCGGGAAGTAGTTGGCGAGATCTTGTCGCCTCGCCCGCAGCTTGCACCGCAATGGTGTAGATGCCGAGGAACTCCGACGGATGCGCCTTGCCGTCCGTACTTCTCTCGCACGTCTGCTTGCAATTCTTCTTGCCGGCCCATCGACTTGCCGCAGCTCACGAGTGAACGCAGGGCAACCTATCACAGACGCAAGTCGCCGTTCTTCGGGCGCATGCATGTCGACAAAAGGGCCCAGCGCGCTGGTCGGATTGATGTCGCGCTTCTCTTCGGTGCTCGATGCGAGTTCGAGCGTCTTCTTGCTGTCGTTCGTGAAGAACTTGGCGCTGATCGCGACGAGCTCGTGGATCTGATGCGACGCGTGGAGTCGCTGTCGAGGTGGATCAGCGAAGTCGGCGATCTTGGCCTTCGGGCGGAGAGTGCATGGTAGTTGCACCTCCACCGTCTCTGCCACCGCTCGTGCTTAGCAGTCTTGCCGCGGCAGCTGATGTACTTGGTTGCATGGAGTGTCGCCGCTGGCAAAGCCGATGAGACTCAATGGTGGCCTCCATTCATCGACCTTTGTCGGCCGTTGGAGGGTAATCTAGGAGCAGCTTGAGCTCGCCAAAGCTTCGCTGGAGTGGCGGGTGGCGATGGCGAACGGCGCGAGGAGCGGATATGCTCGGACTTCTAACTATGTTAGAAGGAGCAAGATCCCGCCCAGATGACCGTGGCTCGCTTCGTGCCAGATGTTGGCGCACGCTGGTCTTGAGGGCCTCGGGATCCACCAGCTCGATCTTGATCCAACGAGCGTGATGGTACTGTGAATACCGTGGACGCTGTCGGTCCCGCCTCCTCCCGAGATGGGCGCGGCGGTATCGGACGCCGAGGTCTGCGCGCCTTGTCCTTGGACTTGGCAGCATCATGAGCTCCCTCGCCGGCGCCTGCTCTTCCGCGGTGTCACCCCACCACCCATTTGCTCGGTGGTGGTGGAATCGACGTGATCGGCTCACGCCGCCGCCGAAGCCTTCTTCTTCGGTGGCATGTCGATGAAGATGATGAAGATGTAGCTCGTGTGAACGCCGGATCAGGTTCACACAGCCTCGACGCCCCCTACCTGGCGTGCCAAAGATGTCGGGGAGGCTGATCTGACCCACGAACAACTATGGGACCTGCGGACCGAGCCCCTTTCGCTTCTGTGGAGGGCGGAGGTCACACGAAGAGCAGATCGAGGCGAAGCACACGAGCAGTTTACCCAGCTTTGGAGCTCTCCGGAGAGATAAAACTCCTACTGCTGCTTGTCTGAATTGTATTGTGTTCTTGCTCGGAAGCGCCGGATGCTACAGTACACACCAGCTGCTAACGAGACCGAGCGTGAGAGTGTTCGAACCCCCCTCTACGTTGTGCATGGGCCTCCTTTTATATGCTCAAGGGGTCACCGACAGGTGGCAACGTAGACAAGGGCAAAAAGGGAAAATGAGTTGCGGTTGGTACAGCTACTTGTACAGCAGTAACATACCTAACCCCGACGGCAGGGACAAAGGCATTAAATGCCCGCCTATGTCGCCTAAACAAAGCGGAAAGGGACGTCGGAGACGCCACCGCTTGCCATGATGGCAATCTTGTCAAGACCGCTTGCCACCAAGCCCGGCTGCACAGCTCTTGCCACGCTACCGAAAGGTCCCATAGCGACACGCTGGTGGATGAGTGGAGCGGAGGAAAAGAGTGAGTCTGCTGGCAAGCGCCTTGCCCGTTGTTACCTTTGTCGCGTCCTAAGCTTGTCGCCATCGGGCCTTCCCGCAAGCTCCTCTTGCCGGGCCTTGTCTCCTAGGTGCCTTGGTTATCCTTCCCGGCAAGCTCCTCTTGCCGGGCCTTGTCTCCTTGGCTGATATACTTTGTTCTTGAATGGCTCCAAGGGAACCACGGAGGACCTTGGCGGTCACCGCAAGCCTTGTCAGGTGGTGTGCAGAATCGCCTGCACAAGTTCGGGATACTATGGTACCCCTACTCTAGTACACCGACAGTATGCTCAACGCAAACACCAAATAACAATTATTTAGGTTTAACACCAATCTCGATGGTAGAGGGAGCGTGCGATGCTTGATCATATCAACCTTGGAAACACTTCCAACACGTATCGTCAGCTCACCTTTAGCTAGTCTCCGTTTATTCCGTAGCTTTTGTTTCGAGTTACTAACACTTAGCAACCAAACCGGTGTCTAACACCCTGGTGCTACTAGGAGTACTAGTAAAGTACACATTAACATAATGTATATCCAATATACTTCTATCGACCTTGCCAGCCTTCTTATCTACCAAGTATCTAGGGTGGTTCCGCTGCAGTGTCCGTTCCTCTCATTACAGAAGCACTTAGTCTCGGGTTTGGGTTCAACCTTGGCTTTCTTCACTAGAGCAGCAACTGATTTGCCGTTTCATGAAGTGTCCCTTCTTGCCCTTGCCCTTCTTGAAACTAGTGGTTTCACCAACCATCAACAATTGATGCTCCTTCTTGATTTCTACTTTCGCGGTGTCAAACATCGCGAACACTTCAAGGATCATCATATCTATCCTCGATATGTTATAGTTCATCACGAAGCTCTAGTAGGTTGGTGGCAATGTCTTTGGAGAAACATCACTATCTCATCTGGAAGATTAAATCCCACTCGATTCAAGTGATTGTTGTACCCGGACATTCTGAGTATAAGCTCAACGATTGAGATCTTCTCCCTTAGTTTGTAGGCTGGAAAACTCGCCGGAGGTCTCATACCTCTTGACGTGGGCACGAGCCTGAAATCCCAATTTCAGCCCTCGTAACATCTCATATGTTCATGACGCTTCAAAACCGCCTTTGGTGCCTCAATTCTAAGCCGCTTAACATTACCGAACTATCACGTAGTCATCAAACGTGTGTTAGATGTTCGCAACATCCACGCACCACGCTCGAGGTCCAGCACACCGAGCGGTGCATTAAGGACATAAGCTTTCTACTGACCGCATAATTGCTACTGTCAACTTTCAACTATATTTTCTCTAGGAACATATCTAAACAGCAGAACTAAAGCGCGAGCTAACGACATAATTTGCAAAGGGCTTTTGACTATGCTCAGGATAATTAAGTTCATCTAATGAACTCCCACTCAGATAGACATCCCTCTAGTCATCTAAGTGATTACATGATCCGAGTCAACTAGGCCGTGTCCGATCATCACGTGAGACGGACTTAGTCATCATCGGTGAACATCTTCATGTTGATCGTATCTACCATACGACTCATGCTCGACCTTTCGGTCTCTTGTGTTCCGAGGCCATGGCTGTACATGCTAGGCTCGTCAAGTCAACCTAAGTGTATTGCATGTGTAAATCTGGCTTACACCCGTTGTATGTGAACGTAAGAATCTATCACACCCGATCATCACGTGGTGCTTCAAAACGACGAACTTTCGCAACGGTGCACAGTTAGGCGGAACACTTTCTTGAAATTTTAACGAGGGATCATCTTATTTACTAACGTCGTTCTAAGCAAATAAGATGCATAAACATGATAAACATCACATGCAATCAAATAGTGACATGATATGGCCAATATCATTTTGCTCCTTTGATCTCCATCTTGAGGGCTCCATGATCATCATCGTCACCGCATGACACCGTGATCTCCATCATCATGATCTCCATCATCGTGTCTCCATGAAGTTGTCTCGCCAACTATTACTTCTACTACTATGGCTACCGGTTAGCAATAAAGTAAAGTAATTACATGGCGTTGTTTAATGACACGCAGGTCATACAATAAATAAAGACAACTCCTATGGCTCCTGCCGGTTGTCATACTCATCGACATGCAAGTCGTGATTCCTATTACAAGAACATGATCAATCTCATACATCACATATCATTCATCACATTCTTCTTGGCCATGTCACATCACATAGCATACCCTCGCAAAAACAAGTTAGACGCCCTCTAATTGTTGTTTGCATGTTTTACGTGGCTGCTATGGGTTTCTAGCAAGAACGCTTCTTACCTCACGAAACCACAACATGATATGCCAATTGCTATTTACCCTTCATAAGGACCCTTTTCATCGAATCCGTTCCGACTAAACCGGAGAGACGGCACCGCTAGCCACCTTATGCACCAAGTGCATGTCATCGGTGGAACTCTGCCTCACGTAAGTGTACGTAAGGTCGGTCCGGCCGCTTCATCCCACAATACCGTCGAAACAAGATTGGACTAGTAACAGTAAGCATATTGAACAAAATCAACGCCCACAACTACTTTCTGTTCTACTCGTGCAAAGAATCTACGCAATAGACCTAGCTCATGATGCCATTTGTTGGGGAACGTGGCAGAAATTCAAAATTTTCCTCGTGTCACCAAGATCTATCTATGGAGAAACCAGCAACGAGGGAAGGAGAGTGCATCTACATACCCTTGTAGATCTCTAAGCGAAGCGTTCAAGAGAACGGGTTGAAGGAGTCATACTCATCGTGATCCAAATCACCGGAGATCCTAGTGCCGAACGGACGGCACCTCCGCGTTCAACACACGTACAGCCCGGTGACGTCTCCCACACCTTGATCCAGCAAGGAGAGAGGGAGAGGTTGAGGAAGACTCCATCGAGCAGCAGCACAACGGCGTGGTGGTGGTGGAGGAGCGTGGCAATCCTGCAGGGCTTCGCCAAGCACCTGCGGGAGAGGAGGAGGTGACACGGGAGGGAGGGAGGCGCCAGGGACTCAGGTGTGGCTTCCCTACCTCCCTCCACTATATATAGGGGCAAGGGAGAGGGGGGGCAGCCTTGGCCCTTCCTCCAAGGAAGGGCGGCCAGGAGGAGTCCATCCTCCCAAGGCACCTAGGAGGTGCCTTCCCCTTTAGGACTCTCCTTTCCCTTATCTCTTGGCGCATGGGCCTCTTGGGGGCGCACCAGCCCACCTGGGCTGGTCCCTCCCACACTTGGCCCATGCAGCCCTCCGAGATGGTGGCCCCACTTGGTGGACCCCGGACCCTCCCGTGGTCCCAGACATTACCGATAAAACCCAAACTTTTTGGTGACCAAAACAGGACTTCCATATATAATTCTTTACCTCCGGACCATTCGGAACTCCTCGTGACATCCGGATCTCATCCGGACTCAACAACATTCGGTAACCACATACAAACTTCCTTTATAACCCTAGCGCCATCGAACCTTATGTGTAGACCCTACGGGTTTAGGAACCATCTTGCGACATGACCGAGACGTTCTCCGTCAATAACCAACAGCGGATCTGGATACCCATGTTGGCTCCCACATGTTCCACGATGATCTCATCGATGAACCACGATGTCAAGGACTCAATCGATCCCGTATACAATTCCCTTTGTCTAGCGGCATTGTACTTGCCCGAGATTCGATCGTCGGTATCTCGATACCTTGTTCAATCTCGCTACGGCAAGTCTCTTTACTCGTTCCGTAACACATCATCCCGTGATCAACCCCTTGGTCACATTGTGCACATTATGATGATGTCCTACCGAGTGGGCCAGAGATACCTCTCCGCTTACGGAGTGACAAATCCCGCTCGATTCGTGCCAACCCAATGACACTTTCGGAGATACCTGTAGTGCACCTTTATAACCACCCAGTTACATTGTGACGCTTTGGTACACCCAAAGCATTCCTACGGTGTCCGGAGTTGCACAATCTCATGGTCTAAGGAAATGATACTTGACGTTAGAAAAGCTTTAGCATACTAACTACGATCTTTGTGCTAGGCTTAGGATTGTCTTGTCCATCACATCATTCTCCAAATGATGTGATCCGTTATCAACGACATGCAATGTCCATGGTCAGAAACCGTAACCATCTATTGATCAACGAGCTAGTCAACTAGAGGCTTACTAGGGACATGGTGTTGTCTATGTATCCACACATGTATCTGAGTTTCCTTTCAATACAATTATAGCATGGATAACAAACGATTATCATGAACAAGGAAATATAATAATAATAACTAATTTATTATTGCCTCTAGGGCATATTTCCAACAGTTGTAACTTCCGGCCCATGTATGGCCCATGATGTCTTTCGGCCCATACGAGACCATTTGTAACTCTTAGCCCATTAACGGCCCGTGGTGTATCTGGCCCAATGAACAGTGTACCCTTTATACCCATTAACGGCCCATTATTCCATTGGGCCATTTCCAACCCGTGTTATCTTTCAGCCTTCTCAGGGCCCACTTATTGTTGGGCTCATTTTCAGCATTCGGATACTTACGGCCCGTCATTGGCCTTTTCTGCCTGTGGGCCAAATTCAACCCGCGGTAACAATCGGCCCATTTGCGGTCCGTTACTCCGTTGGGTCGTTTTCATAACGTCATCAAATACGGCCGATTAATGACAACTTGTTATTGTCGGCCCATGAACGGACGATTCCAAATCTAGCCTGTTTACGACCCATAATGTGGTTTGTTATTGGCCCATGTTTGGCCTATCGATCATACGACACGTAGAAGGCCCATTGATGCTACGACCCGTAGAAGGCCCATTGATGCTACGGCCCGTAGAAGGCCTATTCTTTCTACGGCCCTAAGACGACCCATTGTTTCTACGGCCCATAGGAGGCCCATGGTAACTACAGTAAATATGTAGCTCATGGTTATTGTGGCCTAGTTTTAAAAAATAGGTTATTGCGGCCACTAGCAAATTGCGGAAAAAGAACATCACTGACTATAAGCAAACAAATAAACAAGACAACAAGGAAATAAATAAGCAAGCAACTTACGCTAGGCTATCACGGCTATTACACATATTACATCCACTGGGCATCAAAGTTCGCCACCAGTGCAAATATAGGGAACAAAGCAGCATATCATATACACTGGTTGTCAAAGTTGGCGACCAGTGCAAAGAAATGCCGCAACAAAACAAGTCTAGAACTGAAACCACTTCAGAAGATCTCAAGAAACAATATCCTGGGTACCTATAATGCTGGCAAGATGCTTAGCAAGCTTATTAACTTTCTCTTGTTTGGCGCTTAAATCCTCCAGCGCTTGCTGTTGCACTAGAAAGTATGCATCTGAATTCTGCAGGGACTTCCTCAGTCCTTCAGCTTCCTGTCGCAACACATATGATCGATGTCTTTCAACTTGAAGTTGAGACTCAAGAAGACGAACTGATTTAGGCAGCGAGTTCGAAGAGCTTGTGCTAGCACTAGTGGCCAGTAACTCGAACACTACATCAAGACAAGACTTTTGGGTTCTCTCACTGTCGTCAAGGTAGTTTTTATCAGCTTTCTTGGAGACCAACAGGGATGTCTCACTATCTTGAACCTTATCTGCATTACTTCCTTTACCATTGCATAACGGGGTACTGTTCTCCAATATTTTGTCCGCATTCTAAAAGAGAAACAAGCAGACACATCACAGGTTTACCATGTTGTATACGAAACTCATTTTGGTAAATCAGTTCAGTAGTGAAGTGCATAGGATAACAACATGAAACAAACATATATCTATGTACCATGGTCACTTTATGGTCTATATCATTCTAGTTTTTGTTGTCAAATCAAGATAGAGACACAATTCAAATAATATTTGTTCAAGACAAAGCAGAATAGACATAATATAAGTGTGGGAAACTATAGAGCAATAACAACACTTGTAATGTGCATGACATGAGAACATAACTGTTTATTCAATTGAAACTGAAATCAACATAGAGCAAGTTACAATAGCAAACCAGTTAAAGAAACAGGTTTAAAACATACTTGTTGTGCCATTGGAGTTTCAATTCCATCCTTCAAAATTGAAGTTAGTTGGTCTGAGTAAATACAGTGATGCAAGAGCAAAGGAGTATGAACCATAGCTACAGAACCTGACCTGAGAACAATTCTTATTCTCCTTTAAGCGTTGAGTTGGGATTCGTAGTGGCAGTCCTCGTGCTTTGGGCACTGCAGTTCCTTTACTAACTGCTCGTGTTTGGGTGCTCTGTGGTGGAGACGATACTGTGTCAACTGGAACTGGGTTACTATCTGCTGGGGTTGGGGTTAGAAGGGGTGTAGCTGGTTCTCTGTCCAAATGGGTAGGGGTACAGTCTGCGAGAGTCTGGGTTATGTGTGGTGGGGCTGGTTCTTGGGAAAGTACAACCGTGGTTCTATCTGCATCAACTGGTAGCACTATGTTTTCTGAAGACCGTGTTGTTACTCCCTTAGATACTGCCATCACCCTCTCCAATTCAAATGGCTGATAAACAAGAAAAGTAATTGAATGTACAGACATTGTATGATAGACAGGTGCAATGGATAGTGGGGAATAAAACAGGGCATGCAATAATTCACATTTATGTTGTCTAACCAAACAGGATAGCATGACACAATTTCACATATATGATGGCTAACTAAACAGGATAGCATGACACAATTTCACATTATGATGGCTAACTAAAAAAGATGGAAAGACATAGTTCAAAATATGATGCCTATGTAAACAGGATGACATGATATAACTATATAATGTATTTATTAAATAGGTTGGCATGCCATAATTCACATATATGCCGCCTATGGAAACATGATAGCATGATATAATTCCCGGATAGAATGACATAATTCAAAATATGATGACTGTAAACACTGAACAGGATGAGATGATATAGCTATATGATGTCTTTATTAAATGGGTTGCCATGCCATAATTCAGATAGATGCTGTGTATGTAAACATGATGGCATGATATAATTCAAATATATGATTTGTATAGTAAGCAAGTAAGCAGATGGAAATCCATATATGATGTAAAAACTAAGCAACGCAAGACAACATGCATGACATGGGTAATATAACCCTGCCAAGTTTGAGCATAGACCTCAGGGGGGAAATAGGACTGGTCATCAGTCTCTGAATCCTCCTCTGAGGAGCTCACTGTATCTAGCAAGATGTTTGCTTCAGCAGCTAGCATTGTCTGCTCTGAATACCTTGTTTTCACTCCAGATACTTCCATCACCGCTTCATATGGCTGATGCACAGGAAGAGTAGTTGAATGTACAAACTTTGTCGACAAATGGAACACGTAATACAAAAAATGATAGCATGATATAATTCACATACATGATGATTGGATCAACAACATGGCGTTGCATAATTCACATATATAATGCCTTTACAACAAGATAGCATTGCATAATTTACATATATAATGTCTTGCAACAAGATGGCAATGCATAATTCACATATATGGTAATTAGACACTAAACAGGTGGCATTCACACAAAGCATGTCTAAAGTAATCAAATGACATAGCAATGCAAGACACCATACACAAGATGTGAGCAACATAACCCTGCCAAGTTAGAGCATACACCTCAGGGGGGAAATAGGACTGGTCATCTGTCTGTGAATCCTCCTCTGAGGAGCTATCCGTAACCAGCGAGATATGTGCTTCGTCAGATAGCATAGTCTGCTTTGAAGACCTTGTTTTCACTCCAGAATTTTCTGTCACCGTGTCAAATGGCTGATGCACACGAAGAGTAGTTGAATGTACTAACATTGTTGACAAATGTAATACTAAGGAAAAAAAGGATGGCCTGATATAATTCACATATAAGATGACTGGCTAAGCAGGATGGCATTGCAAAATTCACATATATGATGCCTGGCTAAACAAGATGGCGTTGCATAATTCACATAAATGACGAATAAACTAAACAAATGGCATTCACACAAAGCATGTCTAAACTAAGCAGTTGACATATTTGATGTATAAAGTAAGCAATGCAAGGCACCATATGCATGATATAACCAACATCAGCATGCCAAGTTAGAGCGAAGACTTCAGGGGGTAAATAGGAGTGGTCTTCTCCTTCCGAATCCCCCTCAGAACAGATATCTTCCTCTTGATTACGATTTGAAATGGGTGGAGGGGGGCTGTCTTTGCGCCTACCATGGAGCGACGTCTGCATGAAATTTTATTGCCATGCAAGGCTCATCTCTTTTGCTCTACATGTTCAGTTCCATTGTGTACAATAACTGACATGCATAGGAATAAAACATAGTGAGCGTATGTAAGGAGTGCATGCAGAAATCCAGAGTGATGGTAGCAACCTGTGGATATACCCAAAACCAATGGTAGCAGGCAGATAATGGCTTTAGTTAAAAAATACAGATAATGGCTTCTTTACTGTTTGCTTCCCACCCAACATGAAACTCATAGTAGACACCAGAGATTGACAAGATAGTAGATAGATACTATTGATTGCGGCCCCGATATGTACCCCACAACCATTTAAAAACTCAAGTTTGACCATTAGTTTGGAGCTGAGTCTAATCGGTGAACAGGACGATAAAGAGTCCTCTAGGTCATCTGCTCGGTTGATGATGGTAATGCAGTTGTCATGGCTGCCGACGGCGGGGAAGAAGATCTGAGGCGGCGAAAGACAGTCTGGAGGCCGGATCCCTGCTGTGGTGGACCCTTCTGTCGTTCGAGCAGCTGAGCTTGGGTGGACGACGACACAGTAGGAGCAGAACAAACCACACAAGGTTTTCTTTAACAACTATCTGTAAGAGAAGTAATTCTGTAAGGGCTCGTTTGAATTGGAGGATTCTAACAGCGCAGGGATAGGAAATACATAGTAATAGGATAGGAATGCACGTGCAAAACAGAGAATTTAAAAACACAGTATTTCTGCCAATCTAGGTGTTTGGTTCACAAGAATTGGAAGATCACGGGATGCAAAGAAGCATGGTGAGATTAAGTCAAACCACAAGAAAATGTACGGTTATAATGCTGCTACTATCTCTTAGTCTTGTCCTTCATGAATAGGAACTTGAAAAGGAGGACAAGTGGAAATTAAAATCCGTACGGTTTTTATTTCAAGGACACACTAAAGGAACAAATCCTATAGTTTTCCTTTGCTCCATTCCTTTGAACCAAATGCATGAATAGTAGTACCATAGGAAACTTTCCAATTCCTATGTTTTTCCTTTCAAGCACTGGCGATTCTAGTAGGCAGGCTTGAGCAAGGAAAAACTACACTCAAAAAATGTTTTTGTGCTACTTGCCTACTTCTACTACTTTGGACCCAGGCCACTGCCGTACTAGCTCAACTCCCAGGCCCATCGACAAATGCACAGCTCAAACACGCAGAGATAAATAATGATGGCGTTCAAGAGAGGCCATCACGGATAGCTAAGTTGACCGGTACCTCACTGCTTGTCATATAGTAGGAGAAACTAATCGTACTTCACGTTACTTCATATGCTTAGTGGACAATATATAAAACATGTAGAGTAAAAAAGAGATGCAACAAGTGTACAACCTCTTTGGTGAAGCCATGTCGATCTCAGTGTGATTGGGTTGGTCGGTGAGGATGATCCGGCTGACTTGGCTGTCGGAGGAGGGGAAGAAGATCTTAGGCGTCTGGAGATGGAGCCCGGGGTACTGCTCTGCTGTGATGGAGGGTTTCGTCGTTGGAGAAGCTCCAGTGAGTTGTACGACGCCGAGGCAGAAGAAGGACAAGAGATATAATGTTAACCTGAGTGGAATTCTAATAGCATCTCCAATAGATGGCGTAAAATACATAACCACAAAGTGCTATATGTAAAATATATCAGCCGCTCATCTCTGAACTTAACTATCGAAACTGAATTTAACTGTCGAAACCGAACTTAACTGTCGAAACTGAATTTTTCTGTCAAAACTGAACGCACTAGTAGCAGAAAAGCAGTAGCAGCAGCAGCAGCAACGCGTGCGAGAGCCGTGGCAGCTGGTCGTGTAGCAGCATCAGGTGAGGCTACCCTGAGCCACCAGCCACCACCGGTTAAACAGCCGGCCCCCGCCGCCCACAGCCGGCGGTGCGCCGCCCCGCCCGCCCCGAAACCACTCCCCACCGCCGGTTCGCCGCCGCCCTGGCCATCCCTCTAGCCCCCCCGTGCCGAGCTTTTTCTCCGGCGATCCCCACACCACCGCCCCACCACCGCCGGTGACCACCGACCCCACCCTGAACCCTAAGATAGTGTAACACCCACGATGCGGCTATATCTCCCACGTGTCGAGGCACGACTTGGACGCATAAACGCATGGTGGTTTTGTCCCAAGAAGGGTCATCTTCACACAATCTCATGTAATGAACAAGAATGGGATAAAGAGTTGGATTACAATCGCCACTTCACACAATACATTAATAATTCATACATCATCCAAAATACGCACATAGTCCGACTACAGACAACCAAATGAAAAGAAGATAACCCAACGGCTAGATCCCCGATCGTCCCAACTGGGCACCACTACTTATCATCCGGAAAAGAAACATAGCAATGACCAAGGTCCTCATCGAACTCCCACTTGAGCTCGGTTGCGTCACCTGCACTGGTATCATCGGCACCTACAGCTGTTTTGGTAGTATCTGGTGAGTCACGAGGACTCAGCAATCTCAAAACCCTAGAGATCAAGACTATTTAAGCTTATGGGTAGGATAGGGTAATGAGGTGGAGTTGTAGCAAGCACTAAGCGAATATGGTGTCTAACATACGCAAATAAGAGCGAGAAGAGAAGCAACGAAACGGCCGAGAAGCTAGAAGTGATCCTGAAACTACTTACGTTCATACATAACCCAAACCGTGTTCACTTCCCGGACTCCGCCGAAAAGAGACCATCACGGCTACACAAGCGGTTGATGCATTTTAATTAAGTCAAGTGTCAAGTTCTCTACAACCGGACATTAACAAATTCCCATCTGCCACATAACCGCGGGCACGGCTCTCGAAAGTTTATACCTTGCAGGGGTGTCCCAACTTAGCCCATTACAAGCTCTCACGATCAACGAAGGATATTCCTTCTCCCGGAAAGACTAGATCAGCCTTGGAATCCCGATTACAAGACATTTCGACAATGGTAAAACAAGACCAGCAAGACCGCCCGCTGTGCCGACAAATCCGGACAGGAGCTGCACATATCTCGTTCTCAGGGCACACCGGATAGGCTAAGCGTACAGGTACGAACATAACCCAAGTTGCCAAGGGACGGTCCCGCACGGTGCTCTAGTTTGGACCAATACTCAGAGGAGAACTGGCCCGGGGTAAAATAAAGATGACCCTTGAGTCTGCAGAACCCAAGGGAAAAAGGCTTAGGTGGCAAATGTTAAAACCAAGGTTGGGCCTTGCTGGAGGAGTTTTATTCAAAGCGAACTGTCAAGGGGGTCCCATAACCCCAACCGCGTTAGGAAAGAAAAATCAAGGAACATAACACCGGTATGACGGAAACTAGGGCGGCAAGAGTGCAACAAAACACCAGGCATAAGGCCGAACCTTCCACCCTTTACCAAGTATATAGATGTATTAATTAAATAAGAGATATATTGTGATATTCCAAAATCATCATGTTCCAACATGGAGCAATCTTCAACTTCACCTGCAACTGACAACGCTACTAGAGGGGCTGAGCAAAATCGGTAACATAGCCAAACAACGGTTTGCTAGGAAGGTGGGTTGGAGGCTTGACATGGCAAAATGGGAGGCATGATAAATAAGTGGTAGGTAGCGCAACATAGCGATAGAGCGAACAACTAGCAAGCAAAGATAGAAGTGATATCGAGGGTAATGGTCATCTTGCCTGAGATCCCGCAAGGAAGAAGAACAAGTCCATGAAGAAGACAAACGGACGTAGTCGAACGAATCCTCACAAGTCCGGAACAAAACCGAAGCTAACGAGAGAAGCAAACCGGAAAGAAGCAAACAACATGGTAAACAACCATCACATCAACAAGGCATGATGCACAATCAAGTATGATGCATGTCCATTTAAATAAGGCATGGCATGGCAAAGTGCACAAACAATACTACAAGTTAAGTGGAGCTCAATATGCAACGAGTTGCATATTGACGGAACACCACATTCAAGTCATTTAGTTCGCTCTCGTTTATGTACCCAACAATATTAAATGTTATTAAACATGGCAAAAGGGTGAAGCATAAATAAACTAACTATTTAGGCAAGTTTAAATGAGGCCGGAACAACAAACAACAATTCCGGAAAATCCTCATATGCATATTTCGAATTTGCTATTGTTCTGCCCTAAACACAATTTTAATGTTGTTAAACAGCAAAATGAAGTGCACCATGTTAAACTAGGCATTATTCTACCCCATTTAGATATAAAGTTTTATTTAAAATGGAGCTACGGTTATTTAGTTATGAAATAAATCATTTTAACATGGAAATATGCAAATTAAATGCAAACATCATTTTAAACATTTTAAACATGGATGAAAGTTGCGTATTATGAAACTAGATGAAATTCTAAGCACCTTACATGTTGAAAACATTTTAATATGATGCATGGTTCTGGAATTATTATATGCATGCTGTTGAGGGTTTTTCTATAAAACTGCACTCTCTGGATAAATAGCTAAATTCGCAGACGCTAAAAAAACATAAGCGGGCCGAAACTGGTTGGACCAACAGAACATACAGAGGGAGGGGGCTGCTCACCATGGGCCACGGCCCAGTTCGACGGTGAGGTGAGGCCGACAAGGGAGGCTGTGCGCTGGGCCTTGGCGCGGGAGGGAAAGGACGCGGTCAACGCGGCTGGGATGAGCGGGCGTCCTCTGCTCGACAAGAAGCACAGCCACGGCGGTGCGGGCAACTCAGCGGGAGGACAGAGCGACGGGAACAGGAGGAGATCACCGGATCTGACGGCAAGCTCCTCGGACAGCGCCGGATCAGAAGAAGTGGACGACCCTGGCATGGCATGGGCTCTTCGGCAAGGTGGCGTTCGGGAGGAGCTGAAGAAGGTGGCGCCTGTCCTCTGTTCAACGAGGAGACAATTTTAGAGAGAAACAAGTCGGGGAAGGAAAAGGAGAGGCCGAGAGGGGCCTTGCTGAACGGCAGCGACTCACCGGCGGCGGCACCACGGCAAGGCGCAGAACCAGCGCGGGGGCTAGGACTCGGCGAGGCGGAGGGAGGCGGATCCGGCAGCGACGACGAAGCAGCACGAGGACGGCAGCGTCAAAGCCCTATCCATGGCGGCAGAGGGGGAGCAGAAGAGATTAGGGAGGTGGAAGAAGGACTGAGGAAAAGGAGAAGAATGGCGAGGGATGGCCTTGTCGCGGTGGTCTCCATGGCTAATGGCTCGCCGACGAGTCGAGTGGGGTCGGGGCGACGAGTTCGAGATCTAGAGTAGGGCACCGGGGTGCGCTGCTGCTGGCCAGTGCGGAGGAGCATGGCCGGCGCGATGGGGTTGCTGTTCCAGCGGCTCTACGATGAAGGCGGAGGGCGACGGAGTCAAGGCAGAGGAGGCGAGCGAGCTCTGCTGGTCGAGAAGGGCTGTGGGGCTCTGGTTGGTGGGGATCGAGGGGAGTGCTGGTGGAGGTGGTGTGGTGATCTAGGAGGAGCTTGAGGTGGGAGGTGCTCGGTGGTTAGCCGGGTTTGCAATTCGAGGAGGTGGGGATCGACTGGATGGATGGATCGGGAGGAGATCCCGAGGAGGAAGAGATAGGAGGAGTGTGGCGGTGGGATGGGAAGGATGGGCAGCCATCCGAGATTTTATGGTTAGGTCGGTTTATATAGTAGTTGGATTAGGTTAGGGGCTATCTCGTCCCTCCGATCATAATCGGGTGGTCGAGAATAAAATGCTTCAGAAGTCCAAACAAATAAACGAAGATATTTTGGGGATGTTTGGAGATGATCCGGTTCCAACGGTGATGATTGAGTGGGTCGGATTCAGGGAAGTATCGGACATGCACGAGGGGTCTGAGAGAGGCTAGACATATAGACGAGAGGGGAAATCGAAGACAACATGGTCTGACAAAGGCCACGGAGAAGATAAGAGAGAAGAGAGCGGTCCGATTGGTCTGAGAGAAGGTCAACAGAGACAAAGAAGAGGCGGCAACCACGAACGGATGCAAGTTTTAGAAACATGACGACAAAGAAGTGCCGATGCAATGCAAATGATGACATGATGAATGCAACAAACAAATAAATAACAGAGCTGACACGCAAAAGATGGAAGGCATCTGGAGTGCCGGTCTTGGGGCGTTGCAACTCTCCTCCACTTACAAGAGATCTCGACCCGAGATCTAAGGATGGCACCGGAAGGAAGCGGAAGAGGAAGATAAGAGGTAAAACAAAGTTGATTCTTTGACAAACGAGTGAAACCAATGTACCTTGAGAGGTTAAATGATTTCGAGAAAAGAATACCACGAAGATGAACGAAGTTGAAAATACTCTGTTAGAAAAGAGGAACAAGGAACATTGCGAAAAACCTTGGGGTTGCAAAGACATGAATGAAGAACACCAGCGACAAGGAAGGACATGTAACCACTCCGGTTTGAAAATGGAATAAGCAAGGAATGAGAACGAAAGAATGCAGGTAGCACTCCGGTAGAAAAGAGAAGCAAAACTTGACAAAATGGGAAGAACTTGAAAAGAGGACACGACACTCCGGTTAAATGGATAAGCACAAAGGAACACGATCCTCACAATTCGAGATTTTGAGTGAAGAGAGCAACATCACCATGCCTCCGGAAGAAAGAATAGAAGATAGATCATTGGAATAAAAGAATGGAGAAGAAAATGCCAACTTCTGCCACAAATGATCTTGGAAAGCACCCTTCCAAGAAGGTTATAGCGGAGCTGTTGGAAAACCAACAACCAAAAGAATAAGCTTGTAGCGGGCTTATGGAAACATCTCAAGATTATGAGGTGACAAACGGCCACTAACGAAAACCATTGATTTTATTGAGAGCGCCAAAGAGATGAAAAACTTCTTCCACCAAGATGATAAGGAGAAAACTTGGATCATAGATAATCACCACAAAGAGCAACATTCCTTAGGGAAGGGTGTAGGTGAAATATGACACAAAATAACTCCAACAAAGAGATTGATGGATTTAAAATACCTCATTCTTGACAACATGTGAATCGCGAAACATGAATGGAAATTGTCAAGAGTGATATAATGCCATCTCGAAGATAAGGTAGAAGGAATTGCACTTTGGAATGCAAGATGAAGAATACCTGAACTCTTCAAAACAAAACATGTGTTAAGCACCCTGTTTAATTTTGAGTAGCTTGGCGGATCATAACTCCGAGAGAAAACTTGACGAACAATTGAAGAATGAAAGGAATCCTTGACGAACCACCATGTAGAAACTCTCGAAGAACTCTAGATAGATAAAAGGATGGTCGTAAAGAAAAGAAGCTTGAAAATACTAAGATGAAGCCTTGTAAAGATTTAGATGGAGCTTCACGGCGAGATAATGCGGAAAACTTGAAACTCCGGAAAATAAAAGATGAAGCTTCTCGAAGCGAGAAATGTGGCATGATGAAAAACTCTGGAAAGAAGAAACTAGATCACTTGGATGAAACAACAATAAGAATTATGTTATGCGTATCCTTCACCAATTTAAATTGATGACAAGCAACAGATTTGGCATACTACTTATTCTCGTAGAAAGGATTAAGAGAGATATAGCTCAAACTTGGGAAAGTCTTCAACGAACCACCGGTATGATTTGGAAAGAACGAATGAATTTGTATGATAACAACGAAAGAGGAATGTTGGACGAACCACCGTAAGAATTGAAAATGAAAGTAGCAAAGGCACAATTCACTAGGAAGAATTTTGAAAAAGAACAAAGATGCTTGAGAGACTTTAGATACAAGTGAACGAATAGATCACGAGCTGATTAGAGAATACTTGAACAATGCACCGGTAAGATTTAGAGAACGAGAGATGAAAGCTGGAATGAATAATTCTGAGATGATGGGCTCCGGAGAATCAAACTGAAAGACTCCTGAATTGCTCCGGATGGGCGAAAAGAATTCTCACAATCAAAAAAATTTATGAGAGGATGGCATCAAGCTAGAACCATGAATCTTTGGAAGAACGGGTAAGGATTAAGGAAAAATTCTTCTTCGATCTTCAAATGTTGAGAATGATGATGAGAACCACCATGACAATTGATGAGACATGCCAGAGCAATGAAGAATAGAAATGTTGAACCAACGATGAAAATGTTTGAAAGCGATCTTGGAGAAGGAATATGACTGGTGATAATTCATTCTTACGTCAAACTTTGAAAAAGAATTTGAGAATAACTCCGAAAAAATTAGAAGAGTCAGGTAAGATCCTGGGAAAAGACCTGTGGGTTAGGGCCCACTCAAAGATACACCATTTAACGGTTACTTGAAAGGGATATTGCACCGGTTGAATTAAATGACTTGAATGATATAACAACCTCGAATTAGCTTGAAAGGATTAAGAATAGAAAACGTGAATCCTCTGAGATATCTCGAACACTCCAGATATGAATAGAGAAAGGTGAGCAATTAAGAGGTGCACCAGCATGGGAAAACATTTGAAACGAGGAAAAGGATATGGTCAACACCGAAAGCTTGAATTGAGTCCACCGGATAAGAAAAAGAATGAAGAATGATGAACTTGAAGCTTCGTTAGTATCTTCCTGAGAATCACCGGATAAGAACACTGACAGAAAAGGATGGAGAGACTTTCCATCAATAAAAAAGGATACTTGGTTAAGAAATCTGAGTCCTTGAAGAAAAAGGGTGGGAGGGCGGGAAAAAAGGCAACTTGGGGACGGATGAAACGAACAACATTGGGAAACTGAGAGGTGATCTTGCGAATGTCGAAATGATCGGATCCACTTGAAGAGAAGCACGCCGGTTGGAAAGAATTGGGATGAAAATCTCGATGATCAAGAAGGATTACCACTCTCATAGAAATATGATAACACCGCTTAGGAAAGGTATGGAATCAACACTTGAAAATGAAGCAACTCGAATACCACAAACCAAAACAAAACAAAGGATTTGGCTTGGAAAATTAGCCGGAACAAACATATGATAGAGATTTACCCAATCCCATATAATGCATTTGTCGGAAATATATTCTAGGAGCTACTTGAATTCCCACCTATAAACTCCCGAAACTTTCTGGCTATGCAATCTGGTGTTGGGGATACAGGGGAAGCATAATATCTCACCCAAACTAACAATGCCTACATCCAGCTGTATCCATCCGTCAACACATAACCAAGAAAACTCCGGAAATCGTGTACCTCAACCTTCGAAAAGCATCCTTTATACGAGCTATGGCAATACTCCCGAAATCCCGCCCAAGTACTGGGTCACGTCAAGGTTATCTCACCACTAACTGCATAAAAAAGATTTTCGATGTCGGCAAAACTCAGTTATTCTAGAACTGCAACGATAAAATTGTGACGACAACACCTCGGAGCTGAACTCCCCGGGACACTGCCACAACCCTTAAATGTCAGAAGGCACCAAGAACAATGTTATCGTCAAAAGAATATCGGAACGATCCCAAGATACCCGCGTGATCCTAAATTTTTTTTAGTGAAATTTGAGGAGAGGAAAGTTAAAACATCTATGTCAGGAGACCTCACCAGAGCGACGAAGGGACTGAGGAGTAAAAACAATCCTACTCTCCGATATATATAATACTAAACTCAAAACATTTTTGTTCTAGACTCAACAACGTCAGTGATTCGATCAAGCAGGGGCCTCCTAAGTTGGGGATGGATCTGATACCAACTTGTAACACCCACGATGCGGCTATATCTCCCACGTGTCGAGGCACGACTTGGAGGCATAACCGCATGGTGGTTTTTGTTGGGGAACGTAGCAGAAATCAAAAAAAATCTACGCATCACCAAGATCAATCTATGGAGTTATCTAGCAACGAGGGGAAAAGGAGTGCATCTACATACCCTTGTAGATCGCGAGCGGAAGCATTCAAGAGAACGGGGTTGATGGAGTCGTACTCGTCGTGATCCAAATCACCGATGACCGAGCGTCGAATGGACGACACCTCCGCGTTCAACACACGTACGGTTGGGGAAGACGTCTCCTCCTTCTTGATCCAGCAAGGGGGGAGGAGAGGTTGATGGAGATCCAGCAGCACGACGGCGTGGTGGTGGATGCAGCGGGGATCTCGGCAGGGCTTCGCCAAGCTCTACGGAGAGGTGGAGGTGTTGGAGAGGGAGAGGGAGGCGCCAGGGGCTAGGGTGCGGCTACCCTCCCTCCCCCACCACTATATATAGGCCCCCTGGGGGGCACCGTGTAACGCCCCGGTTTCGATGCGCCAGGTGTCCGCCAGTTATTCGTCGTTGTTGTCATGTCATGTGCTTGCGTGTCTCTCTTTTCCATGTCATCATATGCATTTCATATCATGTCATCATGTGCATTTCATTTTGCATACGTGTTCGTCTCATGCATCCGAGCATTTTTCCCGTTGTCCGTTTTGCAATCCGGCACTCCTATGTCTCCCGGCGCCCCCTTTTACCTCTTTTCATGTGCGGATGTTGAACGGTCTCGGAATGGACCGAGGTTTGTCAAGCGGCCTTGGTATAACACCGGTAGACCGCCTGTCAAGTTTCGGATCATTTGGAGGTCGTTTGGTACTCCAACGGTTAACCGGGTAACCGCAAAAGCCTCTTTGTTGCAGCCCAACTCCCCTTTCTAAGTGGCCCAAAACCCACCAAACTCCCCTCCATGCTCTCGGTCGTTCGATCACGATCGCGTGGCCGAAAACCGCACCTCATTTGGACTTTCCTAGCTCCCTCTACCTATATATATGTCTTCCTCCCCCGGATTTTCGCAGTCTAACCCTAGCCAACCTCCCCCTCCGCGCGCCGGACGTGTCCACTCCGTCGCCGGACGTGTCCGCCGCCGCCTCCACGTCGCCCCGGCCAATCAGCCGGCGCCACGTCAGCTCCGCCGCCGCCCGCACCCAATCCCACGCCGCCACCTCACCCGCCACCCTCTCTCTCTCCTCAGCCCGCGTCGGCCCTTTCGGGCCGAGGCTGGCCCGCAGGCCAGCATGACACCGCCGCCCGTCGCCGCTTCGCCCGCCGCCCTCGCCGGCCGGGCCCGCCGCCAGCCTCTCCCTCAAGCCTCCGCGCCTCCCGCCGCCCGGCCCAGCGCCGCCGCCCGCCTTCCTCGCCCGCAGACCAGCGCCCGCCGCCGCACCTGCCAGTCCCGCCACCGCCGGACCTCGCGCCCGCCGCATGCCTCCGCCCATGGGCAGCGCCGCCAGCCCGTCGCCGCCTCCGGCCTGCCGCCACCGGCTCCGGCCACCGCGCCCTCCACCGGAGCTCGTCGGCCCCGGCTCCGGCCTCTCCCCGCCTCCCGCGGCCTTCTCCGGCGAGATCCGCGTGCATCTCCGGCGAGCTCTCCGGCCTGCATCGATAATCGTGCCAAGGGTTGACTTTCCCCCCTCTAAAATTCATCTAAGTCCCGAGCATTTTGATATTTCGTGCCAGTTTCATTGCATCGTAACTCTGTCATCGTTGCTCCGTTTTGCGCGTGTAATATGTCAAAATGTTCGCCTCGTAGAGTAGATCATTTCATCTCATTGCATCATTTTCATTTGAGCTCATCTTGATGCCCGAAATTCTGTTAGAAGAGTGCTATGTGATGTTAGTTTCTGTTTCTTAACAGAACTTGCACTTTTGTCATTTTTGCCATGATTGATGTGTGCACCCTATGGACTTGAGTCCTACATGTGTTTTGTAATATGCCATGTCTTCTTTACAGTGGTGCTTGCCATGTATTTTTGTGATCTATGTGGTGACTAGAACAAGCATGCAAACTAGGTGTCTTGATGTTGCTGATTTCAGCCCTGTTTTGCTGATATTTTGATGCCATGTTAACTTGATGCTACCGAGAGATCCATGCATATTTTGAGATACTCCAGTAAGGATGTTTTGTTATACATGTCTTGCTCTATCCATCCATGCCCTTGTTTGCAATTATGGAGTGCCCTAGCTTGAGTCAATAGAGCTCTACTTTTGCTATCAAATGTTTCCTGGCAGATTGTTTACAGGTTATTCAATTTTGCCAAGGTTGTTGTGTTTGATCCATGTATGCTATGTTATTGTTCTTGCCATGTATGTCTTCTATGCCATGTCTTCTTGATGTATGTATGCTTAGTTTATCATATAAGGCTCTGTAGTGAGTGCATTGAGCTTGTAAACATGCCCACTTGTTATCAGTTTTTGACATGCCATGTTGCTGAATCTGTTAACGAAACTTTCAATATTGACATGAGAGTTACTATATTTTCTGATCCTTTTTGGCTTATGGTCAGTAAGGGACTTTTGTTATATGCTTTGAGTAGATTCATGCCAGGCCTTTGTTTGCCATTATAAGTTCCTGTAACATGTTGTTTCATAGCTCTAAACATTGCAACCTGATGTTATTTCTGCAAATGTCTGAAACTGTTATTAGTTGCAATCTTGCCATGTCATTTTGAGCATGTTCTAGTTGTTTATGGAGATAGCTCAGTGTTCATGTTTTGTAATGCTTTGCCTGTAGATCATGCCCATGCCTTTTGTTATTATGTTGAGGTACTGTAGCATGTTGTTTTGATGCTTGCAATATGCCTACTTGCTGTTTTGGACAGATTGTTGCTATAACTTGTATTGTGTGTATGTGTTGAACCGTTGCTCCGTTTTGAGTGTGCTCTATATGAAACTTGCTTGATTTTGCATGTAGTTTCATATTATCTTGTTGGATCCTTGTTTTGAGGTGTTTGCTTGATGTCTTTATGCATTTTGCATCAATGCCATGCTTATTTTGTTTTGCTCATATCTTCTAGACCGTAGCTCCAAATCTAATGAACTTTATATGTAACTTGACTAGAATTTTCGTGTAGATCATCGTGGTGCATTTTAAATTGCTGTTTAACAACTTGAACATAAAGTTAGTCAGATCTGGACCAATCTCGAAATTTGCATATGAGGACTTACCGGAATTGTTATATGTTGTTCCCGGCCTCATTTAAACTTGCCTTGATGTGTTGCTCTTGTTTGCATCATCTCTTGCAATGAGTAGCTTCATGTAGCTTTGTCATGCATCATGCTTGGTTGTGCATCATGTCTTGTTCATGTGTGGTGTGTTTACTATGTGTGTGCTTCTTCTTGTTAGTTCCTGTTTCGTTGCGATCGTGAGGATTCGTTCGTCTACGCTTGGTTCGGCTTCATCCGTTCATCTTCTTCATGGACTCGTTCTTCTTCCTTGCGGGATTTCAGGCAAGATGACCGCTACCCTGGATCTCACTACTATCATTGCTATGCTAGTTGCTTCGTTCTATCGCTATGCTGCGCTACCTATTACATGTTTATCAAGCCATCCCATATTGCCATGTCAGCCTCTAACCTTTTGCACCCTTCCTAGCAAACCATTGTTTGGATATGTACCGCTTTGCTCAGCCCCTCTTATAGCGTTGTTAGTTGCAGGTGAAGATGAAGTTTGCTCCTTGTTGGAACATGGAGATGTTGTTCCGCGTTGGAACATGTTTACTTGTTGGGATATCACAATATATCTTATTTAATTAATGCATCTATATACTTGGTAAAGGGTGGAAGGCTCGGCCTTATGCCTGGTGTTTTGTTCCACTCTTGCCGCCCTAGTTTCCGTCATATCGGTGTTATGTTCCCGGATTTTGCGTCCCTAACGCGGTCGGGTGATTTATGGGACCCCCTTGACAGTTCGCTTTGAATAAGACTTTTCCAGCAAGGCCCAACTTTGGGTTTACCTTTTGCCTCACCTATACCCCTTTTCCCTTGGGTTTCCGGAGCCCGAGGGTCATCTTTATTTTAGCCCCGGGCCGTTCTCCTTCGAGTGCTGGTCCAAACCGAGCGATGTCCGGCGCCCCCTGGGCAATCAGGGTCTATGCCAACCCGACGTCTTGCTCATCCGGTGTGCCCTGAGACCGAGATATGTGCAGCTCATATCAGGATTTGTCGGCACATCCGGGCGGCTTTGCTGGTCTTGTTTTTTTGCTGTCGAAATGTCTTGTAGCCGGATTCCGAGACTGATCGGGTCTTCCGGGAGAAGGAATATCCTTCGTTGATCGCGAGAGCTTATCATGGGCTAAGTTGGGACACCCTGCAGGTATTATCTTTCAAAGCCGTGCCCGCGGTTATGTGGCAGATGGGAATTTGTTAATGTCCGGTTGTAGAAAACCCGAAGTTGATTTTAATTAAAATACACCAACCGTGTGCGTAACCGTGAGTGTCTCTTTTCGGGGTTGATCGAGAGGAGAACACGGTTTCTGGGTTATGTTTGACGTAAGTAGGAGTTCAGGATCACTTCTTGATCATTACTAGTTGACGACCGTTCCTTTGTTTCTCTCCTCGCTCTCATTTGCGTATGTTAGCCACCATACATGCTTAGTTGCTGCTGCAACCTCACCACTTTATCCCTTCCTTTCCCTTTAAGCTTTGCTAGTCTTGATACCCATGGTAATGGGATTGCTGAGTCCTCGTGGCTCACAGATTATTACACCACCAGTTGCAGGTATAGGTCTGCGATGATCTTGACGCGAGAGCGATGTTTGCTTGTGTTGGAGTTCTTCTTCTGCTTCTTCTTCGATCAGGGGATAGGTTCCAGGTCGGCAGCCCGGCTAGCAGGTGGATGTCGTTTGAGTTTCTGTTTATGTTTCATCCGTAGTCGGATGTTGATCTTGTATATGTTGTTGACGTATTCTTGTGGCATTTGTGCCTTATGTATGTATCCCCTTCTATTATGTAATGTTGATGTAATGATATCCACCTTGCAAAGCGTTTCAATATGCGGGTCTATCCTTGGTGGGACCTTCGTGTTCCTTTTGGATAGGGTCGCATATTGGGCGTGACAAGTTGGTATCAGAGCCTCGACCGACCCTAGGAGCCCCCTTGATTGATCGTGTAGTTTGGCCGTTGTTGAGTCTAGAATAAAACTATTTTCGGAGTCTAGTTATATCGGAGAGTAGGAATTCTTTTTACTCCTCTGCCCCTTCGTCGCTCTGGTGAGGAATCTTGACGTAGGTGTTTTGAATTACTTCTCTTCCCCTTCAAATTTTTCTTTAGGTTCACGCAGTTGGTTTTCCGGTAGTTGTTCCTCAGCTCTTTTTGTCCGGTGCATTTCTCGTCAAGTCGACTCGAGCCTCTTCATCTTTGAGTTCAATCCTCAGTTCTTCCTCCGACGTCGTTGTTTTTCCTTGTCCGAACTTGTCCTTGTTTTTCCCACCCGCCCTCCCTTCTTCATCTCGGAACCGGAGTCCGTAATCGAGTATCCATCCTACTCGCGCGAAGTCTTTGCTTTCTTTCCTCAATGATTTCAACCGGAGTTTTCTCTTCAAGATATTCGTCGGTTCGCCCTTCCAAGTTGCCTCTGTTTTCCCGCCCTCCCACCCTTTTTCTTCACAGAGTTGGAGTCTCTTTCGACCATCTATTCCATTCGTGTGGAGCCTCTTCAGTCTTCCCTCAATTATCTCAACCGGTAAATTCTCGTTTTGTACGACGTTCTTCATCTCTTTTCTTCTCCGGTGGACTCAATTCAAGTTTTGAGGTTGATCATATCCTTTTCCTTGAAGTGTTTTTCCTTGCTCTTTCGTCTCTCGCCAGTTTATCCTTCCGGAGTGTTCAAGATATCTCAGGAGATTCGTCTGTCTTCCAATTAATTCGAGGTTGTCACCTCATTCAAATATTTCAATGATTCTGGTGCATCGTCTATCTGTTCAACAATCCTTTTCAACGGTGTTTCTTTTAGTGGGCCCTAACCCACAGGCCTTTTCCCAGGATCTTACCTGACTCTTCTAATTTCCCCGGAGGTATTCCCAAATTCTTTTCGGAGTTTGACGTAAGAATGAATTTCATCAGTCACATGCCTTTTCCAAGATCAATTTCAAATCATTTCATTGTTGACTCAACCTCTTTGCTTTTCATTCTTCCGGAGTACCTCAACAATTTTGGTGATGTTTATCGTCGTCATTTGAAGACCGAAGAAGAGTTTTCCTCTAAATCTTGTCCGTTTCCCCGGAGATTCGCGGTGCTAGCTCGATGTTATCATCTCAAATTGTTTTCAATCGTGCAAATTTTTTTCATCCATCCGGAGTATTTCAGGTGTTGCTTTCTCTCTCGATCATCCGGAGGCCGTCTTTTCAGAAGATTTCTTCATTCTAAGTTTTTTTCAAATTCGTTCTCCAATTATTCCATATTCGTGCCCCTTCGGTCGTCTCAATATTATCCCGGTGCTTCGTTCAAGTGTTCTTTAATCAACTCATGATCCCTTCGCTCTTTTGCATCTAAATCCCCTCTAGTTTATTTGTTCTTCTAATTCTTCCCGGTGATTCATTCTCTTTCATCAGTCATTTTCGAATTCTTACGGTGGTTCGTTCAAGATTCTTTTTCCTTGATTATCATATTAATTCATTCATTCTTTCCAATCCTACCGGTGGTTCATGAAGTCCTTCTCAAGTTGGCACTATGTCACTTCTCAATCCTTTTTCAAGAAGAATAAGTAGTATGCAAATCCATTGCTTGTCGTCAATTTAATTTGATGAAGGATAAGCATACAATAAATCTTATTCTTATTTCGAGTGTTTAATCCTTTCCTTCGGAGTTTGTTCTTCATGAATAAATTCTAGTTCCAAGTGTTTTCATCTTTTCTTTTCCGGAGTTCAAATTTTCCTCGACCATCTCGTCGGAACCTCCATCTAAATCATCGCAAGGCTCATCTTATTCTTTCATCCTTCACTGAATCTCGTCATCCTTTTCGTTACCGGAGTTCTTCACGGTGGTTCTTCATGATTTAATTCATTCTTCAAGAGTTCATCAAGATTCTTGTCGGTGGAGTCAAGTATCTTTTCTTCTCGCGTCTTGAAGAGCAAATAATTCTTCATTTTCTTCTGAAGTGAAGTTTTGCATTTCTTCGTTATTCTCAGCTATCCAATCATTTCCGGTTGTGGCAGGTTATCACCTTATGATCTTGAGATGTTACCTATAAGACCACAACAAGCAATTCTTTTGTTGTTGAATTGCCAACAACTCCGTTCAATCTTTTCTTCTAAGATTGCTTTCTGTTCCATTCGTGGCACAAGTTGTCATTTTCTTCTATGTTCTTTTCATTCAACTCTTTCAATTCTTCCGGAGGTATTGCATTGCTTATGTCGTCAAGTGTCATTCCATTTTGTGAAGTTCAGTTCTATTCCTCCATGTTTTAGCCGGAGTGCTGCCTAAATCGTTTCAGTCTTATTCGTTTCTTTTCTCATTCTAACCACTCCGGTTAGAACGAGTGCTTTCAGAGTCTATCTTGATTCTATGAGTTTCGATTCTCGTCATTCTCGTCGTTCCTCTCTTCTTCTCGAGTGCTCTCGATTCTTTGTTTCTTCCCTGGAGTTCTTGTTTCACCTCATCCCTTTTCTCTTCCGTCTCGGTCCTAAGATCTCGGGACGAGATCTCTTGTTAGTGGAGGAGAGTTGTAACGCCCCGGTTTCGATGCGCCAGGTGTCCGCCAGTTATTCGTCGTTGTTGTCATGTCATGTGCTTGCGTGTCTCTCTTTGCCATGTCATCATATGCATTTCATATCATGTCATCATGTGCATTTCATTTTGCATACGTGTTCGCCTCATGCATCCGAGCATTTTTCCGTTGTCCGCTTTTGCAATCCGCACTCCTATGTCTCCCGCGCCCCTTTTACCTCTTTTCATGTGCGGATGTTGAACGGTCTCGAATGGACCGAGGTTTGTCAAGCGGCCTTGGTATAACACCGTAGACCGCTGTCAAGTTTCGGATCATTTGGAGGTCGTTTGGTACTCCAACGGTTAACCGGGTAACCGCAAAAGCCTCATTTGTTGCAGCCCAACTCCCCTTTCTAAGTGGCCCAAAACCCACCAAACTCCCCTCCATGCTCTCGGTCGTTCGATCACGATCGCGTGGCCGAAAACCGCACCTCATTTGGACTCTCCTAGCTCCCTCTACCTATATATGTCTTCCTCCCCCGGATTTTCGCAGTCTAACCCTAGCCAACCTCCCCCTCCGCGCGCCGGACGTGTCCACTCCGTCGCCGGACGTGTCCGCCGCCGCCTCCACGTCGCCCCGGCCAATCAGCCGGCGCCACGTCAGCTCCGCCGCCGCCCGCACCCAATCCCACGCCGCCACCTCACCCGCCACCTCTATCTCTCTCTCAGCCCGCGTCGGCCGCTTTCGGGCCCGAGGCGGCCCCCACAGGCCCAGCACCTGCGCCGCCCGTCCCGCTCGCTCGCCCTCGCCGCCGCCGGGCGCGCCTCCTTGCCCGCCTCCTCGCGCCGTGCCGCGCCTCTCCCGCCGCCGCCCCGCGCGCCGCCCAACCGCCTCGCCCGCCAGCTGCCGGCGCCGCCCGCCGCCACAGACTGCCGCAGTCCTCCTGCCGGACCTCGGGCCGCCGCCCTCCATCAGCCAGGCAGCGCCCCTGACAAGCTCCCGTCGCCGCCTCCGGCGCCCGTCGCCACCGCTCCGGCCACCACGCCTCCACCGGAGCTCGTCGGCCCGGCTCCGGCCTCTCCCGCCTCCCGCTGCCATCTCCGGCGAGATCCGCGTGCATCTCCAGCGAGCTCTCCGCCTGCATCGATAACCGTGCCAAGGGTTGACTTTCCCCCCTCTAAAATTCATCTAAGTCCCGAGCATTTTGATATTTCGTGCCATTTTCATTGCATCGTAACTCTGTCATCGTTGTTCCGTTTTGCGCGTGTAATATGTCAAAATGTTCGCCTCGTAGAGTAGATCATTTCATCTCATTGCATCATTTTCATTTGAGCTCATCTTGATGCCCGAAATGCTGTTAGAAGAGTGCTACGTGATGTTAGTTTCTGTTTCTTAACAGAACTTGCACTTTTGTCATTTTTGCCATGATTGATGTGTGCACCCTATGGACTTGAGTCCTACATGTGTTTTGTAATATGCCATGTCTTCTTTACAGTGGTGCTTGCCATGTATTTTTGTGATCTATGTGGTGACTAGCACAAGCATGCAAACTAGGTGTCTTGATGTTGCTGATTTCAGCCCTGTTTTGCTGATATTTTGATGCCATGTTAACTTGATGCTACCGAGAGATCCATGCATATTTTGAGATACTTCAGTAAGGATGTTTTGTTATACATGTCTTGCTCTATCCATCCATGCCCTTGTTTGCAATTATGGAGTGCCCTAGCTTGAGTCAATCGAGCTCTACTTTTGCTATCAAATGTTTCCTGGCAGATTGTTTACAGGTTATTCAATTTTGCCAAGGTTGTTGTGTTTGATCCATGTATGCTATGTTATTGTTATTGCCATGTATGTCTTCTATGCCATGTCTTATTGATGTATGTACGCTTAGTTTATCATATAAGGCTCTGTAGTGAGTGCATTGAGCTTGTAAACATGCCCACTTGTTATCAGTTTTTGACATGCCATGTTGCTGAATCTGTTAACGAAACTTTCAATATTGACATGAGAGTTACTATATTTTCTGATGCTTTTTGGCTTATGGTCAGTAAGGGACATTTGTTATATGCTTTGAGTAGATTCATGCCATGCCTTTGTTTGCCATTATAAGTTCCTGTAACATGTTGTTTCATAGCTCTAAACATTGCAACCTGATGTTATTTCTGCAAATGTCTGAAACTGTTATTAGTTGCAATCTTGCCATGTCATTTTGAGCATGTTATAGTTGTTTATGGAGATAGCTCAGTGTTCATGTTTTGTAATGCTTTGCCTGTAGATCATGCCCATGCCTTTTGTTATTATGTTGAGGTACTGTAGCATGTTGTTTTGATGCTTGCAATATGCCTACTTGCTGTTTTGGACAGATTGTTGCTATAACTTGTATTGTGTGTATGTGTTGAACAGTTGCTCCGTTTTGAGTGTGCTCTATATGAAACTTGCTTGATTTTGCATGTAGTTTCATATTATCTTGTTGGATCCTTGTTTTGAGGTGTTTGCTTGATGTTTTTATGCATTTTGCATCAATGCCATGCTTATTTTGTTTTGCTCATATCTTCTAGACCGTAGCTCCGAATCTAATGAACTTTATAGGTAACTTGACTAGAATTTTCGTGTAGATCATCGTGGTGCATTTTAAATTGCTGTTTAACAACTTGAACATAAAGTTAGTCAGATCTGGACCAATCTCGAAATTTGCATATGAGGACTTACCGGAATTGTTATATGTTGTTGCCGGCCTCATTTAAACTTGCCTTGATGTGTTGCTCTTGTTTGCATCATCTCTTGCAATGAGTAGCTTCATGTAGCTTTGTCATGCATCATGCTTGGTTGTGCATCATGTCTTGTTCATGTGTGGTGTGTTTACTATGTGTGTGCTTCTTCTTGTTAGTTCCTGTTTCGTTGCGATCGTGAGGATTCGTTCGTCTACGCTTGGTTCGGCTTCATCCGTTCATCTTCTTCATGGACTCGTTCTTCTTCCTTGCGGGATTTCAGGCAAGATGACCGCTACCCTGGATCTCACTACTATCATTGCTATGCTAGTTGCTTCGTTCTATCGCTATGCTGCGCTACCTATTACCTGTTTATCAAGCCATCCCATATTGCCATGTCAGCCTCTAACCTTTTGCACCCTTCCTAGCAAACCATTGTTTGGCTATGTTACCGCTTTGCTCAGCCCCTCTTATAGCGTTGTTAGTTGCAGGTGAAGATGAAGTTTGCTCCTTGTTGGAACATGGAGATGTTGTTCCGCGTTGGAACATGTTTACTTGTTGGGATATCACAATATATCTTATTTAATTAATGCATCTATATACTTGGTAAAGGGTGGAAGGCTCGGCCTTATGCCTGGTGTTTTGTTCCACTCTTGCCGCCCTAGTTTCCGTCATATCGGTGTTATGTTCCCGGATTTTGCGTCCCTAACGCGGTCGGGTGATTTATGGGACCCCCTTGACAGTTCGCTTTGAATAAGACTTTTCCAGCAAGGCCCAACTTTGGGTTTACCTTTTGCCTCACCTATACCCCTTTTCCCTTGGGTTTCCGGAGCCCGAGGGTCATCTTTATTTTAGCCCCCCGGGCCAGTTCTCCTTCGAGTGCTGGTCCAAACCGAGCGATGTCCGGCGCCCCCTGGGCAATCAGGGTCTATGCCAACCCGACGCCTTGCTCATCCGGTGTGCCTCGAGACCGAGATATGTGCAGCTCCTATCAGATTTGTCGACACATCCGGCGGCTTTGCTGGTCTTGTTTTATTGCTGTCGAAATGTCTTGTAGCCGGATTCCGAGACTGATCGGGTCTTCCCGGAAGAAGGAATATCCTTCGTTGATCGCGAGAGCTTATCATGGGCTAAGTTGGGACACCCCTGCAGGTATTATCTTTCAAAGCCGTGCCCGCGGTTATGTGGCAGATGGGAATTTGTTATTGTCCGGTTGTAGAAAACCCGAAGTTGATTTTAATTAAAATACACCAACCGTGTGCGTAACCGTGAGTGTCTCTTTTCGGGGTTGATCGAGAGGAGAACACGGTTTTTGGGTTATGTTTGACGTAAGTAGGAGTTCAGGATCACTTCTTGATCATTACTAGTTGACGACTGTTCTTTTGTTTCTCTCCTCGCTCTCATTTGCGTATGTTAGCCACCATACATGCTTAGTTGCTGCTGCAACCTCACCACTTTATCCCTTCCTTTCCCTTTAAGCTTTGCTAGTCTTGATACCCATGGTAATGGGATTGCTGAGTCCTCGTGGCTCACAGATTACTACACCACCAGTTGCAGGTACAGGTTTGCGATGATCTTAACGCGAGAGCGATGTTTGCTTGTGTTGGAGTTCTTCTTCTGCTTCTTCTTCGATCGGGGATAGGTTCCAGTCGGCAGCCCGGCTAGCAGGTGGATGTCGTTTGAGTTTCTGTTTATGTTTCATCCGTAGTCGGATGTTGATCTTGTATATGTTGTTGATGTATTCTTGTGGCATTTGTGCCTTATGTACGTATCCCCTTCTATTATGTAATGTTGATGTAATGATATCCACCTTGCAAAGCGTTTCAATATGCGGGTCTATCCTTGGTGGGACCTTCGTGTTCCTTTTGGATAGGGTCGCATATTGGGCGTGACACACCGGCCCTAGGAGATGGGATCTCCAAGGGGGGGCGGCGGCCAAGGGGGTGGCTTGCCCCCCAAGCCAAGGGGGGCGCCCCGCACCCCTAGGGTTTCCTGCCCTAGGCGCAGGGGGAGGCCCAAGGGGGGCGCACCAGCCCACCAGGGGCTGGTTCCCCTCCCCACTTCAGCCCATGGGGCCCTCCGGGATAGGTGGCCCCACCCGATGGACCCCCGGGACCCTTCCGGTGGTCCCGGTACAATACCGTTGACCCCTGAAACTTTCCCGATGGCCGAAACTTGACTTCCTATATATAAATCTTTACCTCTGGACCATTCCGGAACTCCTCGTGACGTCCGGGATCTCATCCGGGACTCCGAACAACTTTCGGGTTACTGCATACTAATATCTCTACAACCCTAGCGTTACCAAACCTTAAGTGTGCAGACCCTACGGGTTCGGGAGACATGCAGACATGACCGAGACGACTCTCCGGTCAATAACCAACAGTGGGATCTGGATACCATTGTTGGCTCCCACATACTCCTTGATGATCTCATCGGATGAACCACGATGTCGAGGATTCAATCAATCCCGTATTCAATTCCCTTTGTCAATCGGTACGTTACTTGCCCGAGACTCGATCGTCGGTATCCCAATACCTCGTTCAATCTCATTACCGGCAAGTCACTTTACTCGTATCGTAATGCATGATCCCGTGAGCAGACACTTGGTCACATTGAGCTCATTATGATGATTCATTACCGAGTGGGCCCAGAGATACGTCTCCGTCATACGGAGTGACAAATCCCAGTCTTGATTCGTGCCAACCCAACAGACACTTTCGGAGATACCCGTAGTGCACCTTTATAGCCACCCAGTTAAGTTGTGACATTTGGCACACCCAAAGCACTCCTACGGTATTCGGGAGTTGCACAATCTCATGGTCTAAGGAAATGATACTTGACATTTGGAAAAGCTCTAGCAAAACGAACTACACGATCTTGTGCTATGCTTAGGATTGGGTCTTGTCCATCACATAATTCTCCTAATGATGTGATCCCGTTATCAGTGACATCCAATGTCCGTAGTCAGGAAACCATGACTATCTGTTGATCAACGAGCTAGTCAACTAGAGGCTCACTAGGGACATGTTGTGGTCTATGTATTCACACATGTATTACGATTTCCGGATAACACAATTATAGCATGAATAATAGACAATTATCATGAACAAAGAAATATAATAATAACCATTTTATTATTGCCTCTAGGGAATATTTCCAACAGTCTCCCACTTGCACTAGAGTCACTAATCTAGTTACATTGTGATGAATCGGACACCCATAGAGTTCTTGTGTTGATCATGTTTTGTTCTAGGGAGAGGTTTAGTCAACGGATCTGCCACATTCAGATCTGTGTGCAGTTTACAAATATCTATGTCTCCATCTTGAACACTTCCATGAATGGAGTTGAAGCGACGCTTGATATGCCTGGTCTTCCCGTGAAACCTGGGCTCCTTGGCAAGGGCAATAGGTCCAGTGTTGTCACAGAAGAGAGTCATCGGGCCCGACGCATTGGGTATGACTCCTAGGTCGGTTATGAACTCCTTCATCCAGATTGCTTAATGCGATGCCTCCGAGGCTGCCATGTACTCCGCTTCACATGTAGATCCCGCCACGACGCTTTGCTTGCAACTGCACCAGCTTACCGCCCCACCATTCAAAATATACACGTATCCGATTTGTGACTTAGAGTCATCCAGATCTGTGTCGAAGCTAGCGTCGATGTAACCCTTTACGACGAGCTCTTCGTCACCTCCATATACGAGAAACATGTCCTTAGTCCTTTTCAGGTACTTTAGGATATTCTTGACCGCTGTCAAGTGTTCCATGTCGGGATTACTTTGGTGCCTAGCTACCAAACTTACGGCAAGGTTGACATCAGGTCTGGTACACAACATGGCATACCTAATAGACCCTATGGCTGAGGCATAGGGGATGACACTCATCTTTTCTCTATCTTCTGCCGTGGTCGGGGATTGAGCCGAGCTCAATTTCACACCTTGCAACACAGGCAAGAACCCCTTCTTGGACTGATCCATATTGAACTTCTTCAATATCTTATCAAAGTATGTGCTTTGTGAAAGACCTATGAGGCGTCTCGATCTATCTCTATAGATCTTGATGCCTAATATATAAGCAGCTTCTCCAAGGTCCTTCATTGAAAAACACTTGTTCAAGTAGGCCTTTATGCTTTCCAAGAATTCTATATCATTTCCCATCAACAGTATGTCATCCACATATAATATGAGAAATGCTACAGAGCTCCCACTCACTTTCTTGTAAACACATGCTTCTCCATAAGTCTGTGTAAACCCAAACGCTTTGATTATCTCCTCAAATTGAATGTTCCAACTCCGAGATGCTTGCACCAGCCCATAATTGAGCGTTGGAGCTTGCACACCTTGTTAGCATTCTCAGGATCGACAAAACCTTCCGGCTGCATCATATACAATTCTTCCTTAAGAAAACCGTTAAGGAATGTCGTTTTGACGTCCATTTGCCATATCTCATAATCATAGAATGCGGCAATTGCTAACATGATTCAGACTGACTTCAGCTTCGCTATGGATGAGAAAGTCTCATCGTAGTCAACCCCTTGAACTTGTTGATAACCCTTAGTGACAAGTCGAGCCTTATAGATGGTCACATTACCATCCGCGTCTGTCTTCTTCTTAAAGATCCATTTATTTTCTATGGCTCGCCGATCATCGGGCAAGTCAGTCAAAGTCCATACTTCGTTCTCATACATGGATCCTATCTCGGATTTCATGGCTTCTAGCCATTTGTTAGAATCTGGGCCCGCCATCGCTTCTTCATAGTTCGAAGGTTCACCGTTGTCTAACAACATGATTTCCAAGACAGGGTTGCCGTACCACTCTGGTGCGGAACGTGTCCTTGTGGACCTACGAAGTTCAGTAGGAGCTTGATCCGAAGTACCATGATCATCATCATTAACCTCCTCTCTAGTCGGTGCAGGCACCACATGAACATCTTCCTGAGCTGCGCTACTTCCCATTTCAAGAGGTAGTACTTCATCAAGCTCTACTTTCCTCCCACTTAATTCCTTCGGGAGAAACTCTTTCTCCAGAAAGGACCCGTTCTTGGCAACAAAGACCTTGCCTTCGGATCTGAGGTAGAAGGTATACCCAATGGTTTCCTTAGGCTATCCTATGAAGACGCATTTTTCCGACTTGGGTTCAAGCTTTTCAGGTTGAAGTTTCTTGACATAAGCATCGCATCCCCAAACTTTTAGAAACGACAACTTAGGTTTCTTCCCAAACCATAATTCATACGGTGTTGTCTCAATGGATTTCGACGGAGCCCTATTTAAAGTGAATGCGGCTGTCTCTAGAGCGTACCCCCAAAATGATAGCGGTAAATCAGTGAGTGACATCATGGATCGCACCATATCCAATAGAGTGCGATTACGATGTTCGGACACACCGTTACGCTGAGGTGTTCCAGGCGGCATGAGTTGTGAAACGATTCCACATTTCCTTAAGTGCATACCAAATTCGTGACTTAAATATTCTCCCCCACGATCTGATCGTAAGAACTTTATTTTCCTGTCACGTTGATTCTCAACCTCACTCTAAAATTCCTTGAACTTTTCAAAGGTCTCAGACTTGTGTTTCATTAAGTAGACATATCCATATCTACTGAAGTCATCAGTGAGAGTGAGAACATAACGATATCCTCCACGAGCCTCAACGTTCATTGGACGCACACATCGGTATGTATGCTTTCCAACAAGTTGGTTGCTCGCTCCATTGTTCCGGAGAACGGAGTCTTGGTCATTTTGCCCATAAGGCATGGTTCGCATGTGTCAAATGATTCATAATCGAGAGACTCTAAAAGTCCATCAGCATGGAGCTTCTTCATGCGCTTGACACCAATGTGACCAAGGCGGCAGTGCCACAAGTATGTGGGACTATCGTTATCAACTTTACATCTTTTGGTATTCACACTATGAATATGTGTAACATTACGCTCGAGATTCATTAAGAATAAACCATTCACCAGCGGGGCATGACCATAAAACATATCTCTCATACAAATAGAACAACCATTATTCTCAGATTTAAATGAGTGGCCATCTCGAATTAAACGAGATCCAGATACAATGTTCATGCTCAAAGCTGGCACTAAATAACAATTATTGAGGTTTAAAACTAATCTCGTAGGTAAATGTAGGGGAAGCGTGCCGACGGCGATCACATCGACCTTGGAACCATTCCCGGCGCGCATCTTCACCTCGTCCTTTGCCAGTCTCCGCTTATTCCGCAGCTCCTGCTTTGAGTTACAAATATGAGCAACGGCACCGGTATCAAATACCCAGGAGCTACTACGAGTACTGGTGAGGTACACATCAATTACATGTATATCACATATACTTTAGTGTTGCCGGCCTTCTTGTCCGCTAAGTATTTGGGGCAGTTCCGCTTCCGAGGACTACTTCCTTGCAATAAAAGCACTCAGGCCTCGGGCTTGGGTCCATTCTTTGGCTTCTTCCCAAGAATCGGCTTACGGGCGCTGCAACTCCTTGCCGTCCTTCTTGAAGTTCTTCTTACCCTTGCCTTTCTTAAACTTAGTGGTTTTATTCACCATCAACACTTGATGTTCCTTTTGATCTCCACCTCCGCTGATTTCAGCATTGAATATACCTCAGAATGGTCTTTTCCATCCCCGCATATTGAAGTTCATCACAAAGCTCTTGTAGCTCGGTGGAAGCGATCAAGGATCCTGTCAATGACCGCGTCATCCGGAGATTAACTCCTAGCTTAGTCAAGCGGTTGTGCAACCCGACATCTTGAGTATGTGCTCACCGATGAACTATTTTCCTCCATCTTACAATCAAGAACTTGTCGGAGACTTCATATCTCTCGACCGGGCATGAGCTTGGAAAACCATTTTCAGCTCTTCAACATCTCATATGCTCCGTGTTGCTCAAAACGCTTTTGGAGCCCGGTTCTAAGCTGTAAAGCATGCCGCACTAAACGAGGGAGTAATCATCAACACGAGACTGCCAAGCGCTCATAACGCCTTGGTTTTCTCGATGGGTGCTTCACCTAGCGGTGCTTCTAGGACATAATCTTTCTTGGCAGCTATGAGGATGATCCTCGTGTTCGGACCCAATCAGAGATAGTTGTTGCCATCATCTTTCAGCTTGGTTTTCTCTAGGAACACGTTGAAGTTGAGGGCAACATTAGCGTGGGCCATTTGATCTACAAGACATATTGTAAAGATTTTAGACTAAGTTCATGATAATTAAGTTCATCTAATCAAATTATTCAATGAACTCCCACTCGATAAACATCCCTCTAGTCATCTAAATGAAACATGATCCGAGTCAACTAGGCCGTGTCCGATCATCACGTGAGACGGACTAGTCAACGTCGGTGAACATCTTCATGTTGATCGTATCTTCTATACGACTCATGCTCGACCTTTCGGTCTTCCATGTTCCGAGGCCATGTCTGTACATGCTAGGCTCGTCAAGTCAACCTAAGTGTATTGCGTGTGTAAATCTGGCTTACACCCCTCGTATTCGAACGTTAGAATCTATCACACCCGATCATCACGTGGTGCTTCAAAACAACGAACCTTCGCAACGGTGCACAGTTAGGGGGAACACTTTCTTGAAATTATTATAAGGGATCATATTTGAGGGAGTCCCGGATTAGGGGGTGTCCGGATGGCCGGACTACCATCATCGGCCGGACTATCATCATCGACCGGACTCCAAGACTATGAAGATACAAGATTGAAGACTTCTCCCCGTGTCCGGATGGGACTTTCCTTGGCGTGGAAGGCAAGCTTGGCGATACGGATATGTAGATCTCCTACCATTGTAACCGACTCTATGTAACCCTAGCCCTCTCCGGTGTCTATATAAACCGGATGGCTCTAGTCTGTAGGACTACGATCACAACAACCCTTACAATCATACCATAGGCTAGCTTCTAGGGTTTAGCCTCCTTGATCTCGTGGTAGATCCACTCTCGTAAACATCCACAATATCAATATCAATCGAGCAGGGCGTAGGGTTTTACCTCCATCAAGAGGGCCCAACTCGGGTAAAACATCGTGTCCCTTGTCTCCTGTTACCATCCGCCTAGACGCACAGCTTCGGGACCCCTACCCGAGATCCGCCGGTTTTGACACCGACATTGGTGCTTTCATTGAGAGTTCCTCTGTGCCGTCACCGATAGGAAGGATGCCTCCTCCCGTCTTCAAGGACGGTATCTTCGCCAAAGGAGCCCTGGCCGCCGGCCAAACAATCCGGCTAGGTGGTTTTCTTATGACCGCCTGTCCGGCCACCGCTTCTACAATGACCTCTCAAGTCGTCAAAAGCAATTTTCACGTCAGCTCGGAATTCGCCGAGCGGCTGGATCCAATAGAGCTCTCGTCCGTAAACGAGCTCTTGGATCACATCGCCGCCCTGGGAGTCGCTACAGACTACAAACAGATTGGGCTTAAAACCGATCTGAGAGAGATTAACTCTCCCCAGGTCACCCACCACGTTGCAGTGGTAGAGGAACAATGCGGCGACGCTTCTCCTATATTGAAAACTAGTCATGTCCGGGCTTCCGAACCCCCCACGCCGGATTCCCGCGGAGGGACAGACTTCGATCAAGCACTGAACTTAAAGTCAGGCATCGGACCAGACTCGTTGGACAACGTCCAGCAATCCAAGCTTCCAAATTCAGAAACTTCTCGGCCTTCGAGCCTTGAGATGGGTAGGGTTCCGGACTTAATTCCACCCACCCGCCCAGACATATGCGATCTATCTCTAATCCGGCAAGTGCCCGCTGAGACAGTACATCACTATCGGGCGATTCCTCCCGGTTATGGACAGGATAAAGGATCTGCCGAGAGGAAAACGCAATCTCAATTTTTGCAATAATTGCACGGACGAGGACTCTTGAACGCCGTCGGCCGTCGTGGAAATTACACGCTTCACGACCAAGCGCCCATAGTACTGAAAGTATCTGTGCGATGGAGAGTTTCCGACAACCGAAAATAATTTTTGGGACAATCCGCCCCGAATACAACCCCAGTCCGCAACAAAAGGGTGCATTACACTCGTGCACCAGATACAAAAACCAAAAGCAAAGACCCCATAAAGGGCACAGAACCGCATTAGAGGGATGGCTTAGCGGACCCGTAAAATTCACAAGATGTATACGCCGTCCCAACACATAACCTTCGCATGTTGGATATTACGGCAGGTGGCCAAAAGTGGAGAGGAGCTTCTAGCCCCGAAAACCACTCCAACAACATCGATACGATATCAACAGTCTTGAGATTTTCGTGATCAAATAATATGCGGAAACGAATAATCCGCTGCCTCGCCAAGTCTACCAAGTAGCAACAACCAATCCATGGAGCGACACAACCATCACCTTCAACGCCAGCGACGAACCTAAATTCGGACAGCCCGAGCTCCACCAAGACCGGTACTTAGTCCAATAGTGGACGGCTTTCGACTTACAAAAGTCCTCATGGATGGCAGCAGCGGATTAAACCTCATCTACGAGGAAACCCTTCAAAAATGGAAATAGACTGGAGCCGCATTGAGCGAAGCAGCACAACCTTTAGAGGAATAATCCTAGCCGGAGGCGCCACACAGGAAAAATCACACTCGATGTGGTATTCGCTCACCGGACAATTACAGATCCGAATAAGTCATGTTCCAAGTGGCCCTGCTCAACAACGGATACCACGCTATACTAGGACGAGAGGCATTCACAATTTTTCAAGCCGCACTCATTATGGGTACATGAAGCTCAAAATGCCCGGGCCCGTGGAATAATCACTCGTTAGTGATCCGGACATAGCGCTCGCGCGAAAACAAGACAGCCGCATTAGCCTTAGAGGCACTATCCAAGCCCTAGCGGCAAAGGAACTCACCACGCTGCGCTCTCACGGTGAATAGGGACGATGTGATACTCGATAAGAGATCCAAGTCCACCTCCTTTAAACCAGCAGATGAAATAGTAAAATTCCAGGTCCACCCAACGGACCCGACAAAGACGGCCTCCGTCGGGCACAATTGAACCTCGATGTAGACGCCAGACTGCGAGAATTCCTTCGAAAATTGGGACATTTTCGCTTTGGCACCCCTCGGATATGCCCGAATCCCACGCAGATTGGCGAACACAGCCTAAACATCCTAAAAGGATTCAAGCCGATCAAACAGGCCCTTCGACGATTTTCCGAACCCAAAAGACAGGCAATGGGAGAAGAGCTAGCCAAACTATTAGAAGCCGGATTCATCGAGACATCAAGCACCGGATTGGCTAGCAAACCTGGTAATGGTACCAAAGAAGGACAAATCCTGGCGCCTATGTGTCGATTTCAAAGACCTAAATAAAGCATGCCCAAAGGATCCCTTCCTCCCCAAGATCAACCAAATCATCGATGCCACCGCAGGCACGATTCATTGTGCTTCCCGGACGATACTCCGCTATCATCAAATCAAGATGGCGAAGCGGATCAAGCCGCAACGGCATTCATTACTCCATACGGACCATTCTGCTTCAACACGATGCCCTTCGGACTTAAAAACGCCGCGCAACATATCAGCGCATGATTCGTATATGTCCGCTACCCAGATCGGCAAAACAGTAGAGGCATACGAGACGACGAGTCGTCAAAACTAAACACGCCAAAACTCTAGTAGACGACTTGAGGCTCACATTTGACAACCTCAGAGCATATGACATCAAGCTGAATCCGAAAAATGTGTTTTGGAGTACCACCGGAAAGCTCTTGGGCTTCATTGTATCCGTAGAGGAATTGAAGCAAACCCAGCCAAAATCCGAGCTCACACAGCTAGATATCCCAAAAGACCTCAAGCAAATACAAAATTGATCGGATGCGTGGCGGCTCTAAGCCGCTTTATCTCCGCCTAGGAGAAAAGGCATTACCCTCTATCACCTCCTTAGGCGCACCAACACTTTGAGTGGACGGATGCTGCCACCGCCGACTCAAGAAATAAAGGCCATATTGGCAACAACCGTCCTGGCTGCACCCAACCCGGGCGAACCAATGTTGTTATGCATCGCAGCTATGCATCAAGTTGTAAGCGCGGTACTGCCGTCGAGCGAGAAATGAAGGGCATAAATTCTCTTCAAAACCAGTATACTACGATCCACTCGTGTTAACCCCCGCAAGTCCTGCTACCCGCACTATCGGAAGATAGAATACGCGGTGTTCATGGCATCCCGAAGCTCGACACTACTTTCAAGAGTGTTCGATAACAAGGGCCTCAAAGTACCACTTAACGACATTATAAACAACCGCGACGCGACGGGCAGGATTGCAAATGGGCCATTGAGCTCTTACCATTTGATATATCTTACAAACCTCGGCGAGCTATAAAGTCACAAGTTTTGGCTGACTTTGTCGCTGAATGGACCGCGAACTCCCTAAAGAATACGGCGATACTCCAATTGATTATGCACTTCGACGGCTCTAAAATGTTAGCCGGACTGGGGGCTGGCATCGTATTAACGTCCCCGACCGGGGACACAGTCCAATACGTACTTCAGATAATGTACACGAACTCCAACAACGCAGCCGAATACGAGGCCCTTTTACATGGTCTCCGGATGGCAATCTCCGTGGGCATCAAACGCCTAGAGGTGCGCGGGGATTCAAACCTCGCAATATCCCAAATAAACAGAGACTTTGACGCCAAAGATCCAAAAATGGCAGCATATCGCAACGCTGTCCTAAAAATGTCAGCCGTTCAAGGACTTGAATTCCATCACGAGGCAGGGATAATAACCAAGCAGCCGACGATCGGCACGCATTGGCGCAAAACGCGACGCTATCCCTCCCAACATCTTCCCGAACGGCTCTTCAAGCCATCCGTATTATGGGAAGAGGAGTCCGAACTAACAAACCGGAACAAGCCGCACCAACCGCGATCCAGCCGATGATATAACACCTTCCGCCCACGACATAATGGCAGTAATTGCCCGTGGACAGAACCATTCTCGCCTACTTTCTTAGGCAAGAGCTTCCGAAGACCAAAATGAGGCCCGCTGCATTGTCCGCGATCTAAAGCCTACAAGGTCTATGAGGAGAACTTTATAAGAAAAGTACAACCGGAGTCCTTCAAAGGTGCATCTCCAAAGAAGAAGGGCGAAACCTCCTGGCTGAAATTCATGCCGGACTAGGCGGACACCACGCCGCAGCTCGGGCCCTTGTAGGAAAGGCATTCCGTGCAGGATTTTATGGCCGACGGCCCGGCAGATGCTCGTGACTTAGTCCAAAGATGCGTCGGTTGTCGACTCTTTGCTAATCAGAGCCATATGCCACCCATCGCCTCAAAACTATACCCATTACCTGGCCGTCATGTCAGGGGCTTGACATGGTTGGACCACTTAAAGGGGAACCCACAAGCAAAGGTACCTATTGGTCATGGTGGATAAATTCACCAAATGGATAGAGGCCAAGCCGCTTAAAACGGCAGAGTCCGGACCAGTGATAGACTTTATATCCGGGTAGTACACGTTATGGTGTCCCCACAAAGATCATCACCGATAACGGCACGAACTTCACCGCCGATGAGGTTAAATCGTGGTGCAAAAATATGGGCATCAAGCTCGATTACGCTTCAGCCTATCATCCTCAAACCAACGGTCAAGTGGAACGAGCAAATGGTCTAATAATGAGCGGCATCAAACCCGCACTAGTGCGGTCCCTCACGAAATCGACACGACCGGGTAGAGGAGCTCGACTCCGACTGGGGCTGCGGACAACGCCTAACCGTACTACCGAATTCACACCATTTTTATGGTATACGGCGCGAAGCAGTTTTGCCTGCGACATCATTCATGACTCACCTCGAAAAGCGCATGTACGAAGAAAGAGAAGCCGAGTTGGATCGGCAGGACAGCTTGGACACATTGAGGAAGAGCGCGACGTCACCAAGGCTCGCTCCGCATTCTATCAACAGCAGCTCAAGATATCAAAGCAGAAAGTACGGGCCAAGACTTACAATGTTGGCGAACTGGTTCTACGCTGCGGACAAGAAAAAGGACAAGCTCAAGCCCAAATGGGAAGGCCCTTCATCATCGATCAAGTCCTGACCGGCGGAGCGCACTGCCTATGAAATGCATCGGATAACCGACTCGAGCCGAACCCATGGAACGCAGCCCGCCTCCGACGATTCTATGCCTAGCGCCGACTAAGAGTTCGCCCCTTTCCCCCATCCAATTTTTTTACTTCAGCTGCCTTTTCTTTATCTTTTCTTCCCAACCCTATTCATCCAAGCCTTAATGGGCCTACTTGCAACGTCATACAAGAATTGATGTGCTATCCGCACTCATTTTACACGGGGCTTCTTTACCGTAGCTTAATTATACGGGTTTCATGCCCAAACATGTCAAGCCTCCACATGTACCTTTTATTCACCATTATATGCATCGATATGACTTAAGTTTTAGCCAAGCTGGGTTGCTGGCTCTGTGCTTACCCCTCGCTCCCTATTGTTCGGCTAGGAGGTAAAGGAGCACCTCTGCGATTGTTATCGCCAGTCACCGGATGTGTACCTCGACTGGGTGAAGCCGAAAGCCAGCGTTTTAAGGGAATATTCGGTCGGTGACTTAAAAGATGATTTTTATCCACTTATTTATCTGCCCCAGATGTTTTTCTGCTTTTTCAGAGTCCGACATGCACTTTAGGGCATGCCACCCCAGAGGAAAGGAACCTTAACGGAACTATTCTCCCCGAAGATGTTTCTTACTACCCATGTAATATAACATAACTAGTTGGGCACTTGTCCGATAAAGCACTCGATGACCCCTACGCTCGGTCTCCATGCATAGCCGGTTGTTTCATAACCGAGAAGGTATTCGGACACACTCCGGACTCTAGGGTCCCGAGGTCGGCTTAAAAGGTCGGCAAAGACAAACGATCTACAATCCGCTAGAAGGCATTTTGTATGTCATTTTATAATACATTGTCAAATCGACCGATTGTATTCTTCCTCAATCCCATCTAACAAAGTTGTCTAATTTACAGTCCTGTTGGGAAAATTTAGCGCCAACTCCACTTGGCCGATACTAAACTCACAGGATCTCCTTCCCATCGGGCCCCACAGGTCCGACTTCGCCATGTGGTTGGGATCCGCCTTCTTGTACCGCTGCCTTTACCATGGCCCAGCCTCCTCGGCACCTTGGCGGCAGGCGAAATCTTCCATATATGGAAGCGCTGCCGCACTCCTGCAGCTTCTCCAAGCTCCCAAGACCCTCGGGTATGGAGAAGGCTGGCCATAACGCCTGGATGACGCCGCCATAGCCTGCCGAACTCGTTCGATCAGTTGCAACAATTCGGGAAGTTGATCACCCGTTGTTACGGGCATCTCCTCCGTAGGGCAACCTGTGAGCATACCTGCAGACATGTTTTGTCAAATTGACTTCCTCGCCGAACTCTTCTTTTCAAAGGAGTTCGCTCAAGCACTTACTATATATGCCGCGACGAAGCCGCTGATTCTCCTTAACGGAGCCCGACAGCTCGCCCGAACGCTTTTCAGCTCTTCTCCAAGCTGGGCATGGGCATCCTGAGCTTGTTCCTTTCATGCTGCACCTTATGCAGCACCTCTCGCCGCCTTTAGTTGGCGCAGAAGTTCTTGCCTGTCCGGATCTTGTCCGCAGCACCTGCAATGTCGTTTTTAGACTTGCGCAAAGGCCCCACGCTACTTATCTTTCTACAAATAATGCGTTACTGTGAGAGGTCCTTATGCTTCCTCCTGCGCTGCATAATGCGGCCTCAAGTTGGGCCTTGCACTCTTGCAGCTCCCGAGACAGTTGGGTATTCTTCTCGGTAAGATACTATTGTTTCATATGATCCTTAAATCAGTTCAATATAACTACTTTAAGTCTCGGGGCTACCGCATATATAACTATTAAATTCTCTTACCCGTATGTCTTTTACATACCGCCCGTGGCTCGATAAAACTATCTTGAGCAGCACGAAGGTGCGCGTCCCCGTGTTAAAGGCATTTAACGCCTCGGGAGAAGCACGCTCACGAAATACTGTCCGGGCGCGCTGTGATTCAGGGCACTTTCCACCTCGCACTTGGTGGCGACAGTCTGTCGGCATCCTCCGTCGAGGAACGTCCGGCTCGCGCTTTGCGCCGCCTCCCCCCGACTAGGTGCGGAAGCCCGGCTGGTAGAGGTTGGATTGACAACTTCCACGCCTGCAGTCCGCGGACGCTTTTTCCCTATAAAAGTCATGAGCACTCAAACGCTTCCTAGGAACGTTGTTTCTAAATACTGAATTGTGAGCTACACCTTTGCGGCGACGTTTCGATCTGCGCCGCTCCTCTTCCGCCTCATCGTCCGGACTGGCCCTTGTTGGTCAGCCACCGCGGACTCGCTTCGCCCTTGGGGCGCCTCGCACAAAGGCCATCATATACGATGGTCGAAATAAGCAAGGAAGGAATGACGGTGTCGTGGCTTCGCCGCAATCACCGGTAAGCCGGATATAGTCCGGATAGTCGGTCGTGATGGCGATTAAAGCATTGTCCATGCTGAGCTGGTGGAACACCCGCCGATTAGCTCCACCTTTATGTCCGGATCCTCTTCGAGGCCGGATCCCGGATCTCTCTCGATCCTCGGCCGCGGAGCTGGACTTAGCATGCCCTCCACGGTCCGGCGAGTTCTCGCCCGCAAGAAGAACACACTATAAGAAACTTAAGAATCAAAAGGCACGGGTCGGACACGCTGAGTGTTCGCTTACCCAAGGCCGGGGATTATTCATGGAAAACCCATTTAACGGGTTCTTACGAAGGAAATCCTCCTTCTCCCCCTTATACAGGCCGGACAAGATCGCCACCAGATCTTCGACCAATCCGCCCTTTATGCCATGACGGGTGGCATCGCCCTCCCCGCTGAAATCCCACATGGGGTGGCCTCAGACAGTGGCTGCACTTCGCAGAATGCATGTTGCCATGATTCCAATCATGGTCAAGCAGGCATGGGCCAAGAACCTTATTCGCCCATCAAATAATGGACGCTCTTGTCTTCCTCCGATGGGGCTCATGGATGCCAATCGAGGCGCTTTCTTCAGAGGAGCATTGCTGAACTCGGGAGGCCGATCCGAACAGGTCCGCAGCGGAGCGCCTTCTATATAAACCATTCAAGGCCAGTCTTCGACGCTTTCTTAGGGGTTCCGGATGGATATCCGTCCCGCAATGCGCCATATTTCGCGCCGCCCACTTGATATATGGACCCCTCGTGAGAGCGGGTACAAGGCGTAACAACCTCTTCCACAACACAAGTGGGGCTCGACGCCTGAAAAGCTCGCAAAGAGCTACATAACCCGCAATATGCGTGATTGAGGCGGGCGAGGTGATGAAGCCGAGTCCGAGAACTCCGTGAGCCCGCGGAGGAATGGATGTACAGAAATCCGAGCCCCTTATCGATAGGGAACGGCATACCCGCCCCCTTTGTTGGGATTTGGGGTAACCTCCGCTTGCTTCCCACCTTTGTAGGTGGCCAGCCCGCTCGAACCGGAACCATGAAGGCCGGAGGGAGATATCCCCATTTGAGCTTCACCAGCTCAAGCAGCGGAATAGCATTTCCTCCAATCTCTTGGCAAAGGGCCGGGAGCGCGAGAAGAGGAGCCGTGTTGACGGTCCATGATGGAATGGATTCTTGGTCGAAAGCGCTCCGATGAGTATTTGCGAGAGGAAGATGGTGATTTGGATCTGGATTCTTGCCTCCCTTATAGGCAGATTGTTCGCACAACTAGGGGGTAAAACATAAAAGACACCCTGGCTTTTCACATTCGCACGACGCGTGGAAGAAGGCCATTATTGGGCGTGGAAGCCAAGACGCGCAACATTGATGCGGAAGCTGGACACTGTTCGGCAGGTATGTAGAACTTGGAGGAGAACCCGCCTTGCAACGCCGAAGACTACACGCATGCTGGACTTATCGTCATTGAAGCCTGGTTCGGGGGCTACTGAGGGAGTCCCGGATTAGGGGGTGTCCGGATGGCCGGACTACCATCATCGGCCGGACTATCATCGGCCGGACTATCATCATCGACCGGACTCCAAGACTATGAAGATACAAGATTGAAGACTTCTCCCCGTGTCCGGATGGGACTTTCCTTGGCGTGGAAGGCAAGCTTGGCGATACGGATATGTAGATCTCCTACCATTGTAACCGACTCTATGTAACCCTAGCCCTCTCCGGTGTCTATATAAACCGAATGGCTCTAGTCCGTAGGACTACGATCACAACAACCCTTACAATCATACCATAGGCTAGCTTCTAGGGTTTAGCCTCCTTGATCTCGTGGTAGATCCACTCTTGTAAACATCCACAATATCAATATCAATCGAGCAGGACGTAGGGTTTTACCTCCATCAAGAGGGCCCGAACCTGGGTAAAACATCGTGTCCCTTGTATCCTGTTACCATCCACCTAGACGCACAGTTCGGGACCCCCTACCCGAGATCCGCCGGTTTTGACACCGATAATCTTATTTACTACCGTCGTTCTAAGCAAATAAGAAGCAAAACATGATAAACATCACATGCAATCAAATAGTGACATGATATGGCCAATATCATTTTGCTCCTTTGATCTCCATCTTCGTGGCACCATGATCATCTTCGTCACAGGCATGACACCATGATCTCCATCATCGTGTCTTCATGAAGTTGTCATGCCAACGATTACTTCTACTTCTATGGCTAACACGTTTAGCAATAAAGTAAAGTAATTTACATGGCGTTATTCAATGACACACAGTGTCATACAAAAATAAAGACAACTCCTATGGCTCTGCCGGTTGTCATACTCATCGACATGCAAGTCGTGAATCCTATTACAAGAAGATGATCATCTCATACATCACATATATCATTCATCACATCCTTTGGCCATATCACATCACAAAGCACTTGCTGCAAAAATAAGTTAGACGTCCTCTAATTGTTGTTGCATGTTCTTACGTGGTTGTTATAGGTTTCTAGCAAGAACGCTTACCTACGTAAAACCACAACGTGATATGCCGCTTTCTATTTACCTTCATAAGGACCCTTTTCATCGAATCCGCCCAACTAAAGTGGGAGAGACAGACACCCGCTAGCCACCTTATGCAACTAGTGCATGTCACCGGTGGAACTCTGCCTCACGAAGCGCACGTAAGGTCGGTCCGGCCGCTTCATCTCACGATGCCATCAAGCAAGATAAGACTAGTAGTGGCAAGAAAATTGACAACATCTACGCCCACAACTGCTTTGGTTCTACTCGTGCATAGTAACTACGCATAGACCTAGCTCATGATGCCACTGTTAGGGAACGAAAGCAGAAATCAAAAATTTCTACGCATCACCAAGATCAATCTATGGAGTTATCTAGCAATGAGGGGAAAAGGAGTGCGCCTACATACCCTTGTAGATCGCGAGCGGAAGCGCTCAAGAGAAACGGGTTGATGGAGTCGCACTCGCCGTGATCCAAATCACCGATGACCGAGCCCGAACGGACGACACCTCCGCTCAACACACGCACGGTTGGGGAAGACGCTCTCCTTCTTGATCCAGCAAGGGGAAGGAGAGGTTGATGGAGATCCAGCAAGACGACGGCGTGGTGGTGGATGCAGCGGGATCTCTCGCAGGCTTCGCCAAGCACTACGGAGAGGAGGAGGTGTTGGAGAGGAGAGGAGGCGCCAGGCTAGGGTGCGGCTGCCCTCCTCCCCCCCACTATATATAGGCCCCCTGGGGTCGCTGCCCTAGGAGATGGGATCTCCAAGGGGGGTGGCGGCCAAGGGGGTGGCTTGCCCCCCAAGCCAAGGGGGCGCCCCCACCCCTAGGGTTTCCTGCCCTAGGCGTAGTTGGAGGCCCAAGGGGGGCGCACCAGCCCTCCAGGGGCTGGTTCCCCTCCCCACTTCAGCCCATGGGGCCCTCTGGATAGGTGGCCCCACCGGTGGACCTCGACCTTCCGTGGTCCCAGACAATACCGCTGACCCCGAAACTTTCCCGATGGTCAAACTTGACTTCCTATATATAAATATTTACCTCTGACCATTCCGAACTCCTCGTGACGTCCCGGATCTCATCCGGACTCAACAACTTTCGGGTTACTGCATACTAATATCTCTACAACCCTAGCGCCACCGAACCTTATGTGTAGACCCTACGGGTTCGGGAGACACGCAGACATGACCAAGACGACTCTCCGTCAATAACCAACAAAGGATCTGGATACCCATGTTGGCTCTACATACCCTCGATGATCTCATCGGATGAACCACGATGTCGAGGATTCAATCAATCCCGTATTCAATTCCCTTTGTCAATCGTTACGCTATTTGCCCGAGACTCGATCGTCGGTATCCCAATACCTCGCTCAATCTCGCATCGGCAAGTCACTTTACTGCATCCGTAATGCATGATCCCGTGACTGCACACTTGGTCACATTGAGCTCATTATGATGATGCATTACCGAAAGGGCCCGTAGATACCTCTCCGTCATACGTAGTGACAAATCCAGCCTCGATTCGTGCCAACCCAACAAACACTTTTGGAGATACCCGTAGTGCACCTTTATAGCCACCCAGCCATTGCCAGGACGCTTTGGCACACCCAAAGCACTCCTATGGTATCCGGAGTTGCACAATCTCATGGTCTAAGGAAATGATACTTGACATTTGGAAAAGCTCTAGCAAAACGAACTACACGATCTTGTGCTATGCTTAGGATTGTCTTGTCCATCACATCATTCTCCTAATGATGTGATCCCGTTATCAATGACATCCAATGTCCATAGTCAGGAAACCATGACTATCTGTTGATCAACGAGCTAGTCAACTAGAGGCTCACTAGGGACATGTTGTGGTCTATGTATTCACACATGTATTACGATTTCCGGATAACACAATTATAGCATGAATAATAGAAAATTATCATGAACAAAGAAATATAATAATAACCATTTTATTATTGCCTCTAGGGCATATTTCCAACAGTTTCGTCGCAAGAAGGGTCATCTTCACGCAATCCCATGTAATGAACAAGAATGGTATAAAGAGTTGGCTTACAATCGCCACTTCACACAATACATTAATAATTCATACATCATCCAAAATACACACATAGTCCGACTACGGACAACCAAATGAAAATAAGATAACCTAACTTCTAGTTCCCCGATCGTCCTAACCGGGCACCACTACTGATCATCCGGAAAAGAAACATAGCAACGACCAAGGTCCTCATCGAACTCCCACTTGAGCTCGGTTGCGTCACCTGCACTGGTATCATCGGCACCTGCAACTGTGTTGGTAGTATCTGGTGAGTCACGAGGACTCAGCAATCTCAAAACCCACGAGATCAAGACTATTTAAGCTTATGGGTAGGATGGGGTAATGAGGTGGAGTTGCAGCAAGCACTAAGCGAATATGGTGGCTAACATACGCAAATAAGAGCGAGAAGAGAAGCAACAAAACGGTCGAGAAGCTAGAGGTGATCCTGAAACTACTTACGTTCATACATAACCCAAACCGTGTTCACTTCCCGGACTCCGCCGAAAAGAGACCATCACGGCTACACACGAGGTTGATGCATTTTAATTAAGTCAAGTGTCAAGTTCTCTACAACCGGACATTAACAATTTCCCATCTACCACATAACCGCGGGCACGACTCTCGAAAGTTTATACCCTGTAGGGCTGTCCCAACTTAGCCCATTACAAGCTCTCACGATCAAAGAAGGATATTCCTTCTCCCGGAAAGACCCGATCAGCCTCGGAATCCCAGTTACAAGACATTTCGACAATGGTAAAACAAGACCAGCAAGACCGCCCGCTGGGCTGACAAATCCCGATAGGATCTGCACATATCTCATTCTCAGGGCACACCGGATAAGCTCAGCATACAGGTACCAACATAACCCAAGTTGCCAAGGGACGGTCCCGCACGGTGCTCTAGTTTGGACCAACACTCAGAGGAGCACTAGCCCGGGGGGTAAAATAAATATGACCCTTGAGTCTGCAGAACCCAAGGGAAAAAGGCTTAGGTGGCAAATGTTAAAACCAAGGTTGGGCCTTGCTGGAGGAGTTTTATTCAAAGCGAACTGTCAAGGGGGTCCCATAACCCCAACCGCGTTAGGAACGAAAAATCAAGGAACATAACACCGGTATGACGGAAACTAGGGCGGCAAGAGTGGAACAAAACACCAGGCATAAGGCCGAGCCTTCCACCCTTTACCAAGTATATAGATGTATTAATTAAATTTGGGATATATTGTGATATCCCAAAATCATCATGTTCCAAAATGGAGCAATCTTCAACTTCACCTGCAACTAACAATGCTACAAGAGGGGCTGAGCAAAAGCGGTAACATAGGCAAACAACGGTTTGCTAGGACGGTGGCTTGGAGGCTTGACATGGCAAAATGGGAGGCGTGATAAACAAGTGGTAGGTAGCACAACATAGCGATAGAGCCAACAACTAGAAAGCAACGATAGAAGTGATATTGAGGGTAATGGTCATCTTTCCTGAGATCCTGCAAGGAAGAAGAACAAGTCCATGAAGAAGACAAACGGACGTACTCGAACGAATCCTCACAACTCCGAAGCGAAACCGAAGCTAACGAGAGAAGCAAACCGGAAAGAAGCAAACAACATGGTAAACAACCATCACATCAACATGGCATGATTCACAATCAAGTATGATGCATGTCCATTTAAATAAGGCATGGCATGGCAAAGTCCACAAACAATACTACAATTATGGAGCTCAATATGCAACGAAGTTGCATATTGGCTGAACACCACATTCAAGTCATTTAGTTCGCTCTCGTTTATGTACCCAACAATATTAAATGTTATTAAACATGTCAAAAGGGTGAAGCATAAATAAACTAACTATTTAGGCAAGTTTAAATGAGGCCGGAACAACAAACAATTCCGGAAAATCCTCATATGCATATTTAGAATTTGCTACTGTTCTGCCCTAAACACAATTTTAATGTTGTTAAACAGCAAAATGAAGTGCACCATGTTAAACTAGGCATTATTCTACCCCATTTAGATGTAAAGTTTATTTAAAATGGAGGTACGATTATTTAGTTATGAAATAAATCATTTTAACATGGTAATATGCAAATTAAATGCAAACAACATTTTAAACATTTTAAACATGGATGAAAGTTGCATATTATGAAACTAGATGAAATTCTAAGCACCTTACATGTTGAAAACATTTTAATATGATGCATGGTTCTGGAATTATTATATGCATGTCGTTGAGGGGTTTTCTGTAAAACTGCACTCTCTGGATAAATAGCTAAATTCGCAGACGTTAAAAAAACATAAGCGGGCCAAATCGCCGGGCCAATGTAACATACATGTATGGGGTGCTCACCATTGGCCACGCCCGATTCGACGGTGAGGTGAGGCCAGCAAGGAGGTCGGGCGCTACTGGCCTTGGCGCGGGAGGGATAGGACGCAGTCAACGCGGCTGGGACGAGCGGGCGTCCTCTGCTCGACAGGAAGCACATCCGCGGCGGCACGGGAAACTCAACGGGAGGACGGAGCGACGGGAATGGGAGGAGATCATCGGATCTGACGGCAAGCTTCTGGGACGACGCCGGATCAGAAGAAGAGGACGACCCTCGCATGGCATGGGCTCTTCGGCGAGGTGGTGTTCGGGCGCTGCTGAAGAAGGTGGCGCATGTCCTCTGTTCAACGAGGAGACAATTTCAGAGAGAAACAAGTCGGGGAAGGAAAAGGTGAGGTTGAGAGGGGCCTTGCTGAACAGCAGCGACTCACCGGCGGCGGCGCCACGACAAGGCGCAGAACCAGCACGGGGGCGAGGACTTGGCGAGGCGGAGGGAGGCGGATCAGACAGCGACGACGAAGCATCACGAGGACGACGGCGTCGAAGCCCTGTCCATGGCGGCAGAGGGGAGCAGAGAGATTAGGGAGGTGGAAGAAGGACAGACGAAAAGGAGAAGAACAGCGAGGGCTGGCCTTGTCGCGGTGTTCTCCATGGCTAATGGATCGCCGGTGAGTCGAGCGGGGTTGGGGCGACGAGGTCGAGGTCCGGAGCAGGGCGCTGGGGTGTGCTGCTGCTGGCCAACGCAGAGGAGCATGGCCGGCGTGACGGGGTTGCTGGTCCAGCAGCGCTACGATGAACATGGCGGGCGACGGGGTCAAGGCAGAGGATACGGGCGAGCTCTGCTGGTCGAGAAGGGCCATGGGGCTCTGGTTGGTGGGGATCGAGGGGAGTGCTGGTGGAGGCGGTGTGGTGATCTAGGAGGAGCTCGAGGTGGGAGGTGCTCGGTGGTTAGCTGGGTTTGCAATTCGAGGTGGTGGGGATCGACTGGATGGATGGATCAGGAGGAGATCCCGAGGAGGAAGAGACATGAGGAGTGTGGCGGCGGGGATGGGAAGGATGGGACAGCCATCCGAGATTTTAGGGTTAGGTCGATTTATATAGTAGTTGGATTAGGTTAGGGGCTATTTCTCCCTCCGATCATAATCGGGCGGTCGAGAATAAAATGCTTCAGAAGTCCAAAAAAAATAAACGAAGATATTTTGGGGATGTTTGGGGATGATCCGGATCCAACAGTGATGATTGAGCGGGTCGGATTCGGGGAAGTATCAGGCACGTGCGAGGGGTCTGAGAGAGGCTAGACATATAGTCCAGAGGGGAAATCGGAGACAACAGGGTCTGACAAAAGACCACGGAGAAGACAAGAGAGAAGAGAGCGGTCTGATTGGTCTGAGAGAAGGTCAATAGAGACAAAGAAGAGGCAGCAACCACGAACGGATGCAAGTTTTAGAAACATGGCGGCAACGGAGTGCCGATGCAATGCAAATGATGACATTATGAATGCAACAAACAAATAAATAACATAGCTGACACGCAAAACATGGAAGGCATCTGGAGCGTCGGTCTTGGGGCGTTACAGATAGATACTGGGGTACCTCTCCGGTGAGCCCCCTCCCCGCTGCGGCTGGTTCTTCCTTAACTCCGGCGAGCCCCCCACCCCATGAAAATTGACTGACCCAAAACTCGATTCAGTCGAGTGAAGTGTAGCTAAATCGGAGCAGCATCATAAGCAAGAGCAAGAGCGAGAGCAGCAGTGCAAGCAAGAGCAAGAGCAATAGCAAGAGCACACCCAGCAGGGGACCGAGAGCAAGAGCAGAGCAGCAGTGCAAGCGAGAGCTAAAGTAGCAGCAGCTCCTACTGATGTGGACGTCGCCGCCGAGGGAGCGACGCCATGGAGGAAGTGGCCGGCGACACAACAGTGGATGGAGCCGCGCCGTGTCGGCTCGGGACCGAGCACCGGCAGCAGCGTGAGATCGAATCAATAAGAAAATGCGGTGATTAGTGTACAACCTCTTTGGTGGCACCGATTAGGCCTCAGCTTCATCCGAGGAAACGGTGATGATGATGCTCTTCCAGTGGTGCAGGTGAAGACGGCGGTGTGGGAATGGAGGTGGCGTGAAAGACAAGGGGAACGTCGGGGCAGCTCCTTGGAGGTGGAGGACGGGGTGGCTGAACCGGCGGGATGACGAGATCGACGATGGATCCTCATCCGGTACGGTGGATGAGGGACGTCGAGGTGTTGCTGTGGACGACGTCATCGTGGAAGAGGCTCCGGCTAGGTGGCGAACAAAGGAGGGTGGGGGCTTGCGGGTTTTCGCGGTCGACGGTGTCCGGACTAGGGGTACTCACCACGCCGCCTCCCGATCGCTTGATTGGGCCGAGGATCCCCATGGTCAGATACTCATGGGCCAGTCCGACAGTTGCCGCATAAAAGGAAGATTCCACAAGACTTGGCGATCAAGACAAGGACCCTCCCCACCGGGCGATTCGGCTAGGACTTTGTTATCCTAGGCCTCGTGCATTATATAAACCGAGGCCAGCTAGTCGATAGATATACAACGACAATCATACCATAGGCTAGCTTCTAGGGTTTAGCCTCCTTGATCTCGTGGTAGATCCACTCTTGTAAACATCCACAATATCAATATCAATCAAGCAGACGTAGGGTTTTACCTCCATCAAGAGGGCCCAACCTGGGTAAAACATCGTGTCCCTTGTCTCCTGTTACCATCCGCCTAGACGCACAGTTCGGGACCCCCTACCCGAGATCCGCCGGTTTTGACACCGACATTGGTGCTTTCATTGAGAGTTCCGCTGTGTGATCGACAAAAGGATCGATGGCTCGCCTGCAGATCAATCGCGATTTCGCACCTTCGCCACCAGCTCGACCGTCACCTTGGTTCAACCAAGAATTGCGCCCCGTGTTCGGATCACCATGTTCGGACGAGGGCCTTCATCAAACATCAACTCCGATCTCTATCAAGATCACGGAGGAATCATCCATGGAGCTCGGGGGCTCAACGTCAACATTGCCCTCAAGCGACCGCGGTTGTTTTTCTGAACAGCGAACTCAGATCTGCTGCCACCACCTCCTCGAGTATCGCTTTGATGATCGCTTTGGGGGAATTGTGCTGAATTGAGTCTACAACAACCCTGGAAAATTTCGTCGAATTCCGATGGAGGAATCTCTCGCAATCCACGATATACCGGAGCCCTGTCAAATCTGGACGGGAATCTGGACGAGTTTAGGGTGTGGTGTCCAGCTTCTGGCTCGGATGTCCTTAGGAAGATCCAACCGTTGATCGGCTGCGGAATTCCTATATCTACCACCCCTCCAAATTTCAGCTCGATCCGACCGTCAGAACTCCGGGAACCTTCCGATTAGTGCATGACTTTTCGGATCTGTTTTCTGCGCGAGAACGAATCCGACCCGAATTCATCTTTTTTATGAACGGGATTTCGGACATCCTTTTTGAAGGAAGTTTTGTATGGGATATTGTGTATTGTTCCCAAACACATCCCACTAACCTTAAGATCTTTTGAACATGATCTTCAACATCATTGCTGGTGTCAAACCAGTCCGCAATATTGCTCCACGGCGTCGACCCGCCGCTTAGACATCGGCGTCACTTTGTTGAGCCAAGCTCAACTTCTTCGGATCATCATCTTGGCAAGCCGAACAAGAGTCCGCATCGCAGGATAAATCATCACCAACATCGCCGCCCCACGGATTACACGGAGCGGCATACCGGCATCGCCGCACGGTCGCTTCATCAAGCCGCATCGACCATGTCACGACCTGCGCCGGCAGGGCCGCACTATTGCTTCTTCAAGTTGGTGTCCATCACGCCGACCTACTTCGACATCTCGGCTAGACCGGGGCTTCGCCATCTCTTCATCAACCTACTCCGACACTTCGCGTCACTAGCCGACCAGACATGGGTGCGCGGATCGAGTCCCAATTTTGGGAATCACCTTCCTTCAGATTGCTACAACAAATAAACCAGTGCTATTAATCCTAGTATTTCTTTTTGCTCGCTTGGGTTAAATTTTTCCCAAGGAATTATTACTCTGGTTAGTCCTGCATATGTACACAGGTCTATCAAATGGTGGCCGATTATCGACGGTCGCATGATGGTTCAATCAGTTTCAGACACAGTTCGCTAACGCCGCACCCGAACTCGGACCGACCAAGAATCCAGTGCTTTGCCACGCCTTTATTGCATTACGCCGACGACCTGCATCGACATCAACTCCGCGCCAGGCCATATTCCTTTACTACTCACTTTGCATAAATTATTTATTATGCAACATTTTTTAATTCCTATTATTACTATTATCCCCGGTCTGCACTATTTTTGTGCACAGAAAATGATCCAGCCGGACTATATCCTTTGACGCCACCTCGGCCGGACAGGGGCTTCACAACACTTCATTACCCTGTGCCAGGGACTTCGCATCACTCTACCGTCCTGCATTGACCATGCTATGTCACCACTTCACAGTGCCGAGCTCTTTGCTCCGCCACCTCGGACCGGCTTGGGGATGGAACCTTGTCCCGCATCAAGCTCGGACCGCATCGTCAATACCGAACACATTAACCAGCTAAGTTGCCTTCATGCTCAAAGTTTTAAAATTTCTAACTTGTGTTCGGTTCGACCAAGCATTATACTTTCTCGGAAAAAGTTGCTTGTAAAAATCTTCCTCGTCAAACTTTGTTCAAGACACTTGACGCGCTACCCGCTACCATTATACTTCGGGGCTTTTTTAATGTGCTTATTAATTCGGGCTTTATGCCCAACACATGTGTCACACTTCCGCATGTACCTTTTATTCACCATTATATGCATCGATATGACTTAAGTTTTGGCCAAGCTGGGTTGCTCGCTCCCTGTGCTTACCCCTCACGCTCCCGATTGTTCGCTAGGTGGTAAAGGAGCACCTCTGTGATTGTTATCGCCGGTCAGCCGGATGTGTACCTCGACCGGGTGAAGCCGAAAGCTAGCGTTTTAAGGGAATACTCGGTCGGTGAACTAAAAGATGATTTCTTACCCATTTATTTACCTGCCCCAGATGTTTTTCTACTCTTTTCGCAGTCCGACATGCACTTTAGGGCATGCCTCCTGTGGAAAGGAACCCCTAACGGAACTATTCTCCCCGAAGATGTTTCTTACTAACCATGTAATATAACATAACTAGTTGGGCACTTGTCCGATAAAGCACTAATGACCCCTACGCCTGGTCTCCACGCATGCCCCGGTTTTTATAACCGCGAGGGTATTCGGACACACCTGCACTATTGGGTCCAGATGTTGAAGCTTAAAAGGTCCGCTACGACAAACGATCTACAATCCGCTAGAAGGCATTCTACATGTCACCTTACATTATCAACTTTACCTAAGTCACTTGGGGGCTCTTAAATTTATATGAGCCGCTTTGATGATAAATGTTTTTCTTCTTAGTCGCTGCAAAGTTTTTTATTATTTATCACTCCTTCGACACAAGTGTGCGGTCACTAGCCGGGAGCCTAATTTCTCTCTCAAAGAAGCCGAGGCTGACCCGCTTGAAGTTTTGAGATAGGATGTGTCATGTTAAAGCACGCATGTAAGCACCTTTTTTTTTCTAAAGTCCAATTTTCGATTGGCACCAACACTTGATCTAGTTCGACATTAATCTTTTGAATAAGTTTTTGGCTTTTCGAGCCCATGGCACTTTTTAAACTATTTGTGTATTTTCAGCACAAGTCTCGCAAAGGCAACGCCGACACCTTTTGAGATTCGCAAAACATTCTCGGATATTGCTATATATGCATCAGTTTCAATTGTGTCTTTGGTCAATAGTTGGGTTGCCGGCTCCCGCGCTTGCCTCCTACGCCCGCTTTGTTCGGCTAGGTGTGCAAAGGAGAACCATCGCGATTGTGCTTCCAGCTCGATGGTCAAGCACCTCGGGAGAAAGCCAAAACTGACTATCACAATAGGTGTAAACTGGTCACGATCCGATGACTATATTAAATGACGGACCATTCATTGGTCAAGTGTTTCCGGCTTGACCTCGATCGTCACGAACACTATCGAGGGCTATTAACTGGCCTCCCAAACTAAATCCTCGATATTTTGCTCTTACATTGAGCAGAGGTTTCATGATCATGCTTAGCATGACAACCCAAAGAAAGGAACCGATAGCGGACTATTTTCTCTAGAAGACATTTCTTCGTTAAACAAGAATATAACATGTCTCCGCATACCTTTGTTTATAAAACCGTATGGCCAGATTGCCTTGTTTGTTGTAAATCTTTGCCCTCATAAAGGCTTTATAAAGTAGGACAAAGACTCCTCGCTATTGGCCGAGGAGGTGGAAGCCGATGGTCGGTCAACAAAGTTTTGTACAATGCGGATCCGAGCATTAATGACGAAAGTACTTGGATACATAGAGTCATTACACATAATTTGTGATTTTACTATGGATATCGATCCTTAATTCGCCTCCCGTGCCGCATTAAGGCCCGGGGCTACTGGGCTTCGGGCTTATTATTTACAAATATTAAAGGCACATCAATCCCTTGATCCGTGTTGCGACCGACCAGTTGTCTCGGGGCTACTGCATTGCATGTTCTATGTAGAAAATTTTAAGCGCAATACAGTTTCCGAGGAGATTTTGATCCTCGTGTTGTTCGCCGCACCCAACCCGAGTCTCGAGGACCGAGCACGCCGCTTTTGTGTCCCAAAGTATTCTGCCGAGTTAGACTTGATCCTCGACCGATTTTGCAAATCAACCCGAGTCTCAGCTGCTACGGGATCAGCGGTCTTATGTCATCCTTCATGTGCATCTCGGTTTTAGACCGATACCCACCTTGAGGGCTACCGCACCAATCAAAAATATTGACAAAAATCGCCCACATTCGGGTGGTGCACCACCGTAAGCAGTCCCGCGAAAGCTCAGCGCTAGTGGCTGGCTCCATAGAGGGCACTCCCGCATTAAGCTCGCTAAACTCCTTCAAACTTCTTTGAACCAAGGTGATTTACGACACCTCGGATACAGTCCGCGTTGGAGCTCGGATACATAGTCCGGCGTTGAGCTCGGATACCGTCCGCGTTGGAGCTCGGATACATAGTCCGCGTTAGAGCTGGAAGCAGTCCGCATTGGTGCTCGGCTGCAAAGATACTCAATGCAGTCCGCGTTGGAGCTCGGACGAAGAGGACGCTGCACCCGGAACAACTTCAAACCCGAGGTGTGGCATAAAAATAACAAGGCATTGATAAAGGCCGGAAACTTAAAGGGCTCCTCGGATACCCGACGATAAACTCGCCGAATGCATTTCGACGATCCTCAAGATCAAGATGAGAAGATTTGTTGAACCGGTTTTCAAGACCGACGATCAAGATGAAGAACAGTTCGAAGAATCGAGGAGCGCCCCAAATTGAAGACCGTTCAGGGGCTATCGACGGTGTCCGGACTAGGGGTACTCACCACGCTGCCTCCCGATCAGCTTGATTGGGCCGAGGATCCCCATGGTCAGATACTCATGGGCCAGTCCCGACAGCTGCGCATAAAAGGAAGATTCCACAAGACTTGGCGATCAAGACAAGGACCCTCCCCACCGGGCGATTCGGCTAGGACTTGTTATCCTAGGCCTCGTGCATTATATAAACCGAGGCCAAAGCTAGTCGATAGATATACAACGACAATCATACCATAGGCTAGCTTCTAGGTTTAGCCTCCTTGATCTCGTGGTAGATCCACTCTTGTAAACATCCACAATATCAATATCAATCAAGCAGGACGAGGGTTTTACCTCCATCAAGAGGGCCCAACTCGGTAAAACATCGTGTCCCTTGTCTCCTGTTACCATCCGCCTAGACGCACAGTTCGGGACCCCCTACCCGAGATCCGCCGGTTTTGACACCGACAGCGGCCTTGGGGGTGGGCGGATGGGATGGGAGTGGGGAACCATGGCTTAGGGACGCGCTTGTCCAAAATGTGGGGTAAGTTACGAAATTACCCCCACCGATTTGAGCTAGGCGGTTCTTTCGGTTCAGGGGTATCACAAGCATTTCACATGTCGGGATTTCATAGGAGGTGGGAGTTTTCGCACGCGTTGTAGTTTTGGAATAGGAAGGCGCGGGTTGAGATGGAGGGAGTTGTCGGAGCACACTGAGACAAAGATATATCTTAAATATTTCGGGGTAACAAGGCGCGGGTTGAAATTTCCGGACAAGCCCAACGTGTACTGTACCAAATCAATTCGCACTTCCGTCGACGAAAAAACAAAAATAAATCAATTCGCAGCACACAAGAGAGTCTAGTCCCATGTACTGACCAAATCAATTGGCACTACAAATGTCATTCAAAACTTTGAATTCATGTTATGTTCAATTAAAATATTTCACTACGTGTATAATGCATGCAACCTGTTACTCAAATGAACGTTTTAGTGCATTCCAAACGTATATACTACCGCTTCAATATGAACTAAATTTGAATTCGTTTCTCTATTTGAATAAGATCTACAATGATGATTGTTGTGAAGTCAAACCATTTGAATTGCTTTCTATTTTAATAAGATCTACAATCATCATAATTGTCAAGTTAAACCATCGCTTTTGTATTATCTTCACAAAGACACCACATGATTACTCTTGAGTTAGAATGAACTATGTGTACTATATGAACTCGAACTCGATTTTTTGAATCCACTTTATGTTGATTTCAAATCACAGTACATTTCAAGCTCTATCTAGATCTTCATAATCTAAACCATGTCTCATATATATAATGTGTTTATCACATAATGTATGGTGCCCTGCCCCCTACGCCTACAAGTATTTAGATGTGAGTTGTAAACAACACATATTATACACGGCATGCTTGTCACACGAATATAGGAATCTATTAAAGGTTATTTTCCTCTCGTTAAACGTAACGTGGGGGTGGTGTAGGTGGTTAGCCTATTCGCTCATCAAACTTGAGGTCTCGGGTTCGATAACTACACTTGAGCATAATTTTGTTTTTGTTCGACTTCTTTTTTCCACCCAATGACAGGTAGGCCCCGCATGACGTAGAGAGAAAGTGATCCGGCGGTGCTGTGGAGGATTCTTTGATTGGTCAAAATGGATGGGTACGGAGCTATACGATCTCATAGTAACTGTATAATCACCTCATCACGTATACGCTGCAGCCTCGGCGCTTGTTTTCTAGGGTTTGCACTCTTCACACTCTCTCTCCAGTATATATATACATGTTGGAGCCTCAGCGCTTGTAGTTGCTCTCTTCACACTCTCTCACCCTCTCCAGATCTAAACAAGACTGTGTTGGCCTCTCTCTCTCCCCTCACTGCTGGTCAAAGAGCCGGCAGGATCCGTCCGCCGGGAAGGGAAGGAGGCTTAACGCTGTCGCTGTCGGCGAGGAAGGGAATCCTCTATTGGCGCAGTTGTTCTCTTTCACCCAGCAGCAGCGTGGGAGGGCCTCCGACCCCTTCTTCCTCGCCGCCGTACATAGTGTGGGCCGAACGGTCTCTGGTCGCCCACCGAAGCCCACCCCAAGAACCTTAAGGTATAATTTACTTATTCCACATGCATTGCTCTAGCTGCATGTGGGCTTTTTCCGCTTCTGCACTCGAATCTAGGTGTTGGATCAAACAGGAAAGTAGTGGGGAAAGTTGTATAGCATGAATCTAGGATGTGGTTCAAAGAGGAAAGGAAGGGGGGAAAGTACGAGTACAGACTGGCTATCCAGCACCTACGTTGGTCGAAAAGGGGAAACAATGACAAACACAGTACACACATCTGTAACAAACTGATCTTTTGTTTTGGGGAACAAGGCTGTAGAGTTTGAGCGGGACTAGATTTGCTGCGCTCACATAGAGAAAGGTGTCTAAAGATAACAAAAATGGGACCAACACAAATATGCTCCTTGGTTGTTTTTGTTCTTTGTTGCAACAGACTATGCATCACCCCTTCATACTTTGGTAGATGCACATGGTGCTGGTGCGTCCACTGTCCCGTGCAACTCTTTAGCTGTTGTTAATCTAAGGCCTTGTTTGGTTAAAGACTCCCTAGTCCCTACCTGCTTGGTTCCTGCTACGTCTTGAGCTTGCGTTGGTTTTCCCCGAAGAGGAGAGGATGATGCAGCAGAGTAGCGTAAGTATTTCCCTCAGTTTTTGAGAACCAAGGTATCAATCCAAGAGGAGGCCACGCGCAAGTCCCTCGTGCCTCACACAAAACAAATAGATCCTCGCAACCAACGCGAATAGGGGTTGTCAATCCTTCACGGTCACTTACGAGAGTGAGATCTGATAGAGATGATAGATAATATTTTTGGTATTTTTGGTATAAAGATGCAAAGTAAAATAAAAGGCAAAGTAAAGAGCAAAGCAATAATAAAGCGAGGAAGATTAATATGATGAAAATAGACCCGGGGCCATAGATTTCACTAGTGGCTTCTCTCAAGAGCATAGGTATTTTACGGCGGGTGAACGAATTATCGTTGAGCAATTGATGAATTGAGCATAGTTATGAGATTATCTAGGTATGATCATGTATATAGGCATCACGTCCGAGACAAGTAGACCGACTCCTCGCCTCATCATCTACTACTATTACTCCACTCATCGACCGCTATCCAAAGATGCATCTAGAGTATTAAGTTAATGAAAACAGAGTAACGCCTTAAGCAAGATGACATGATGTAGAGGAATAAATTCATGCAATATGATAAATACCCCATCTTTTTATCCTCGATGGCAATAATACAATACGTGCCTTGCTGCCCCTACTGTCACTGGAAAGGACACCGCAAGATTGAACCCAAAGCTAAGCACTTCTCCCATTGCAAGAACTACCAATCTAGTTGGCCAACCAAACGGATAATTCGAAGAGACTTGCAAAGATAACTCAATCATAGATAAAAGAATTCAGAAAAGATTCAAATATTGCTCAGAGATAATCTTGATCATAAACCCACAATTCATCGGCCTCAACAAACACACCGCAAAAGAAGATTACATCAAATAGATCTCCACGAGAGAGGGGGAGAACATTGTATTGAGATCCAAAAAGAGAGAAGAAGCCATCTAGCTACTAACTATGGACCCGAAGGTCTGAAGTAAACTACTCACACTTCATCGGAGAGGCTATGATGTTGATGTAGAAGCCCTCCGTGGTGGAATCCCTTCCGGCGGAGCTCCGGAACAGGCCCCAAGATGGGATCTCGTGGATACAGAAAGTTGCGATGGTGGAATTAGGTTTTGGCCCGTGATCTCGATCCGACGGGGTACGAGGTATATATAGGAGGAAGAAGTATGTCGGTGGAGTCTCGAGGGGCCCATAAGGTAGGGGCGCGCCTAGGGAGGAGGCGTGCCTCCACCTCGTGGGCCGCCGAGCTTTCTTGACGGAGGGTCCAAATCTCCTGGTCTTATCCGATGAGAAAATCACGCTCTCAAGATTTCATTCCGCTTGGACTGCGTTGATATTCCGCTTTCTTCAAACATCAAATAGGCAAAAAAGCAATTTCGGGCTGGGCCTCCGTTAATAGGTTAGTCCCAAAAGTAATATAAAAGTGGAAAATAAAGCCCAATATAGTCCAAAACAATAGATAATATAGCACGGAGCAATAAAAATTATAGATACGTTGGAGACGATCGCATCCCCAAGCTTAATTCCTGCTCGCCCCTCGAGTAGGTAAATGATAAAAAGAGAATTTTTGATGCGAGTGCTACTTGGCATAATTTCAATGTAACTCTTCTTAATTGTGGTATGAATATTCAGATCCAAAGATTCAAGACAAAAGTTCATATTGGCATAAAATAATAATACTTCAAACATACTAACTAAGCAATTATGTCCTCTCAAAATAACATGGCCAAAGAAAGTTCATCCCTACAAAATCATATAGTTTAGTCATGCTCCATTTTCATCACACAAGAATGCTCTCATCATGCACAACCCCGATGACAAGCCAAGCAATCGTTTCATACTTTAGTAATCTCAAACCTATAAACTTTCACGCAATATATGAGCGCGAGCCATGGACATAGCACTATGGGTGGAATAGAATATAATGATGGGGGTTATGTGGAGAAGACAAAAAAGGAGAAGGTCTCACATCAACGAGGCCAATCAACGGGCTATGGAGATGCCCATCAATTGATGTTAATGCAAGGAGTAGGGATTGCCATGCAACTGATGCACTAGAGCTATAAATGTAACAAAGCTCAACAAAAGAAACTAAGTGGGTGTGCATCCAACTTGCTTGCTCACGAAGACCTAGGGCATTTGAGGAAGCCCATCGTTGGAATATACAAGCCAAGTTCTATAATGAAAAATTCCCACTAGTATATGAAAGTGACAAAATATGACTAGAACAAAGTATGACTCTATATGAATGCCTCCGGCGGTGTACCGGGATATGCAATGAACCAAGAGTGACATGTATGAAAGAATTATGAATGGTGGCTTTGCCACAAATACTATGTCAACTACATGATCACGCTAAGCAATATGACAATGATTAATGTGTCATGAAGAACGGTATGGTGGAAAGTTGCATGGCAATATATCTCGGAATGGCTATGGAAATGCCATAATAGGTAGGTATGGTGGCTGTTTTGAGGAAGATATAAGGAGGTTTATGTTGGGGAACGTAGTAATTTCAAAAAATTTCCTACGCACACGCAAGATCATGGTGATGCATAGCAACGAGAGGGGAGAGTGTTGTCTACGCACTCAGAGACCAAAGCGAAGCGATCACAACGTAGAGGAAGTAGTCGACGCTCTCCTCGCGATCCAACCGATCCCAGCCAAGCATTCGCGCCCGAGTTCTTGACACACGACAGCTCGGTGACGCCCTCAGTTCCGATCCAGAAAGCTCCGGGAGAGAGAGTTCCGCTAGCACGACGGCGTGGGACGATCTTGATGTTCTATCGACGCAGGCTTCGCCTAAGCACCGCCACGATATGACCGAGGTGGAATATGGTGGAGGGGGCACCGCACACGCTAAGGAACGATCTCAAGGATCAACTTGTGTGTTCTAGGGTGCCCCCCGCCTGTGATATAAAGGAGCAAGGGGAGGGCCGGCCGCCCTAGGAGGTGCGCCAGGAGGGGGGAGTCCTCCTCCTAGTGGGAGTAGGACTCCCTTTCCTAGTCCAACTAGGAAGGAGGAAGGGGAAGGAAAGAGAGGAGAGGGAGAGGAAGGGGCCGCCTCCTTGTCCTATTCGACTCCAAATGGGGGGCGCGCCACCTCCCCGGTGCGGCCCTCTCTCCCCTCTTGGCCCAATAAGGCCCATTACTTCCCGGGGTTCCGTAACCCTCCCACTCCGGTTTTCTCCAAACTTCCGAACCTTTCCGTGTCCGAATATAGCCGTCCAATATATCAATCTTTATGTCTCGACCATTTCGAGACTCCTCGTCATGTCCGTGATCACATCCGGACTCAACTCCTTCGTACATCAAAATACACAAACTCATAATATAACCGCCATCGAAACCTTAAGCGCATGGACCCTACGGTTCGAGAACAATGTAGACATGACCGAGACACGCCTCCGTCAATAACCAATAGCGGACCTGATGCCCATATTGGCTCCTACATATTCTACGAAGATCTTTATCGGTCGATCAAGATAACAACATACATTGTTCCTTTGTCATCGGTATAGTTATTTGCCCGAGATTCGATCGCCGGTATCCAATACCTAGTTCAATCTCAGCATCGCAAGTCTCTTTACTCGCTCCGTAATACATCATCTCACAGCTAACTCATTAGTTGTAATGCTTGCAAGGCTTAGTGATGTGCATTACCGAGAGGGCCCAGAGATACCTCTCCGACAATCGGAGTGACAAATCCTAATCTCGAAATACGCCAACCCAACATCTGCCTTTGGAGACACCTGTAGTACTCCTTTATAATCACCCGCCACGCTGTGATGTTTGGTAGTACCCAAAGTGTTCCTCCGGTAAACGGGAGTTGCATAATCTCATAGTTATAGGAACATGTATAAGTCATGGATAAAAGCAATAGCAACATACTAAACGATCGGGTGCTAAGCTAATGGAATGGGTCATGTCAATCAGATCATTCAACTAATGATGTGACCTTGTTAATCAAATGACAACTCCTTTGTCTATGGTTAGGAAACTTAACCATCTTTGATTAACAAGCTAGTCTAGTAGAGGCATACTAGTGACACTGCTTGTCTATGTATTCACACATGTATTATGTTTCCGGTTAATACAATTCTAGCATGAACAATAAACATTTATCATGAAATAAGGAAATAAATAATAACTTTATTATTGCCTCTAGGGTATATTTCCTTCAGTCTCCCACTTGCAATAGAGTCAATAATCTAGATTACATAGTAATGATTCTAACACCCATGGAGTCTTGGTGCTGATCATGTTTTGCTCGTGGAAGAGGCTTAGTCAAGGAGTCTGCTACATTCAGATCCGTATGTATCTTGCAAATCTCTATGTCTCCCACCTGGACTAAGTCCCGGATGGAATTGAAGCGTCTCTTGATGTGTTTGGTTCTCTTGTGAAATCTGGATTCCTTTGCTAAAGCAATTGCTCCAAGATTGTCACAAAAGATTTTCATTGACCCGATGCACTAGGTATGACACCTAGATCGGATATGAACTCCTTCATCCGCACTCTTCATTAGCTGCTTCCGGCTGCTATGTATTCCGCTTCACATGTAGATCCCGCCACGACGCTTTGTTTAGAACTGCACCAACCGACAGCTCCTCCGCTTAGTGTAAATACGATCCGGTTTGCGATTTAGAATCGTCTCGATCAGTGTCAAAGCTTGCATCAACGTAACTGCCGATGAGCTCTTTGTCACCTCCATATACGAGAAACATATCCTTAGTCCTTTTCGTATTTCAGATGTTCTTGACCGCTGTCCAAAGGATCCACTCGATTACTTTGGTACCTCCCTGCTAAGCTTATAGCAAGGCACACATCAGGTCTGGTACACAGCATTGCATACATGATAGAGCCTATGGCTGAGGCATAGGAACATCTTTCATTTTCTCTATCTTCTCATGGTGGTCGGGCATTGAGTCTTACTCAACTTCACACCTTGTAACACAGTGCAAGAACCCTTTCTTTGCTTGATCCATTTTGAACTTCTTCAAAATTTTGTCAAGGTATGTGCTTTGTGAAAGTCCAATTAAGTGTCTTGATCTATCTCTATAGATTTTGATGCCCAATATGTAAGCAGCTTCACCGAGGTCCTTCATCGAAAAACTCTTATTCAAGTATCCCTTTATGCTATCCAGAATTCTATATCATTTCCGATTAGTAATATGTCATCTACATATAATATCGTAAATGCTACAGAGCTCCCACTCACTTTCTTGTAAATACAAGCTTCTCCAAAAGTCTCAGATAAACCCAAATGCTTTGATCACACTATCAAAGCGCTTATTCCAACTCCGAGATGCTTGCACCAGTCCATAAATGGATCGCTGGAGCTTGCACACTTTGTTAGCTCCCTTGGATCGATAAAACCTTCTCGTTGCATCATATACAACTCTTCTTCCGTAAATCCATTCAGAATGCAGTCTTTACATCCATTTGCCAAATTTCATAATCATAAATGCGGCAATTGCTAACATGATTCGACAGACTTAAGCATCGCTACGGGTGAGAAGGTCTCATCGTAGTCAATCCCTTGAACTTGTCGAAACCCTTTGCATAAGTCGAGCTTTGTAGACAGTAATATTACCGCTGCCGCCTTCTTCTTGAAGATCCACTTGTTTTCTATTGCTTGTCGACCCTCGGGCAAGTCAACCAAAGTCCACACTTTGTTTTCATACATGGATCCCATCTCGATTTCATGGCCTCAAGCCATTTTATGAATCTGGGCTCACCATCGCTTCTTCATAGTTCGTGAGGTTCATCATGATCTAGTAGCATGACTTCCGTAACAGGATTACCGCATTCACTCTGTGCGGATCTTACTCGTTGATCTACGAGGTTCTCAGAGTAACTTGATCTGAAGTTTCATGATCAACATCATCAACTTCCTCACTATTTGGTGTAGATCTCGCAGAAACCGGTTTCTGTGATAAACTACTTTCAAATAAGGGAGAAGGTACATTTACCTCATCAAGTTCTACTTTCCTCCCACTCACTTCTTTCGAGAGAAACTCCTTCTCTAGAAAGGATCCATTCTTAGCAACAAATGTCTTGCCTTCGGATCTGTGATAGAAGGTGTACCCAACTGTCTCCTTTGGGTATCCTATGAAGACACATTCGATTTAGGTTCGAGCTTATCAGGTTGAAGCTTTTTCACATAAGCATCGCATCCCCAAACTTTAAGAAACGACAACTTTGGTTTCTTGCTAAACCATAGTTCATAAGGTGTCGCCTCAACGGATTTTGACGGTGTTCTATTCAGCGTGAATGCGCCATCTCAAGAGCATAACCCCAAAACGATAGCGGTAAATCTGTAAGAGACATCATAGATCGCACCATATCTAGTAAAGTGCGATTACGACGCTCGACACACCATTGCGCTGTGGTGTTCCGGTGGCGTGAGTTGCGTAAACTATTCCGCATTGTTTCAAATGTAGACCAAACTCAGAACTCAAATATTCGCCTCCACGATCAGATCGTAAAAACTTTATTTTCTTATTACAATGATTTTCAACTTCACTCTGAAATTCTTTGAACTTTTCAAATGTTTCAGACTTATGTTTCATTAAGTAGATATACCCATATATGCTTAAATCATCTGTGAAGGTGAGAAAATAACGATATCCGCCACGAGCCTCAACATTCATCGGACCACATACATCTGTATGTATGATTTCCAACAAATCTGTTGCTCTCTCCATAGTACCGAGAACGGGTTTTAGTCATCTTGCCCATGAGGCACGGTTCGCAAGTGCCAAGTGATTCACAATCAAGTGACTCCAAAAGTCCATCAAGATGGAGTTTCTTCATGCGCTTTATACCGATATGACCTAAACGGCAAGTGCCACAAATAAGTTGCACTATCATTATCAACTCTGCATTTTTGGTTTCAACATTATGAATATGTGTATCACTACTATCGAGATTCATAAAAATAGACCACTCTTCAAGGGTGCATGACCATAAAAGCTATTATTCATATAAATAGAACAACCATTATTCTCTGATTTAATGAATAACCGCCTCGCATCAAACAAGATCCAGATATAATGTTCATGCTCAACGCTGCACCAAATAACAATTATTTAGGTCTAAAACTAATCCCAAGGTAGATGTAGAGGTAGCGTGTCAATCGCGATTACATCGACTTTGGAACCATTTCCCACGCCAATCGTCACCTCGCCCTTTGCCGTGTTCGCTTAATCCGTAGTCCCTGCTTCGAGTTGCAAATATTAGCAATGTAACCAAGATCAAATACCCAAAAGCTATCATGAGCTCTAGTAAGGTACACATCAATAACATGTATATCACATATACCTTTGTTCATCTTGCCATCCTTCTTATCCGCCAAATACTTGGGGCAGTTCCGCTCAAAGGACCACCTGCTTGCAGAGAAGCACTCGCTTTCAGGTTTAGGTCCAGACTTGGGTTTCTTCTCCCGAGCAGCAACTTGTTTGTTGTTCTTCTTGAAGTTCCCTTCTTCTTCCCTTTGCCTTTCTTCTTGAAACTAGTGGTCTTATTGACCATCAACACTTGATGCTCCTTCTGATTTCTACCTCCGCAGCCTTTAGCATTGCGTAAGAGCTCGAGCATAGTCTTTACTAACCCTTGCATATTATAGTTCATCACGAAGCCTTTGTAGCTTGGTGGCGTGATTGAAGAATTCTGTCAATGACACAATCATCCGGAAGATTAACTCCCGCTTGAGTCAAGTGATTGTAATACCCGACATTCTCGAGTATGTGCTCACCGATGCACCCATTCTCTTCCATCTTGCAGCTATAGAACTTATTGGAGACTTCATATCTCTCAATCCGGCATTTCTGTTGAAATATCAACTTCAACTCCTAGAACATCTCATATGCTCCATGACGCTCAAAACGCCGTTGAAGACCCGGTTCTAAGCCGTAAAGCATGGCACATCGAACTATAGAGTAGTCATCAGCTTTGCTCGCCAGACGCTCTTAACGCCGCCGGTTGCATCAAGAAGAGGTCTGCACCTAGCGGTGCATCCAGACGTAACTCTTCTCGTGCAGCAATGAGGATAATCCTCAGATTACGGACCCAGTCCGTAATTGCTACCATCATCTTTCAACTTTGCTTTCTCAAGGAACGCATTAAAATTCAACGGAACAACAAAGACGAGCCATCTATCTATAAACAAACATAGACAAGCAAGATACTATCAGTACTAAGTTCATGATAAATTTAAGTTCAATTAATCATATTACTTAAGAACTCCCACTTAGACGTACATCTCTCTAGTCATCTAAGTGATCACGTGATCCAAATCAACTAAACCATAACCGATCATCACGTGAGATGGAGTAGTTTTCAATGGTGAACATCTTATGTTGATCATATCTACTATATGATTCACGCCGACCTTTCGGTCTCCGTGTTCCGAGGCCATATCTGCATATGCTAGGCTCGCAAGTATAACCTGAGTATTCTGCGCAGCAAAACTGGCTTGCACCCGTTGTAGATGGACGAGAGCTTATCACACCCGATCATCACGTGGTGTCTCAAAGACGAGGAACTTTGGCAACGGTGCATACTCGTGGAGAACACTACTTGATAATTTTAGTGAGAGATCATCTTAAAATGCTACCGCCAATCAAAGCAAAATAAGATGCATAAAGGATAAACATCACATGCAATCAATATAAGTGATATGATATGGCCATCATCATCTTGTGCTTGTGATCTCCATCTCCGGCACCGTCGTGATCACCATCGCCACCGGCGCGACACCTTGATCTCCATCGTAGCATCGTTGTCGCTACGCCATCTATTGCTTCTACGACTATCGCTACCGCTTAGTGATAAAGTAAAGCAATTACAGTATGCTTGCATTTCATACAATAAAGCGACAACCATATGGCTCCAGCCAGTTGCCGATAACTTCGGTTACAAAACATGATCATCTCATACAATAAAATATAGCATCACGCCTTGACCATATCACATCACAACATGCCCTGCAAAAACAAGTTAGACGCCCTCTACTTTGTTGTTGCAAATTTTACGTGGCTGCTACGGGCTTAAGCAAGAACCAATCTCACCTCGCATCAAGACCACAACGATATTTCGTCAAATAGACTCCGCTTTAACCTTCTCAAGGACGGGCGAGCCACACTCGGTTCAACTAAAGTGAGAGAGACAGACACCCGCCAGCCACCTTTAAGCACGAGTGCTCAGAACGGTGAAACCAGTCTCGCGAAGCGCACGCTGTAATGTCGGTCCGGCCGCTTCATCTCACAATACCGCTGAACCAAAGTATGACATGCTGGTAGGCAAGATGACTTGTATCGCCCACAACTCACTTGTGTTCTACTCGTGCAAAACATCAAACCATAAAAACCTAGGCTCGGATGCCACTGCTGGGGAACGAGTAATTTCAAAAATTTCCTACGCACACGCAAGATCATGGTGATGCATAGCAACGAGAGGGGAGAGTGTTGTCTACGCACTCGAGACCAAAGCGGAAGCGATCACAACGTAGAGGAAGTAGTCGACGCTCTCCTCGCGATCCAACCGATCCCAGCGCCAGCATCCGGCGCCCGAGTTCTTGACACACGTACAGCTCGGTGACGCCTCCTCAGTTCCGATCCAAAGAAAGCTCGGGAGAGAGAGTTCCATCAAGACGACGGCGCAGGACGATCTTGATGTTCTATCGACGCAGGCTTCGCCAAGCACCGCCACGATATGACCGAGGTGGAATATGGTGGAGGGGGCACCGACACGCTAAGGAACGATCTCAAGGATCAACTTGTGTGTTCTAGGGTGCCCCCCGCCTGTGATATAAAGGAGCAAGGGGAGGGCCGGCCGCCCTAGGAGGTGCGCCAGGAGGGGGGAGTCCTCCTCCTAGTGGGAGTAGGACTCCCTTCCTAGTCCAACTAGGAAGGAGGAAGGGGAAGGAAAGAGAGGAGAGGGAGAGGGGGGGGCCGCGCCTCCTCCTGTCCTATTCGGACTCCCCATGGGGGGCGCGCGCCACCTCCTGGTGCGGCCCTCTCTCCCTCTTGGCCCAATAAGGCCCATTACTTCCCGGGGTTCCGTAACCCTCCGGCACTCCGTTTTCTCCGAAACTTCCGAACCTTTCCGTGTCCGAATATAGCCGTCCAATATATCAATCTTTATGTCTCGACCATTTCGAGACTCCTCGTCATGTCCGTGATCACATCCGGACTCGAACTCCTTCGATACATCAAAATACACAAACTCATAATATAACCGCCATCGAAACCTTAAGCGTGCATGGACCCTACGGTTCGAGAACAATGTAGACATGACCGATACACGCCTCCGGTCAATAACCAATAGCGGACCTGGATGCCCATATTGGCTCCTACATATTCTACGAAGATCTTTATCGGTCGACCGCATAACAACATACGTTGTTCCCTTTGTCATCGGTATGTTACTTGCCCGAGATTCGATCGTCGGTATCCAATACTCGTTCCGTAATACATCATCTCACAGCTAACTCATTAGTTGTAATGCTTGCAAGGCTTAGTGATGTGCATTACCGAGAGGGCCCAGAGATACCTCTCCGACAATCGGAGTGACAAATCCTAATCTCAAATACGCCAACCCAACATCTGCCTTTGGAGACACCTGTAGTACTCCTTTATAATCACCCGCTTCGCCAGTGACGCTTGGTAGTACCCAAAGTGTTCCTCCGTAAACGGAGTTGCATAATCTCATAGTTATAGGAACATGTATAAGTCATGGATAAAAGCAATAGCAACATACTAAACGATCGGGTGCTAAGCTAATGGAATGGGTCATGTCAATCAGATCATTCAACCAATGATGTGACCTTGTTAATCAAATGACAACTCCTTTGTCTATGGTTAGGAAACTTAACCATCTTTGATTAACAAGCTAGTCTAGTAGAGGCATACTAGTGACACTGCTTGTCTATGTATTCACACATGTATTATGTTTCCGGTTAATACAATTCTAGCATGAACAATAAACATTTATCATGAAATAAGGAAATAAATAATAACTTTATTATTGCCTCTAGGGCATATTTCCTTCAGTTTATGTGTGAAAGAGCGTATCATATCACGGGGTTTGGATGCACCGGCTAAGTTTGCACCAACTCTCAATGTGAGAAAGGGCAATGCACGGCATCAAGAGGCTAGCAATGATGGAAGGGTAAGAGGCGATAATCCATGCACTCAACATTAGTCATAAAGAACTCACATACTTATTGCAAAAATCTACAAGCCATCAAAACCAAAGCACTACGTGCATGCTCCTAGGGGATAGATTGGTAGGAAAAGACCATCGCCATCCCCGACCGCCACTCATAAGGAGGACAATCAAATAACACCTCATGTTTCAAATTTGTTACATAACGTTTACCATACGTGCATGCTACGGGACTTGCAAACTTCAACACAAGCATTTCTCAAATTCACAACTACCCAACTAGCACGACTTTGATATTATCACCTCCATATCTCAAAACAATTATCAAGCATCAAACTTTTCTTAGTATTCAACGCACTCAAAAGAAAGTTTTACAAATCTTGAATACCAAGTATATTATTATTAAGCAAATTACCATGCTATTTAAGACTCTGAAAATAATCTAAGTGAAGCATGAGAGATCAATAGTTTCTTTAAAACAAATTCACCACCGTGCTCTAAAAGGTATAAGTGAAGTACTAGAGCAAAACTATCAAGCTCAAAAGATATAAGTGAAGCACATAGAGCAAAACTATCAAGCTCAAAAGATATAAGTGAAGCACATAGAGTATTCTAACAAATTCCGATTCATGTATGGCTCTCTCAAAAGGTGTGTACAGCAAGGATGATTGTGGTAAACTATCAAGCAAAGATGCAAATAATACAAGACGCTCCAAGCAAAACACATATCATGTGGTGAATAAAAATATAGCTCCAAGTAAAGTTACCGATGGAAGTGGACGAAAGAGGGGATGCCTTCCGGGGCATCCCCAAGCTTCGAATTTTTTGTGTCCTTAGATTATCATGGGGTTGCCATGGGCATCCCCAAGATTAGGCTCTTGCCACTCCTTGTTCCATAATCCATCAAAAAAGTTCACCCAAAACTTGAAAACTTCACAACACAAAACTCAACAGAAATCTTGTGAGCTCCGTTAGCGAAAGAAAACAAAAGACCACTTCAAGTTACTGTAATGAACTCATTCTTTATTTATATTGGTGTTAAACCTACTGTATTCCAACTTATCTATGGATCATAAACTATTTTACTAGCCATAGATTCAGCAAAATAAGCAAACAACACACGAAAAACAGAATCTGATACCAACTTCTACGTCAGGAGACCTCACGAGAGCGACGAAGGGACTGGGGAGTAAAAAGAATCCTACTCTCCGATATATATAATCCTAAGACTCAAAACATTTTTGTTCTAGACTCAACAACGCCAAAGAAACAATCAAGCTGGGGGCTCCTAAGTCGGGAAGGCTCGATACCAACTTGTAACGCCTCGAGGCGGCTATATCTCCCACGTGTCGGGCACGACTTAGAGGCATAACCGCATTGAAAGCAATGTCGCAAGTGAGGTAATCTTCACACAACCCATGCAATACATAAGGGAAAGAGATACATAGTTGGCTTACAATGCCACTTCACACAATACATAAATAAACATCCATCATACAGATTACACTCAAGGTCCGACTATGGAACCAAAATAAAAGAAGATACCCCAAATGCTACACAGATCCCCGATCGTCCCAACTGGCTCCACTATCGATCATCGTGAAAAGACACATAGTAACGACCACGCCTCGTCGAACTCCCACTTGAGCTCGGTTGCGCCACCGTTTGCCGCATCGCCGGCACTCGCAACTGTTTTGGTAGAATCTGTGAGTCACGGGACTCAGCAATCTCACACCCGCGAGATCAAGACTATTTAAGCTTATAGGAAGAACATAGTTGTGAGGTGGAGCTGCAGCAAGCGACTAGCATATATGGTGGCTACATTCGCAAAAGAGAGCGAGAAGAGAAGCAAGGCACGGTCGTGAAGCTAGTAGCGATCAAGAAGTGATCCTGAACTACTTACATCAAACATAACTCCAACATCGTGTTCACTTCCCGGACCACGAGAAGAGACCATCACGGTTACACACGCGTTGATGTGTATTTTAATTAAGGTCAACTTCGGTTTTCTACAACCGACATTAACAAATTCCCATCTGCCTCATAACCGCAGGGCACGACTTTCAAAGATAATACCTGCAGGGTGTCCCAACTTAGCCCATTATAAGCTCTCACGGTCAACGAAGGATATTCCTTCTACCGAAGACCCGATCAGTCTCGAATCCCGACTACAAGACATTTCGACAAAGAATAAAACAAGACCAGCAAAGTCACCCGAATGTGCCGACAAATCCCGATAGGAGCTGCACATATCTCGTTCTCGTGGCACACCGGATTGTCCAAACTTCCGATAGGCCATCTCGAGTTGCCCCGATGGCCACCGGCAATGACAGGTTGGACCAGCACTCGAGGAGAACTGCCCGGGTTAAAATAAAGATGACCCTCGGCTCGCGAAACCCGGGGAAAAAGGCTTAGGTGGCAAATGGTAAGACCAAAGTTGGGCCTTGCTGGAGGAGTCTTATTCAAAGCGAACTGTCAAGGGGTCCCATAAATCACCCAACCGTAAGGAACGCAAAATCAAGGAACATAACACCGTATGACGGAAACTAGGGTGGCAAGAGGGAACAAAACACTGCATAAGGCCGAGCCTTCCACCCTTTACCAAGTATATAGATGCATTAATTATAGCAGATATATTGTGATATCCCAACAAGTAAACATGTTCCAACAAGGAACAACATCTCCATGTTCCAACAAGGAACAAACTTCATCTTCACCTGCAACTAGCAACGCTATAAGAGGGGGGCTGAGCAAAGCGGTAACATAGCCAATCAACGGTTTGCTAGGAAAGGATGGTTAGAGGTTTGACATGGAAATATGGGTGGCATGATATAGCAAGTGATAGGCATCATAGCATAGGCATAGCAAAAGAGTGAGCATCTAGCATAGCAAAGATAGAAGTGATTTCGAGGGTATGGTCATCTTGCCTGCAAAGTTCTCAGAGTTGTCGAAAGCTTGATCCTCGTAAGTGTTCTCAACAGGTTCCTCATTCACGTACTCGTCTCCCGGCTCTACCCAAAGCAAGAACACAAACAAAGGAACCACAATCAATCACGGTGCAATGCACAAACAACATGATGCAAAACATGACATGATATGCGAGATGTGATATGCAATGCGTATGCGTGCTCCGGAAGGAAAATGATGAACCAGGCATCAACTTGGCAAACCAAGTATGCCGCTGGAAAGATGAGATGATTTCGGTTGAAATCGATATAAAGATCACCGGAATCAGATGCACGGTTTGCAAATGACAAGCAAAACAAGAATGGCACTAATCTGCCATTAACAGCATGATGCCACATAGCAAGCAACAAGAAATTAAGCTACTGCACCCAAACGTACCAACAAAGTATATGGCAGTGATCTACTCAAGAGGCTTGACAAAAGATGAACACTGAGCTACGGCTAAATCATATCATAACAGGTCCAAACAAGCATGGCAAAAGTGCAAAACATATCAGCTTCACAGACTTAGTGAAATTACTGAACATGGCAAAATCAGCATCAGGAAGCAATGTTCGGAGCAAGCAAACGACATGCTACAGGAACTTCTAATAGCAAAACAAGGCATGGCATGAATCTACTAAAAGCATAGAACAAAAGTCCCTTACTGACCATAAGCCAAAAAGGATCAGAAAATATAGTAACACCCATGTCAATATAGCAAGTTTCATAATGATTCAAAGAATGTGGCATGGCAAAAACAGATAACAAGTAGGCATGTTTAAGAGCTCGATGCACTCACTACAGAGCATTACATGATAAACTAAGCATACATACATCAAAAAGACATGGCATAGAAGATATACATGGCAAGTACAACATCAGAGCATACACGGATCAACTACAGCAACCTTGGCAAAATTGAATAACATGTAAACAATCTGCCAGGAAACATTTTATAGCAAAAGTAGAGCTCGATTGACTCAAGCTATGGTACTCCATAATTGCAAACAAAGGCATGGATGGATAGAGCATAACCATATGTTAAAAACATCCTTACTGAATTATCTCAAAATATGCATGGATCTCTTGGTAGCATCAAGTAAACATGGCATAAAAATATCAGCAAAACAGGGGCTGAAATCAGCAACATCATGAAGCCTAGTTTGCATTCTTGTGCTAGTCACCACAGAGATCACAAAAATACATGGCATACACCCCTGGAAAGATGGCATGGCATATTACAAAACACATGTAGGACTCAAGATCATAGGATGCACACATCAATCATGGCAAAATGACAAAGTGCATGTTCATTAAGAAATGAAACTAACATCACATAGCCCTCTTCTAACAGCATTTCGGGCATCAATATGAGCTCAAATGAAAATGATGCAATGAGATGAAATGATCTACTCTTCGAGGCGAACATTTTGACATATTACACGCACGAAACGGAGCAATATGCATAGAGTTATGGCATGACGAAAATGCAACGAAACTATCATAGCAAAGGACTTAGATGAATGTGGGGAGAGAAAGTCAACCCTTGCGGCGGATCTCAGATCCGGCGCGCGGCTCGAGGCTCGCCGGCCGGAGCGGCTGCTCGCCGGGGCGGAGGAGGAGGGACCGGGCGACGAGGAGGGGCGCGGCGGCACCGGTGGGAGGCGGCCGGGCGCCGGGATGGCTGGCGGGAGGTCGGGCGGCACGGCGCGGCCGGGACCGCGGTGGCGGGCGCCTGGGACCGCTGGGTGGCCGGGCGGCCGGCGGGCGCGCGCGCCGACGACGGCGGCGGCGGAGGGCGACGGCGGGGCGCTGCCCGGAGGCGGCGGCGACCGGCCGGATCGGGAGCGGGAGGGCCAGGGCCAAGGGATTTCGCCTAGGGTTTCGGGGAATTGATCCGGATTTGAGGGGAGATGCATATTTATAGGTAGAAGGAGCTAGGAAGCTCCAAATGAGGTGCGTTTTTCGCCCACATGATCGTGATCCGACGACGGAGAGCATGGAAGTGACTTAGATGGGTTATTGGGCTGTTTTGAAAGGGTGTTGGGCTGCAACTTAAAAGAGGCCTTTGCGAGAGTGCGGTTAACTGCTGAGTACCAAACGAGCTCCAAATGACCCGAAACTTGACAGTGGTCTACCGTGGTATACCAAGGCCACTTGACAAACCTCGGTCCATTCCGAGAAAGTTTAGTACCCGCCACGGAAAAACGTAAAAGGGGACGCCGGGGACATAGGAGTGCCGGATTGCAAAACGGACAACGGAAAAATGCTCGAATCATGAGACTAACACGTATGCAAATGAGATGCACATGATGACATGATATAAAATGCATGACATGGACAAAATGCAAAACGAAAGATAAAACCCAACCACGGAGGGAATATCATATCACAATGCCGAAATGGCAAGAGTTGGAGTTACAAATATGGAAAGTTACATCCGGGTGTTACAACACTCCACCACTACAAGAGGATCTTGTCCCGAGATCTAGGACTGAAAGAACTCCGGATATTCGAACGGAGGTGATCCTCGCCCCCGTGTGGCTTCTCGGTCGGAATGGTGTGACCACTTCACTTTCAGGAATTTGATTGACTTGTTGCGAGTCTTGCGCCGGTTTCTTCAAGAATAGCAACGGGTGCTCATGATAAGAGAGATCTTCTTGAAGGTCAATTTCTTCGTTGATAGTGCGTTCAGAGTCTTGAAGCACTTGCGGTTGTGACACGTGAAACACATCGTGCACGCTCGCGGGTTGGACGGAAGCTCGTTGATAGGCGAGATCGCCTCTTTGCCAATGATCTTGAAAGGACCCACGATCTAGGGGCAAGCTTCCTTTGATACCGGGCAACGAGTGCCTTTCATTGAGAGACGGAGGTAGACATGGTCTCCGATTTCAAAAGTCACATCACGGTGCTTGTGATCATAATAGTTCTTCCGCGCGATTGCGCTGCTTTGAGATTCTCACGAATGACTTTGCACATTTCTTCGCTTCGTGATCAAGTCGCTGCCAAGAAGTTGGCGCTCACCTGTCTCGGACCAATTGAGAGGAGTACGGCACTTCCCGCCATAGAGAATTTCAAATGGGGCCTTGCCCAACTCGCTTGGAAGCTGTTGTTGTAGGAGAACTCGCATATGGAAGACAATCTTCCCACTTCATACCAAGGAAATGACACAAGCCCCGAGCATATCTTCAAGGATTTGATTGACTCGCCGACTTGGCCACTTGTTTGAGGATGGAAAGCTGTGCTGAAACGAATGTTGGTGCCCATGGCCTTCTGAAAAGAATCCCAAAACTTGGAGGTAAAGATGCTGCCACGGTCTGAAGAGATCAATTGTGGAATGCCGTGCAAGGAGACAATTCTTGAGGTGTATAGTTCTGCCAACTGAGCTGCTGTGATAGATTCTTTGAAAGGAAGAAAATGAGCCACTTTAGTAAGCTTGTCAATGACAACGAAGATAGCATCATTTCCACGCTTGGACTTAGGAAATCCAGTCACGAAGTCCATTTCGATATGATCAAACTTCCATTCTGGAATAGCAAGAGGTTGGAGGAGACCAGCTGGTCGTTGGTGTTCTGCTTTCACTCTTCTGCAGACATCACATTCATTCACGAATTGAGCAATTTCTCGCTTCATTCGAGTCCACCAATATGACTGCTTGAGATCATGGTACATCTTCGCATTTCCGTGATGAATGGATAGAAGCGAATTGTGTGCCTCGCTCATAATGACTTTATGTAGATCACCCTTTGGAACCACAATCCGTCCTCAAGAAAAGAGTATATTTGTCATCAACGTGGAAGCACTTGTACTTGAATGCCCTTGTCGATACCACGCTTCACCTTTTTCACCATGGTATCCAGGAGTTGAGCCTCATGAATCTGATCTTCCAAAGTAGGAGAGACTATGAGGTTGGCAAGAAAGCCTTGAGGAACAACTTGAAGATTCAGCTTATGGAAAGCTTCACAAAGATCCGTTGGAAGGGCTTGAGGATTAAACTGCTGCGATAAGCCTTCCCGCTCAAAGCATCTGCAATCACATTGGCCTTGCCCAGAGTATATTCAATACTTGGGTTGTACTCTTGAATCATTTCGACCCATCGAGTCTGCCTGAGGTTGAGGTTGGGTTGAGTGAAGATATACTTGAGACTCTTGTGATCGGTGAAAATGTCCACTTTCCTTCCCAACAAGAGATGTCCCCATGTTATTAATGCATGGACAACTGCCGCCAACTCAAGATCGTGAGTGGGGTAGTTCTTTTCGTTGGGCTTCAGTTGACGAGAGGTATAGGCCACAACTCTCTTCTCTTGCATTAATACAGCACCGAGACCTTGAAGAGAAGCATCACAGAGAACTTCGAATGGCTTGGATTCATCAGGAGGAGTCAAGACAGGAGCTGTGACGAGTTTCTCTTTGAGGGTATTGAAAGCAACGCCACACTCGGGAGACCGTATATACTTCACATGCTTCGGAGGAGGTTGGAAAGAGGCTTTGCAATCTTGGAGAAGTTCTCAACGAATCTTCGCAATAGCTTGCAAGTCCAAGAAAATCATGGAGCTGCTTGACATTCGAGGAGGTTCCCAATTCACAACTGCAGACACCTTCTCGGATTAACAGCGATGCCCTTGGCGGAGATGATATGACCAAGATAAAGCACTTCATCAAGTCAAAATTCACATTTGGAAAACTTCGATAGAATTGATACTCTCTGAGCTTGTCTAGCACCAATCGCAAATGTTTGGCATGATCCTTCTTATTCTTGGAGAAGACCAAAATATCATCAAGATAGACCAAGACGAATTCATTGGTGTAGGGGTTGAAGATGAAGTTCATCATCCGAGAGAATGTTGGAGGAGCATTGACAAGGCCGAAAGACATGACAGTATATTCATAAGAACCAAAGCTTGTTCTGAATGCTGTCTTGGGAATATCTTGTTCACGAATGCGAATTTGATGATAACCCATACGAAGGTCAAGCTTGGAGAACACTTTAGCACCTTTGAGTTGCTCGAAAAGCTCATTGATGTTGGGAAGTGGATACTTGTTCTTGATTGTCTTCTTATTCAATGGACGGTAATCGACGCACAGTCGGTCCGTGCGATCCTTCTTCTGGACAAAAAGAACACGACAACCCCAAGGAGATGAACTCGGTCTGATCAGACCCAGACGCTCTTGTTCATCGAGCTGCTTCTTCAATTCCTTCAGCTCATTAGGTCCAAGCTTGTATGGACGCTTGCAAACGGGTTCAGTGCGAGGCTCAAGATCGATAACGAATTCAACTGGCCGGTGAGGAGGCATTCCTGGAAGCTCTTCTGGAAAGACATCTTGGTACTCACAAACGACTGGAATCTGAGAGATAGCATCCAATTCGCCCTTCTCATTGAGAGAAAACAACCAATGGTTTCATCACGAAGCGCGAGATGATCACATCATTAGAAGAGTGAGTCAATTGAATTTCCCGGCAGCACAATCAAGCTGAGCTTTGTCTTTGATAAAGCCACCCATCCCAAGAATAAGATCAATATCCGAGTCACCAAGGACAATTGGTTTAGCCAGAAATCTATAGTCGCCCATCTTGATAGAAACATCCGGAACCATGTAGCTTATGCTCATGCATTTACCCGGAGAGACAACTGCTAATGGTCTAGGCAAATCTTGGAAAGACAATGCATGCTTAGATGCAAATGGTTTAGAGATGAAACTAAGCGATGCACCAAAGTCAAAAAAGAACTTTTGCAGAATATCATTAATGGAAGATTACCCATGATCACATCTCAAGAATCCTCTGCTTGCGCTGCATTCATCATGTTCACCTTTGCAAACTTGGGATTATGCTTGACCACCGCATTGCTGGAAGATTTCACAGAGGAGGAGGCGGAAGGCGCCTTTGGTTGAAGCACTTGTTCGCATAGTGACCTTTCTGCGACATTTGTTGCAAGTCACCTCCGAGAGCGGACGGTGATAAGGAGCATTTGACCTTGGAGCTTGAGAATTAGACTTGTTCTCGATAGCTCTGGGTTGGGTGGGTGGGAAGATCCACGACCACCTGAGTTCTTCTCACGATAAGGCCGACGGAACGGAGGAGGAGGAAGGTAGAACTTCGCTTCTTAGCTGCCACTTGAGAGGAAGAAGAAGACTGAACTGCATCCCCGATTCTCTTCTTAGAAGCCTCACATTTGAGCTGGGCAGCTTCTTGCTTGAAAGCCATGTTGTAGAATTCATCATACTTTTCTCGCTCAAAAGCACGAGAGCTAATTGCAGATCTTCTCTCGAGACCACCTCTGAATTGATAGATCATACTCTTTTCATCGTGGACGCCTTGCTTAGCGCGAAGCGAGTTTCTGGAACTGGATATTGTATTGGTACACGACATGTTGCCTTGCTTGAGATTGCGGAACTCCTCACGCTTGCTCTCAACAACACTTTTCGAATGTGGTGAGCTCAAGTCTCGGCGAACTCATCCTGTAATGACACGACCTCCTCTGGAATCTTTGTATTGCTGGTACCACTCAGCAGCTTGGTCCTTGAGTTGAAACGAAGCAAACTTGACAAAGTCCTCGTGTCCGACATTGCTACATTCAAAATGTTTGCAGATGTCCACAAGCCAATCGTCGGCGCTGTGGCCTCGACACGTAAACCGAAAGACTTCGCTGATTAGTGAGGAACTGATCGAGGGTAGCAAAGTGCGGCTGGTTGTTGCCTTGACCTTGATTTCCTTGATTGCCTTGCCCTTGGGTACGCTCTTGCAAGAGTTGCAAAATCATCGAGCATTGGCATTGGTGGCTGCCATGATAGTTGCCAGCCTCCGGAGGCGGAGGTGGAGGTGGAGGGTTTGATGACTCCCATCATTTCGTTCCGGATTCTGACGCGTTGGTGGAGCCATCCTGAAGAGGGTGACATCCGTTAGCACTTGATAGACAGATAGTCAAGTTGAATCAACGGATAGAAATTACAACATATAGCCTTCACAATAAACATTCAACAAGGATGAACGAATGAATTCCAAAAGCTTAACATCACACGCCCATTAAGGTGAGAAGCCACTTGATTAAAGGTTGATGAAAAAAGATACAAGGTACGATCGAACAAATAAGTGGTAAGGATTACCCAATCACGATCCAAATATCTCATGGAAGAAATGCTAAGAGCTACTTGAATCCCACCTATAATCTCCCAAACTTTCGGTTATGCAATCTGGTGTTGGGGATACAGGGACACAAAATATATCACCCAAACTAACAATACCTAGATCCAAATTGTATCCATCCGTCAACACATAACCAAGAAACCTTCGAAATCGTGTACCTCGACCTTCGAAAAGCATCTGTTATACGAGTCATGGCAATACTCCCGAGCTCGCCCCAGTACTGGGTTATCGGGGTTATCTCACCAACAACTGTACAAAATAGATTTCGATGTCGGCAAATCTCAGGTATTCTAGAACTGCAACGATAAAATTGTGACGACAACACCTCGGAGCTCAACTCCCCGGGACACTGCCACAACCCCTAAATGTCAGGAGGCACCAAGAACAATGTTCTCATCACAAAACCATCGGAACGATCCCAAGATATCCGCGTGATCCTAAAAAAAATTTAGTGAAATTTGAGGAGAGGAGAGTCAAAACTTCTACGTCAGGAGACCTCACCAGAGCGACGAAGGGACTGGGGAGTAAAAAGAATCCTACTCTTCGATATATATAATCCTAAGACTCAAAACATTTTTGTTCTAGACTCAACAACGCCAGCAAACAATCAAGCAGGGGGCTCCTAAGTCGGGGAAGGCTCTGATACCAACTTGTAACGCCCTCGAGGCGGCTATATCTCCCACATGTCGAAGCACGACTTAGAGGCATAACCGCATTGAAAGCAATGTCGCAAGTGAGGTAATCTTCACACAACCCATGTAATACATAAGGAAAGAGATACATAGTTGGCTTACAATGCCACTTCACACAATACATAAATAAACATCCATCATTCAGATTACACTCAAGGTCCGACTACGGAACCAAAATAAAAGAAGATACCCCAAATGCTACACAGATCCCCGATCGTCCCAACTGGCTCCACTATCGATCATCGTGAAAAGACACATAGTAACGACCACGCCTCGTCAAACTCCCACTTGAGCTCGGTTGCGCCACCTGCCGCATCGCCGGCACTGCAACTGTTTTGGTAGAATCAGTGAGTCACGGGACTCAGCAATCTCACACCCGCGAGATCAAGACTATTTAAGCTTATAGGAAGAACAGAGTTGTGAGGTGGAGCTGCAGCAGCGACTAGCATATATGGTGGCTACGTTCGCAAAAGAGAGCGAGAAGAGAAGCAAGGCACGGTCGTGAAGCTAGTAGCGATCAAGAAGTGATCCTGAACTACTTACGCCAAACATAACTCCAACACAGTTCACTTCCCGGACTCCGCCGAGAAGAGACCATCACGGTTACACACGCGTTGATGTGTATTTTAATTAAGGTCAACTTCGGTTTTCTACAACCGACATTAACAAATTCCCATCTGCCTCATAACCGCGGGCACGGCTTTGAAAGATAATACCTGCAGGGTGTCCCAACTTAGCCCATTATAAGCTCTCACGGTCAACGAAGGATATTCCTTCTACCGAAGACCCGATCAGTCTCGAATCCGGACTACAAGACATTTCGACAAAGAATAAAACAAGACCAGCAAAGCCGCCCGAATGTGCCGACAAATCCCGATAGGAGCTGCACATATCTCGCTCTCGTGGTACACCGGATTGTCCAGACTTCGATAGGCCATCTCGAGTTGCCCCGATGGCACCGGCGGTTGATAAGGTTGGACCAAGACTCGAGGAGAACTGGCCCGGGTTAAAATAAAGATGACCCTCGGCTCGCGAAACCCGGGGAAAAAGGCTTAGGTGGCAAATGGTAAGACCAAAGTTGGGCCTTGCCGGAGGAGTCTTATTCAAAGCGAACTGTCAAGGGGTCCCATAAATCACCCAACCGTAAGGAACGCGAAATCAAGGAACATAACACCGGTATGACGGAAACTAGGGTGGCAAGAGTGGAACAAAACACCAGGCATAAGGTCGAGCCTTCCACCCTTTACCAAGTATATAGATGCATTAATTATAGCAGATATATTGTGATATCCCCAACAAGTAAACATGTTCCAACAAGGAACAACATCTCCATGTTCCAACAAGGAACAAACTTCATCTTCACCTGCAACTAGCAATGCTATAAGAGGGGGGCTGAGCAAAGCGGTAACATAGCCAATCAACGGTTTGCTAGGAAAGGATGGTTAGAGGTTTGACATGGCAATATGGGTGGCATGATATAGCAAGTGATAGGCATCGTAGCATAGGCATAGCAAAAGAGCGAGCATCTAGCATAGCAAAGATAGAAGTGATTTCGAGGGTATGGTCATCTTGCCTGCAAAGTTCTCGGAGTTGTCGAAAGCTTGATCCTCGTAAGCGTTCTCAACAGGTTCCTCGTTCACGTACTCGTCTCCCGGCTCTACCCAAAGCAAGAACACAAACAAAGGAACCACAATCAATCACGGTGCAATGCACAAACAACATGATGCAAAACATGACATGATATGCGAGATGTGATATGCAATGCGTATGCGTGCTCCGGAAGGAAAATGATGAACCGGGCATCAACTTGGCAAACCAAGTATGCCGCTGAAAGATGAGATGATTTCGTTGAAATCGATATAAAGATCACCGAATCGGATGCACGGTTTGCAAATGACAAGCAAAACAAGAATGGCACTAATCGCCATTAACAAAGATGATGCCACATAGCAAGCAACAAGAAATTAAGCTACTGCACCCAAACGTACCAACAAAGTATATGGCAGTGATCTACTCAAGAGGCTTGACAAAAGATGAACACTGAGCTACGGCTAAATCATATCATAACAGGTCCAAACAAGCATGGCAAAAGTGCAAAACATATCAGCTTCACAGACTTAGTGAAATTACTGAACATGGCAAAATCAGCATCAGGAAGCAATGTTCGGAGCAAGCAAACGACATGCTACAGGAACTTCTAATAGCAAAACAAGGCATGGCATGAATCTACTAAAAGCATAGAACAAAAGTCCCTTACTGACCATAAGCCAAAAAGGATCAGAAAATATAGTAACACCCATGTCAATATAGCAAGTTTCGTTAACAGATTCAGCAACAGGGCATGGCAAAAACAGATAACAAGTAGGCATGTTTAAGAGCTCGATGCACTCACTACAGAGCATTACATGATAAACTAAGCATACATACATCAAGAAGACATGGCATAGAAGATATACATGGCAAGAACAACATCATAGCATACACGGATCAACTACAACAACCTTGGCAAAATTGAATAACATGTAAACAATCTGCCAGGAAACATTTTATAGCAAAAGTAGAGCTTGATTGACTCAAGCTATGGTACTCCATAATTGCAAACAAAGGCATGGATGGATAGAGCATAACCATATGTTCAAAACATCCTTACTGAAGTATCTCAAAATATGCATGGATCTCTCGGTAGCATCAAGTAAACATGGCATAAAAATATCAGCAAAACAGGGGCTGAAATCAGCAACATCATGAAGCCTAGTTTGCATGCTTGTGCTAGTCACCACAGAGATCACAAAAATACATGGCATACACCCCTGGAAAGATGGCATGGCATATTACAAAACACATGTAGGACTCAAGATCATAGGATGCACACATCAATCTTGGAAAAAATGACAACAGTGCATGTTCTGTTAAGAAACAGAAACTAACATCACATAGCCCTCTTCTAACAGCATTTCGGGAATCAAGATGACCTCAAATGAAAATGATGCAATGAGATGAAATGATCTACTCTTCGGAACGAACATTTTGACATATTACACGCACGAAACTGAGCAATATGCAGAGAGTTATGGCATGACGAAAATGCAACGAAACTATCATAGCAAAGGACTTAGATGAATCGGGGAGAGACGAAGTCAACCTCAAGGCGGATCTCAGATCCGGCCAGCTCGAGGCTCGCCTGCCGGAGGGGCTGCTCGCCGGGCGGAGGAGGAGGGACCGGGTGGACGAGGAGGGCGCGGCGGCGGCGGCCTTGAGGGATGGCCGGCGGGAGGGGGCGGCGCGGCGGCGGGCCGGGACCGCGGTGGGCGGGCGGCCGGCAGCATGGCGATCGACGAGGTGGCGGAGGGCGACGGTGGGGCGCTGCCCGGGAGGCGGTGGCGCCTGGCCGGGAGCGGGCGCGGAGGGCCGGGCACAAGGCGGGATTTCGCCTAGGGTTTCGGGAATTGATCCGGATTTGGAGGAGATGCATATTTATAGGTAGAAGGAGCTAGGAAGCTCCAAATGAGGTGCGGTTTTCGCCACACGATCGTGATCCGACGACGGAGAGCATGGAAGTGACTTAGATGGGTTATTCGGCTGTTTTAAAGGGTGTTGGGCTGCAACTTAAAAGAGGCCTTTGCGAGAGTGCGGTTAACCGTTGAGTACCAAACGAGCTCCAAATGACCCGAGACTTGACAGTGGTCTACCGTGGTATACCAAGGCCACTTGACAAACCTCGGTCCATTCCGAGAAAGTTTAGTACCGCCACGGAAAAACGTAAAAGGGGACGCCGGGGGACATAGGAGTGCCGGATTGCAAAACGGACAACAGGAAAAATGCTCGGAATCATGAGACGAACACGTATGCAAATGAGATGCACATGATGACATGATATAAAATGCATGACATGGACAAAATGCAAAAACGAAAGACAAAAACCCAACCACGGAGGGAATATCATATCACAATGCCGAAAATGGCAAGAGTTGGAGTTACAAATATGGAAAGTTACATCCGGGGTGTTACACCATGCCCCCTGACCGGATGATAGGCTATAATCCAGGGCCATGGAACCCTCATCCCGGCCTCTCGATTTGGTGTGTACCAGAAAGTGGTTTGCAACTTACTAAGCCGTATCCCTTGCGGAAAACATGTGGTAGTACGAAAGGGGAGACAGACGGGAACTGGACTGATTTATGTTGACACTGGGTCAACGGTCTGGCATAAGACTGGCATGATACAACATTGCCATCTTACCCATTCTCATGCCAACTCATGGCCATGCAACTCTTTTCCAACAACTCAAGGATTTCCGAAACTCACTTGCCTCAACTTTTTACGTGATAAAACTATCATCGAGATGCTCATGAACATGCCATGATACTAATTAATGCATGGGGCCTAGCTCGGTGAAGTTCGCGGTTCCGTCACCTCCTTCGGTATCTACGGTATACAAAAATACACGCACTAACATAAATACCAAGGGGTGCTCAAACAATATTCCAAATATTTTTCAAATAAATCCGATAAAAACTAGACAAGATTTTGAAGAGGACAGAAAAAGAATCACTCAAAAATCCTTTTCTGTTTAAAAGTTATAAGTGTTTTGGTCCAAGGACCTTTCTGTAATGAAACAGAAAATACTTAGGGGGCAGAACAGAAAAGTTCAGAAAACAATTCAGATTGGAAAGTGCATTTGTCAGAATACGCTTTCAGAAAACGTTTAAAAAAAAGAACAGGGAGGCTGACGGGCGGGTCCCACCCGTCAAGTTTCAAAATTCAAACGAGGGGACGGAGCTCGTCGGCGCCAGGGAGCTGCGGTGGTCGCCGGCGGCGATCCACGGTGAGGCAGGAGGATCGGGTGGTACCTCTGTGCTCAGTGCGTCATTTCGCGTCGGTGGGTGATGGTGGTGGTTGCCGGCGAGCACTACGTCGACGGCGGCCGTTGCTCCGGCGGACGGCGGTTCGGGAGGGGTTGGATCTTGCCGGGGAGTGCCGCGAAGAGCAAATTGAAGAGGGGGTTAGGCTACTGGGTGCTCGAGAGGGTTGCTGACGAGGTTAGGGCGCCGGGGACGGCCTCACCGGAGTAAATCGAGGTGGAGGCCGAGGCGGAACGGGGCGGCCGGAGTTGGGGGAGGAGACCTCCTCGAGGTCCTCCTAGTGGCCTGGCGGAGTGTTGGTGAGGTGCAGGGATGGTGCGTGCTCGAGGGCGAGCTCGGGGCCCCTTTTTATAGGCGATCCAAGGTGATGGTCGTGAACGGAGTTCTCCGGCGAAGGTTACGGCGGCGCAGAGCTTGGTCGGGGAGGTTTAGGGGGTTGAGCGTCATCGTGGTGGCCCACTGGTTCCATTCAGACGCTAAACGGACTTGGATTAGGAGCTTTGAATGGGTTTTGACGGAACGGGGTAGCGCGGGCCCGTCGGCGGCAGAGGGCGCGCCCTGTGGTTGCCGGCCACGCGCGGCGCCTGGGTGTGCTTGGCGTGCATGAGGCCACGCGAAGGCGGGGGAGCGTTAGGCGGCGCTGACGGCGTGGCGAGCTGGCTCGGGCCTCGTTGGCCGCCACGGTGGCGCAGCCACCACGTAAACCGCCAACGCCGGGCGAGGCTCGCCGCCACCGACGCCTGCATCCTTCCAAGGAGGCGGCGGCGCTCTGCCAGGGAGGAGAGGTTGTGCGCAATGCGCCAGGCGCCTTGTTGACAGTGATCGAACCACGACGACACCGAACTTATCAAACTCAATCTCTCTGAAAGTGCAAAGTGACAGTGCATGCTAGGTGTTCGACAGAATGTTTTTTGGCATGTGGGGATTTTTCCTTGAGCTGATTTTTGGTGGAGTGGCTTCTCATTGCAACTGGAGGCTGCCTGAATTTTGGTGGAATTTTTGGAGAAGAGGAAATATGAATTTCACCAAATTTGACAAATCTGGTCCAAACTTGCAGAAGCTGAAACTTGAAAATTTTGAAAAGAAGAAGAGTGGATCTTGATGGTTCTAGGTTGTGGGTGCTAGGGACTATCCATAGAAGTTAGTTTGAGAGCAAAGTTCAAAGGCAATTAGGTACTTGCTCTGCAAATCACCTAGGCTCAAAATAATGGGCAGAATTGTTTTGGGGAAAGAATTAAATGAAATAAAATCCAAAAATGAGTTGGACTTGTTGGGACAGAATATATGGATTGCCCCAAGGTTGAAGAGGGGTTTTGGGGAGATTTACCACAAGAGGCAAGATAAAACCATGGGTGGTTTCAAAATAAGAGAAGACCCAAAACTCCTAGGGTTTTCTTCTAAAAGAAAATAAATCCCAAAAATAAAATTTGAGAAGGGGAAAAATCAGAAGAAAGGTTTTTAATAACCAACACAAGAGTTGAAAAAGGTGCTAAAGTAAATTCTTTTGTCAAAGGGAAAATTCTTGAGAGAAAGAGATTTTTGGAAGGGTTTAAATGACCTCCTTCAAAACCAACAAAGTTTTTGCTGAAAACCAAAACAAAAAATTTGGAGTGTCACAAACTATTTCAACCAAGTGCGAAAACGAGCCAAGAAAGACATAAAGGCGAACGGAAAAGAGAGGGCGAATAAAACGGCAAGGGTGAAGTGGGGGAGAGGAAAACGAGAGGCAAATGGCAAATAATGTAATGCGAGAGATAAGGGATTGTGATGGGTACTTGGTACGTTGACTTGTGCGTAGACTCCCCGGCAACGGCGCCAGAAATCCTTCTTGCTATGTCTTGAGCTTGCGTTGGTTTTCCCCGAAGAGGAGAGGATGATGCAGCAGAGTAGCGTAAGTATTTCCCTCCGTTTTTGAGAACCAAGGTATCAATCCAGTAGGAGGCCACGCGCGAGTCCCTCGTACCTACACAAAACAAATAGCTCCTCGCAACCAACGCGAATAGGGGTTGTCAATCCCTTCATGGTCACTTACGAGAGTGATATCTGATAGAGATGATAGAAGTATTTTTGGTATAAAGATGCAAAGTAAAATAAAAAGGCAAAGTAAAGAGCAAAGCAATAATAAAGTGTAGGAAGATTAATATGATGAAAATAGACCCGGGGGCCATAGATTTCACTAGTGGCTTCTCTCAAGAGCATAGGTATTTTACGGCGGTGAACGAATTCATCGTTGAGCAATTGATGTAATTGAGCATAGTTTTGAGAGTATCTAGGTATGATCATGTATATAGGCATCACGTCCGAGACAAGTAGACCGACTCCTGGCTGCATCTACTACTATTACTCCACTCATCGACCGCTATCCAGCATGCATCTAGAGTATTAAGTTAATGAAAACAGAGTAACGCCTTCAGCAAGATGACATGATGTAGAGGAATAAATTCATGAAATATGATAAATACCCCATCTTGTTATCTTCGATGGCAAAAATACAATACGTGCCTTGCTGCCCCTACTGTCACTGGGAAAGGACACCGCAAGATTGAACAAAAAGCTAAGCACTTCTCCCATTGCAAGAACTACCAATCTAGTTGGCCAAACCAAACGGATAATTCGAAGAGACTTGGAAAGATAACTCAATCATACATAAAAGAATTCAGAAAAGATTCAAATATTGCTCAGAGATAATCTTCATCATAAACCCACAATTCATCGGTCTCAACAAACACACCGCAAAAAGAAGATTACATCGAATAGATCTCCACGAGAGAGGGGGAGAACACTGTATTGAGATCCAAAAAGAGAGAAGAAGCCATCTAGCTACTAACTATGGAACCGAAGGTCTGAAGTAAACTACTCACACTTCATCGGAGAGGCTATGATGTTGATGTAGAAGCCCTCCATGGTGGAATCCCCTTCCGTGGAGCTCCTAACAGGCCCCAAGATGGGATCTCGTGGATACTGAAATTTGCGGCGGTGGAATTAGGTTTTTGGCTCCGTATCTGATCTGACGGGGGTACGTAGGTATATATAGGAGGAAGAAGTACGTCGGTGGAGCCTCGAGGGGCCCACAAGGTAGGGGGGCGCGCCCTAGGGGAGTAGGCGTGCCCTCCACCCTCGTGGCCGCCTCGGAGCTTTCTTGACGGAGGGTCCAAGTCTCCTGGGTATTATTCGATGAGAAAATCATGTTCCCGAAGATTTCATTCCGTTAGGACTCCGTTTGATATTCTGTTTCTTCGAAACACTGAAATAGGCAAAAAACAGCAATTCTGGGCTGGGCCTTCGGTTAATAGGTTAGTCCCAAAAGTAATATAAAAGTGGAAAATAAAGCCCAATATAGTCCAAAACAATAGATAATATAGCATGGAGCAATAAAAAATTATAGATACGTTGGAGACGTATCAGTTCCATGGACTAAACATGGACTAGAGGTTATTAAATGACATGCTAAAAGACCATGTTGCCCCTAGTAATGAACTAATAGAGACAAGCTGCTATGCGGGGCAGGGACAACTGTTGGAAAAAGTCCCCAAAAGACTCTCCCTCGGGGTCTTCTTTCTTTACCCTAAAAGTCCCTCCTGTTTGGTTTAGATGGGACTGACACAGACTTTTTTTAGTCCCTACACCAAAATGTCCCTGTAAACAAACACCCTCTAATAATGCCACTGGAAAATTGATGCAATGCCACAGTTAAAAGCAAATTACATGTTTAACAAATTTTATTGTTAATATAATCTCTCTGTTAATATTAATCAATGCCACCGTTTGAGAAATGCTACTGTCTTGCTTTCTTTCCCATTTAGATAAGTTAGATGCTTCTTTCTGTTGGCTTCTGTGTCATCCACCGTTATTGACCACTAGTTGTTTCCTTTGCACCTCTGTGTAAACATGGTTATCTACTTCACCTCGTTGCTATTGTGGCCTTTTGTTGCACTGCACAAAACACTTTTGTTTTAAGAGTGTTTTGTGTAGTTCAACCAAAATGTCACACCGACAATGTTGCTTGATTGCTTGATCTTAGTGGAACTGCACAAGAGGATATCTTACTTCCTATCTGTGTTGGCAAATTTGGTTCAGATCTTCTTCTTGTGAGTTGTTTGAATTCCGCGTCATGAGAGGTCAATACTAGCCTTCTTTCACATGACTGTGCAGTGTGCTTTCATATGTTGTGCTACTTGTACGCTAATGTTGCTTGATTTTAGGGAACTGCACAAATGGAGACAAGACTTCCAATCTGTATGTGCACCGTAATATCCCATTGAGGTAAGTTAAGGATATTTCACAACTGTTGGCCTGTATTTTGCCACTTTCATCTGAAAATTAACGTTGTTGTTTAGTGCTATACTTGTGCTCCCTAATTGACATGCCAAATCTTACATAGAAGGCGAAGCTTGTCTGTTATTGAACCAAGTGATGAAGGGGAAGAACAAGCGGAAGAAAAACAAAATTCAACTCCCGGTGCTGTAATGAAGCACTGGAACTGTGATGACACAAGTAATGATATAGTTTTGCATCTTAATTTATTGCTATGGCTGGAACGAGCAACTGTTTTTCCACTGATTTGATGCCACTCTTAATGTAATATGTAATTACCTCTACTTGTGCAAACAGGGATCTTCTTTGAAGATACCATATATTTTAGTGGAACTGCACAAGAAGATGTTGGAAACATTAAACTAATCAAGGAGTATATAGTAAGCATGGCAACCACAGTAGATAACAACAGATGGTTCCGGAGAAGTGCTTGATCTGTATGCTCTACACAATAAGCCTCCTGACAAAGGTTGGTACTCGCCCACAGATTTCATCCATATGATTGAGCTTTCTCATCTCTATTGGTGTTGTGCTACTGTTTAGATACTGTCATGAGAAAGTGGTATTGTCCTTGAGAAGTGCTTCATCTGTGTTGTTTTAAATATTTCCTTTCCTTTTTTTTGAGAAAACAGGGATGCTAGCATTTAGTTGTCCTCTTGTCTTTGCACAACAGGATCATCCTCCTCTGAAAAAGAATATGGAGTACGTGAAGTGCCTAGTTCTCATTATGCCAGGATAAAGAAGCCAAGCCTCTCTTCTTAAGAAGGGAGCAGTTGAAGGTTGGTTACATTATTGCCTACAAGAACAAACTAACTTCAGCTCAGAAGGACTCACGGATCTGCATCTTTGTTGCTGTGATGGCCAGTACAATGTTGTTTTACGATTCCTTTCGGCGAGTTCCATTTTTTTAAATGTGTGCTCTGCATGGATCATGTATGTTGACTATTTGAACTGTCAATTCATAGTACAGTTTGCTTTTTACTAATCACTTTTTTTGTATTTATGCAAACATGGGTGCTCAGCTTGATTTCAATGGGAACTGCACAAAATGTTCACAAATACATCGAATATTCTCGAATCATTCATTTCCACCACAAGAAAGGAGGTGCTGATATGTTCAAGGCGTTGCAACATATAAAGGCGAAATCATACAAGCTACACACGAATTTGGTTGATTTTGGTGGAACTGCACAAAAAGAACAACCGGTTTATTTAGCACGAGGTGCCATGTCAATGTCCGAACTGATGGCAAACCTTGCCCATTCCACAATCGTAGGCATTTGATATTTTGGAATGGGAAAACCTTGTCAAAGTTTGCTAATTGATGTACGCAAAACAACACGCATTTGACATTTTGGAATGGGACAACCTTGTCAAATTTTGCTCATTGATGTTTGCAAGAAGACATGCGTTTGATATTTTCGAATGGGACGCCCTTTGCTGTTAGCAGCATCTATCGATTTTTCTTCATTCTTTAGTTGTGAAGTAAATATTGTCTCTGACATGTGAATCGCTGAGATGCATAATCATCAATTGTTTTGAATATTCTCTATGAATTGCCATGCCTATGTGTTGATTGCAATGTACAAGAACGCTAAATTTTGTACTCCTCTGTTCCTTTTTACTTAGCATATTAGATTTCTTTCAAGTCAGTTGATTTTACATTGTGAATGTTGATACTTTTTTCTGTAAGATTGGTCAAAGTAGAGATACTTTGACTTCAGACAAAACTTATATGCTGACTAAAAATGACCGGAGGGAGTACATGTGAAACTGCTGCAAACGAGGTGATCACCCTAGGAATAATGCTAGTACGTATTGTTTTGCATGTTCATCCAATGCCAGTGATACAAGAATTTAAACAAATCAAACTATATTCATTCATACACTACCGAATTTCATATGAACATGCCGGATTTCATTACATTTCATACATTCTTCAACTAAAAAGGGGTGCGCTGGAGGTATAAATAATTAACCATAGCACCCATGTCCGGCTGAGCCGAACAAAACCTTCTTCTCCAGCGGACTGAGCTTCAGTGACATAACAGCAGGTGCAGTTGCGTCACTTACATGTGGGCCAGATGCCTCTTGGACCCACATGCCAGTGACCCAACTGCACCTGCAGTGAAGTAACTGAAGCATCATCCTTCTCCAACATAGCTCTCCGACTCCACCTCGCCGCCAAGAAGCTAATCGGCCATCAATGGTCAACCCGCCTAGCTTGGCTTCAACCGGAGGGTAGCAGCGGTGGCCTTACTTGGACCCGAGCGGCGGCGACCTACCGTATTCTACTCTTCCTCGTTTTCTATGTGGCGCAGCCTCGTTGGCAGCGGGGCGGGGCCTCGACGGAGCCGGCGATGTCCTTTGTCTCATTGCCGACGGGGCGGCGCCTTGGCATAGCGGGGGAAATCCTCCTCCTCGTTGCCGGCAGGGTGGGGCCTCGGCTGAGCCGGCGATGTCCTCTGCCTCGTTGTTTGCGGGGCGGGGCCTCGGTGGAGCCGACGGTGTCCTCTGCCTCGTTGTTGGTGCCGCGGGGCCTCGGCGGAGCCGGCGGTGTCCTCTGCCTCGTTGTTGGCGCCGCGGGGCCTCGGCGGAGCAGGGCCTCGTCGACACCAGCGGAGCGAGGACTTGTCAGAGCCGACATTGTCCTCTGCCTCGTCCTCGGTCTCGTCAAACAGCGCCTCGCTCACTTCATCGCCCTCTTTGTAGGCGGCCGCAGCCTCTGCCACCCGCATGCGGTACCGACAGCGCTCGAGGCGGCCCTCGCGGACGGAGCGGTACGAGTCAAGCAGCGCCTCCTGCTCCGCCCGCTCCGCGGCGATCTACTCCTCCGCCTGTAGGTGCTCCTGGAGGAAATGGTGGTTGTAGGTGGCGTTGGCCTGCGCCTCTTGGAACTGCTCCTGACGCTTCTGCCTCACCGTGTCCATGTATTGGGCACGGGCCTCGCCGATGGTCATGGTGCAATGCACCGGCAAGGATGGCATGCAGGAGGGGGTTGGCGCCGGATCATCGACTACCATGTTCTCCATTGGGACGTCGTCGTCCTCCGGCTGCCTGCTGGCCAGCCAGTCGGCAGCAATGGCTGCCATCTCCTTATGGTCCATCGTCCGCCCGTTCCAAAGAGTGCTGGAGCGCGAGGAAGCCATGGTGGGAGTAGTGGTGTGGACAGGAGAAAGGGAACGGAGGCGGATGACTGCGGCTATGGCCGGCACCGCAGTTTATATAGCAATGGTGGGCGGCGGAGGGACGAACGTGTGGCGCCGGAGTAGCCACCTCGGCAACCGCGTATCATTAATGTGGGCGGCAAAAGGACGGACGGACGTCACTTGTGTCGTTTGAAGGCGGAGCAATCACCTGCACCGGGAAGTGATGACCCACAAGTATAGGGGATCTATCGTAGTCCTTTTGGTAAGTAAGAGTGTCGAACCCAACGAGGAGCAGAAGGAAATGATAAGCGGTTTTCAGCAAGGTATTCTCTGCAAGTACTGAAATAAGTGGTAACAGATAGTTTTGTGATAAGGTAAATTGCAACGAGCCACAAGTAACAAGAGTAAATAAAGTGCAGCAAGGTGGCCCAATCCTTTTTATAGCAAAGGACAAGCCGGAACAAACTCTTACAATAGGAAAAGCGCTTCCGAGGACACATGGGAATATCATCAAGCTAGTTTTCATCATGTTCATATGATTCGCGTTCGGTACTTTGATAATTTGATATGTGGGTGGACCCGTGCTTGGGTGCTGTTCTTACTTGAACAAGCATCCCACTTATGATTGACCTCTATTGCAAGCATCCGCAACTACAAAAAAAGTATTAAAGTAAACCTAACCATAGCATGAAACATATGGATCCAAATCAGCCCGTTACAAAGCAATGCATAAACTAGGGTTTAAGCTTCTGTCACTCTAGCAACCCATCATCTACTTATTACTTCCCAATGCCTTCCTCTAGGCCCAAATAATGGTGAAGTGTTATGTAGTCAACGTTCACATAAAACCACTAGAGGCTAGACAACATACATCTCATCAAAATATCGAACGAATACCAAATTCACATGACTACTAATAGCAAGACTTCTCCCTTGTCCTCGGGAACAAATGTAACTACTCACAAAGCATATTCATGTTCATAATCAGAGGGGTAATAATATGCATAAAGGATCTGAACATATGATCTTCCACCAAATAAACGAACTAGCATCAACTACAAGGCGTAATCAACACTACTAACAACCTACTAGCACCAATCCCGGACTTGGAGACAAGAATTGGATACAAGAGATGAACTAGGGTTTGGAGATGAGATGGTGCTGGTGAAGATGTTGATGGAGATTGGTGATGATAATGGCGATGATTTCCCCCTCCCGGAGTGAAGTGTCCTCGGCAGAACAGCTCCGCCGGAGCCCTATATTGGTTCCGCCAAGGTTCCGCCTCGTGGCGGCGGAATCTCGTCCCGAAAGGTTGCTTCTGATTTTTTTTCTCGTCGAAAGACTTCATATAGGAGAAGATGGGCATCGGAGAGCCACCAGGGGGCCCATGAGGTAGGGGGCGCGCCCCAGGGGGGCGCCCCCCACCCTCGTGAGAAGGGTGTGGGCCCCCTGGCCTTCATCTTTGGCGACGATTTTTCTTTATTTATTTTAAGATATTCCGTGGAGTTTCAGGACTTTTGGAGTTGCACAGAATAGGTCTCCAATATTTGCTCCTTTTCCAGCCCAGAATTCCAGCTGCCGGCATTTTCCCTCTTCATGTAAACCTTGTAAAATAAGAGAGAATAGCCATAAGTATTGTGACATAACATGAAATAACAGCCCATAAAGCAATAAATATCGATATAAAAGCATGATGCAAAATGGACGTATCAACTTCCCCAAGCTTAGACCTTGCTTGTCCTCAAGCGAAAAGCCGATAACAATAAATATGTCCTCATGTTTAGAGGTAGAGGCGTCGATAAAAATAAAATACGGACATGAAGGCATCATGATTATTCTCATAACAACAACATATATAGATTTTGCCATATGATTACTTATGTTCAAGTGATGATCTTTTCACAATGCAAAAGTATGAATCGGAAACTTTATTGGGAAACAGCAAAGTATAACCTCAGTCATTGAAGCAATTGCAATTTATCATAACATCGGAAAGAGTCTATGTCAGAGCTTAAAAGCAAGCCCACATACTCAACTATCACTTAGTCCTTCATAATTGCTAGCACTCACGCAATACTTGTGGTTACGGAGTTTTAATTGGACACAGAGAAAGATAAGGGCTTATAATTTTGCCCCACAACTTTTTACCTCAAGGGTAATGTCAACAATAACAATTCATGCTCCCATACATCCAATTAGATATATATATATATCATGTTCTTTCCAACATGCTGGGCTTGCCAAAGGATAAAATGAAAAAGGAAATGTGAATATCACCGTGACTCTTGCATAAGGTAGAGGATAATAATAAAAGATAGGCTCTTCGTAGAGGGAAGCAGAGGTTGCCATGCGCTTTTATGGTTGGATGCACAAAATCTTAATGCAAAAGAACGTCACTTTATATTGCCCCTTGTATGTGGAACTTTATTATGCAGTCCGTCGCTTTTATTACTCCCACAACAAGTTCGTACAAAGCTTATTTCTCTGCACTAATAACTCATGCATATTTAGAGAGAAATTTTTATTGCTTGCACCGATGACAACTTACTTGAAGGATCTTACTCAATCCATAGGTAGATATGGTGGACTCTCATGGCTAAACTGGTTTAAGGGTATTTGGAAGCACAAGTAGTATCTCTACTTGGTGCTGAGAATTTGGCTAGCATGAGGGGGAAAGGCAAGCTCAACATGTTAGAGGATCCATGACAACATACTTTATCTCGGATACAAGAAAGCATAACTCATTACGTTGTCTTCCTTGTCCAACATCAACTCTTTAGCATGTTGTATTTTAATGAGTGCTCCCAATCATAAAAGATGTCAATGATAATATATCTATATGTGAAACCTCTCTCTCCTTATTACTTCCTATTAATTGCAACGATGACCAAAGCTATATTTGCCAACTCCCAACAACTTTTAATCATCATACTCTTTCTATGTGAAGTCATTACTTTCAATAAGATCAATATGAACTCTTTGTTTCTTTTTATTCTTTTTCTTCTTTCTGTTCTTTTATTCACCCAAGATCATGGCAAAATAATCAAGCCCTTGACTCAACACTAATATTTATTATATATGAAGCTCACGGACTCGATTACATAGAGGGATCATAAAGAAAAACTCAAAACTAGATCATGCCATGACTTTATTCTACTAAATCAAGATGCTACTAATAGGACCAAACTAAGAAAAACGGTAAAGATAGGAGTTGTGATGGTGATACGATACCGGGGCACCTCCCCCAAGCTTGGCAGTTGCCAAGGGGAGTGCCCATACCCATGTGATTATATCTCCTTCTTGGTCGGTGAAGGTGGAGGTGTTGGATAGTCGCACATCGAGCGTAAGAGGTCCTCTAACTTGCGGATAATTCCCTTGAGTGCAACAATATGCTCCTTCAACAAAATATTTTCACTTGTGAGATACTTGTTTTGAATACGAGCTAACTCAATCATATCGAAAGCTTCGATTTCAGTTGGGGTGAGAAAGTTGTGATCAAGTTGGAGGGTGTCTTCTGCTGCCGGAGCTTGGTCCTCCGTGGCCTCCTTGATCCTTTCATCCTTGTTGATCTCCATGGGTTCTTCCCTCTTCAGATCTATCTTCATTAGCCAAGCATCTTTGTCACCATTGTCGGAGGAGGGGGACGACATGATGCCTGGCCTTGACAACCCTGACAGAAAACAGCTCGAAACAAGAAGAGAGGATAATTGCGTGATACGGGAGTCAAAACCTTCGGGAGAATATATAATGAATTTTTACCGACCAAAATACGTATCGTGCAAGAAAACGGAGTCCGGAGGGCACACGAGTGCTCACGAGGTAGGGGGCGCGCCCAGGGGGGTAGGGCGCGCCCTCCACCCTCGTGAAGGCCTCGTGTCCTTCCCGGACTGCCACTTATTTTTCTATTTTTCTAAATATTCCAAAACGGAGAAATATTGCCTTAAAATTGTTTTGGAGTCGGTTTACTTACCGTACCACATACCTATTCCTTTTCGGAGTCTAAAACGGTCTGGAAAGTGTCCCTTATGTATTCCTCCGGGGTTACGGTTTCAATAATATTGGTTTCAACATTTATGGGGTTACGTGAGATATAATGTTTGATTCTTTGACCGTTTACCACCTTCGGGTTTGTGCCTTCGAAGTTGTTGATTTTTATGGCACCGGAACGATAGACCTCCTCGATAACGTAGGAACCTTCCCATTTAGAGAGAAGTTTTCCTGCAAAAAATCTTAAACGAGAGTTGTATAGCAATACATAATCACCTACATTAAACTCACGCTTTTGTATCCTTTTGTCATGCCATCTTTTAACTTTTTCTTTAAATAACTTGGTATTTTCATAGGCTTGGGTTCTCCATTCATCAAGTGAGCTAATATCAAATAACCTCTTCTCACCGGCAAGTTTGAAATCATAGTTGAGCTCTTTGATAGCCCAATATGCCTTATGTTCTAGTTCGAGAGGTAAGTGACATGCTTTTCCATAAACCATTTTATACGGAGACATACCCATAGGATTCTTATATGCAGTTCTATAGGCCCATAATGCATCATCAAGTTTCTTGGACCAATTCTTTCTAGACCTATTAACAGTCTTTTGCAAAATTAATTTGAGCTCTCTATTACTCAATTCTACTTGACCACTAGACTGTGGGTGATATGGAGATGCAATTCTATCATTAACGTCATATTTAGCAAGCATTTTACGGAAAGCACCATGAATAAAGTGTGAACCACCATCAGTCATTAAATATCTAGGGACTCCGAACCTCAGAAAATTAACTTCCTTAAGCATTTTAATAGAAGTGTTATGATCAGCACTACTAGTAGGAATAGCTTCTACCCACTTAGTAACGTAATCAACATCAACTAAAATATGTGCATATCCATTAGAGGTAGGAAAAGGTCCCATATAATCAAAGCCCCAAACATCAAATTGTTCAACAGCAAGCGAATAATTCATAGGCGTTTCTTGACGTCTACTAATATTACCAATTCTTTGACATTCATCGTAAGACAAAACAAACTTACGGCATCCTTGAAGAGAGTGGGCCAATAGAAACCGGATTGCAATACCTTATGTGCAGTTTTATCTCCAGCGTGGTGTCCTCCATAGGCTTCGGAGTGACACTTGCGTAGAATCTGTTCCTGTTCATGCTCAGTCACACAACGTCTAATAACACCATCTACTCCTTCTTTATAAAGATTTGGGTCATCCCAAAAGTAATGTCGCAAATCATAGAAGAACTTTTTCTTTTGTTGGTATGTGAAGCTAGGTGGTATAAATTTAGCAACAATATAATTAGCATAATAAGCATACCATGGAGTGCTACGAGAAGTGATTATGACATTTAATTGTTCATCAGGAAAGCTATCATCAATAGGTAGTGGGTCATCAAGAACATTCTCTAACCTAGATAAGTTATCTGCAACGGGGTTCTCAGCTCCTTTCCTATCAACAATATGCAAATCAAATTCTTGCAGCAAGAGAACCCATCTAATAAGTCTAGGTTTAGCATCTTTCTTTTCCATAAGATATTTAATAGCAGCATGATCGGTGTGAATAGTTACTTTAGAATCAACAATATAGGGTCTGAATTTATCACAAGCAAATACAACTGCTAAAAGTTCCTTTTCGATAGTACCATAATTTCTTTGAGCATTGTCTAGAGTCTTACTAGCATAATGGATAACATTTAATTTCTTATCAACTCTTTGCCCTAGAACAGCACCTACAACATAATCACTAGCATCACACATAATTTCAAAAGGTAAATTCCAATCGGTGGCTGAACAACAAAAGCGAGACTAATGCTTTCTTAAGTATTTCAAATGCTTCTACACAATCATCATCAAAGACAAATGGTACATCTTTTGTAATAAATTAGTCGAGGTCGAGAAATTTTGAGAAGTCCTTAATGAACCTCCTATAAAATCCGGCGTGACCAAGAAAACTTCTTATACCTTTGATGTCCTTGGGACATGGCATCTTTTCAATAGCATCAACCTTGGCTTTATCAACTTCAATACCTCTTTCAGAAACTTTGTGCCCCAAGACAATACCTTCATTAACCATAAAGTGGCACTTTTCCCAATTCAAGACAAGATTAGTTTCTTCACATCTCTGCAAAACTCGATCGAGATTGCTCAAACAATCATCAAAAGAGGATCCATAGACGGAAAAGTCGTCCATGAAAACCTCAAAATCTTTTCACAGAAGTCAGAGAATATAGCCATCATGCATCTTTGAAAGGTAGCAGGTGCATTACATAAACCAAAAGGCATACGTCTATAAGCAAAAGTACCAAAAGGGCATGTAAAAGTAGTCTTTGATTGATCTTTAGCCGACACGGTATTTGAGAGAAACCGAATAACCATCTAGAAAGCAATAATGTGTATGTTTGCATAATCTTTCTAGCATTTGATCAATAAAAGGTAAGGGTAATGATCTTTCTTAGTAGCTTTATTTAATTTATGGAAATCAATTACCATCCTATAACCTGTGATAATTCTTTGCGGAATCAATTCATCTTTATCATTAGGGACAACAGTAATACCTCCTTCTTAGGGACACAATGGACAGGACTTACCCATTGACTATCAACAGAACGGGATAAATTATACCTGCCTCCAGAAGCTTGAGTATTTCTTTTCTTACCACTTCTTTCATTTTAGCATTCAAACATCGTTGAGGATCACGAACTGGCTTAGCATCCGTTTCCAAATTTATTTTATGTTGACATAGAGTGGGACTAATGCCCTTAAGATCATCAAGAGTATATCCAATAGCGGCACGGTGCTTCTTCAGAGTTTTCAATAATCTTTCTTCTTCACGCTCTGAAAGGTTAGCACTAATAATAACAGGATATATTTTCTTTTCATCAAGATAAGCATATTTAAGATTATCGAGCAACGGTTTAAGCTCAAACACGGATCACCCTTGGGTGGAGGAGGATTCCTAGGATTTCAACATGCAAATTGTGTTGCGAGAATAGGTTCTGTTTAAAGAATACTTCATCTATTTCCTTCTTTCATTCATGAACATCTCATTTTCATGGTCTAGCAAATAGTGTTCTAAAGGATCACTAGGAGGTACGCATAATAGAAGCAAGACCGATAATTTCATCCTTACTAGGCAATTCTTCCTCACGATGTTGTTTACTAAATTTAGAGAAATTAAACTCATGAACCATATCACCCAAGCCAATAGTAACAACATTCTTTTCGCAGTCTATCTTAGCATTAACAGTATTCAAGAAGGGTCTACCAAATATAATGGGACAAAAGCTATCTTGTGGAGAACCAAGAACAAGAAAATCAGCAGGATATTTAATTTTCCCACACAAGACTTCAACATCTCTAACAATTCCCACTGGTGAAATAGTATATCTATTGGCAAGCTTAATTATGACATCAATTTCTTCTAACTCAATAGATGCAATATCATGCATAATTTCTTTGTATAATTCAATGGGTATTGCACTAGCACTAGCGCCCATATCACATAAGCCATGATAACAATGATCTCCTATTTTAACAGAAATAACAGGCACGCCTACCATAGGTCTATGTTTATCTTTAGCACAAGGTTTAGCAATTCTAGCAGTTTCACCACATAATTGAATAACATGCCCATCAATATTATCAGACAAGAGATCTTTAACAATAGCAATATTAGGTTCTACTTTAACTTGCTCAGGAGGTGTATAAGTTGTAATATTGCTTTTACGAACAACAGTTGAAGCTTTAGCATGATCCTTTACTCTAACAGGGAAAGGTGGTTTCTCAACATAAGAGGTGGGAACAATAGGATCACTATAAGTGACAGTCTTTTCTTCAACTTTAATAGGTGCAGCTACTTTTACTTCTATGGGAGGATGATATTTAAACCACTTATCCTTAGGGAGATCAACATAAGTAGCAAAAGATTCACAGAAAGAAGCTACTATCTCAGAGTCAAGTCCATATTTAGTGCTAAACTTACGGAAAATATCGGTATCCATAAAAGATTTAACACAATCAAACTTAGGCGTCATACCTGACTCCTTACCTTCGTCGAGGTCCCAATCTTCAGAGTTGCGTTTAAGTCTATCCAATAAATTCCATTTAAATTCAATAGTCTTCATCATAAAAGAACCAGCACAAGAAGTATCAAGCATGGTGCGGTTGTTATCAGAAAGCCGAGCATAAAAATTCTAAAGAATTGTCACTCTTGAGAGCTCATGATTGGGGCATGAATATAACATTGATTTAAGCCTCCCCCAAGCTTGAGCGATGCTTTCTCCTTCGCGAGGCCAAAAATTATATATATAATTGCGATCACGATGAACAAGATGCATAGGGTAATACTTTTGATGAAATTCCAATTTCAATCTTTTATAGTTCCATGATCCCGTATCATCACATAGCCTATACCATGTCAATGAGTCTTCCTTCAAAGATAAAGGGAAGACCTTCTTCTTAACAACATCATCGGGTATACCTGCAAGCTTAAATAATGCACAAACTTCATCCACATAGAGTAGATGTTCATCATGATGCTTTGTTCCATCTCCTGTAAAAGTATTAGCCAGCAGTTTTCCATCATACCCGAAGGAACTTCAAAAGGAGTTTCATTTTCAATAGGTTCAAAAGCTACCCCGAACAAGCCCCTCAGAGAATTACATTCCATAGTAACAAGTGACATAAAATTTCAGCACACTATATAAAATTTTCCTTACCAAATTCCACTTACCAAAGGCGCTACACTCCCGACAGCGGCGCCGAAAAAGAGTCTTGATGACCCACAAGTATAGGGGATCTATCATAGTCCTTTCGATAAGTAAGAGTGTCGAACCCAACGAGGAGCAGAAGGAAATGATAAGCGGTTTTCAGCAAGGTATTCTCTGCAAGTACTGAAATAAGTGGTAACAGATAGTTTTGTGATAAGGTAAATTGCAACGAGCCACAAGTAACAAGAGTAAATAAAGTGCAGCAAGGTGGCCCAATCCTTTTTGTAGCAAAGGGCAATCCGGAACAAACTCTCATAATAGGAAAAGCGCTCCCGAGGACACATGGGAATATCATCAAGCTAGTTTTCATCACGTTCATATGATTCGCGTTCGGTACTTTGATAATTTGATATGTGGGTGGACCGGTGCTTGGGTGCTGTTCTTACTTGAACAAGCATCCCACTTATGATTAACCTCTATTGCAAGCATCCGCAACTACAACAAAAGTATTAAGGTAAACCTAACCATAGCATGAAACATATGGATCCAAATCAACCCTTTACGAAAGCAACGCATAAACTAGGGTTTAAGCTTCATCACTCTAGCAACCCATCATCTACTTATTACCTCCCAATGCCTTCCTCTAGGCCCAAATAATGGTGAAGTGTTATGTAGTCGACGTTCACATAACACCACTAGAGGCTAGACAACATACATCTCATCAAAATATCAGACAAATACCAAATTCACATGACTACTAATAGCAAGACTTCTCCCTTGTCCTCGGGAACAAACATAACTACTCACAAAGCATATTCATGTTCATAATCAGAGGAGTAATAATATGCATAAAGGATCTGAACATATGATCTTCCACCAAATAAACCAACTAGCATCAACTACAAGGAGTAATCAACACTACTAGCACCAATCCCGGAATTGGAGACAAGAATTGGATACAAGAGATGAACTAGGGTTTGGAGATGAGATGGTGCTGGTGAAGATGTTGATGGAGATTGCCCTCTCCCGATGAGAGGAGCGTTGGTGATGATGATGGCGATGATTTCCCCCTCCCGGAGGGAAGTGTCCCCGGCAGAACAGCTCCGCCGAAGCCCTAGATTGGTTCCGCCAAGTTTCCGCCTCGTGGCGGCGAAGTCTCGTCCCGAAAGGTTGCTTCTAATCTTTTTCTCATCAAAAGACTTCATATAGGAGAAGATGGGCATCGGAGAGCCACCAGGGGGCCCATGAGGTAGGGGGGCGCGCCCCAGGGGGGGCACCCTCGTGAGCAGGGTGTGGGCCCCCTGGCCTTCATCTTTGGCGACGGTTTTTCTTTATTTATTTTAAGATATTCCGTGGAGTTTCATGACTTTTGGAGTTGCACATAATAGGTCTCAAATATTTGTTCCTTTTCCAGCCCAGAATTCCAGCTGCCGGCATTCTCCCTCTTCATGTAAACCTTGTAAAATAAGAGAGAATAGCCATACGTATTGTGACATAACGTGAAATAACAGCCCATAAAGCAATAAATATCGATATAAAAGCATGATGAAAAATGGACGTAAAATCAGGAAGCGGGGCGGGCGGCACTGACCGTTTCGGGCGGAAAGCGCGCGCGGGCGAGGGAGGCGGTCTTGGTGGGCCAGGGCAGTCAGACTCGTGCTTGGCAGCGGGTCGGTCCAGCAGCCGGGACATGCTGGCTCACCGGCGAGCTCGCCAAGCTGAGCGACGACAATTAGACGATGGACGTAGCTTTCGACCAGGAGCCGGCGCCACTGTCCAAGCCGGTTCATGCCGTGTTCACCATAGAGCAGGTGCGACCCACTTCGACGCCCTAATGGCGGAAGAGCTACCAGCGCAGGAGGACCGGTGCTGCAACCTCCATCTCCTCAACGAGCACCGGTGAACAAGCGAACGACAATGCCGTCGCAAACATGTGGCCCAATGAGCAGCGGGCGCTGTATCAGACCATCCATAGGGCCCGCGAGGCCCTCTCCGTCATCCTTCGAGTTGTTGCGCTCGCCATGGCGCCGCCGTCTTGCGTTGTCAACATGGTCAACGGCATGAGGAATGAGGAGATGACTTTACTTGGAGAGGATGACAGTGGGGACCCACCAGGGCCATAGCCGCACGTACGCAAGTCTTCCTTATTATATATAACTGCAATATTTTTTGCTTCCTCCTGGTTTCCTGACATCATGGTCCCACACCATTGTCAACCTATGTATTTAATAAATAAGAGAATTGCACAAGGAGCGGCCGACAGCTCGGACCAAGCAGCTCGAGCAGTATTTGTCTTTTTGAGGTGTGAGCACTGCAAAGTTTTTCTTGAGCGATGTTTTCCTTGTTGTTCAGAGGAGAGCAGGGTATTAACTGGGCTGGCTGTGGCCCATCTAGCCCAGGCCAGATATACAGCCCAGATATTATTATTTTTTCAAGCTGAAAATGACTAGCCCAGCTATACTTTTTTTCGAGGAATACTGAGGCAAGGTCAACTTGTTATTATCCACCCCGCTGGGCTGCAAATATTTCCTAGGAGGGATGCATTAGGCTTTCCGTGCCATCCCCTTCCTAGGCCTCGTCATCGTCCACCGCCTTGGTGCTCTCGGCGCGGCGTGGTCAATGTGGTTAACGAACGACTTCCATCGGAAGAGTACTGTACATGGAGAGGCTGACAGCTGGGTCCACGGCCGCAGCAAGGAAATGCCTCCTTATTATGCGGAAAATAATTATTCCTCCACCTGACAGCAGGGACCCACCGGACGGGCCACCGTATTTCGTGAAAAAAATGTTTCCCCCCTGACTGCTGGGACTCACCAGCTACATCTTCGCAGGCAAGGAAGTGCGTCCATATTACGGGAAAAAAATGATTCTCCCCCTGACTGTTAGGACCCACCAGCTACATCTTCGCACGCAAGGAAGTGTGTCCATATTATGGGAAAAAAATGATTCGCCCCCTGACTGTTGGGACCCACCAGCTACATCTTCGCACACAAGGAAGTGCCTAACAGTCGGGACCCATCCGGTCGAAGCATACGTAGCGTTGTCATTCTGGTCGCGAACGTGTACGTACATACTGGTCGATCGGTCTGTCTGCAGGCTGCAGTGATGAACCGTGGCCGTGTAAGGAAGGGCACGTGTGGTAGTAGAGGCGCGCACGTGTGGTAGTAGAGGCGCGCACATAGCATGTACACGTACGTACAATGGCCATGTTGCAAGAAAGTAAATACGGCCACGTACATACATACGGGTGGGGTCTCGAACGCCTACTCGCGCATACGTACGACCAGGGCTCATGTACATGGCTGGGTCGGAACAGAGAAACTGCGTCGTCGTCGTGTTCATGGGGAGGCAACGGAATGCGTCGTGTTCATCGGGAGGCAATGGAACACATGTTGTTCATCGGGAGCCAACCGTCTTGGACGGAACAGGCGATGGAAACGAGGCTTGGCGTACCGTAGAATGGAGTAAACGGCCTTGTGTTCGACCGGCCATGGTGGAAACAGGATCCTGTTCATCAGGAGGGGTCTGGCGTACCGCAAAACGGAGGAAACGAACCTCCTATGATCGAAACGGGGTCCTGTTGATTGGGAGGGGTGTGGCGTACCGCAAAACGGAGGAAACGGACTTGTGTTGGAGCGCTACGGTCGAAACAGGGGTTCTGTTCATCGGGAGGGGTTTGGCGTAACGCAAAACGGGACACCACGGGACACTGTTCATCTCCACCATCGACCTCCTCCAGCCTCCACCTGTGACTGTTCATACACGGGCTCCTGTTCATCCAGCCTCCACCGTGTGCTCCTCCACCGGCTACTGTTCAACCAACCCTCTCCACATGGTCCTGTTCAACCACCCCTCCACGGGCTACTATTCATCCAGCCCTCCACCGGCTACTGTTCAACCATCCCTCCACCGGCTACTGTTCAACCAGCCCTCCATGGGGTCCTGTTCATCCAGCCCTCCACGGGATCCTGTTCATCCAGCCCTCAACGGGGTCCTGTTCATCCACCGGCTCGATCGATCGGGGTACTGTTCATCCAGCGGCAACGGCCTCTACTACCATGGGGTCCTGTTCATCCAAGCCCCCACCAGTAATTGTTCATCCAAACCCCCTCAACAATGCTCACTGTTCATCCAGAGGCAGCATCGATCGGCTTCAGTTAGCAGCATTAGTGAAGGAATCACACTCGGGTTCAGTTAACATCAAGGGATGGATCGATCGCTCGGGTTCAGTCACGCATAGCCTGCAGTGCAATCGCTCGGGTTCAGTTAGAGCCCAACGCCTTGCTCGGGTTCAGTTAGAGCCCAATGCCTCGCACACACGCGCGTACTTATGAGAGAAACGCGCATCCGCTCGGCCCCCGACCAGCCACCGTAACCAGGAACTCCCCGATATTTTCCTCGCCCTCGCTTCTACCACGGTTTTTTCCGTCATGGACGGCCCAAAGAATGTCATGCAGCTGCGTCTCCGCCCGCCGTGATGAAAAGCCCATTTTCAGTCATGATTTTTTGTCATAGAAGTAGGAGCCCACCACATCTATGATGATACCAGGTTTTGTCACAATTATCGTCATAGAAGTGTCATAAGTATGACAATTTTTTATCATCCGGCCCTAAATGTCACGGATGTTTCTTTTTTTGTAGTGTTAGGAACAGAGGGAGTATCTTATAACATACAATATACTCGCATATTAGATGAATTAACATCTTATATTATGGCACGGAAGGAGTTTAGTGCATTCTTACAAATTATCGGCTGATTAATTGCTACTGTATCCATGGGTTACAGTTAGTTTGAGCTAGTTCGGGCTCAAATATCCCTAAAGTATATCTAAACATGAGGGCTAGTTTGAGCTAGTTGCATCTATAACCCACCCAAAAAAATATCCAACCCAAGAGGTGCTAATTGGAGCTAGTTCTCCTAGTGCATTTATTGTCAATCTAACCCTGCCATCCAAACAACTCTTTGGATGGAGTTAGTTCAGGGTTAGTCATGAGCTAGAAACTAACTCTAACCTCTAGCTAAGTTGAGTATCCAAATAGGGCTGTGTTGTTGTTGTTGTTGCTGCTGCTCTTCTACGCATATCTAGACATCATTAGAACATTAATGTAACACTCTTCCTTGTTGCTATATAGCCTAGGATTGCATATTTAGACATTAAGTATAGTGCATGTTGCTATGTAGCCTCAGATATATTACATATGGCCCTAGTTAACCTAACGATAAATGGGTTGAAGATATATTCAGTTAAAAATCCGATTCACCGATTAGTCCATTATCAGCCGCCGACCTATATGGTACCAGCTACCGATATCCTGAAACGGTGAGCAGATATAAGCCATGAGATGAAACTAACCTCGATGGAAGACAACAGTCGTTCCCAAAATTGTCCTGTGTAGGTACATCGAGAAGCATGTTAAGCACAACAGGCTAAATGTCAACCAAAATTATCCATGGCACACAAAATAATCTCCAAAAGATAGCTTCAGTGTGCAGGTTTGAGCATGCTAGTAAAGCAAAACAAGTGGAAAGGTGTGCTAACTACAACAGGCCTAACATTTAACAACAAGCAAACATAGTCATTCAAACTGGTATTGTGCCGGTCTAAGGACATTGGTTATTGTTAAATAAAAATGGAAAGGCATGTTAACTACAAGATGCAACAACCAAATGTAGTCATTCGTAGTGGTATTGTTGAAACTGGTACTGATGAAATTGAACTGCACAGTTCATACTTGCACATATAGAACATCACGCTGTGAATAACTGGAATAAACAAGGCATACTACGAACAACCAAAGATAGCATTTGAAACTGAACATATGCTAACTACAAACAACCGAACAATAAAAAAAACTTTAAAAGAGGCATATGCTAGCTATAACAGGCTTAACAGCAAGCAGATATATGCATTCCTATCAGTATGTTTAAAACTGGATTGATGAAATGTACTGTACAGTAAATGATTGCACATATAGAGCATCACATCGTGAACAACTGAAATAAATAAGGCATATTGCAAACAACCAAATATAGCAATTAAAACTGGACATATTCTCACTACACTACAAAAGGGACTTGATAAAACAAATCATGGGTTTCCCCCTTGTGAAGAGGCACGACAAAACAAATCATGGGTTTCCTCACTTGTCACAGATGGGCTCGTTCCCGTGGGAAGAGCACGGACCCTGGATGCGCTCCATGTTGTCGCAGATGGGATCCTTCCCCTTGGAAGAGCACAGCTGTATGGTGCCCTCCTTGATGTCGCAGACGGGTGCTTTCCCCTTGGAAGAGGCGATGGGCTCTTTCCCCTTGGAAGAGCCGGAGAGGGTGCCCTCCTTGTGGTCGCTGTCGATGAGGTCTGACTTGGAAGTTGTGGATCCCAAGCCAGCGTCGCAGAACGTGTCCTTAAGAAATGACAAAAGGGGCTTGATGGTGATGTAGAATGGCAAATTGTTGACAACGAGCGAGAGATCATCGGCGGGGCCATGGATGAGATCAACGGCGGTTGAACCCGAGGGGTTGGGTGTGGGCCACTTAACCTGTGACATAGCCCGCCTCAGGCCGACGCTGTCGATGACCTCGATGTCGTAGCCGGCGGCCAAGACATGCCCGCATACTTTAGCCTGCTGCTTGAGTGCCTGCCGCCAGTAATGGTCATCAGCTTCCTCGGTGACGTCGGACGAAGAGACCGCTATACACCTCTTTTGGGCCAGTCGCTCCTCGAGCTCCACAGGAAGCGTAGCTGGGCTTAGGCTGCGACGCTCTGGAGTGGGGGGTGGGGATGGGGATCTGTGGGAAAGGGGACGTTTGGCAGGCGTCATCTAAGAAACTCAGGGCGGCCTAGGTATGGAGATCGGTGCGTAAGCTGCACGGGCAAACCGGCAGATGTTGACAATGGAGGCCTTGTGGCGGCGGCAGCGTGGACCTTGCTAGGGTTTCGAGCGAGGGAGGGTGTGTGTGTGTATGTGCGCACGCCCGAGGAGGTTTCGGTGTGTGTGTGTGGAGGGGGGCGGTGTTTGAGGAAATGACGCGGGTACTGAAAATTTTACTACGCGGAAGTCAAACGCGGGAGTGAAATGCCGGGGCTATTGAAAATTTTGATGATAGTGTGATACGTCTCCAACGTATCTATAATTTTTGATTGTTCCATGCTATTATATTATATGTTTTGGATGTTTAATGGGATTTTATATGCTCTTTTATATTATTTTTGGGACTAACCTATTAACCAAAGGCCAGTGCGAGTTTCTGTTTTTTTTGCCTATTTCAGTGTTTTACAGAAAAGGAATACCAAACAGAATCCAAACGGAATGAAACCTTCGCGATGATCTTTCTTGGAACAAATGCAATCCAGAAGACTTGGAGTTGAAGTCTGGAACTCCGCGAGGCGGACACGAGGCAGGAGGGCGTGCCCCCCACCCTCGTGGGCCCCACGGAGCTCCACCGATGTACTTCTTTCACCTATATATACTCTTATACACTAAAAACATCAGGGGAGCCACGAAACCACTTTTCCCACCGCCGCAACCTTCTATACCCATGAGATCCCATCTTGGGGCCTTTACCGGTGATCTGCAGGAGGGGGAATCGATCACGGAGGGCTTCTACATCAACACCATAGCCTCTCCGATGACGTGTGAGTAGCTTACAACAGACCTTCGGGTCCATAGTTATTAGCTAGATGGCTTCTTGTCTCTCTTTGGTTCTCAATACAAAGTTATCCTCGATGTTCTTGGAGATCTATTCGATGTAATACTCTTTTGAGGTGTGCCGAGATCCGATGAATTGTGGATTTATGATCAAGTTTATCTATGAATAACATTTGGTTCTTCTTTGAATTCTTATATGCATGATTTGATATCTTTGCAAGTCTCTTCAAATTATCAGTTTAGTTTGGCCTACTAGATTGATCTTTCTTGCAATGGGAGAAGTGCTTAGCTTTGGGTTCAATCTTGCGGTGTCCTTTCCCAGTGACAGTAGGGGCAGTAAGGCACGTATTGTATTGTTGCCATCGAGGATAAAAAGATGGCGTTTATATCATATTGCTTGAGTTTATCCCTCTACATCATGTCATCTTGCTTAATGCATTACTATGTTCTTATGAACTTAATATTCTAGATGCATGCTGGATAGCGGTCGATGTGTGGAGTAATAGTAGTAGATGCAGAATCGTTTCAGTCTACTTGACACAGACGTGATGCCTATATTCATGATCATTTCCTAGATATTCTCATAACAATGCGCTTTTCTATCAATTGCTCGGCAGTAATTTGTTCACCCATCGTAATATATGCTATCTTGAGAGAAGCCACTAGTGAAACCTTTGGCCATCGGGTCTCTTTCTTATTATATTACATCTCTTTTATTTACATCGCATCTCGTTTTACTATTTTGCAATCTTTACTTTCCAATCTATACAACAAAAATACCAAAAATACTTATCTTACTATCTTTATTAGATCTCACTTTTGCGAGTGACCGTGAAGGGATTGACAACCCCTTTATTGCGTTGGTTGCAAGATTCTTGATTGTTTGTGCAGTTACTAGGTGACTTGCGTGTTATCTCCTACTGGATTGATACCTTGGTTCTCAAAAACCGAGGGAAATTCTTACACTACTTTGTTGCATCACCCTTTCCTCTTCAAGGGAAAACCAACGCATGCTCAAGAGGTAGCAAGAAGGATTTCCGGCGCCGTTGACGGGGAGATCTACGCTCAAGTCAAGACATACCAAGTACCCATCACAAACTCTTTTCCCTCGCATTACATTATTTTCCATTCGCCTCTTGTTTTCCTCTCCCCCACTTCTAAAATGATTTTCAAAAACCTTTCCTTTTCTTCGCCTCTTTTCCATTCGCCTCTTAACCTTTCCTTTTCTTCGCCTCTTTTCCATTCGCCTCTTTTCGCTTGCTTCTTGTGTGCTTGTGTGTTGGATTGATCGTTTGTCATGATGGCTCAAGATAATACTAAATTATGTGACTTTTCCCATACCAACAACAATGATTTTATTACCACTCCGATTGCTCCTATTACCGATGCTGAATCTTGTGAAATTAAGGATGCTTTGCTGAATCTTGTCATGAAAGATCAATTTTCTGGCCTTCCCAGTGAAGATGCCGCTATCTATCTAAACAATTTGTTGATTTCTGTGATATGCAAAAAAAAGAAAGATGTGGATAATGATATTGTTAAATTGAAGCTATTTCCATTTTCTCTTAGAGATCGTGCTAAAACTTGGTTCTCTTCTTTGCCTAAAATAGTATTGATTCATGGAATAACTGCAAAGATGCTTTTATCTCTAAGTATTTTCCTCCCACTAAGATCATCTCTCTTAGAAAAGATATTATGAATTGTAAGCAACTTGATCATGAGCATGTTGCACAAGCTTGGGAGAGGATGAAATTAATGATACGTAATTGCCCTACACATGGTTTGAAGTTATGGATGATTATACAAAACATTTATGCCGGATTGAATTTTGCTTCTAGAAATCTTTTAAATTCGGCCGCGGGAGGCACTTTTATGGAAATCACTTTAGGAGAAGCTACTAAACTCCTAGATAATATTATGGTTAATTATTCTCAATGGCGCACCGAAAGATCCCCTTGTAAAAAAGTTCATGCGATTGAAGAGATTAATGTTTTGAGTGGAAAGATGGAAGAACTTATGAAATTGTTTGCTAATAAGAGTGTTTCTTATGATCCTAATGATATGCCTTTGTCTACTTTGATTGAGAATAATAATGAATCTATGGATGTGAATTTTGTTGGTAGGAACAATTTTGGTAACAACGCGTATAGAGGAAACTTGAATTCTATGCCATTTCCTAGTAATTCCAATAATAATTATGGTAATACCTACAACAACTCTTATGAAATTTTTAATAAGATGCCCTCTGATTTTGAGACTAGTGTTAAAGAATTTATGATTTCGCAAAAGAATTTCAATGCTTTGCTTGAAGAAAAAATGCCTAAGATTGATGAGTTGGCTAGGAATGTGGATATAATTTCTCTAGATGTTGATTCTTTGAAACTTAGATCTATTCCACCTAAGCATGCCATCAATGAGTCTCTCAAAGCCATGAGAATTTCCATTGATGAGTGCAAAGAAAGAACCGCTAGGATGCATGCTAAAAATGATTGCTTTGTGAAAGCGTGTTCTTCTAGTTTTCATCATAATAATGATGAAGATCTAAAAGTGATTGGTGTGACTACTATTAAATCTTTGTTTTCCAATATGAATCTTGATAAAGATGGGACTGGAGATGAGTCAACTTTAGTTAAAAGGCGTCCCAATGATTCGGAGTTTTTAGATCTTGATGCTAAAATTAATAAAAGTGGGATTGAAGAGGTGATTTGGAGCATCCCTCGACCATCCCCATGGACGTCACACCGCCACCGCAAGCATGGAGAGAACCTACGACGAGAGCTCGCCACGCACCGTCAAAACTGAGTTTAACTCTTTCCTCTTTGAGTTTCATTCGAATTCACACGAGAGTCGGATTCTACCTCAAATGGAAACTCTATGCACTCGTAGGTACCAAGAAGAAGACCGTGAAGAGGGGAGGATGGAGACACAATCACCTATGGTGGAGGAGAAGGAAGAAGGCGCGCGAGGCGTGAAGGAAGAGAGGTCCGGACCACCCGGGTGCCCGACCACCGCCACCACAGGTGCTGGACCCCAACCGCGGATGACCAAGTCCTTGGCCACCCGGGTGTGACCACCAGCAGCCAGTGCCCTTCCTCCCTTAGGCGCTGCCACCAACCCCGGTGCCGGCCCTTGGCCCGGCCGCCGCTGGCTGGTGCTGCCACCAAGGCGCCTGGCCTCCTCTGGCCTGCCCAGGCCCCCACCGGTGCCCAAGATCAACCCCGGTGCCGGCCCAGCTCCAGCCGGCCTCAGGCTAGTCCGGGTGCCAGGCCTCTGCAGCCCCGGGTGCCCAGACCACCTACAACCGGCCCTCGCCTGTCCAGGTGCCCGGACCCCTTTGCACCGAGTGCCCGTGTAACATCCCAAATTTTCAATTTGGAATGTTATACATTAGATCATCATTGCATACTGTATTTTATTGCATTTTAGTTTGATCCTAGAAATTTTACGCAACTCAAGGACCCACGGAGAGAGTTGGGGATTTCATCATTTTCATATTTGTGTTTTTCTCGAATTTTGAAAAGAGGATTGTTTGATTTTAATTATTTTTCTCTTTGAATATTTCTTTTATAAAAATAAAAGAGAGAGGATAAAATGACTTCCTCAAAATAAAGAAATACCAAATATTTAATATTAAAATCAAATAAGAATTTTATTAGGAGTTTTATCGCTATTTTATTCAAATTAGGAAAAATATGCATTTTTCAAAATTGTATTAGAGTCCCAAATAAATGTTCACCTTGTCCGGTAGATTTTTAGAGGACAGGGAAAATTTATTTCAGGATTTTTGGAGTCCGTTTAGTATTTCTTTTATTCGTTTTTCTGCGCGGAATATTTTTTAAAAAAATGAAACCGACTTCGGGCCGTACCCGAGTGGGACTCTGCCCGGGGGGCTTTATAAGCCGCGCCAGCCGAGCCTCGAAGCCCATCAGCCCGCGCCCCGCCAAACCCTAGCCATCACAGCAGCCCGCCGCGCCGCTTTCTTATTTTGCTGCCAAGACCACCCGACCGAGCCGCCTGCCGCCGCCACCGTCTCGGCCGACCAGCGGGAGGTAGCCGCCGCCGCCGCCTCGGTTTTCGCGAGAAAACCGATCGATTTTTTTTGAAACCCTAGATGCGTTTTTTTATTTTTAGATCATTTTTTTTGGTTTATTTATTTAGCGAACGCCCGTTCGTTCATTCGTTTTAACGAACGTTTTTCACCGGTTAGCCGCAGAAAGCGAACGTTCGTTCGTTAGCCAGTTCTTCAGTTTTTCTTTTCTCGGATTTTCCGCGATTATTTTCGATCGCGATTTCTGATCCGATTTTCGTTTTAGTTTATCTTTTCGCTCGTTTATCGGAATCAGGCGATTCAAGCGCCTAGAGTTTCGTCTCGAAGCCCTATTTCTGTTTGATCAACTTAATCAAGTTTTTGCTACTGTAAAATTTGACTTTAGTCCAGATTAGTAATTGAAGCTTGTTTCTTTCGCCGTTTGAGTTTTGTTGCTTCATTTGATTTGATTCTTTTTGTCAACCGGAGTTCTTAAGTTGAACTTTCTGGTTAGATTTCTTGTTTGAGTTTTACCCGTGCCCTTACTTGATTGCTTATCGAATGCTTGTTTGTTTGCGATAGAGTACCGGAGTACGAAGCGTGCTACTACGAGTCTCTAGGTTTCGCGGATCATTAGCAAGGCAAGTAACACTTTGATCATACCTCTTTACTACCCAGTTTTATTTCATTAGATCAATCCTCAAACAATTGCATGGTTAGGATCTGATTAAATTGTGGGTTTGGAAAGTAGATGAGGTAGTACCTATTCACCTGCTTATTATCAAACCTATGGGAGTTACTTCTACGTTGCTTATACTGCCATGCTATGCTCGTAGACGTGGATTGGGTTTGAGTGTATTCATGAGAGATGTGAGCATTTTTAATTAATGGTTAACTTAAGGTGGCAACTTTAATACACATCTGGGTGGATTGAGGCACCTGGGGAACCCAGTGATTGCCTGTATTTTTGGAAATCCCGGGGTACCGTGTGATTCTCCTATGGACTGCCACCCAGGCTCAAAGGGATCATAAGATTATTCATGCTAGAAACTTCCGTGTGCAGCCACATGCCATTATGGGCTCTGGCATAGTTGAGTAAGATGTGGGAAACCTTTCCATGATGGGCTAGCAGATGTAGGGGATTGTAGGTGTACATGCCTATCTATCGGTTAAGGGGACCTCTTCGGAAAGACTATGTCTCGGTCATCCGTTTCTCAAACATCATGTAGTGCGAGAAATCAAACGGAGGAGATCGAGTCTTGTGGGAAAAGTGCACAAACCTCTATAGAGTGTACAAACTAATCATGGTTAGCCGTGTCCCCGGTTATGGACGTCTTGAGTATCTAGTTCTTGGATTATCATGTGGATCTCATCACTTTATTACAAGATTAACTTTGATTGGGTTATTAATTACCTTTTAATTGGGATTGAGATGGGGTTTACCATTCTCAATGTTTTCAACCAATTTTGTAGTTAAATAAAATTTATTCCTTTGTTTTAGGAAAAAATTGGCTTTCCGCAAAACATATTAACCATACAGCCTCCACCAGCCATATATGCATGTAGTGATAGCTTTATTCTGTTCATTACTCTCCTGTGTTACATTGCCAGCATATTCCATGTGCTGACCCGTTTTCGGGCTGCAACGTATAATGTTGCAGACTTTTCAGATGACGAGTAAGGAGCCATAGGTCGTGATCTTTCACTCAGTGATGCCGTTGGAGTTGATGGACTCACTTTATCTTCCAAGCCTTCCGCTGTTATCGTATTAGATGGCCTTAAGCCATATTTATTTATAAGTTCTCTTTTGTGACATTCGATGTAATAAGTGTGTGATTGCTACTCTGCTATAAATCCTTCAAGTACTGTGTGTGTCAGCATTACCGATCCAGGAATGACACTGATGCACAGAGATCAGACTGTTTGAGGTATGGTCGCTACAGCCCGGACCACTCCGAGGGCCTGCGTGCCTCTTTGGGTTTTCACCCTTTTATCCCCCCTCCTCCTCTTATTTGGTCTCTAAACTATAAAAGTACCTCCCCTAGCTCATTAGAGAGGATAGCAAAGTATATGAGATAATTATGTGAGCTTTGCTCCTTGTACGCACTCCTCTAGGAGATCAAGACCTCCTAGGAGAAGATCCCTAGTGGATATCAAGCCCCCATCTTAGGAAGGATCCCCATCATAGGATCATCAAGACCTCTCTCCTCATAGGATTGGGATGAACTAGTACCTTGTATCTTTCCTTCGTTGTTCTTGGATCATTGTGACCTCTTGTGTATTCTTGGATCTAGCATATGTGTGACTTGATCTTGTCAACTTGAGTGTTTCCCATCTCTTGTGTTCTTCGTGTTCTTGGGGATTTCCCCTCCAATTCATGAAAGATCTCCAGCTAGGGTTCCATCCTACAACATCTTGGTATCATGAGCCATGGTTTCTCACGAAATTTGAGCCCCCTTCTTGTTCTCTAGCCTAATGTTGTTGTGTTCTTCCCCAATTTCGAAAATTCCCCACCAAAAATAGCCCCAATTTTTTTTGTGATTTGTTGGTTTGATGAGGTTTTGTTGGATTTGATCCATGGATTTGCTTGGTTTCAAGTGGATCTTGCCTTCCCCCCATCCATCTCCACCTTTCCCTCCACGAAATCCACGAATTTCTTCCATTTTCCCACGATTTTCCGCCCAAATCCGTCACCCCCGGGCACCCGAACCTCAAACCCCGGGCACCCGGACCCCTCGTGCATCCCCGCTGACCACCCCGGGTGCCCACAACCCAAACCCCCAGGCACCTGCACCTCCGGGCTGTTTGCCCCGGATCACCCTGGGTGCCCGCACCCCCGACCACCGGGCACCCGCACCCCCCCGAATCAGCCCAACACCATCACCATTTCGGCCATAACTTTCGCTCCCGGAGTCCGATTTTGACGTTCTTTAGCTCGTTGAGTAGCTATTGACACCCCCATCCATATAGATAGGTTCCAACACCATTTGACTCCATCATAATTTTGGAATTTTGGCATATTTGCCTAGGACATCAACCATACCATCCGCAAAACCACCATAGCTTTCTGCAACATAACCCATTTAGTTCCATATAGCATTTGTGGTTCCTTGAGGGGTGACTTGAGTCTCCCAAGGTGTTTAGGCTACTTAGGGACGGTCGCTTTGTCATCAACCACCACCACCACTTTACCATTGCTAACTCCGGAACCACCTACGCATTCCGCTACCACCATTGACATTTTCCTTTGATATTTTGAGTTTGCGGTTTTTCCGTTTCCTAGGGTGTTTTGGCTAATTAGGAACAGTTCGACATCGACAACACCGCCGCTCACCTTCGACAAGGATTCGACATCGACCACTTCACCATTTTTACACCCTAACCGTAAGCAAGAACGGTAACCTCTATATCATCTTGGTATCGTGGTATCCCTTCATTGTATATTTTTGCCATTACATTGTTAACCCCTTAGCCCATTTTGCGTCACTTCCCTATCGAGACTAGCCATTGAGTATTGCCGGCAACATTACTTGTGCACATTAGTGATCCACACCTTCCATTGCATACATACCATATCATATTGGTATCATCATATCATCCCTTGTGTCACAAGATTGTTCCCGCATATACACAATTGCTATCTTGGTTCGAGCATTTCGCATAAGTGGCCATATAAAAAAAGGAATAAGATTTTAAGCAAAAAAAGAGAAAAGAGCTTGTAAGCAATAGCCATAGCATCATACCACATTGCACATAAGATTGTCATATCCGATCATCTTGGATCATCTTGAGAAGAACACCGGGAACATCGTACTTGGGATAGAAAGCTCATACGTTTTGCATCTTATAGGTTGTGCACAAGTGTCGTATCCGCCTATTGAGCAATCGTGCTAGAGTCTCTCTTGAGTTGTGCAACACGATCGTTTTCCATGGATTCCACATTTCGTGCTCATTCCTTGGTTGCACGACCCCATTTATCTATTCGTGTGTGTGTTTCCGTGTGCCACATATTGCTATTGGTCTACTTGTTTCACTTGCGAATTTGTGGATCTTTTCCAACATTATTGACTCTTGCTAGCATTTTGCATCAAATTTTTGTGCCACTATCCTCACCGAGCTCCACCATAAGCCTTACTTGTGTAGGTGTGAGAATTGACAAGATCCGGTACCAATTGTGCTATTTCCTTGTTACATTATTCAGTGATCATTGATCCATCTTCAACATTGGAAAGGTACACTTGGTCTAGTTCTTTCCTTTCTTCCACTTACACTTGCTCAAGTCTTGTGATGGATAGGCAAGGCATTTCATCTCCGGTCTTCCACGACAACGACGGCGCAAACAACTACATCACCAAAACGTCCATCTTCGGACTACAATGAGCAATGCGAGGCATTGAGCGACTCACCGTCGACATTCACCAAAGCGAAGCACGGACAAGGGACTACATCGACACCAAGTTGGATGCACAATTGGATGACATCCGACACGTGTGGGCCAACTACAAGTCTTCTTCCTCTTCGTCATCTTCAAGGCGGAGACGCTCAAGTCGCAAGTCTTCAGCACGACCACACGATGAGAGTACCAAGCGGCACCGTCATCATCTTTGAGACGACCGCCAAGACGACCGCAAGCCCAAGGTGTATGACGACGAAGAGCGCCATCGACTACAAAAACATCCTCACCACCTAGAGGAAGCTACGGCTACCAACACCACTTTGGCATCTTAGCCACATGTTATCAAGGCATCTTCTCCTTCGGACGTACGACATCTTCACCTACTTCCCACGAGTACGCCTACATCGAGCTCATCAAGTCCAAGGCGACCACATACAAGCAAGGGCGACACTTCCATATTCGGAAGCCCCTCAAGGAAGATGATCGAGCATGGGATTTTCCCTTCGGTCATGGAGGAGAGCGATGTTGTGCCATCCTCGGCCTTCATCCACGACGAGAGTGATGATGTGCCATATTTGGCCTTCATCCACCGCGACGACTATGAGATGATGGAGCATGGGATTTTCCCTTCGACCACGGCGACGTATGATGACATGAGTGACTTATGCCACCATATTGACAGTGAGAGTGTCTTCACCACTAGCCCCATATATGACGAGTTGCCCCAATTATCATGTTAGGAGAGCCACCACCACCACCACTTGAGTGATTTGAGTGACTCTACCATATGTGATATTGAGTGCACCTGCCTTGACGGAGTGAGTGAGATACCACCACATAGAGAGAGTGAGGTGATACATCTCCAACGTATCTATAATTTTTGATTGTTCCATGCTATTATATTATCTGTCTTGGATGTTTAATGGGCTTTATTATACCTTTTTATATTATTTTTGGGACTAACCTATTAACCGAAGGCCCAGTGCAAATTGCTGTTTTTTTGCCTATTTTAGTGTTTCGCAGAAAAAGAATATCAAACGGAATCCAAACGGAACGAAACCTCCGCGAGGATCTTTTTTGGAACAAACACAATCCAGGAGACTTGGAGTGGAAGTCAAGGAAGCAACGAGGCGGCCACGAGGCAGGAGGGTGCGCCCAGGGTGGGTAGGCGCGCCCCCACCCTTGTGCGCCCCTCATAGCTCCACCGACCTACTTCTTTCGCCTATATATACTCTTATACCCTGAAAACATCCAGGGGAGCCACGAAACACCTTTTCCACCGCCGCAACCTTCTGTACCTGTGAGATCCCATCTTGGGGCCTTTTCCAGCGATTCGTCGGAGGGGGATTCGATCACGGAGGGCCTCTACATCAACACCATAGCCTCTCCGAGGATGTGTGAGTAGTTTACCACAGACCTTCGGGTCCATAGTTATTAGCTAGATGGCTTCTTCTCTCTCTTTGGATCTCAATACAAAGTTCTCCTCGATCTTCTTGGAGATCTATTCGATGTAATCTTTTTGCGGTGTGTTTGCCGAGATTCGATGAATTGTGGGTTTATGAACTTGATTATCTATGAATACTATTTGATTCTTCTCTGAATTCTTATATGCATGATTTGATATCTTTGCAAGTCTCTCTGAATTATCGGTTTAGTTTGGCCTACTAGATTGATCTTTCTTGCAATGGGAGAAGTGCTTAGCTTTGGGTTCAATCTTGCTGTGCTCGGTCCCAATGACAGAAAGGGAAACGACACGTATTTTATTGTTGCCATCGAGGATAAAAAGATTGGGTTTAGATCATATTGCTTAAGTTTATCCCTCTACATCATGCCATCTTGCCTAATGCGTTACTCCGTTCTTATGAACTTAATACTCTAGATGCATGCTGGATAGCGGTCGATGTGTGGAGTAATAGTAGTAGATGCAGAATCATTTCGGTCTACTTGACACAGACGTGATGCCTATATTCATGATCATTGCCTTAGATATCATCATAACTATGCGCTTTTCTATCAATTGCTCGGCAGTAATTTGTTCACCCACCGTAATACATGCTATCATTAGAGAAGCCACTAGCGAAACCTACGGCCCTCGGGTCAATTTTACATCATATTAGTTTCCCATCAACTAGCTATTTCTGTCGCCGTTTATTTTGTAATCTTTATTTTCCAATCTATACAACAAAAATACCAAAAATATTTATCGTATTATCTTTATCAGATCCCACTTTTGCAAGTGGCCGTGAAGGGATTGACAACCCCTTTATCGTGTTGGTTCCAAGGTTCTTGATTGTTTGTGCAGGTACTAGGAGATTTGCGTGTAGTCTCCTACTGGATTGATACCTTGGTTCTCAAAAACGGAGGAAATACTTACGCTACTTTGCTGCATCACCCTTTCCTCTTCAAGGGAAAACCAACGCATGCTGAAGAGGTAGCAAGAAGGATTTCTGGCGCCGTTGCCGGGGAGATCTACGCAGAAGTCAAAACGTACCAAGTACCCATCACAAACTCTTATCCCTCGCATTACATTATTTGCCATTTTCCTCTCGTTTTCCTCTCCCCCACTTCACCCTTGCCATTTTATTCGCCCTTTTTCGTTTGCTTCCTTCCGCTTGCTTCTTGTTTGCTTGTGTTGGTTTGATTGTTCGTCACGATGGCACAAGACAATACTAAATTATGTGACTTTTCCAATACCAACAACAATGATTTTATTAGCACTCCGATTTCTCCAATTACCGATGCTGAATCTTGTGAAATTAATGCTGCTTTGTTGAAACTTGTCATGAAAGATCAATTTTCTGGCCTTTCTAGTGAAGATGCCGCTACCCATCTAAACAACTTTGTTGATTTGTGCGATATGCAAAAGAAGAAAGAGTGGATAATGATATTGTTAAATTGAAGCTATTTCCATTTTTGCTTAGAGATCGTGCTAAAACTTGGTTCTCTTCTTTGCCTAAAAATAGTATTGATTCGTGGAATAAGTGCAAAAATGCTTTTATCTCTAAGTATTTTCCTCCCGCTAAGATCATCTCTCTTAGAAACGATATTATGTATTGTAAGCAACTTGATCATGAGTATGTTGCACAAGCTTGGGAGAGGATGAAATTAATGATACGTAATTGCCCTACACATGGTTTGAATTTATGGATGATTATACAAAAAAATTATGTCGGATTGAATTTTGCTTCTAGAAATCTTTTAGATTCGCCCGCGGGAGGCACTTTTATGGAAATCACTTTAGGAGAAGCCACTAAACTCCTAGATAATATTATGGTTAATTATTCTCAATGGCACACCGAAAGATCTACTAGTAAAAAAGTTCATGCGATAGAAGAGATTAATGTTTTGAGTGGAAAGATGGAGGAACTTATGAAATTTCTTGCTAATAAGAGTGCTTCTTCTGATCCTAATGATATGCCTTTTTATACCTTGATTGAGAATAATAATGAATCTATTGATGTGAATTTTGTTGGTAGGAACAATTTTGGTAACAACGCGTATAGAGCATACTTTAATTCTAGGCCGTTCCCTAGTAATTCCTCTAATAATTATGGTAATTCCTACAACAACTCTTATGGAAATTTTAATAAGGTGCCCTCTGATTTTGAGACTAATGTTAAAGAATTTATGATCTCGCAAAAGAATTTCAATGCTTTGCTTGAAGTAAAATTGCCTAAGATTGATGAGTTGGCTAGGAACGTGGATATAATTTCTCTTGATGTTGATTCTTTGAAACTTAGATCTATTCCACCTAAGCATGATAGCTATGACTCTCTCAAAGCCATGAGAATTTCCATTGATGAGTGCAAAGAAAGAACCGCTAGGATGCGTCCTAAAAAAGATTGCTTTGTGAAAGCGTGTTCTTCTAGTTTTCATGACAATAATGATGAAGATCTAAAAGTGATTGATGTGTCCCCTATTAAATCTTTGTTTTCCAATATGAATCTTGATAAATATGGGACTGGAGATGAAAGGCATCCCAACAATTCGGAGTTTTTTAGATCTTGATGCAAAAAATGGTAAAAGTGGGATTGAAAAGGTCAAAACTTTACATAGCAATGAACCCACTATTTTGGATTTCAAGGAATTTAATTATGATAATTGTTCTTTGATAGATTATTTTCCTTGTTGCAATCCGTGTTAAATTCTCCTCATGCTTATCATCAAAATAAAGCTTTTGCCAAACATATCGTTGATGCTTTAATGCAATCCTATGAAGAAAAGCTTGAATTAGAAGTTTCTATTCCTAGAAAACTTTATGATGAGTGGGAACCTACTATTAAAATTAAGATTAAAAATCATGAATGCTATGCTTTATGTGATTTGGGTGCTAGTGTTTCCACGATTCCAAAAACTTTGTGTGACGTGCTAGGTTTCCGTGAATTTGATGATTGTTCTTTAAATTTGCATCTTGTGGATTCCACCATTAAGAAACCTATGGGAAGGATTAGTGATGTTCTTATTGTTGAAAATAGGAATTATGTGCCCGTAGATTTCATTGTTCTTGATATAGATTGCAATCCTACATGTCCTATTATTCTTGGTAGACCTTTCCTTAGAACGATTGGTGCAATTATTGATATGAAAGAAGGAAATATTAGATTCCAATTTCCATTAGGGAAAGGCATGGAACACTTTCCTAGGAAGAAAACTAAATTGACTTATGAATCTATTATCAGAGCTACTTATTGTGACACCCCAAAAATTTAACCATGTTTTGTTTATTAAAATTTTGCCAGGAAACTTAAACTTTTATTTTCTGAATTTCCTTTTGATTTCAGAACCATTCTTTTCTTTATTATTATGGAGTTTTTACCCCAAGTGAAAACTTTCCAATTATATTATTGGACTTGTTTACCCTCTCAAGAAAAACATTTCTATTATAAGTGGATTTAATTGCATAATTATTTCTATCTGAGCTTTATTCCTTAAAGTGGGTTTTGTTTAGTTTTAGGGTTCCATTTGCACTGCAACCCTTTGATAAATTCAATTAAAAATCCCACCAAAATTTGGGGATGTCATGTGATGTTTTTAAATCACTTTTATGCAAAAATATATTTCATTCTTTGGATATTTTGAGCTCTACATCAAGTTTTTAAATCTGGTCCAGTTGCACTACAAACTATTTAAATATTTCTTTAAAACTTCCACCAAAATTATGGGATGTCAGTAGGAGTATATTATTCAACTTTATGCAAAAACCCAGTGATGTTTTTTGAAAAATTTGAGTAAATCAACCTCATTTTCATTCTGGCCCAGTTGGGTGTTTTCTACTTCATCCCTAATTATTTTTGCTCTAGTGACCATGAGCTTTCTCTTGCTTGTAGTACACCTTACCAAACCCTTAAGTCCAGGAGGTTGGACTCATTGGAGCATTTTTGGTACATGATATTATGCCCTTTTCCTTCTGTCCAGAACTGGAGTTTTGCAAAACTTACACTAACAAGTTTCTAGATTTGGCCAACTAACCTTGCCATCCTCACCTGCATCTAAAGAGGCCCTGATCTGGAGATTTTGGCCCCTCCAAGAGTTTCCTAGATGCTCTTGGCATTCTGTCAAACACCTTGAGTGCATGGACATTTTGGCATGATTTTAGTTTTGCACTGTGATCTTGCCCCTCTGGACATACTGGCATGTCCACTAAGCTCCTAGCTAACCCTAACCCAGGCCTGCTAATCCCCAGCCTCTTCCTAATCCTCTAGCACACGCTGACATTTCGCCGAACACTTGGCATGCACGCTCTGGGCGCGGCCAGAGCGCGCTTTGCATCGCAGACACCCGAGTCGCCCGCCCGCCGCCGCCTCCCCCACGCCTGCTCTGCCCCTCCCTCTCCCAGCCGTCGCGCCCCGACTCCTCCCTCACCGCAGAGCCACCTGGACCCCCCTGGCGCTCCACAGTGCCGCCACCGCTAGCCACCGACGGCCGCAGCAGGCCACTGCCGTGGGCGGCGCCGCCCGAGCCACACCCACGTGCTAGCTCACCCTCTTGAGCAGTAGGGATCTCGTCAGGATGCGCCGGCCAGCTCCACGTCGCTCTGTCCTCTACAGAACGGCGGTCGCCGACGATCCTATCCTTGGCTGCCGCGAACCGACCTAGCCGCACTATAAGTAGGGGCCCCCGAGCTCGTCCAGCCACTCAGGCAGCCTCAAGCCATCCCCTAGAAGCCCCGCAGCTAGTAATCGTCGGGGGGAAGCCTTCTCCCCCGTTTCCGGCCGGCTCGGCCGCCGCCACGCCCCTGCTCCATTCAGTCACAACCCGAGCCCCTCCCGTCCATCTAGCGCTACCGTTCGACTCCCCATGACCCTGCGGAGCCGCCCAACACCTCAAACCCGGTCGGGAACCACCGTAGCCCGAGCCCCTAAATACACCCGAAGCCGCCGTCCGCCCGGAGCTCGCCGCCGGCGACTCCCTCCATCCCCGCCACCTCCTCGACTACCGGGAGGACCGCCCTGGCCTGGCGGACCCATCCTGCCCTCCGGAGCCCGCGAGGAGCCGCCGCTCGCCGGCGTTGATCGCCAGAGCCCCCGCCTCTGTTCGGCCAGAGGAGGAAGGAGGCGGGGGAGACCGGTCAAACCTGACCAGTGGGCCCCCTGGACCCACTGTCAGTGACCACGGGCCGGTCCACGCTAGATAAGTGATAGCGTAAACGCAAAGTACGTCTTCGACGTGTACTCTTTCCGAAACGTTTTTCTTTTTTCAGTTTTATTTTAAAAACAGAAAGTTGACTAAACTTTGACTAGCTATATCTTTTAAAATAAAACTCCAAATGAGTTGGTTCTTTTTCCTACCTCTCTCAAATATTGTCTAGTTTATTTTCAGATTTATTTGAAAAAAATTCAGACAACTTTTTTATACTGTTTTGAAACTATGTTTTAATTTGAATAATTTCAAAAATAGGTTTTTGAAGAAGAAGTCAACTTTCAAAAGGCACACCCCACTTGCATACTCTTGAAGGCAAGCATTCTGAACTCTGGCATAATATTTTTGTGTGTCGTTTGATACGGTTACAACACCCCTCGTTTCGGAGTTTCGTTATTTTATGTGGTGATACGATCATTTGCATGAATGCATATTGGAGACTTCCTTGCTGTTGGAAGTGGATATACTTGTGATGGTAATCGTCCTCGTATGCCTTGCATGCATGCCGGAAAGAAATCAGGGAAAGCCTCTGCCTTGGGTAGGCGTGAGCTTGTCTCCGATCTCCGTCGGGACGGTTATGTCCGGTATGGCATAGTAAGGTATAATGAGTGGTGATTCTGTTGGTTGAAATATTTTTGTTATACATATCATGCAGGGAATTTTAAACCTCCTGAGTCGAGCGTAGATCGAGTCTTGTTACAGTAACCCCCATGCTTGTTTCGTACTACCACTTGTCCCTGCCGCAGGTAGGGTACGGTTCAGTAAGTTGTCAACCCCTTCCTAGCACACACCATACAGAGAGGCCATGGTGGAAGATATCGGATGCATCCGGTAGGCACGCCACCTGGTCCGGGGGCATGGGTGTTTCCGGTTTATAACCGAGAGGCGGGCACCCCTTAGAGCACGCGATATAAATTTGATCCCATGCTACGCGAGGTAGTAGCCTCCCCACTTAGAGTTTTGCTTGACAGGTGTCGTGGGTGATTCCAGACACCGGTAAGTTAAGCTGGTGTGTGCAAGTCAGGTGTGTTTTCAATTAAAAGACCATAGACGGAATTAGTCCTAATGGACTAAAGGAATCCATTACTCGTGGGTAAAGAGTACACCCTCTGCAGAGATTAAATCTATTCGAATAGCCGTATCCATGGTTAAGGACTACAGTCTGGGATGGGTCAAGTGTCGGTCTTCGGAGGAGAAACTGTTAAACCCGAACCTGGATCATGACTTGTGACTTTTGATGATTATGATTATTACTATTATGGACTAACCCATTATATTATTTGAAATTATTGAGTATCCATGGGACGGTTCTACCTCCTGGAAACTCACTCTGATTATTTTCTTATAAGCCCTTTATGTGGTGTCGCACAGACGCCGGACTGTGGCATGCTTGTTATTTATTTACTTTATAAGCCCTTTATGCGGTGTCGCTCAGATGCCCGACTATGGCATGCTTGTTATTTATTTACTTTATAAGCCATTTATGTGGTGTCGCTCAGACGCCCGACTGTGGCCTGGTTGTTATTTATTTACTTTATAAGCCTTTTATGTGGTGTCGCTCAGACGCCCGACTGAGGCATGCTCGTTATTTACTATCCTTTCGAGACGTCGCTTCAGACATCCGATCGGTGCATTTTATTACTACTCTGTTATTACATATTCATTGTTGCATATAAATAACCTGCTTGCATGCATCAGGGATTTTATTTTTATGACCGACGTTGTGATCATAGAATGTTTTCAGACCATGATTATCGTTTGTTATATTATACCCGTGTTCATAATGTTTGCGTAGTACATTCAAAGTACTCACGGCTTGTCCTCGCTATTGTCTTGGCCAGATTGCTTGCTTGGAGAGGAGCGCGATGACAGCCCGGAACCTAAGCAATGGTGATAGCAGCCTCGCGAAGATAGGAGTTATCCAGTCACTGTTCTGTGGGAAATGGAGTCCCATAGACGCCGATGATCCACAAACCGCTTCGCCATCAACCACTAGAAACCATTTGTTGTACTCATAGGCCGAATGGTCTTGTACTACATATTTTGCATTTTGCTTGGAATTTTTTATCAAGTTGTTGCCTCATCACTAACAGAAATCCTGGGGCTGATGAGCACAAGGGCCATTTTCTGGAAAATAATATCCCGGAAATCCGGTCCTGACAAACTTGGTATCAGAGCCAGGCTGACCATTGGCTAATCCTATCTTAGCCAGGTCGAAAAACCTAGGTTAACCAACCCACCAGACCTCAACCTAACCCCGGCCAAGCTTCTAGTGCAAGATAGCCACACAATGACCCCGACACTTTTGGCAGTCGGTGCCCAACCTATCAGCCTAGCCTGTCGATCACGCGCCAGTGACCGACCCCTAAATTGTCCAATTCGCAAGCGTGCGAAGAAAGACTCCGCCCCCTTTTTCTATAACAAGGGCACACTAGCCTGAACACAGCACAGCACAAACTCCTTCCCCAAACCGAGCTATAATGCCTGGCCCCGTCGTGCACAATGAGACCACGGCAACCAACCTTGGAGGTTTTGTGACCGTGCTCGCGAACCTCACCCGCCGTGCCTTTGCGTTAGAAGAACCTCCAGAATATGTTGTGTACCAAGGGTCCATGAGCGGTGAGAGCCGTCAATTCTGGGCCACTGTGCACATCTATGGTAGGGGTCTATCTCCAGAACGCCCCTACAGGTTCACCGGAAGGACAACTTCCTTTGAGCCACAAGCCATCCAACTAGCCGCGAGAGAGCTATAGTTCAACTCCGCACTTGTCGCCCGAGTTAACTGTCGCCGCTTCTACTACTACCCCAGCCGTGACGGGTATGGTAGGCCACCCCAGGTTGCCAACAGAGATCACGAGACGGATCCTGCATTGTTGCATCTGGTGCGCTATGTAAGTGCACTAGAGGATATGTTCGATCAAATCACCCTTGATTTGATCGTAGCTCGTGGAGAGCTGATTCGCCGAACCCCAGCAAGAGGATAAGAGGAGCCCGGCACCGACAGCCCAGTCGTACTGTTTGGACAACCGATCGAGTCCTTGAGGTCTGCCCTAGTCATCGACCAAAATACCTTGATGACCCCAGAAGTGCTTCGTCGCCTTTTGGGAACACGCTCGTACGGGATTGTGGCCAACAATCCCCGAGATGGTCATCATCGCTACCCCGACCCTGCAGCCCCTCAACCCCCTCCAGCTAATCCCGACGGTGAAACCCGCGGAGAAACCACGACGTCCACAAGGCACGCCCACTTAGATATTAACGAGGTGGACTAAGTCACTCGAGTAGTACCGAGTCTTAGTATGTCCACGCCCTGTAATTGTGTGATCCTGTATCGCCGTAATTAAATGTTGTTTACTAGTACGCCCCTATTTTAAATAATAGCCACGCATAAGTACGTTGGTGTGCGTTTGCAATTTTAACCCGGGCATAGCTGCCAACCCCGACGACACAAAGTTTGTTCTATGAGTAAATTTTTGGTTTCAACTAACAGGAAAGATATTTTTGAAAACAACTCTTAAAAAATCTTGAGGACGAGATTTTTCTTAAGGGGGGGGAGGGTAGTGTTGTGACACCCCAAAAATTTAACCATGTTTTGTTTATTAAAATTTTGCCAGGAAACTTAAACTTTTATTTTCCGAATTTCCTTTTGATTTCAGAACCATTCTTTTCTTTATTATTATGGAGTTTTTACCCCAAGTGAAAACTTTCCAATTATATTATTGGACTTGTTTACCCTCTCAAGAAAAACATTTCTATTATAAGTGGATTTAATAGCATAATTATTTCTCTCTGAGCTTTATTCCTTAAAGTGGGTTTTCTTTAGTTTTAGGGTTCCATTTGGACTGCAACCCTTTGATAATTTCAATTAAAAATCCCACCAAAATTTGGGGATGTCATGTGATGTTTTTAAATCACTTTTATGCAAAAATATATTTCATTCTTTGGATATTTTGAGCTCTACATCAAGTTTTTAAATCTGGTCCAGTTGCACTACAAACTATTTAAATATTTCTTTAAAACTTCCACCAAAATTATGGGATGTCAGTAGGAGTATATTATTCAACTTTATGCAAAAACCCAGTGATGTTTTTTGAAAAATTTGAGTAAATCAACCTCATTTTCATTCTGGCCCAGTTGGGTGTTTTCTACTTCATCCCTAATTATTTTTGCTCTAGTGACCATGAGCTTTCTCCGCTTGTAGTACACCTTACCAAACCCTTAAGTCCGTGAGGTTGGACTCATTGGAGCATTTTGGTACATGATATTATGCCCTTTTCATTCATCCGTAATGGAGTTTTGCAAAACTTACACTAACAAGTTTCTAGATTTGGCCAACTAACCTTGCCATCCTCACCTGCATCTAAAGAGGCCCCGATCTGAGATTTTGGCCCTCCAAGAGTTTCCTAGATGCTCTTGGCATTCTGTCAAACACCTTGAGTGCATGCACAGTTTGGCATGATTTTAGTTTTGCACTGTGATCTTGCCCTCCGACATACCGGCATGTCCACTAAGCTCCTAGCTAACCCTAACCCAGCCCTGCTAATCCCACCTCTTCCTAATCCTCTAGCACACGCCGACATTTCACGAACACTTGGCATGCACGCCTGGCGCGGCAGAGCGCTTTGCACGCAGGACACCCGAGTCGCCAGCGTCCGCTGCCGCCTCCCCACGCCTGCTCGGCCCTCCTCTCCCAGCCGTCGCGCCGACTCCTCCCTCACCGCAGAGCCGCCTGGACCCCCCTGGCGCTCCACAGTGCCGCCACCGCTAGCCACCGACGGCCGCAGCAGGCCACTGCCGTGGGCGGCGCCGCCCGAGCCACACCCACGTGCTAGCTCACCCTCTTGAGCAGTAGGGATCTCGTAGGGATGCGCCAGCCAGCTCCACGTCACTCTGTCCTCTACAGAACGGCGGCCGCCGACGATCCTATCCTTGGCCGCCGTGAACCGACCTAGCCGCACTATAAGTAGGGGCCCCCGAGCTCGTCTAGCCACTCAGGCAGCCTCAAGCCATCCCCTAGAAGCCCCGCAGCCAATAATCGTCGGGGGGAAGCCTTCTCCCCCGTTTCTGGCCGGCTCGGCCGCCGCCACGCCCCTGCTCCATTCAGTCACAACCCGAGCCCCTCCCGTCCATCTAGCGCTACCGTTCGACTCCCCATGACCCTGCGGAGCCGCCCAACACCTCAAACCCGGTCGGAAACCACCGTAGCCTGAGCCCCTAAATACACCCGAAGCCGCCGTCCGCCGCGGAGCTCGCCGCTAGCGACTCCCTCCATCCCCGCCACCTCCTCGACCACCGGGAGGACCGCCCTAGCCTGGCGGATCCATCCCTGCTGTCGGTGTCAAAACCGGCGGATCTCGGGTAGGGGGTCCCGAACTGTGCGTCTAGGCGGATGGTAACAGGAGACAAGGGACACGATGTTTTTACCCAGGTTCGGGCCCTCTCGATGGAGGTAATACCCTACTCCTGCTTGATTAATATTGATGATATGGGTAGTACTAGAGTAGATCTACCACGAGATCAAGGAGGCTAAACCCTAGAAGCTAGCCTATGGTATGATTGTTGTTCGTCCCACGGACTAAAACCCTCCGGTTTATATAGACACCGGATAGGTTAGGGTTACAGAGTCGGTTACAATGGTAGGAGATCTACATATCCGATCGCCAAGCTTGCCTTCCATGCCAAGGAAAGTCCCATCCGGACACGGGGACGAAGTCTTCAGCCTTGTATCTTCATAGTCTTGGAGTCCGCCGTGACGATAGTCCGCTACCGGACACCCCTAGTCCGGGACTCCTCAAGAGCCCTCTCGAACCAGGCTTCAATGACGCGATTATTCCGCATATTGTCTTTGGCATTGCAAGGCGGGTTCCTCCTCCGAATACTTCATAGAAGGTTTTGAACACAAGGATAGTGTCCGTCTCTGCAAAACAAGTTCCACATAACACCGTAGAGAGAATAATTTTTGCATAGATCTGCTGACGTATTCCGCGGCGTGACATCACACCACGGCCAGGCCTTTATATGAATCGTTTTTTACCATTCCACCTCAGCGTGTTTAGCGAGGCGGTTTCCTTGGCACGTCTTATCAAAGCATAGATCGTGCCCCCTTATTCCGGGATTCTCATCAATACGGACGTGGGTAACCCATCCGCGCCATTGATTACGGCGCTTGGCAAATAAGCGAGTATTACCAGGCTGGTGGGGGACGCATAGCTTCGTCCGTCTATATAAGGGGATAAGGATCCACCTTTTCACCTACGCCTTCTTCCTCCTTTGCTTATCCATTTCCGCGCACTCGAGCTCCAGCACCCAAGTCCGCACATCCCACCTCAACCTTCTCCAACCATGTCAGGAGCGGGAGGCAGGTGGATGGCCTCCTCCGTCACGGAGGGGCACATCACAAGACTGCGGGAAGCCGAATACTTGTCCGGCGACATCGCGCACAGGCTGCCCGATGCGGGGCAGCTTATTCCAACCCCCAGGCCCTATGAGAGGGTAGTGTTTCTCCCCCACTTCCTCTGCGGACTAGGCTTTCCACTTCACCCATTTGTCCGGGGGCTCATGTTCTACTACGGCCTGGACTTCCATGACCTGGCCCCGAATTTCATCCTCAACATCTCGGCGTTTATCGTCGTGTGCGAGGCTTTCCTCTGCATCCAGCCCCACTTCGGCTTATGGCTGAAGATCTTCAATGTCCGGCCGAAGGTAGTGGGCGGCCGTCAAGCGGAGTGCGGAGGCGCCATGGTTGGCAAGATGGCCAAAGTCCCATGGCTCGAAGGTGCCTTCGTGGAGACAATAAAGGGGTGGCAATTGGGGTGGTTCTACATCACCGAGCCCCGCAACACCGAATGGGTGGCGGCCCCCGAATTCAGATCTGGCTTCCCCACACGGCTCTCGTCATGGAAAGAGACGAGCCTGACGTGGGGGAATTCGGACGAGACATCCGGACTTCAAACATGCGTCCGAAACCTGGTGGCCAAGAATCTTAGGCTTGTCGACGTAATCCAGGTGATGCTCATCCGCCGGATTCTCCCATGCCAACAACGGGCCTTCAATTTGTGGGAGTTTGATCCGGCACAACACCAAACCTTGAGCCGGCTCTTCGACACTACGTACGAAGATGCCTGGAAGGTGCTGTTCAAGGGCGCCGAAGCCCCAGCATCCGCTACCAAAGATCGCGGATACAGCTCGCACCGGCGAGGTAAGTTATTTTACCCTTTATGGGAATCTTTTTTCATAGATTGACTCTACGTGGGATCTAAAACTCCCTAATCTTTGACAGGACTGGCTGAAGATGTCCAGACAGATTAACTGTCCGGCTCCTTTGCCGGAAGATCCGGAGGACGCCCGATTGACGGGGTTGCTGGCTTCGGCGCCGTACGTGGTGCCGGAGAAGAAGGCCAAGAAGGAGGCCACGGGAACTCAAAGGAGCTCCCGACGCCAGGTGCTGTCAGATTCTGAAGTAGAATCTTCTCCTGAAGACGAGGAGGAAGAAGAAGAAGCTCCTCCCCCAGCAGGGGAGGAGAAGAAAAGGAAGGCCGCCCCAACTGGGGAGGCCGGAGGGTCCAAGAAGGGAAGAACCCTTCCTCCGGACTTCTCCACCAACGTCGACGACGACGAGGAGGATTGGCCTACAAGGGCCAAGCCCCTGGTGAGATCGTAAGTGTCCGGATACCCATGGCTTTTTATTATTGCAGAGTGTTCTCTAATGTCGAACAACCGTGCAGCCCGCCTAAGGGCGAGTTCGCCGATTCATCGAGCGGGTCCCTGGGCTCGTCGGAAATGGAGAGTACTTCGCTTCCGACCGCCTCCTCGCCTCACACTGTGGATGATGCCGCGGTGGGGCCCCAAGGGGGGCTTGGTCAATAGGAGGTAGAGCCGGAGGTGCCACAAGGCAACCTCCCGGACTCCAGGCGCGCGGGGGGCAAGACCCCCAGGGGCTCTAAGCCCGACCCTCGTATGGACTCCATGCCGGAACCATCAGCGGTTCCGAAGTCCGACCAGCGGATCCTTCGCAAGAAGGGTAAGACGCCGGTGTCCTCCGTCCAACCGGAGGCACCGGATAGCTTACAGGAGGCGCTTAATAGCGCTTCCATCGAGGAGGAACATCGCACTGTTATGAGTGCGGTGATCCGGACAGTTCAGTCCGCCAAGAGCGGGCTGACCGAAGCCTGTACCAGCCTTCTAACAGGCTTTGTGGTAAGTTTAGAATATGTAAAAATATTACCGCATAGACAGTAGCCCCTGATGCTTAGTTCGGTGTTCGGAAAGAAAAGCCGGACTAAGGATCTGAAAAGATATACGCAGGAGTCTAACATAAGTATGTCAATATGGGAATGCAGGCTGCGTTGCTGACCTCTGCCGCACTGACTGCGGAGGTCAATGCATTGAAGCAGAACCTCGAGCGGTCCGAGAACGAGCTCGGACAAGCCAAGAAGCAGCTCGAGGACAAGGAAGGTAAGTAATACCTTATTAAAGAAGTACCTTATAGAGAAGGATTTGGTTGCAAAAAATAACAGGAATAACTTGGGTACTACAGGGGCCACGAACGAGGTGGAGACCCTGAAGGAAGCGGTGTCCGTGGCCGAAAACAAAGCGGCTAAGGAACGCACCGAGCAAGAGAAGGGGGAGGCGCAGCTGGCGGAGGTGCGGCAAGAGCTCCAGATTCTCGTGAAAAAACACGAGGGTTTGGAGCGTGACTCGAAGACCCGAGAGTCCGAGCTTGCCTCGGCTCTTGAGAGTGCAAAAGCTGCTAAGGCCGAGGCCCAAAAAGCCCTCCAAGAAATTGAAGCACTAAAGAAGATAGCGGCGGGTAAGGCATTCTTTATGCAAAGCAAGAATGTAAAAGTCAATTACCTATTACTTACCCGGATTCGGAGCTCTCCAGGAGCATTCGCAGATTTTCCCCGTAGTGCGTCTGATGCTGCCGCATTCTACCACGCCCAGGAGGGGAGCTCCATGGAGAAGGTGTTCTGGTCTCAATATGCTAAGGCCGGACATCCGGTGCCCCTGAGCGACCAGCTGAAGCAGCTGGTCGAGCTCCACAAGGTCGCCGAACAGGCCATGAAGGGCCTTATAGCGCGGATGTGGCCATTGGAGGCCATGCCTGGGAGCTACTTCGGCTTGGTGCAGCGGATGGTGGACGCCTGTCCACGGATTGAAGTCGCTGCGCTCCGCTCGCATTGAAGGGGTCCGTCGGGCCCTTGCCCGTGCTAAAGTGCACCGGGGCAAGCTGGATGCGGAGAAGCTTGTGACGGACGGGCCACCGAAGGGCCATGAGCATCGCACGCCCGAGATGTACTATGAGGGCCTCCTGAAGGGTGCCCGCCGAATAGCGGATGAGTGCTCCAGAGATGTAACTTTTGAATAAACTCGCATTTGTTATCCTGTACGCTGGAAACTTGTTCATATGCGCTAAACAACGCTTGTTAATTTAAAATATTACCTTCTGTGCGGCCGTTTATCAAATTTGAGAGATGGCAAGTCGTTGGCTTTCAGCCCCCATGCCACGAAAGTCTGGGGTGTTCGGGATAAACTTGAGCACTCTTGTTCCCATTCTTGGGTCCGTCTAGGAGGCGCCAACACAACGAACAAGGCAACCGGACTTATAATGCTTGAACACTCTCACTTAGCCATAGAATTCTATAATTTTAAATTTTGGCGAAGCCCCTAGTATTCGAAGACCGAGTTTGGGGCGCTATCCACGCCTTTGGCGGACAATGCCGTTCCTCGCTCTAAGCGGCATAAGTCTTTAGGGACCCGAAAAACCTCTCGAACAGCGACGGCTCTCGCCTTATCATGACGGTCAGTTTTAGCTTTCTCCATCGAGGTGCTCGACCCAGCATAACTGGGGCACAATCGCGATGGTTCTCCGTGCTACCTTAGCCGATATAGCGGAACGTAAGGTACCAAAACACGGAGCCGGGCCAACCCAACTATTGACCCAAGACATGATTCGAGCCAATTCATATAATGCTATAAGTTCGGGTGCCGACTTGTGAAAGTGTTCGGACTTATCACACCATAATTTTGGGATACTTAAGCCCCTCGGTGTATTGGCCGTACTAAAGTGTACGGTTGCAACATGTCGTGAAATGAACATATGTATATATAAAGGAAGTAGAGCAATAATAAGCAAAGCTATGTATTGTTTATTCAAAAATACTGCAATGGGAGCAGAACGATACAAATAGTGCGATAAGCGGGGATGGACTATCTAACATGTCCCCTCCGAGGGTAAGCTGCGAGATGGTATGTAAAACAGGTATAATGCTCGTAATAGAGACCACCTGAACGCTCGACGTGGCTTTCCGCTTCCCTGGCTGTTGCATCGTGAGTTCGGCGATTCAAGTGCCGGACAGGACTTCTCAAAGACGGAGTCTTGAAAGTAAAAAAAGGAAGAAAAAGGAAAAAAAAAGAAATGACACAAACGGGAGCCCCTGGTGCGGTCGAGCCGCATTCTTGGCGTGCCGTTGTCTTGCCCCTCCCCATATGCCCATGGTATCTCCAGAGCGTAATTATGTAAGCGTAATACTAGCTTCGCAATTTCACGAGGGCTGGGGTTGGAGCCGGATTGCTACTCGTGCTTGAATCGTGCCAGGTGGTCTTGTTGTAGGTTACTCCGGGCGCGCTTGACAGTGTCCGGACGCTTAGTGGCCGGACTCAAGAATTGCTGTGAGAGGCTGCTTTGTACTTCTGCCGCGAGAGCCGCCGTGTGCTCCTCCGTTCGGAGAGAGCGTTCGGTGTTTCCATTGACCGTGATTACTCCTCGAGGGCCTGGCATCTTGAGCTTGAGGTATGCGTAGTGCGGCACCGCATTGAACTTTGTAAATGCGGTTCGTCCGAGCAGTGCATGATAGCCGCTGCGGAATGGGACGATGTCGAAGATTAACTCTTCGCTTTGGAAGTTATCCGGGGATCTGAAGACCACTTCGAGTGTAACTGAGCCCGTACAACTGGCCTCTACACCCGGTATGACGCCTTTAAAGGTCGTCTTTGTAGGTTTAATCCTTGAGGGGTCAATGCCCATTTTGCGCCTTGTCAGATCCCGATAAAGCAGGTTCAGTTGCTGCCGCCGTCCATCGGGACTCGTGAGGTGAAATCCGTCGATAATTGGGTCAAGAACCAAAGCGGCGAAGCCCCCGTGACGGATGCTAGTGGGGTGGTCCCTTCGATCGAAGGTGATCGGGCAGGAAGACCATGGGTTGAACTTCGGGGCGACTGGCTCCATCGCATATACGTCCCTTAGTGCACGCTTCCGCTCCCTTTTGGGTATGTGGGTTGCGTTTATCATGTTCACCGTCCGCACTTGTGTAGGAAAACCCTTCAGTCCTTTATTGTTCGGCGGCCGGGCTCTTCCTCGCCATCGCTATGCAGCCCCTTGTCATTGAGTTCGCACTTAACTTGCTGCTTGTTGAACACCCAACAGTCCCTGTTGGTGTGATTGGCTGAGTTTTGGGGTGCCATGTATCCGCACAAGCGATCGAGTATTCGGTCCAAGTTGGGCGGGCCCGGGTATTTTTTTGAATGGCTTCTTCCACGACCGGGTTTAGAGCCTCTGAATCCGCATTGACGGCCAGATCTTCAGATATCACCGTTGATGCGGCGCTTGTTCTTGTTGCGACGCGACCTGCCATTGCTGTCCTTGGTATCCGGACTATCAGGATGTTTGGCCAAGTTGTTGCTTCGAGCTAGCCAGCTGTCCTCTCCCGCACAAAAGCGAGTCACGAGAGTTGTGAGGGCTGCCATAGATTTCGCTTTTCCTGTCCTAGGTGCCGGGCAAGCCACTCGTCATGGATGTTATGTTTGAAGGCTGCAAGGGCCTCTGCATCCGGACAAATAACGATTTGATTTTTCTTTGTTAGGAACCGAGTCCGAATTGTCCGCCGATTCTTCCGGCTGCTGAATTATGTGGCTAAGGTCATCGGCGCCGGTGGTCGCATATGTGCCCCGGAAGTTATCAAGGAATGCAGCTTCCGGTCCTCCCAACAACCAATTGATTCTCGCGGCAAGCTATTGAGCCAATGTCGAGCTGGTCCTTTAAGCTTGAGTGGGAGGTATTTGATGGCATGTAGATCATCACCGGGGGCCATGTGGATATGGAGGAGATAATCCTCGATCCATACCGTAGGATCTGTGGTACCATCGTATGATTCGATGTTTACGGGTTTGAAGCCCTCGGGATTTGATGATCCATTACTTCATCCGTGAAGCATAGTGGGTGTCTGGCGCCTCAGATTGGGCTATATCACGACGTAGCTCATATGAGCTTTGTTCATCGTGTTCGCCTGGCCGGTTTTGCTGGATCCGCGCGACGGTAATCATCCCGCTGTTGGCGCCCACGCGATCCGTAGATCGATCTTGTATGTTTTGCCTTATCCTCCAATATATCTTGCAAGTACGGCGCGTTTTCCCGTGCCTTGGTACTTTTTGAGCAGCGTCGGGTGTGGCTTGAGCAGAGGGCCGAGAGGCTTCTGCATCAGCGCCACGGGGTGGCCGGTCTGCCATGTCATGCGCTGGTGACTTGGGTGCTTACTCCTCTAGTCGAGGCAACGGCCTGCGTTTGGTGTAGCTTTTGGAGGGGAGTTCGAGTTCATACTCCTCGGCTGCAAGGACTTCAGTCCATCTGTCAGCTAGCAGGTCTTGATCAGCTCTAAGTTGTTGCTGCTTTTTCTTGAGGCTGCTTGCCGTGGCTATAAGCCTGCGTTTGAAATGCTCCTGTTCGGCGGGATCCTCAGGCACGACAAATTCATCGTCGTCGAGGCTTGCCTCATCTTCGGAGGGCGGCGATAATTATCGCCCTCAACCTCTCTTTACGCCAGACTTCAGGCGGGCTTGCTTCTCCTCCTCCTGCGCTGAGTCCTGCCGGAGGGGTTCTCTTCAAGACCGTCCGGGTGTTATTATCTCCGTGCGGAATCACCGCTTTTCTTGTGGCGGGATTTAGAGCGGCGCCACGACGCCGGGCGCTCGGGCTGTTTCTTGAGGGTCATCCTCCGTTGTTCCATCGCTGTTCCCATCTTTTGGGATGTCCACCATATATATGTCATATGACGAGGTGGCCTTCCAAAGCCTCATAGGCGCTGGGTCTTGTCGCCTCCGCATCGCCGCCCATACCGCCGATGTCTTCGGAGTCGTAGTCTAGCATGTTGGTTAGATCATGGACAAGTGGCTACAAAGTGGGTGGTGGGTGGGCGTTGAATTTCTTCGTCGTCTGCATCCCAACCTTCCCATCCGTAGTCCGCCAGGGCTCTCCGGATAAAGAGAGAGACTTTAGTGAATTCAGGATGTCGCCAAAGGGTGAGTCCGAAGATGTCCGCGGCAAGGAGCTCCATGACGGCGCCCAATCGGATTCGATTGGCAGGGCGCGGAGGGTTCGGAGTCCGGAGAGGAGTCCGACACCGAGTCGAGGTCTTCGCAGCGACAGGATGGAGTTCGCTCGATCGCCGTAGAGATAGTAGCCCCGAGGCGGTGTCGAACCACTCGCCCTCGATCGGGAATCCGCCACGGATTAAGGGTCGGAGCGGATATCGTGCGGCCTCGTGGCATCGTTCGCCGCAGAGCTAGATCATGCCCATCGAGACAAGTCGCGGCACGCTTATTGCGGCTCGAATCCGTCAAGATCAAGTCTCCGCGGATATCGGTCGATAGTTCAAACTTCCTAATCTGACCGATGGCCAGGGCGTAGCTTCGATCTGCTCCGATGGCTGCTTAATTGGCCCGCAGAGCAAAGCCGCCCGAACACGAAGATCTGTCCGGGGAGAAAAGTCTCACCCTGGACCGCGTCGTTGTTGATGATCGAAGGAGTCATCGAGCCTATCGGTGACGACATAGAGGAACTCTCAATGAAAGCACCAATGTCGGTGTCAAAACCGGCGGATCTCGGGTAGGGGGTCCCGAACTGTGCGTCTAGGCGGATGGTAACAGGAGACAAGGGACACGATGTTTTTACCCAGGTTCGGGCCCTCTCGATGGAGGTAATACCCTACTCCAGCTTGATTAATATTGATGATATGGGTAGTACAAGAGTAGATCTACCACGAGATCAAGGAGGCCAAACCCTAGAAGCTAGCCTATGGTATGATTGTTGTTCGTCCTACGGACTAAAACCCTCCGGTTTATATAGACACCGGATAGGTTAGGGTTACACAGAGTCAGTTACAATGGTAGGAGATCTACATATCCGTATCGCCAAACTTGCCTTCCACGCCAAGGAAAGTCCCATCCGGACACGGGACGAAGTCTTCAATCTTGTATCTTCATAGTCTTGGAGTCCGGCCGTGATGATAGTCCGGCTATCCGGACACCCCCTAGTCCGGGACTCCCTCACCTGCCCTCCGGAGCCCACGAGGAGCCGCCGCTCGCCGGCGTTGATCGCCGGAGCCCCCGCCTCTGTTCGGCCCGAGGAGGAAGGAGGCGGGGGAGACCGGTCAAACCTGACCAGTGGGCCCCCTGGACCCACTGTCAGTGACCACGGGCCGGTCCACGCTGGATAAGTGATAGCGTAAACGCAAAGTACGTCTTCGACGTGTACTCTTTTCGAAACGTTTTTCTTTTTTCAGTTTTATTTTGAAAAACAGAAAGTTGACTAAACTTTGACTGGCTATATCTTTTAAAATAAAACTCCAAATGAGTTGGTTCTTTTTCCTACCTCTCTCAAATATTGTCTAGTTTATTTTCAGATTTATTTTAAAAATGTTCAGACAACTTTTTTATACTGTTTTGAAACTATGTTTTAATTTGAATAATTTCAAAAATAGGTTTTTGAAGAAGTCAACTTTCAAAAGGCACTCTCCACTTGCATACTCTTGAAGGCAAGCATTCTGAACTCTGGCATACTATTTTTGTGTGTCGTTTGATATGGTTACAACAACCCTCATTTCGGAGTTTCGTTATTTTATGTGGTGATACGATCATTTGCATGAATGCATATTGGAGACTTCCTTGCTGTTGGAAGTGGATATACTTGTGATGGTAATTGTCCTCGTATGCCTTGCATGCATGCCGGAAAGAAATCCTGGAAAGCCTCTGCCTTGGGTAGGCGTGAGTTTGTCTCCGGTCTCCGTCGGGACGGTTGTGTCCGGTATGGCATAGTAAGGTATAATGAGTGGTGATTCTGTTGGTTGAAATATTTTTGTTATACATATCATGCAGGGAATTTTAAACCTCCTGAGTCGACCGTAGATTGAGTCTTGTTCCAGTAACCCCCATGCTTGTTTCGTACTACCACTTGTCCCTGCCGCAGGTAGGGTACGGTTCAGTAAGTTGTCAACCCCTTCCTAGCACACATCGTACATCCGGTAGGCACGCCACCTGGTCCGGGGGCATGGGTGTTTCCGGTTGGGACCGAGAGGGGGGCACCCCTTAGAGCGCGCGATATAAATTTGATCCCATGCTACGAGAGGTTGTATCCTCCCCACTTAGAGTTTTGCTTGACAGGTGTCGTGGGTGATTCCAGACACCAGTAAGTTAAGCTGGTGTGTGCAAGTCAGGTGTGTTTTCAATTAAAAGACCGTAGACGGAATTAGTCCCGATGGACTAAAGGAATCCGTTACTCGTGGGTAAAGAGTACACCCTCTGCAGAGATTAAATCTATTTGAATAGTCGTATCCTTGGTTAAGGACTACAGTCTGGGATGGGTCAAGTGTCGGTCTTAGTGTCGGTCTTCGGAGGAGAAACTGTTAAACCAGAACTTGGATCATAACTTGTGAATTGTTGATGATTGTGATTATTACTATTATGGACTAACCCATTATATTATTTGAAATTATTGAGTATCCCTGGGACGGTTCTACCTCCTGGATACTCACTGTGATTATTTTCTTATAATCCCTTTATGTGGTGTTGCACAGACGCCCGACTGTGGCATGCTTTTTATTTATTTACTTTATAAGTCCTTTATGTGGTGTCTCTCAGACGTCTGACTGTGGCATGCTTGTTATTTATTTACTTTATAAGCCCTTTATGTGGTGTCACTCAGACGCCCGACTGTGGCCTGGTTGTTATTTATTTACTTTATAAGCCCTTTATGTGGTGTCGCTCAGACGCCCGACTGAGGCATGCTCGTTATTTACTTTCCTTTCGAGACGTCGCTTCAGACATCCGATCGGTGCATTTTATTACTACTCTGTTATTACATATTCATTGTTGCGTATAAATAACCTGCTAGTATGCATCAGGGATTTTATTTTTATGACTGACGTTGTGATCATAGAATGTTTCCAGAGCATGATTATCGTTTGTTATATTATACCGTGTTCATAATGTTTGCAGTACATTCAAAGTACTCACCGGCTTGTCCTCGCTATTGTCTTGGCCAGATTGCTTGCTTGGAGAGGAGCGCTGCGATGACAGCCCGGAACCTAAGCAATGGTGATAGCAGCCTCGCGAAGATAGGAGTTATCCAGTCACTGTTCCTGTGGGAAATGGAGTCCCATAGACGCCGATGATCCACAAACCGCTTCGCCATCAACCACTAGAAACCATTTGTTGTACTCATAGGCCGAATGGTCTTGTACTACATATTTTGCATTTTGCTTGGAATTTCAGATTGTTGGTGCCGCATCGCCTAACAGAGAATCCTGGGCTGATGAGCACAAGGGCCATTTTCTGAAAATAATATCCTCGAAATCCGTCCTGACACTTATGGAATGCATACCAAAGATGTCAATACCTAGATCTATTCTTGTTTTTAAGCCTAGCTAGGGGCGTTAAACGATAGCGCTTGTTGGAGGCAACCCAATTTTATTTTTGTTTCTTGTTTTTTGTTTCTGTTAGTAATAAATAATTCATCTAGCCTCTGTTTAGATGTGGTTTTATGTTTTAATTAGTGTTTGTGCCAAGTAGAACCAATAGGATCTTCTTGGGTGATAGTTGTTTGATCTTGCTGAAAAAGACAGAAACTTTGTGCTCACGAAAATAATTATTAAAATTCACCAGAACGAGATAAAATACCAATTCTTTTTGCAGTAGATCAACCTACAAATTATCCAGGTTGTCCTACTTTTTCAGAATTGTTGGAGTTCCAGAAGTATTCGAACAAATCATATTGCTACAGACAGTTCTGTTTTTGACATATTCTGTTTTTCATGTGTTGTTTGCTTATTTTGATGAATCTATGGCTAGTATCAGGGGGTATGAACCATATAGAAGTTGGAATACAGTAGGTTTAACACCAATATAAATAAATAATGAGTTCATTACAACACCTTAAGGTGGTGGTTTGTTTTCTTATACTAACGGAGCTCATGAGATTTTCTGTTGCGTTTTGTGTTGTGAAGTTTTCAAGTTTTTGGGTAAAGATTTGATGGATTATGGAATAAGGAGTGGCAAGGGCCTAAGCTTGGGGATGCCCAAGGCACCCAAGGTAAAATTCAAGGACAACCAAAAGCCAAAGCTTGGGGATGCCCCGGAAGGCATCCCCTCTTTCGTCTTCGTCTATCGGTAACTTTACTTGAGGCTATATTTTTATTCACCACATGATATGTTTTTTGGTTGGAGCGTCTTGTATGATTTGAGTATTTGCTTTTTAGTTTACCACGATCATCCTTTCTGTACACACCTTTTGGGAGAGACACACATGAATCGGAATTTATTAGAATACTCTATGTGCTTCACTTATATTTTTTAGAGCACAGTGGTGGTTTTATTTTATAGAAATTATTGATCTCTCATGCTTCACTTATATTATTTTGAGAGTCTTTTAGAACAGCATGTTAATTTGCTTTGGCTATAAAATTAGTCCTAATATGATAGGCATCCAAGATGGGTATAATAAAAACTTTCATAAAGAGTGCATTGAATACTATGATAAGTTTGATACTTGATAGTTGTTTTGAGATATAAAGGTGGTAATGTTAGAGTCATGCTAGTTGGGTAATTGTAGAATTGAGAAATACTTGTGTTGAGGATTGCAAGTCCCGTAGCATGCACGTATGGTAAACGTTGTGTGACAAATTTGAAGCATGGGGTGTTCTTTGATTGCTTTCCTTATGAATGGCGGTCGGGGACGAGCGATGGTCTTTTCCTACCAATCTATCCCCCTAGGGGCATGCATAGTAGTACTTTGCTTCGAGGGCTAATAAACTTTTGCAATAAGTATATGAGTTCTTTATGACTAATGTGAGTCCATGATTATACGCATTCTTACCTTTTCGCAATTTGCTAGCCTCTACGGTACCGTGCATTGCCCTTTCTCACCTCGAGAGTTGGTGCAAACTTCGTCGGTGCATCCAAACCCCGTGATACGATACGCTCTAGCACACATAAGCCTCCTTATATCTTCCTCAAAACAGCCACCATACCTACCTATTATGGCATTTCCATAGCCATTCTGAGATATATTGCCATGCAACTTTCCACAGTTTCGTTTATTATGACACGCTCCATCATTGTCATATTGCTTTGCATGATCATGTAGTTGACATCGTATTTGTGGCAAGGCCACCCTCATAACTATTTCATACATGTCGCTCTTGATTCATTGCATATCCCGGCACACCGCTGGAGGCATTCACATAGAGTCATATTTTTGTTCTAGTATTGTCGGGGAAGCTGATCCACGAACACCTATGGGACCGGCGGACCGAGCCCCTTTCGGTTCGGCGGGGGGCGGAGATCGCATGAAGAGCAGATCGAGGCAAAGCACACGAGCAGTTTACCCAGCTTCGGAGCTCTCCGGGGAGATAACACTCCTACTGCTGCATGTCTGAGTGTATTGAGTTCTTGCTCGGGAGCGCTGAGTGCTACAAAGACACACTAGCTGCTAACGAGACCGAAAGCGTGGGTGTTTTTCGCCTCGAACCCCCTCTACGCTGCACATGGGCCTCCTTTTATATGCTCAAGGGTCTCCGACAGGTGACAACGTAGACAAGGGTAAAATGGAAAAGGAATTGCGGTTGGTACAACTACTTGTACAAAGGTATCATACCTAACCCCGACGGCAGGGGACAAAGGCATTAAATGCCCGCTCACGCCGCCCAAACAAGGCAAAAGGGACCGTCGGGGATGCCACCGCTGCCACGATGGCAATCTTGTCAGCGTCGCTTGCCACATCACAAGACCGCGGCCGCAAGACAGCTTGCCACGCGCTACCGAAAGGTCCTGTATGCGACACGCTGGTGGATGTGCTGAAGCAGGTCTGAGTGGTAGTTTGTCGCGCAAGCGCCTTGCCGCGGTCGTTGTCTTGTCGCCCGAAGCTTGTCGCCACGGGCCTCGCCGGACGCGTGGCGCGTCAGCGCAAGTTCCTTGAGATGCCTTGGTGGGCCTTCCCGGCAAGCTCCTCTTGCCGAGGCCTTGTCTCCTTGGCTTGAATACTTTGTTCTTGAATGGCTCCAAAGGAACCACGGAGGGCCTTGGCGGTCACCCGGCAAGCCTTGCCGCTGGTGTTGCAGAATCGCCGTGCACAAGTTCGGGATACTAGGGTACCCCTACTCTAGTACACCGACAGAGCCCCGGCCTGGGCCACACACGGTGCCGAGCGCTGTTGGGCCAGGCCCAAAACAGGGCACGGGCACGCGCGGCCTGGGTTACGCCTTATCTCACTCCGTATCCACCGCGCCCTCCACGAACGGCACGCGTCGAATGCGGCGTCGTGGGAGAGATCGTGGGTGGTTTCTTTATTCGGAAAGACGGAACGTCTGCCCCCTCCCTCTTTATAAGCAGGGGAAACAGAGGCAGTTCACCCACCTCGCCGATTGCTGTTCCAATCTCAAAAACCTCCGCCGCTCCCCCCTCCTTCCCAAAGCTGAAAAGAGAGCAGCGCTCCGCCCCCCATCGCCACCGGCACCACCAACGCCGTCGATTTCTCCCACCACCTCTGCCATGGCTCCGAAAGCCGGGAAGGTTGTGAAGTTGGCCGAGGCGCTGTGGCTCGCGGCGCTGCGAAAGGAGCGAGCAACCTTCCCCCCTCAGCTCGCCGTGAAGGATCTGAGGGAGTACTACTACCTCTTCTGGTCGACGGAGACGCGAGCGCATCCACAAGACGAAGGTACTCCCAGCTGCCGCTGAACCGGCTCAATGGATATCCCTTCTTCGCGTTGTTCTTCTCTGCGGGCTCGCCTCGCTTTCTCTGAATTTTTTCAGGATATTATGAACACCTACGGTTCCGCCTCCTTGACTTCACCCCCAACGCCGTTCGACCATGGCAATTTTCGCACATCTCTGCGAAAGCTTTGTCGGAGTCTATCCAAATGTAGCTCTTTTTCGCCACTTCTTTATGCCCCGAGTTGAGAGAGGAGAGCCTTTATCCGGCAGAATTGCCTGGATCTCGAGAACTGGCAAGAAAGAAGCTTATCTGGAGGGAGAGCTCCGCAACAAGTGGGATGAGTGGAGAGCAGATCGTGCTGGATCGCCGAGAGAACCGCAGCCATTTACCGCTCAGCGCCAAGCCCCAGTAGTGCGCGGCAACGATTGGAGCCACGTGGCCCCGGAAGACGATAGGCTGAAGATTGCCGTCACCCGGATCCTACACCTCAGGCTTGTCGGGCTCACCGTAGGCGCCGCTATGCGCAGACTTTCTTCGCCGCCGACGCTTCTGCAGAGAGGAGGAGACCCACCGGGAGTTCCGTATCGCGGCGGATATCATGAGGCTGCGCCGGGCCTCAACTTCAACTTCACTGTCTCCGAACCGACGCGATGCTTTGGAACTGTTCAAGCACGATCCCGATCATCCCGGCGTTCAGGTTGCCGAGGGTGTCGCTCATTGTGGTAACAACTCCTCGCCGACCGCATCCGCGGTAATGATGCCGCTGGCGCGACTCGCATGGAATTGTCCCAACTTGGCAAGAGCCTGCGCAGACGACGCCGTGCGGGAGTTCTTTGACGGCTTGGTAGAAATGCCGTCCGCCCGATGAATGTAAGAGACTTACTCGCGACACCACCGATGAGGAGATGCAGCGCATCGCCACTAGGCTGGAAGAGGCGGCGGCAGCCGCTGCCACGAGCGAGTTTGGATTCACCGTGGAGGAGGCAGAGGCAGCAGAGGCGGCAAGCCTTGCCGAGCTAGAGGAGCTTGCCGGCGAGGAAGAGCTTGTCGAGCCTGAAGCTGAGTCGAGCGAGCCCGCCGAGGGCGCGAGCGACTCGTTGAAGATCGACTCCTCCTCTTTCTCCCCTCCAGACAGCTCGCCGCAAGCGGAGCCCCCAGCTCCACCAAGAAGGCGTCTCCGCAAGGCCGGGGACGTAGCGGGGCGGCAGACGGGTCAACAGCCACACACATGGCGACGCGCCCAAAGGCGGCAAGCACTCGCTGCTGCTGGAGCACCTCACGCCAAAAAACCGGAGCGGGCCCTCCTGCACCACCGCTTCGCTCCCGCCAAGCGGCCAAGGAATCCACTCCTCCACCTTGCCGCTACCAAGGTGGGCCGGACTTGACCTCTCCGCGCCATCTCCGGCGAGGAAGAGGAAGAGTAAGATTCTTTGCTGTACTTGTAGTTCTTCAATTATTGCTGTTTTTGTCTTGTATCTGATTTGCTTTACTCCAACCCATTCCTTTTCGTGACTCCGCCCAGAGAGCGCGAAGAGAGCCAAGGTCCCGTGATTGTCATCGAGGACGAACCCACCATGACAAAGAGGGGTGTGTCCGAGACCACCTTGCCGACCCGCAACAATTCTCAAAGAGCCCCAGCGCAGCCCCCAGCGTAAGTGTATGGTTTACTTTCCGCTGTTAGGCGCGCATGGGTGCTCTTTCTTTGCCGACATCCGACTATTGGTTTATGAGGAGCAGAGCGCTCACCAGAGTGCCCGAAGCCGCCCCGCATGCCATCTGCTTCGACTACACCGCCAAGGGAGGATTCCCGGCAAGGAGAATTCTCCGCAAGGGATGATTCTCCGGCAAGGGACAAAGACCAAATGACTTCCGTGGCGGAGACCGTGATCTGCAGATCCTAGTACATGTAATCCTCTTGCTTGAAAACTTCCCTTGGGTTCTTCTTCTTCCGATCTTCTTTTGAATATTTGCTTGACTTTTCTTCCTTTTCCGGTCGCCGATCCATCTGCCACAGAGCCGATGGAGACCGAGGTCGCCGGCGAGGAGGACACGCTGCTGCAATATCGACGACACCGCCGTCATCAAGAAGAAGCCGGCGCCGATGATCCCGCCCGCGGAGAGGCCGCCAAAGCTGCCGCCAGAAGCCGGGCGAGGGGTCCGGCGATCGACCGACGGCCCCGAGGCCGCAGGAGTGTCAGCGCCACGCCGACCGCCGATCCTCCGCCGCTGCTGCAGCGCCAGTTCAAGAGCCCCAGCCAGCGCTTATTTGAAGGCCGGCGATGGCGTCTTCATCAAGCTCCCCTGGGCGTCGAGCTCCAGGGCGCCGATCAAAGGAGAGACCTTTGATGAAGAGTTGCTCGCCTCCGCTGGACTGACGCTGGTCGACGCGCCGGACAGCAGCAGTGGCGAGCCTAAGGAGGAGCAGCTGCTGCGGAAGTTGTTGTCGCTCTACCGCACCTGACAGGCCAAGCTGGAATCCCGAGAAGCGCTTGTCACGAAGGCGGGAGCGGACATCGAGAAGCGCGTGGAGGAGCTCCGGGGCCTCAACCAGGAAGCTCTCCGGTCCCTGGTAGAGGAGTGGGAGCAACTCGCCGAGGAGCGTAAAGCTTTTCTCCTCGAGAAGGCTGAAGTTGAAGAGCAATGCTTCTTCGCCGAGAAGCTGTCTCGCGCAGAAGGCGAAGTTGGCGCAGCGGAAGGTTAACCTTGACAGCCACGAGGAGGATCTTGCCGCACGCGAGCAAACATTCGGCGGGGCTCTCAAGGAAGCAGAGGATGCTACCGCAGCTGCCGAGGCCGCCAAGAAGGAGCTGGAGACGAAGGTGGCGCAGCCGAGGCCGATCTCAAGGTGAGCGGCGAGGAGCTTGCTGTGCTCAAGCGTGAGCGAGAAGGACGCCTACACCCTTGGCGAGCTGCAGGGGTCGTCTCGCCGAGAGGAGCAAGGAGCTTAGCGCCGCCAAGGACTCCAACGCAGATCTTGAGTTGAAGCCGACTACTTTGACCAAGACGGGACGGCGCCAGGAGCGGAGGTGGCCTTGGAAGAGAAGATCAAGGCCGACGAGGCGCTGTCAAGCGAGCCGCCGCCGCCAAACACTTTTAGGGAGAATGTGGAGCACCGGACCGAGGGTCTCGTGGATGTTTCCGCAGCCATCGACATGGAGTCGGGCGCACTGGGATGGAGGATCTCGGGTATTTCTCCGATGAGCACCTCCAACCCAGCGCCAAGCTCAGCTTGTTCTTCAAAGGCGTGGCGACGGCCCTCCAGCGACTCCAGGAGAATATCCCAAAGCAGCTGGCCGACGAGTCGCGCCAGATCTGCGCGGGAGCTCTTCAAAAGGTGCTGGTGAAGGTGGCCTTCCGCAACCCAGGCCTCAACCTCACCAACGTCCTCAAGACCTTGCCGCCGGATGCTGATCTGGAAGCGCTCAAGACCCTTGTCGCACCCATTGTGGACAAGGTGAGCGGGATCAAGAGGGTTGAGGGCGATCGCGTGATTAGGCCGCCTGCCTTCTTTTTTTTCTTGTCGCCATCTGGTCATGTTATGAGAACAATCTGTTAGAGCCGCGACAAGCTATCTTGTAATATGACTCTATTTCGGTAGCGATTGCTATGTTATTTCCTTTACTTGATTCCTTCCTTTGTATGTTTTTGCCCTCGCTTTTAGGGAACTTGTCGTAGAGCACCTTAGTCATGAGCGCTGAGTGCGGGACGTCAGCAGCTTGCTAGCGGTGCCGCTACCGACAAGAAACCTTGTCGCAACTAGTCGCAGCTCACTTAAGTTGTTAAGCGGACTCTAAACAAAGTAAGGGCGCAACTAGCTACGAGTTGGTTCCTCCGCGCACAGTGTTTTCCATACAAAGCACGGTCGCTCGAGGAAGATAACTTAAAAATTTTAAACTGATTGCTCAAACTTTAGCAACTTAGCTTTTCTCGTCATTTGCTTCCGGTAAGGCTTAAACTTCCTCGAGCGACGCTTGGTCCACACCATTATGTTCTCCTTTCCCCGCAAACTTGTGGGCGAGGAACCTTCCTTTCTTCGAGAAAGAGAAAGAAGAGAAATAAAGATATGGAGCCTTATGGCTCGTTATTGCTTACCGGGGTAGGTGCTGCACAAAGTGTCGATAACGATGCAAACAAAAAGTAGAAAGCATGAATTGACAAGATGTGCGGAGCACATGAGCTTTACTTATGCACGGGTCTGCGCTCGCTTCGCATAAAGGATTACATGCAACATCGGCAAGACTTGTATAAAAGGTGGTGGCGGAACAGGTTCCAAGAACCGCATTCTACGGATAAAACTTACGAAGATGCTCAATGTTCCAGGAGTTGCTCACCGAATGCCATCTTCGGTCTCAAAGCGGACAGCGCCAGCCTAGTGACTCGTTTCACCCGGTAAGGGCCTTCCCACTTCAAGCGCCAACTTGTTGGAACTCCTGGCGGACTGAACGCACCGAAGAACAAGGTCGCCTTCCTCGAGACTTCTGGCATTAACTTTGCGGCTATGGTAGCGGCGCAAAGCTTGCTGGTATCGAGCAGCTCGTACAGCGGCCTGAAGACGGCCCTCCTCAAGGAGCAGCGCGTCATTTTGTCGCAATTGCTCTTGCTCGAGCTCATCATAAGCGAGCACTCGAGGTGACCCGTATACGAGTTCCGTGGGGAGAACTGCCTCTGCTCCATAGACTATAGCGAAAGGTGTCTGGCCAGTGGCTCGATTTGGCGTCGTCCTGATCGACCAAAGAACCACCGGCAGCTCCTCAATCCAGTTCTTTCCGCACTTGTGCAGCCTGTCGAAAGTCCTGGTCTTGAGCCCGCGCAGCACTTCAGATTCGCCTCTCCGCTTGACCGTTACTTCTCGGATGAGCAATGTAAGCGAAGCGGACCTTGGCGCCAAGATCTTGGGCGATCGCATGAAGGTGCGGCTCGTGAATTGCGTGCCGTTGTCGGTGATGATCCCGTTAGGGATCCCAAATGGCAAACAATCGACCAAGAACTTGATCTGCTGGCGTGTTGTCACCTTCCTCACTCGCTTCCACTTCCGCCACTTTGTGAACTTGTCGATTGCAACGCATAAGTACTCAAAGCCCCGACAACTCGGGAAAGGGGCGAGGATGTCGAGCCCCAGAACCGAAAATGGCCGTGATAAAGGGATCGTCCGGAGAGCTTGAGCTGGCTGGTGTATCTGCTTGGAATGGAAGTGGCATGCTTCACACTTGGTTACTTGTGCAGTTGCATCCTGGAGGGCTGTCGGCCAAAAGAAACCTTGCGGAACGCTTTGCTGGCAAGTGCTCTTGCACCAATGTGGTGACCACATATGCCTCCATGTATCTCTCGCCAACAACTTTTGTCCATCTTCCCGTGAATACACTTCAATTTCACACCGTTGAGTCTTCTTCATGCATGCTGTGTCGTCGACAAACTGGTACATACTTGATTGCCGGGCTACTCTTTCCGCTTCTTCTTGCTCTTCGGAAGTTCTCCGTCTCAAGGAAACGGACAATTTGTTGTGCCCATGCCGGAGCTTGCGGCTCGACAACAAGGACTAAAGGCACATCTGCTGCTGCGGAACATCCGCTTCTGGCGAGAATCTGGGCTCGGCCGAGTTGACGTTCCCGCAAGCTTGCCGAGCAAAACTTGTCGGGGCGCCTCGCTTCAACGAACAAACCCTAGGGCTTGCCGGAGCAGACTGCTCCTCAGCATCCTTGGTGTTGACCTTGAGGACCTGCTTGGCGGCGGCTTCAGGGAGCTCTGCCGGAAAATAGTCACCGGAAATCAACTTCCTCTTCTTGCTCTGTCCAGTTGATGGCGTTACATACGGTTGAGTCAGTTTGAGCACAAATATTCCTGGTTCCACAGGTAACTTAAGTGTGGCGCACTTCGACAGGCCATCGGCAATGTCGTTCTGAGCTCTTGGAACATGTTCCATCTGTAGACCGTCAAAGTGCTCTTCCAGCTTTCTCACTTCATCAACGTAAGCTTCCATCAACGGACTCTGTTGATTCTTGTTCACTTGGCGGATGACAAGTTGTGAATCACCCCTGACAATGAGCTTCTTGATCCCAAGGTCTGCTGCGATCCTGAGACCGGCAAGCAAACCTTCATACTCTGCAGTATTGTTCGTTGCTTGCTCCTTGGGAAAGTGCATCTGGACTACGTACTTGAGGTGCTCTCCGGTGGGTGCAACAAGTAGCATGCTCGCACCGGCGCCTTGCAGCGAGAAGGCACCATCAAAGTACATCAGCCAATCTTTGGTTGCTTCCTTGACGGGGATGCTCGTTTCTGGAATTTCTTCATCTTGTGTTGGCGTCCATTCTGCTATGAACTCCGCCAATGCTCTGCTTTGGATAGTTGAAGTGCTCTCAAACTTGAGGCCAAAGCTTGACAGTTCCAATGCCCACTCGACAATCCTGCCTGTTGCTTCTGGATTTTGCAGTATCCTCTTCAGCGGAAAACGAGTGACGACTGTGATCTCATGTGCTTGGAAGTAATGGCGCAGCTTTCGAGGCCATGAGAAGGCCGAAAGCAATTTCTGCACACCGAGTACCTTGACCTAGCTCCTGCAGAAGGAACCGACAAAGTAAACTGGGCGCTGCACCATTCTTTTCTGCATCTTCTCACGCTACTGCTGAGATCCATCTTTGTCGGGATCGAGCTTCCCGTGAAGTCCCTCGCTTGTCGCTGGATGCATCCGCCGTGGTTGCTGGCTCATCATCCGCCTCCCTCTCCGCTACTAACGCAGCACTAACCACTTGATTGGTTGCCGCTATATATAGCAGCAACTTCTCTTGTGGCTTAGGTGCGACAAGTGTTGGAGTGGAGGACAGGTATCTCTTTAAGTCCTGCAGCAGCCTCCGCTTCGAGTCCATTTCATTGGACCTGCCTTTTCAATATTTTGAAAAATGGCAGGCGCGCGCCACAGCAGACCTAGAGATAAACCTGCTGAGAGCAGCTATACAACCGCAAGTCTTCGTACATCCTTGACGCGCTTTGGTGCTTCAATCTGCTCAATGGCCTTGATCTTGTCGGGATTGGCTTCAATTCCCCACGAGACATTAAGAATCCGAGAAGCTTGCGGAGGGGACTCAAACACACACTTCTGGGGTTGAGCTTGAGGTTGATCTTGCGCAGATTTGCAAAGGTTTCGTCTAAATCTTGAATCGAGTCGCTTTGTCCTTGCTCTTGACCACTATGTCATCCATGTAGGCTTCAACATTTCGTGTATTTGCGGCTCAAAAGCATCATGGACTACCCTTGCAAATGTTGAACCAGCATTCTTTAAACCGAAGGCATCCGTGCAAAACAAAGTATGTGCCACATGGGGTGATGAATGCGGTCTTCTCCTCATCCTCTTCGCCATGAAGATCTGATGGTATCTGAGTATGCATCAAGAAATGAAAGCAAGTCACATCCGGCCGTGGAGTCAACAATCTGGTCGATGCGCGGCAAGGGAAATGGGTCTTTGGGACAAGCTTTATTGACATCGGTAAAGTCGATACAAAGCCTCCATTTCCTGTTCGCCTTGCGCACCACTACAGGGTTGGCCAACCACGTAGGATGGAGCACTCCTCTGACAAGGCCTGCTGCTTCCAACTTCTTGATTTCTTCTGCGATGAATTCTTGGCGCTCCACTGCCTGGTTCCTGACTTTCTGCTTGACGGGCCGCGCATGAGGACAGACGGCTAGATGGTGCTCGATTACTTTCCTGGGAACACCGGGGATGTCAGACGGTTGCCATGCAAATACGTTGACGTTCGCCCGCAGGAAAGCAATGAGCGCGCTTTCCTATTTAGGGTCGAGAGTGGCACTGATGGTAAAGGTACCACCGGTGCCATCCTCCTTGGCGGACACCTTCTTGGTCTCGGTGGAGCTGCCATCGTCTTCTTACACTTGCCGGTGGAGCTCGATGGTGCGTCCTCGACGGTAGCGCAGCACCAAGAGGTGCGCTTGCGGATCGAACTCTTGCCGGACTTGGTCTTCTTCTTCGCCCCGGGAGCTTCAACTTCAAGTGACTTGCGATCTGTTGCGCTGCTGCTTCCCGGTAGATCTTGTCGGCGCAGATAAGAGCATCCTTCTTGTCGCCAGGACAGAGATGACACTTATCGGGCTGGCATCTTCAGCATGTTGTATGCATAGTGAGAGGCTGCCATGAATTTGGCGAGTCTTTGACGGCCGAGTATCCCATTGTAAGGCAATGGAAAGTCAACAACGCCAAAAGTGACCCTCTCATTCCTGAAGTTCAACTCATCGCCAAATGTCACCGCAACGTGATCTTTCCTTCGCTTGCTCCTTCCGGATTGATTCTTGAATGTGCCGGTCTCTTCAAGCTCGCCATCGTGGATCTGGAGTTTCGGAGTACCGCGGAGGAGATCAGTTCAAGCCGGCCCGCCGTCAACTAGCATCTTAGTGACCTTGAGGTTGCGGATAGTTGGTGAAACCAACATCGGCAAGCACCGACCGCAGTTATGTGATCGGGTGGTCCTCAATATCAAAGATGATAGGCGTCTGGACCATTTCGAGGCTTGCGTGACTCGACGGGTGGTTCTACCGCATTGACTTCCCGCACCCACTACTTGAGCTGGCGGTGAAGTATGCGAGAAGCACCGCCACAACGCACAGGACCTCTGTGGCTTCTCGAACTCCTGCTCATCGGTCTCGTCATCATCCATATCTTCATCGTCGTCGCCATCTTCATCCTTGTCGCGCCGCTGGGAGGTATGTCTCCTTGCCGCTGCTTGGCCTTGCCGCGCATCCTCCCCGCCGGGCGTTTCTTGCCGGCTCCTCCAAAGACCTTCCGGGCCTTCTCCTTGTCGCGTCGTCAGATTCAGCCTTTTGTTGTTTGACAAGCTGCTCGACCTTCTTGCAGCTCTGGAGGTCATGGCCCTTGGTGTGGTGGATCTGCAATCTCGCTTGTTGGTGCCGTCCCCGCTTGTCGGCGACCGCCACAGCCGGTAGTTGGTGCTGCGGCAATCTCCTTGCCGGAGCTACCAGCTTTGGCTTTCTTGGCGCCACCTCCGTTGCCGGACTGCTCAACGACTAGCACATCTTTGCCTTTCTTCTTCCTGTTGTTCCGCCGCCGGTTTTTCTTTCCGGGGCTGCCTCCTCACTATCAGATCCTCCACCTTCTATATTCTCTCCGGAGTTTCTCCTTCCTCAAAGACGTGCACACTTGTCGGCCAGGGCATATAGCTCATCGACGCCTCTCGATCTTGCACATCGCCATCTCCTCCCGCATCCTGCGGTTTCGCGACGCTCGATGGAACGCGCCGATTACAGCGGCAGGGTGGACATCTGGGATGTTGTGCCAGACGCGGCTGAATCTCCGAATGTACTTTGCGCAGGGCTCTCCTTCCTTCGGCGAGCAAATGAAGGTCGCTCTCTGGCCATGAGGCTTGTGGTCACCGTAAAGGCGCCGACAAACTGATGGCATAGATCTGCCCAAGAGGATATGGAGTTGTCCGGAAGTGCATGAGCCAGATCCGACATTGGGCTTGAGCACCGGTGGGAACTAGTTGGCCAGATCTTGTCGCCCGCCCCGCATCTTGCACCGTGATGGTGTAGATGCTGAGGAACTCCGACGGATGCGCTTTGCCGCCGCATTTCTCGTACGTCGGCTTGAAATTCTTCGTCTTTGGCCATCGGACTTGCCGCAACTCACGAGTGAACGCAGGGCAACCCATCGCGCAGACGGTAAGTCGCCTGGTTCCCCCGGTGCATGCATGTCGACAGAGGGCCCAGCCGCTGGTCCGATTGACGCCGCTTCTCTTCGCGCCGATGCGAAGTTCGAGCATCTTCTTGCTATCGCTCGTGAAGAACTTGGCACCGATCGCGACGAGCTCGTGGATCTGATGATGCGGTGGAGTCGCTGTCCGAGGTGGATCCGCGAGTTGGCGATCTTGGCCTTCGGGTGGAGAGTGCATGGTGGTTGCACCCCACCGTTTCATCGCCATCGGCTCGAGCTTGGCAGTCCCCGCCATGGCAGCGATGTACTCGGCTGCCGCTGAGTGTCACCATTGGCGAAGCCGATGAGACTCAATGGTGGCCTCCATTCATCGATCTTGTCCGCCGTTGGAGGGTAATCCAGAGCGTTGAGCTCGCGCCAAAGCTTCGCTAGAGTGGCGGGCGGCAAGGGCGAACGGCGAGGAGCGGATATGCTCGACTTCTAACTATGTTAGAAGGAGCAGATCCCGCCCAGCGATCGCGCCTCGCTTCGTGCTCGCATGTTGGCGCATGCTTGTCTTGAGCACCCCGAAATCCATCAGCTCGATCTTGGTCCAACGAACGATGGTACTGTGGAATACCATGACGCTGCCGGTCCCGCTGCCTCCCCGAGATGGGCGCGGTGCATGTACGGACGCCGAGGTCCGCACAGCCTTGTCCTTGATCCTGGCGGCACCGTGGCTCCTCGCCGACGCCCGTTCTTCCACCGACGCTCTACCCCACCACCCGCTTGCTCCGGTGGCGGTGGGTTCGACGTGATTCGAACATCTGCCGCGAAGCCTTCTTCTTCGGTGGCATGTCGATGAAGAAGATGAAAATCTAGCTCGTGTGAACATCGGATTAGGTTCACACAGCCTCGACGCCTCCCCCTACCTGGCGCGCCAAAGATGTCGGGGAAGCTGATCCACGAACACCTATGGGACCGGCGGACCGAGCCCTTTCGTTCAAGCGGGGCGGAGATCGCACGAAGAGCAGATCGAGGCGAAGCACACGAGCAGTTTACCCAGCTTCGGAGCTCTCCGGAGAAATAACACTCCTACTGCTGCATGTCTGAGTGTATTGAGTTCTTGCTCGGGAGCGCTGAGTGCTACAGTACACACTAGCTGCTAACGAGACCGAGCATGGGTGTTTTTCTGCCTTCGAACCCCCCTCTACGTTGCGCATGGGCCTCCTTTTATATTCTCAAGGGGTCTCCGACAGGTGGCAACGTAGACAAGGGTAAAAATGGAAAAGGAATTGCGGTTGGTATAACTACTTGTATAGTGTATCATACCTAACCCTGACCGCAGGGGACAAAGGCATTAAATGCCCGTCTACGTCGCCCAAACAGTGCAAAAAGGGACCGTCGAGTGACGCCACCGCTGCCACGATGGCAATCTTGTCGGCGTCGCTGCCACATCACAAGACACGCCGGCCGCAGACACCTCTTGCCACGCGCTACCGAAAGGTCCTGTGGTGACACGCTGGTGGATGTGCTGGAGCGCAGTACAGAGTGGTAGTTTGCACGGCAAGCGCCTTGCCGCGATCGTTGTCTTGTCGCGTCTGGAAGCTTGTCGCCATCGGCCTCGCCGGACGCTGCGTGGCGTGTGGCAAGTTCCTTGAGATGCCTTGGTGGGCCTTCCCGGCAAGCTCCTCTTGCCGGGGCCTTGTCAACTTGGCTTGAATACTTTGTTCTTGAATGGCTCCAAAGGAACCACGGAGGGCCTTGGCGGTCACCCGGCAAGCCTTGCCGCAGGGTGCTGCAACTGCCCGTGCACAAGTTCGGGATACTAGGGTACCCCTACTCTAGTACACCGACAAGTATCGAGTTTTAATATTGAGTCATGTGTGAAAAAAAGTGTGATGATCATCATTATTAGAGCATTGTCCCATGTGAGGAAAGGATGATGGAGACTATAATTCCCCCACAAGTCGGGATGAGACTCCGGACGGAAAAAATAATAAAAAAAGAGGCCAAAGAAGCCCAAATAAAAAAGAGGCCAAAGAAGCCCAAATAAATAAATAAATAATATAAAAAATGAGAGAAAAAGAGAGAAGGGACAATGTTACTATCCTTTTTCCGCACTTGTGCTTCAAAATAGCAGCATGATCTTCATGATAGAGAGTTTCTTATTTTGTCACTTCCATATACTAGTGGGAATTTTTCATTATAGAACTTGGCTTGTATATTCCAATGATGGGCTTCCTCAAAATGCCCCTAGGTCTTCGTGAGCAAGCAAGTTGGATGCACACCCACTTAGTTTCTTTTGATGAGCTTTCATCTATTTATAGCTCTACTGCATCCGTTGCATGGCAATCCCTACTGCTCGCATTGACATCAATTGATGGGCATCTCCATAGCCCGTTGATTAGCCAAATCAATGTGGGACTTTCTCCCTTTTTTGTCTTCTCACATAACCCCAATCATCATATGCTATTCCACCTATAGTGCTATATCCATGGCTTGCGCTCATGTATTGCGTAAGGGTTGAAAAGGCTGAAGCGCGTTAAAAAGTATGAACTAATTGCTCGGCTTGTCATCGGGGTTGTGCATGATGGGAGCATTTTGTGTGATGAAAATGAAGCATGGCCAAACTATATGATTTTGTAGGGATAAGCTTTCTTTGGCTATGTTATTTTGATAAGACATAATTGGTTGGTTAGCATGCTTGAAGTATTACTATTTTTATGTCAATATTAAAACTTTGTCTAGAATCTTTTGGATCTACACATTCATGCCACAATAAAGAGAATTACATTGAAAAATTATGTTAGGTAGCATCCCACATCAAAAATTATGCTTTATCATTTACCTACTCGAGGAAGAGCAGGAATTAAGCTTGGGGGTGCTTGATACGTCTCCATCATATCTATAATTTTTTATTGTTCCATTCTATTATATTATTAGTTTTGGATGTTTAATGGGCTTTATTATACCTTTTTATATTATTTTTGGGACTAACCTATTAACCGAAGGCCCAGTGCAAATTGCTGTTTTTTTGCCTATTTCAGTGTTTCACAAAAAAGGAATATCAAACGGAACGAAACCTTCGAGAGGATCTTTTTTGGAACAAACGCAATCCAGGAGACTTGGAGTGGAAGTCAAGGAAGCAACGAGGCGACTGAGGGAGTCCTGGATTAGGGGGTGTCCGGATGGCCGGACTATAACCTTTGGCCGGACTCCTGGACTATGAAGATACAAGATTCAAGACTTCGTCCCGTGTCCGGATGGGACTTTCCTTGGCGTGGAAGGCAAGCTTGGCGATACGGATATGTAGATCTCCTACCATTGTAACTGACTCTGTGTAACCCTAACCCTATTCGGTGTCTATATAAACCGGAGGGTTTTAGTCCATAGGACTAACAACAATCATACCATAGGCTAGCTTCTAGGGTTTAGCCTCTCGATCTCGTGGTAGATCTACTCTTGTACTACACATATCATCAATATTAATCAAGTAGGAGTAGGGTTTACCTCCATCGAGAGGGCCCCAACCTGGGTAAAAACATCGTGTCCCTTGTCTCCTGTTACCATCCGCCTAGACGCATAGTTCGGGACCCCTACCGAGATCCTCCGGTTTTGACACCGACATTGGTGCTTTCATTGAGAGTTCCTCTGTCGTCATCTTTAGGCCCGATGGCTCCTCCGATCATCAAAAACGATGCACCTGTGGTGAGACTTTTCTCCCGGACAGATCTTCGATTCGGCGGCTTTGCATCATACAATTCGCTGGCCATCTGGAGCAGATTGAAAGCTACGCCCGCCATCGTGTCAGATTTGGAAGTTTGAACTACACGGCCGACATCCGCGGAGACTTGATCTTTGACGGTTCGAGCCACAGCCAAGCGCTGCCAAGACCGTCCCGAGGGGCATGATCTATCATCGCCGCCAAACAAAGGTCTCGAGGTCGCACGAGTCCGCCCGACCTTTAGCTCGGAGCCGACCGCGATCGAGGATGGGTGGCTGGACACCGCCGGGGCTGCGATCTCCACGGCGATTGAGCCGCACACCTACCCTGGCCCTTTGCGGCTTCGTGACTCAAGGTGCCGGACTCCGAGCCTTCCGCGCCCGCCAATCGAATCCGATTGGCGCCGATCATGGAATTCATCGCCATGACATCTTTCAAAGATTCGCCTTTGGCGACATCCTGAATTCACTAAAGTCTCTCTTTATCGGAGAGCCCTGGCCGGATTATGGTCAGGAAGGTTGGGATGCGGACGACAAAGAAAATCAAAGCCCACCCACCACCCACTTAATAGCCACTGTCGATGATTTAACCGACATGCTCGACTTCGACTGCGAAGACATCGACGGTATGGACGACGATGCAGGAGACGACCAAGAACCAGCGCCACACGGGGCACTGGAAGGCCACCTCGTCATATGACATATACATGGTGGACATCCCAAAAGATGGGAATGGCGATGGAACAGCGGAGGATGACCCCTCCAAGAAACAGCCTAAGCGCCGACGTCAGCGGCGCCGCTCTAAATCCCGCCACAGCAAAAACGGTTATTCCGGCACGGGAGATAATAACACCCCGGACAGTGCCGAAAACAACCCCCTCCAAAGAAGATTCAGCGCAGGAGGATGGAGAAGCCAGCCCTCATGAGAGAGCGCAAAAAAGAGGTAGAGGATGATAATTACATGCCTCCTCCAAGATGAGGCAAGCCTCGACGACGATTTAATTTGTCATGCCCGAGGATCCTGTCGAACAAGAGCGCTTCAAACGCAGGCTCATGGCCACGGCAAGCAGCCTCAAGAAAAGCAGCAACAACTTAGAGCTGACCAAGATTTGCTAGCGCACAGATGGATCAAGTCCTTGCGTCAAAGAGTATGAACTCGCGCCCCTCCAAGAGCTACCTAAGACGCAGGCTGCTACCCGATTAGAGGAGGAAGCACCTAAACCTACATCACCGGTGCATGATATGGCTGACCGCCACCTCTTGGCACGACAGAGAAGCCTCTCGGCCCTCATTTCAAGCCGCACTTCTCGCCGCTCAAAAAATACAAAGGCACGGGGAAATGCGCCAGACCTGCGAGATATATTGGAGGACAAGGCAAGGCAGACAAGATCGATCTATGGATCACGTGGGCGCCCCACGACACGTGACGATAACCGTCACGCCGGATATGGCAACTCCGGCCGGGCCGAACACAGTAGACAAAGCTCATTTGAGCTGCATCGTGATATAGCCCAATACAGAGGCGCCACACACCCACTATGCTTCACAGATGAAGTGATGGATCATCAAACTCCTGAGGGTTTCAAACCCATAAACATTGAATCATACGATGGCACAACAGATCCTGCGGTTTGGATCGAGGACTATCTCCTTCACATCCACATGGCCCGCGGTGATGATCTACACGCCATCAAATACCTCCCACTCAAGCTTAAAGGACCAGCCCGGCATTGGCTAAACAGCTTGCCAGCAGAGTCAATTGGTTGTTGGGAAGACCGAAGCCGCATTCCTTGACAATTTCCGTGGCACATATGTGCGACCACCAGACGCCGATGACCTAAGCCACATAATTCAGCAGCCAGAGGAATCGGCCAGACAATTCTAGACACGGTTCCTAACCAAGAAAAATCAAATCGTCGATTGTCCGGATGCCGAGGCCCTTGCAGCCTTCAAACACAACATCCGCGACGAGTGGCTTGCCCGGCACCTAGGACAGGAAAAGCTGAAATCCATGGCAGCACTCACAACACTCATGACCCGCTTTTGCGCGGGAGAGGACAGCTGGCTAGCTCGTAGTAACAACATGACCAAGAGCCGTGGTAATTCTGATACCAAGGAAAGAAGTGGCAAGTCGCATCGCAACAAGCACAAGCGCCGCATTAACGGCGATAATGCTGAGGATACGGCAGTCAATGCCAGATTCAGAGGCTCTAAACCCGGTCAACGGAAAAAGCCATTTAAAAGAAATACTCCGGGCCCATCCAATTTGGACCGAATACTCGATCGCTCATGCCAGATACATGGCACTTCAAAAGCAGCCAATCACACCAACAGGGATTGTTGGGTGTTCAAGCAGGCAGGCAAGTTAAATGCCGAAAACAATGACAAGGGGCTGCATAGCGATGACGAGGAGGAGCCCCGGTCGCCAAACAATATAGGAAAGAAGGGATTCCCCCCGCAAGTGCGGACGGTGAACATGATATACGCAACCACATACCAAAAGGGAGCGGAAGCGTGCCCTAAGGGACGTATACGCGATGGAGCAAGTCGCCCCAAAGTTCAACCCGTGGTCTTCCTGCCCGATCACTTTTGATCGAAGGGACCACCCCACTAGAATCCGCCATGGCGGATTCGCCGTATTGGTTCTAGACCCAATCATTGACGGATTTCACCTCACTAGAGTCCTAATAGACGGTAGCAGCAGCCTGAACCTGCTTTATCAGGATACAGTGCGCAAAATGGGCATAGACCCATCAAGGATTAAACCCACAAAGACGACCTTCAAAGGCGTCATACCAGGTGTAGAGGCCAAATGTACAGGCTCAGTTACACTTGAAGTGGTCTTCGGATCCCCGGATAACTTCCGAAGCGAGGAGTTAATCTTCGACATAGTCCCGTTCCGCAGCGGCTATCACGCACTGCTCGGACGAACCGCATTTGCAAAGTTCAATGCGGTGCCGCACTATGCATATCTCAAGCTCAAGATGCCAGGTCCTCGAGGAGTCATTACGGTCAATGGAAACACCGAACGCTCTCTCCGGACGGAGGAGCATACGGCGGCCCTCGCGGCGGAAGTGCAAAGTAGCCTCTTAAGGCAATTCTCTAGTCCGGTTATTAAACGTCCGGACACCGCTGCAACCTACGAGTAACCTACAACAAGACCGCCTGGCACGTTCCGAGCATGCATAGCAATGCGGCCCAAGCCCCAGCCCTTGCAAAATCGCGAAACCAGTATTACGCGTACATAATTACGCTCTTGAAATATCATGGGCATAGGGGAAGGGGCACAACCACCACACCAGGGGCTCCCATTTGTGTCATTCTTTTTTCTCTTTCTTTTTTACTTTCAGGACTCCATTCTCACGAAGCCCTGTCCGGCATTAGAATCGCTGAACACACGTTGCAACAGCCAGGAAGCGTAGTTACGCCGAGTGTCCAGTGGTCTCTTTTACGAGCAATATATCTGTTTTACACAACATCCCGCTGGCTTACCCTTGAGGGAGACATGTTAAAAGTCCCGCCCCTTGCTTATCACACTATTTGTATCGCTTTGCTCTTACAGCAGCCCTTTTGAATAAACAATATATAGCTTCATTTATTATTGATTTCCTTATATATATATATATATATATATATATATATATATATATATATATATATATATATATATATATATATATATATATATGTTCATTTATGACATTGTGCAACCGTACACTTTGGTACGGTAATACACTGTGGGCTTAAGTACCCCATAACATGGTGTGATAAGTCCAACACTTTCACAAGTGCAGCACCTTTAACTTATAGCATTATATGCATCGGTTCAATCATGTCTTGGGTCAATAGTTGGGTTTGCCTGCTCCCATGTTTTGGTACCTTACGTTCCGTTATATTGGCTAAGGTAGCGCTGGGAGAACCATCTGCGATTGTGCCCGCTGAGCTAGGTTAAGCACCTCAAAGGAGAAAGCTAAAACTGACCGTCATGATAGGGCGAGAGCTGGTCGCTGTTCGAGAGGTTTTCGAGTCCCTAAAGACTTATGCCGCTTAGAGCGAGGAGTCGGCATTGTCCGCCTAGGCGTGATAGCGCCTCAACTCGGTCTTCCGAATACCAGGGCTTCACCAAATTTAAAATTATAGAATTCTATGGCTAAGTGAGAGTGTTCAAGCATTATAGTCCGGTTGCCTTGTTCGCTATGCTGAGCGCCCTTGAAGGACCCAAGAATGGGAACAAGAGCGCCTAAGTTCATCCCAACACCCCAAAGACTCATGGCATGGGGGTCAAGCCAACGACTCGCCATCTCTCAAATTTAATATATGGCCGCACAGAAGGTAATATTTTAAATTAAAAGTGTTGCTTAGCGATATGAACAAGTTTTCAGCGCACATGATAACAAATGCGAGTCTACTAAAAATTATATCTTTGGAGCATTCATCCGCTATAAGGCAGCACCCTTCAGACGCCTCATAATACATTTCAGGCTTATGATGCTCCTTCTTCGGTGGTGGTCCGTCCTTCACAAGCTTCTCAGCGTCCATCTTGCCCCAAAGCACCTTAGCAAGGGCAAGGCCCAACGGCACCTTCAATGCAGACGGAGCGCTTGATGACTTCAACCCATGGACAAAGGCCCACCAGCCGCCTCACCAGCCTGAAGTAGCTCCTGTGCATGGCTTCCTTCGCCACACCAACTATGAGGCCCCTCATGGCCTGTTCGGCCACCTTATGGAGCTCGACCAGTTGCTTCAACTGGTCGCTTAAGGGCACCGGATGTCCGCCCTCAGATATCGAGACCAGAACACCTTCTCCGCCGAGCTCCCTCCTCGGCTCGGTAGAATGCGGCAAGATCAGCCACATCATGGGCAGATCTGCGAATGCTCCTGGAGAGCTCCGGATTCGGGTAAGTAATAGATAATTCACTTTCACATGCTTGCTTTGCATATAGAATGCCTTACCCGCCTCTATCTTCTTCATCGCCTGTCGGTGTACTAGAGTAGGGGTACCCTAGTACCCCGAACTTGTGCACGGACAGTCGCAGCACCCCGCGGCAGGGCCGGCCTGGTGACCGCCAAGGTCCTCAACGGCTCCTTTGGAGCCATTCAAGAACAAAGTAATCAAGGCCCCGACAAGAGGAGCTTGCCGGGAAGGCCACTCAAGGCACGAAGGAAACAAGACCCCGGCAAGAGGAGCTTGTCGAGAAGGCTTGGTGAGCGACAAGCTCCCGAGCGCGACAAGGACCTTGCCGCGGCAAGGCGCTTGCCGCGGCAGGTAACCTCTCTTCATCTCCGCTCCAGCTCATCCGCCAACGTGTCGCCATGGGGCTTTCCGAGCATCGCGTGTCAATAGGCTGTGCAGCCAGCGGGAGCGGGCGACAAGCAGCGCCGACAAGCTACCATCGTGGCAAACAGAGGCGCACTTGACGGTCCCTCATTGACTGCTCAGCGATATGTGGACGGACATTTATGGCTTTTGTCCCTTGCCGTCAGAGTTAGGTATAGATCACTATACACTGTACAAAGCGGTGTACCAACCTCTGTTTTTCCTATTTTACCCTTATCTACTTGCCACCTGTGGTGACCCCTTGTGCCTATAAAAGGAGGCCCGAGTGCAACGTAGAAGGGGTTCGCCCGGTTCAGTTCATTCGACTCACTCGAGACCACACTCACTCAAAGCTAGGTTTTGTAGCCCTCGTTGCTCCCTAGCAAGAACATAAATAATCGGACAAGCAGCAGAGGAGTATTATCTCTCCGGAGAGCTCCGGCTGGGTAAATCTGCTCGTGCATCGCCGATCCGCTTTTGTGCAATCTCCGCCCCCTCCAAACCACAAGGGACCCGGTCCCATAGGTGTTTGTGGGTCACGATCAGCTTCCCCGACATCTTTGGCGCGCTGTAGGGGCGCCGAGGCTGTGTGAACCTGATCCAGCGGTCACACGAGCAACTTCATCATCACCTTCATCAACATGGCACCAAGAAGAAGTCTTCGGCAGCAGCAGAGCCGTCTGCTGCCGAACCCACCACCACCGGAGCTGACGGGTGGTGGGGAAGACGCCATGAAGAACGGTGTCGCCGAGAGAGCCCACGACGCCGCCAGTCCAAGGACAAGGCGGCGCAGGCGCCGGCGTCCGAATCCGCACCGGCCCTTCTCAGGAGGCGCGGACCGACAAAGATCATGATGCTCGCAGCACCATACGCCGCTGGATCAAGGCTGCCGAGGATCCCGAGGCCCTCGAGACCCGAGATGCACGCCAAAGATGTCGCCATGAATCGGAGTACGGTCGCCATGGATGCTGCTCCTCCTAACCTGGTTAGGAGTCCGAGCACATCCTGCCTCGCCCGCACGCCTTTGCCACCCACCACTCCAGCGAAGCCTTGGCGAGAGCTTAGCTACTTTAGACTACCCTCCAACGGCCGACAAGGTCGGCGAATGGAGGGCCACAATCCAGTAGTATCATCGGCTTTGCTAACGGCGACGCTCGCGGCAACCAATCGCGCTTCTTGCCGCGGGCGTAGGCGACAAGGCACGAGCCGGTGGCGACGAGACCTGCGGGGTGACACCACCATGCACTCCCCTTCCCGAAGGCTAAGATCACCAGCCTCGGATCCACCTCGACAGCGACTCCACCGCGTCGCCGGATCCACGAGCTCGCCATGATCAGCGCCAAGTTCTTAAGGAACGACAAGAAGAAGACGCCGAACCCGATCGAAGCGCCAAGAGAAGCGCGACGTCAATCCGACCAGCGCTACTGGCCCACTGTCGATATGCATGCGCCAGGAACCAGCGACTTGTCAGACGCGTAGGTTGCCCTGCGTCACTCGTGAGCTGCGGCAAGTCCAAAGGCCCGACAAGAAAAACTTCAAACCAGATGTGCGGAGAAGTATGATGGCAGGACACACCCATCGGAGTTCCTCAAAGATCTACACCATCGCGGTGCAGGCTGCGGGGACGACACGACAAGATCCTTGCCAACTACTTCCTCCGGTGCTCAAGCCAAACGCCGATCTTGGCTCATGGACTTGCTTGACAGTTCCATATCCTCTTGGGCAGATTTGTGCCATCAGTTTGTTGGCGCCTTCACAGCGGCCACAAGCCTCATGGTCGAGAGTGACCTTCACCGCTTGCCTGTAAGGAAGGAAAGTCCTGCGCAAGTTCATCCAGAGATTCGATCCGTGCATTACAACATCCCTGACGCCCACCCTGCCAAGGTGATCAGCGCGTTTCATCGTAACGCGGAACCGTAGGATGAGGGAGGAGATGGCGATGTGCAAAGTCAAGGACGCTGAGCTGTATGCCTTGGCCGACAAGTGTGCACGCTGCTGAGGAGGGAAGAAGACTCCTGTGAGAGAATGTGGGAGCGGAATCGACAGTGAGGAGACCGCCTGGCAAGGAAAAGCCGCCCCTGAACAACAGAAAGAAGAAGAACAAAGAAGTACTAGTTGTCGAGCAGTCCGGCAACGGAGGTGGCGCCGGCAAGGCTAAGGCTAGTGGCTTCGGCAAGGAGGTTGCCACGACACCGACGGACAAGCTGTGGCGTCCGCGACAAGGTGACAGCTCCAACAAGCAAGATCAGAAGATTCGCCGCACTAAGGGCCACGACCTCCAGAGCTGCAAGAAAGTCGAGCAGCTTGTTGAACTGCAGAAGGCAGAATACGAGCGGCGAGACAAGGAGAAGGCCCAGGAAGGTGCAGGGGCAGCTAGCAAGAAGAGACCCGGCCGGGGAGGGCGCCGCGGCAAGGCCAAACAGCGGCAAGGAGACAGACCTCCCCACGGCCGCGACAAGGACGAAGACGATGATGATGATGATGAAGATATGGAGGAAGACGAAGCTGATGAGCAGGAGTTTCAGAAGGCAACAGAGGTTCTCTGCGTTGACGGAGGTGCTTCTCTGCATACCTCGCACCGCCAACTCAAGCAATGGATGCGAGAGGTCAATGCAGCAGAACCATCCATGGAGTCACGAGACCTCAAAGTGGTCCAGCACGCCCATCATTTTTGATATTGAGGACCACTCGATCGCATAATCTGCGGTCGGGTGCTTGCCGATGTTGGTCTCACCAACTATCCGCAACCTCAAGGTCACTAAAATGTTGGTTGACGGCGGGGCCGGCCTGAATCTGATCTCCTCTGCAGTGCTCCAAAAGCTTCAGATCCCTGACAGCGAGCTCGAAGAGACTGGCACTTTCCAAGGAATCAACCCAGGAAGGAGCAAGCCGAAAGGGAAGATCACGCTGCCAAGAATATTTGGCAGCGAGCTAAACTTCAGAATCGACAGGGTCACATTCGACGTTGTTGATTTCCCATTGCCCTACAATGGGATACTTGGCCGCCCAAAGACTCGCCAAGTTCATGGCAGCCTCTCATTATGCTTACAATTTGCTCAAGATGCCCGCCCGATAAGCGCTATTTCTGTCCATGGCGACAAGAAGGATGCGCTTATCTCATACCGACAAGATTTACCGGATGCAGCAGCCGCGACAGATAGCAAACCACTTGCCGCTGAAGCTCCGGGGAAGAAGAAGACCACCAAGTCCGCAAGAGCTCGATGCCCACTCCGCAAGCGCACCTCTTCGAGTGCTGCGCCACCGCTGAGGACGCACCATCAACTCCACCGCAAGTGCAAGAAGATGATGGCAGCTCCGCCAAGACCAAGAAGGTGCCCGCCAAGGAGGACGGCACTGGTGGTACCTTCACCATCGCCACGCTTGACCCTAAATAGGAAGGCGAGCTCGTTGCTTTCTCAAGGGCGAATGTCGGTGTTTGCATGGCAACCATCCGACATCCCCGTGTTCCTAGGAAAGTAATTGAGCACCACCTAGCTGTCTGTCCTCACGCGCGCCCGGCAAGCAAAAAGTCGAAGGTGCAAAGGAGGGCGCAAGAGTTCATAGCGAAGAGATCAAGAAGTTGGAAGCAGCAGGCCTTGTCGAGGAGTGCTCCATCCCACTGGTTGGCCAATCCGTAGTTGTACGCAAGGCTAATGGGAAATGGAGACTTTGTATTGACTTCACGAATGTTAATAAAGCTTGTCCCAAAGACCCATTTCCCTTGCCACGATCGACCAGATTGTTGACTCCACTACCGGATGTGATTTGCTTTCATTTCTTGATGCATATTCAGGATATCATCGATCTTCATGGCGTAAGAGGATGAAGAGAAACCGCATTCATTACACCATGTGGCACTTATCGCTTCATACGGATGCCTTTCGGTTTGAAGAATGCTCGTTCAACGCTTGCAAGAGTGGTCCACGATGCTTTTGAGCCCCAAATGCACGTAAATGTAGAAGCCTACATGGATGACGAGTGGTCAAGAGCAAGGACAAAGCAACTCGGTTCAAGATTTGATGAGACTTTTGCAAATCTGCGCAAGATCAACCTCAAGCTCAACCCCGAGAAGTGCATGTTTGGAGTCCTTCCGCAAGCTTCTGGGTTCTTTGTGTCTCAGCGGGAATTGAAGCCAATCCCGACAAGATCAAGGCCATTGAGCAGATTGAAGCACCAAAGCGCCAAGGATGTAAGAAGGCTTGCGGTTATGTGGCTGCTCTCAAGCAGGTTTATTTCTAAGTCAGTGAGCGCCTGCCATTTTTCAAGATTTTGAAAAGGCAGGTCCAATGAAATGGACTCCCGGCGGAAGCTGCGCCGCAGACTTGAAGAGGTACCTGTCCTCCACTCCAATACTTGTCGCACCTAGGCCACAAGAGAAGTTGTTGCTGTATATAGCGGCAACCAATCAAGTGGTTAGTGCTGCGTTAGTAGCGGAGAGGGAGGCGGATGATGAACCGCAACCGAGGCAAGTGTATCCAGCGACAAGCGGCTTCGCCACAAGCTCGGTCCCGATAAGGACGGATCCGCGCAGGATTGCGACAAGATACGTAAAAGGATGGTGCAGCGTCCGGTCTACTTTGTCGGCCCTTCCGCAGGGGCTAGGTCAAGGTACTGTGTGCGTGGTTGCTTTTCGCCTCCTCATGGCCTCGAGAAAGCTGCGCCATTACTTCCAAGCGCATGAGATAACAGTTGTCACTCGCTTCCGCTGAAGAGGATATTGCAAAATCCGTAAACAGCAGGATTGTTGAGTGGGCACTGAACTGCCAAGCTTTGGCCTCAAGTTTGAAAGCACTTCAACTATCCAAAGCAGAGCATTGGCAGAGTTTATAGCAGAGTGGACGCCAACGCAAGATGAAGAAATTCCAGACGAGCATCCCCGCTAAGGAGGCAAATAAAGAGTGGCTGATGTACTTTGATGGTGCCTTCTCGCTGCAAGGCGCCGGTGCCGGCGTGCTGCTTATCGCACCCACCGGAGAACACCTCAAGTACATAGTCCAGATGCACTTTCCCAAGGAACAAGCAACAAACAATACTACAGAGTATGAAGGTTTGCTTGCCGGTCTCAGGATCGCGGTAGACCTTGGGATCAGGAAGCTCATTGTCAGGAGGGACTCGCAACTTGTCGTCCGCCAAGTAAACAAAGATTATCAGAGCCCGTTGATGGAAGCCTATGTTGATGAAGTGAGAAAGCTAGAAGAACACTTTGAAGGCCTGCAAATGGAACATGTTCCGAGAGCTCAGAATGACATTGCTGATAACCTGTCAAAGTGTGCTGCACTCAAGTTACCTGTGGAACCAGGAATTTTTGTGCTCAAGTTGACTCAACCAACCGTAACACCATCAACTGGGCAGAACAAGAAGAGGAAGTTGGTTTCTGGTGGCTACTTTCCGGCAGAGCTCCCTGAAGCCGCCGCCAAGAAGGTCCCCAAAATCAACGCAAATATCGCTGAGGAGCAGTCTGCTCCGACAAGCCTCAAGGTTTGTTTCGTTGAAGCAGACGCTCCCGACAAGTTTTGCTCCGGCAAGCTTGCCGAGGATCATCAAGCTCCGGCCGAGCCACTGGTTCTTGCCAGAGAAGCTGATGTTCCCGCAGAGCGAGATGAGCCTTTAGTCCTTGTTGTCGAGCCACAAGCTCCGCATGGGCACAAGAGATCGCCCATTTCCTTCAGACAGAGAACTTCCCAAGAGCAAGAAGAAGCGGAAAGAGTAGCCCAACAGTCAGCTATGTACCAGTTTGTTGACAACATCCTGTACAGGAGAAGACTCAATGGTGTGAAATTGAAGTGTATTTGCCGAAGATGGATGGCTGCTGGCAGAGATACACGGAGGCATATGTGGTCACCACATTGGCGCAAGAGCACTTGCCGCAAAGCTTTCCGCAAGGTTTCTTCTGCCGACGCCTCCAGATGCAATCGCACAAGTAACCAAGTGTGAAGCGTGCGGGCCCATTCAAAACAGATACACCAGCCAGCTCAAGCTCTCCAGACGATCCCTTTATCCTGGCCATTTTCGGTGCTGGGCTCGACATCCTCGCCCCCTCCCCGAAGTTGTCGGGGCTTTGAGTACTTGTACGCTGTAATCGACAAGTTCACAAAGTGGCCGGAAGTGGAAGCAGTGAGGAAGGTGACCGCACAGTCAGCAGTCAAGTTCTTCATGTCAATTGTTTGCCGTTTTGGGATTCCTAACCGGATCATCACCGACAACGGCACACAGTTCACGAGCCGCACCTTCATGCAAGACGCCCAAGATCTTGGCGCCAAGATCTGCTTTGCTTCGCTGCTCATCCGAGAAGCAACGGTCAAGCGAGAGAGAACAACGCTGAAGTGCTGCGGGACTCAAGACTAGAACTTTCGACGAAGCTGCACAAGTGCGAAGAAACTGGATCGAGGAGCTGCCGGTGGTTCTTTGGTCGATCGAACGACGCCAAATCGAGCCATCGCCGACACCTTTTGCTCTAGTCTATGGAGCAGAGGCGGTTCTCCCCACGGAACTCAGATCACGGATCGCCTCGAGTGCTCGCTTATGATGAGCTTGAGCAAGAGCAGCTGCGACAAGATGACGCGCTGCTCCTTGAGGAGGATCGTCTTTAGGCTGCTGTACGAGCTGCTCGTTATCAGCAAGCTTTGCACCGCTACCATAGCCGCAAAGTTAACGCCAGAAGCTTCGAGGAAGGCGACCTTGTTCTTCGGCGCGTTCAATCCGCCAAGAATTCCAACAAGTTGACGCTGAAGTGGGAAGGCCCTTATCGGGTGAAACGAGTCACTAGGCCTGGCGCTGTCCGCCTTGAGACCGAAGCTGGCGTTCCGGTGAGCAATTCCTGGAATATAGAGCATCTTCGTAAGTTTTACCCATAGATGCGCGCTTCTTGGAACCTGTTCCGCAACCACCCTTTTGTACAAGTCTTGCCGCTGTTGCATGTAATCCTTTGTACAAAGCTGGGCGCACCCCGCATCAAGAAGCTCATGTGTTGCGCACAACTTGTCAATACGTGCTTTCATAATCTTATATGCATGTGTTATCTAACATTTTGTGCAGCATCCACACCCGGTAAGCGATAACGAGCCACTAGGCTCCATATCTTTATTTTCTCTTCTTTATTCTCAAAAGAGAGGAAGGTTCATCCACCCACAAGTTAACCGGGGAGGAGAAGATAATGGTGTGGGCCACCAAGTGTCGCTCGAGGAAATATCACCTTGCCGGGAAGCAAACAACAGAAAAGCTAAGTTGTTAAGTTTAAACAATCAGTTTTTAAATTTTCAAGTTATCTTCCTCGAACGATAGTACTTTGTATGGAAAACCCGTGCGCGGAGGAACCAACTCGCGGCTAGCTTGCGCCCTTACGTTGTTTCGAGTCCGCTCAACAACTTAAGCGTGTTGCAACTAGTTGCGACAAGGTTGCTTGTCGGAGGCAGCATCGCCAGCAGGCTGCTGACGTTCCGCACTCAGCGCTCGCGGTAAAGGTGTTCGCACCGACAAGTCCCCTAAAAGCGTAGGGCATAAACATACAAGGGAAGAAATCGAATAAAGGAAATAACATTGCATTCGATTGCCTAAGATAGAGTATATTACAAAATAACTTGTCGCAGATCTAATAAGTTGTTCTAAATATGGTCTGCAGCGACAAGGGAAAGATAAACTTGGCGGCCTAGTCCACGCGATCGCCATCGAGCCTCTTGACTTTGCTCACCCTGTCCACGATGGGTGCGACAAGGGCTTTGAGCGCTTCAACGTCAGCAGCTTGGAGGCAGGACTTGAGGACATTGGTGAAGTTGACGCCTGGATTGCGGAAGGCCACCTTCATCAGCACCTTCTGGAGGGCCCCGGCGCAGACTTGGCGCGACTCCTCGGCTAGCTGCTTTGGGATCTCCTCCGGAGCCGCTGGAGACCCGTCAACACGCCTTTGAAAAACAGGCTGAGCTTGGCTGGGTTGGAGGTTCTTGTCGGTGGAGTACCCAAGATCCACCATCCCCACTCCATCACTCATTGTGGATGGCGGCAGCGATGTCCACAAGACCTTCCATCCGAAGCATTATGATGTCCCCGAGATTATTATGGGCGGTCACAGCATTCGGCGGCAGCTCCTCGTTGGCTTTGATCTTCTCCAACAGACCCGCTTCTCGATCCTTGGCGCCGTTCGGCGTCTCCGTCGGGGTGGTGGCCAGCTCCAGATCTGCCTTGAGTCCTTGGCGGCGTCAAGCTCTTTGATCTTCTCAAATAAGCGACCCTGCAGCTCGCCGAGAGTGTAGGCGTCCTTCTCGGCGCTCGTGCTTCAGCGGTGACCTCTCGCCGCTCTTCCGAGGGTGGCCTCCAGCTGGGTCACCTCGTCTCTAATCCCTTCTTGGCGGCCTCGGCGGCAGCAAGGCAGCGCTTTGCCTCCTTGAGTGCTCCGCCAACTGATTGCTTGCCTGCAGATCTTCCTCGTAGCTTCTCGAGGTTGATCTTCCGCTGTGCCGCTCACCTTCTTCTTGAGAGCTTCGCCGGCAAGCCTTTGCTGCTCCTCGACCTCGGCCTTCTCCAAGATGAAGGTCGTGCGCGCCTCGACAAGCTGCTCCCCGCTCTGCTATGTCCCGAGAGTTTCCTTGTTGGCGGCGGAGCTCTTCTGCGGCGCTTCTCCATGTCAGCTCCGCCCTCGCGACAAGAGCTTCCCGCGACTCCAGCTTAGCTTGTCGGGCGCGGTAGAGCGACAACAGCTTCTTCAGCAGCTGCTCCTCCTCAGACTCGCCACTGCTGCTGCTTGGCGCGTTAACCAGCGACAGCCCAGCAGAGGCAAGCAGCTCCACGTCGAAGGTCTCTCCTCGACCGGCGCCACAGGCTCGGCGCCCATGGAAGCTTGATGAAGACACCTTCGCGGCCTTGAGATAGGCGCTGGGCTGGGCTCTTGGTCGGGTGCGGCATCGGTGGCGGGGATCGGCGGTCGGTGTAGCACCTGGCGCTCCTGCGGCCTCAGGGCCGTCAGTATGATCACCGGACCCCTCCCCAGCCTCTGCACCGGCAGCCTTGGCGGCCTTCTCGCCGGCGGACCCGTCGGCGCCAGCCTCCTCCTCCATGTTGGTGGCGTCGTCATTGTTGCCGCGAGCGTCCTCCTCGTCGGCAACCTCAGTCTCCATCGGCTCTCCGGCAGATGGATCGATGTCGAGAAAAAGAAAAGAACAAGTCAAGCAAATGTTGAAGAGAAGAATGAAGAGAAAAGACCCAAGGGAAATTTTCAGTCAAGAAGATTACCTGCAATGGGATCTGTAGTCAGGGTCTCCACCACCGGAGGGTCGTCGGCGCTGCCCCTTGTCGGAGAAGCTCCCTTGTCGGAGAGGCCTCCCTTGTCGGAGAGCTCCCTCGGTGGAGAGTTCTCCCTCGGCGTGGTTGAAGGAGCAGAACTTGAGGAGTGACCTCCGGGCCTCCCGATGAGGCTGCTCTGCTCTGCAGCATTCAACAAGTCGAGATATCGAGAAGAAGGAGCACCTGGCACACGAACTGTAAGAGATAATCCAAACACTTACGTTGGGGGCTGTCTTTGGGATTGCTCTGTTGAAGGGTTGCGGGATCCGGCAAGGAGTCTCAGACGTGCCTCCTGTCGCCATTGGGGAATCGTCTTCGACGACGACCACCGAGTCTTGGCCCTTTCGGCGCCCTCACGAGCCAGCGTCTGAAGAAGGAAAGAGCTCGAGAATGAAGCAAGTCGACACAAGGCGGCGATAAATTGAAGAATTACAAGTAGCAGCGACAAGAACTTACTCTTCCTCTTCTTCCTCGGGCTGAGAGCGGAGAAGTCAAATTCGCTCCGGTGCGATTTAGCTGGAGGAGTAGGCTCCCTCGGGCGCTTGGCGGTGCGGGGCCGTGGCTCGAAGGCCCGCTCCGTTCTTGGGCGGCGGAGGCGCTCCGTGGCAACAAAGCTTGCAGCGGTGGAGCGCGTCGAGGCGGCGGGCGGCTGTTGGGCGTCTGCCGCCCGCCACTTCTCGGTCTTGCGGAGGCGTCTCCTTGGCGGGGCGCTGGCTCCTCCCACGGCAAGCTACTTGACGGCGGAGGGGCGCCCCGGCAGGCTCATTCGGTCGGTGTCGGGCTCGGCCTGCTCCTCCTCACCGGCGAGCTCTTCTCGGTCGGCAAGGCTTGCCGCCTCGGCTGTTCCGCCTCCTCGGCGGTGAACCCAAACACGCCGGCGGCGGCAGCTTCTGCCGCCTCCAACCTTGTATGGCGTCGTGCCATCTCTTGCTCGGTGGTGTCGCGGGTGAGCCGCTTCGCTCGTCGGCGCGGATCGGCACTTCTTCCAAGTCGTCGAAGAACTGCTGCACGACGTCGTCGGCGAGCTCCTGCCAAGTTGGAGCGATTCCATGGGAATCGCTGGCAGCATCATCAGCTGGATGCGGTCAGCGACAAGTTGTTGCACAAAGGCACGACTCCCCTCGGCAACATGAACCACTCGGGTGATCGCATCGAGCTTGAACAGCTCCGCAGCATGCCGTCCAGCTCCAAGACGGTAAAGTTCCAGTTCAAACCCGGGCGCAGCCTCATGATGTCCGCCGCGTTTTGGAACTCCCAAGCAGGCCTCCCCCTCTCCTGCAAGGGCGCAATGCGGCGGCGAAGGAAGTCCGCGCCAACTGCTCCTACGGTGAGCCCGGCATGCCTGAGGCGCAAGATCCTAGTCACGGCAATCTTCAACTTGGCATCCTCCGGCGCCAAGTTGCTCCAATCGTGCCGCGCACTATGGGAGTTTGGCGCAGGCAAGATAAAGGCTGTGGCTCCTCCTCTAAGATCCAACACCAGTCAGCTCTCCACTCCTCCCACTTGCTGCGCAGCTCTCCGTCAAGATATGCTTCCTTCTTGCCGATCATGGAGGTCCATGCAATTCCTCCGGCAAGCGGCTCTCCTCTCTCTACGCGGGGCGTGAAGTAATGGCGGAAGAGTGCGACATTTGGGTGGACCCCGACAAAGTTCTCGCAGAGGTGTGCGAAAACGGCCATGGTGAGGACGGCGTTGGGGGTGAAATCAAGGAGGCGGAGGCCATACGTGTTCATGACATCGCAAAAGAATTCGGAAAAGGGCGGGCAGAGCCCGCAGTGGAAGAAAAGCGCGAAGAAAGGATACCCGATGGAAACCTTCTCGGATGTGGCGGCGGAGATCACCCTCGTGCGCGGGTGCGCCCGCGTCTCCGTCGACCAAAAAAGGTAATACAGCTCCCACAGCTCCTTCTGTCAGCGGGGATCAAGAGGGCCCGCTCATACAGAGCGCCATGAGCAGCTGCGCTCGGCCGATTTCACGCCTTTCCCTTGTCGGCTTTGAGCCATGGGGGGAGGTGGTGGAGGAGATCGACGGCGTTGGTGGCACCGGTGGCAATGGGGGGGGGGGCGGAGCGTCGCTCTCTGTGGACTTGAGAAGAAGAGGGGCGGAGCGGCGGTGGTTTTTGATGTGACAGCAATGGCAAGTGGGCGTTCTGCCCCTGTTTCCCCTGCTTATAAGGGGGGAGAGGGGGGCGGGCGTTCCGATTTTCCCATTAAAGAAAGCCCGCACGATCTCTCCCATGACGCCACGTCCGGAACGTGCCGTTCGTGGGGGACGTGGTGGGTCCGAAGCGAATAACTGTGCGATCCAGGCCGCGCGTGCCCGTGCACTGTTTTGGGCCTGGCCCAACAGAGCTTGGCGCCGTGTGTGGCCCAGGCCCGGGGGCTCCTGTCGGTGTACTAGAGTAGGGGTACCCTAGTACCCCGAACTTGTGCACGGACAGTCGCAGCACCCCGCGGCAGGGCTGGCCTGGTGACCGCCAAGGTCCTCAGCGGCTCCTTTGGAGCCATTCAAGAACAAAGTAATCAAGGCCCCGGCAAGAGGAGCTTGCCGGGAAGGCCACTCAAGGCACGAAGGAAACAAGACCCCGGCAAGAGGAGCTTGTCGGGAAGGCTTGGTGAGCGACAAGCTCCCGAGCGCGACAAGAACCTTGCAGCGGCAAGGCGCTTGCCGCGCAGTAACCTCTCTTCATCTCCGCTCCAGCTCATCCGCCAGCGTGTCGCCATGGGGCTTTCCAGAGCAGCGTGTCAATGGGCTGTGCAGCCCAGCGGGAGTGGCGATAAGCGGCGCATGACAGGCTACCATCGTGGCAAACGGAGGCGACAGCGGTCCTGTTGCCTTTGTTCGTGCAACAGGGCGGACATTTATGGCTTTTGTCCCTTGCCGTCAGAGTTAGGTATAGATCACTGTACACTGTACAAAGCGGTGTACCAACCTCTGTTTTTCCTATTTTACCCTTATCTACTTGCCACCTGTGGTGACCCCTTGTGCCTATAAAAGGAGGCCCGAGTGTAACGTAGAAGGGGTTCGGCTCCGGTTCAGTTCATTCGACTCACTCGAGACCACACTCACTCAGGCTAGGTTTTGTAGCCCTCGTTGCTCCCTAGCAAGAACATAAATAATCAGACAAGCAGCAGTAGGAGTATTATCTCTCCGGAGAGCTCCGAAGCTGGGTAAATCTGCTCGTGTGCATCGCCTCGATCCGCTTTTTGTGCAATCTCCGCCCCCCTCCGAACCACAAGGAACCCGGTCCCATAGGTGTTTGTGGGTCACGATCAGCTTCCCCGACATCGCCTCAATCTCCTGGAGGGCTTTTTGGGCTTCGGCCTTAGCGGCCTTAGCGCTCTCAAGGGCCGTGGCGAGCTCGGACTCCCGAGTCTTTGAGTCACGCTCCAAACTCTCGTGCTTTTCCACGAGAGCCTGGAGCTCTTGCCGCACCTCCGCCACCAGCGCCTCCTGCTTTTCTCGCTCAATGCGCTCCACGGCCGCATTACTTTCGGCCCGGGACACCGCCTCCTTTAGGGTCGCCACCTCGTTCGTGGCCCCTGCAATATTCATGTTATTCCTGTCATTTTTTGCAAACACATCTTTTAAATACTCCCATAAGGTATTACTTACCTTCCTTGTCCTCGAGCTGCTTTTTGGCAAGTACGAGCTCGTTCTCGGACTGCTCAAGGCTCTGCTTCAATGCACCAACCTCCGCAGTCAGTGCGGCAGTGGTCAGCAGCTCAGCCTGCATTCCCATATTGACATACTTATGTTAGACTCCTGCGTATATCTTTTTAGATCCTCAGTTCGGCTTTTTCTTTCCGAACACCAAACTGAGCATCAGGGGCTACTGTCTATGCGGTAATATTTTTATACATACCTCAAAGCCTGTTAGAAGGCTGGCGTAGGCTTCAGTCAGCCCCGCTCTTGGCGGACTGAACCTTCTAGATCACCACACTCATAACAGTACGGTGCTCCTCGTCGATGGAAGCGCCGTTAAGCGCCTCCATCAAATCATCCGGTGCCTCCGGTTGGACGGATGTCACCGGCATCACAGTCTTGCCCTTCTTACGAAGGGGTCGCCTGTCGGACTCCGGAACTACTGAAGGTTCTGGTACGGAGTCCGGCGCAGGGCCGGACTTGAAGCCCTTCGGGGTTTTATCCCCTTTGAGCCCGTATTCCAGGAGGTCGCCTTGCGGCGCCTCCATAGCCACCTCCTCCTGGCTGGGCCCCTTTTGGGACTCCACCCCGGCGTCATCCGCGGCGGGAGGAGACGAGGCGGTCGGAAGTCAGGTGCTATTCACCTCCGACGAATCCAGGGAGCCGCTCGACGAATCGTCGAGCCCATCCTTGGGCGGGCTGCATGGTTATATTCGACGTTATAGGATGCTGTGCGACAAATGAAACGCCACGAGTTATTCTGGTATCCGGACACTTACGATCTCCCCAGGGGCTTGGCCCTGGAGTTCACCCCTCTTCGCCGTCGTCGGCATTGGCGGTGTAATCCGGAGGAAGGGTCCTTCCCTTCTTGGACCCTCCGGCCTCCCCGGTGGGGGCGGCCTTCCTTTTCTTCTCTCCCCCCGCTGGGGGAGAGGCCTCTTTTTCCACCTCCTCGTCTTCGCGGGAGGACTCCGCCTCGGCGTCATCGGACGATGAGTCCGATAACACCTGGCGCCAGGAACTCCTTCGAGTTCCCGTGGCCTTCTTCTTGGCCTTCTTTTCCGGCACCACGTGAGGTGCCGTAACCAGCAGCCCCGTCAATTGGGCGTCCGCTGGGTCTTCTGGCAAGGGAGCCGGACAGTCGATCTGTCCGGACGTCTTCAACCAGTCCTGTCAAAGGTGAGGGAGTTTTAGATCCCGCATAGAGTCAAACTATGAAAAAAGAGTCCCGTAAATGGTAAAATAACTTACCTCGTTGGCTTGATGCTGCGAGCTGAATCCGCGATCTTCCGTCGCGGATGCGGGAGCTTCGACGCCCTTGAACAGCACCTTCTAGGCATCTTCGTATGTAGTGTCGAAGAGACGGCTCAAGGTTCGGTGCTATGCCGGATCAAACTCCCACAAATTGAAGTCCCGTTGCTGGCATGGGAGGATCCGGCGGATGAGCATCACCTGGATTATGTTGACAAGCTTGAGATTCTTGTCCACCAGGTTTCGGACGCAGGTTTGGAGTCCGGCCAGCTCTTCCGAATTGCCCCACGTCAGGCCGTCTCTTTCCATGAGGTGAGCCGTGTGGGAAGCCAGATCGAATTGGGGCCGCCGCCCATTGAGATTCAGCGGCTCGGTGATATAGAACCACCCGATTGCCACCTTTATGGTCTCCACAAAGGAGCCCTCGAGCCATAGGACGTTGGCCATCCTGCCCACCATGGCGCCTCCGCACTCCGCTAGGCGGCCGCCCACTACCTTCGGCTTGACATTGAAGGTCTTCAGCCATAAGCCGAAGTGGGGCTGGATGCAGAGGAAGGCCTCGCACACGACGATAAACGCCGAGATGTTGAGGATGAAATTCGGGGCCAGATCGTGGAAATCTAGGCCGTAGTAGAACATGAGCCCCCGGACGAATGGGTGAAGTGGAAACCCTAGTCCGCGGAGGAAGTGGGGGAGGAACACCACCCTCTCATGGGGCCTGGGGGTGGGGATGAGTTGCCCCTTGTTGGGGAGCCTATGCGCGATGTCGCTGGACAAGTATCCGGCCTTCCGCAGCTTTTTGATGTGCCCCTGCGTGATGGAGGAGGCCATCCACTTGCCTCCCGCTCCGGACATGGTTGGAGAAGGTTGAGGTGGGATGTGCGGACTTGGGCGCTGGAGCTCGAGTGCGCGGAAATGGGTAAGCAAAGGAGGAAGAAGGCGTGTGTGAAAAAGCGGATTCTTATCCCCTTATATGGACGGACAAAGCTATGCGTCCCCACCGACCTGATAAAACTCGCTTATCTCCCAAGCGCCGTAATCAATGGCGTGGTTGGGTTACCCACGCCCGTATTGATGAGAATCCCGGAATAAGGGGACACGATCTCTGCTTTGACAAGACGTGCCAAGGAAACTGCCTCGCTAAGCGCGCTGAGGTTGGGCAGTAAAAATGATTCGAATAAAGGCTTGGCCATGGTGTGATGTCACGCCGCGGAGTACGTCAACATATTGAACTTGTGTAAATGTTATTCTCTCTACGGTGGTATGTGGAACTTATTTTGCAGAGCCGGACACTATCCTTGTGTTCAAAATCTTCTATGAAGTATTCGGAGGAGGAACCCGCCTTGCAATGCCGAAGACAATATGCGCGCCGGACCCGTCGTCATCGAAGCCTGGTTCAGGGGCTACTGAGGGAGTCCTGGATTAGGGGGTGTCCGGATGGCCGGACTATGACCTTTGACCGGACTCCTGGACTATGAAGATACAAGATTTAAGACTTCGTCCCATGTCTGGATGGGACTTTCCTTGGCGTGGAAGGAAAGCTTGGCGATACGGATATGTAGATCTCCTACCATTGTAACCAATTCTGTGTAACCCTAACCATATTCGGTGTCTATATAAACCGGAGGGTTTTAGTCCATAGGACGAACAACAATCACACCATAGGCTAGCTTCTAGGGTTTAGCCTCTCTGATCTCGTGATAGATCTACTCTTGTACTACCCATATCATCAATAATTTTTTTTGACAGAAAGACTGTAAGGGAACCCCTTACAGTATAATTGGTGCAACAAACCCAAATTGCAAGTACCATGCCTTGAACCTGGGTGGGTGGGAAGGCATCAGCCCCTTCCCACCACTAGGCTATGCCTTAGTCTGCCCATATCATCAATATTAATCAAGCAGGAGTAGGGTTTTACCTCCAACGAGAGGGCCCGGACCTGGGTAAAAACATCGTGTCCCTTGTCTCCTGTTACCATCTGCCTAGATGCACAGTTCGGGACCCCTTACCCGAGATCCGCCGGTTTTGACACCGACACCGACCACGAGGCAGGAGGGCGCGCGCAGGGGGGTAGGTGCGCCCCCACCCTCGTGGGCCCCTTGTAGCTCCACCGACCAACTTCTTTCGCCTATATGTACTCTTATACCCTGAAAACATCTAGGGGAGCCACGAAACACCTTTTCCACCACCGCAACCTTCTGTACCCGTGTGATCCCATCTTGGGGACTTTTCCGGCGACCTGTCAGAGGGGGATTCGATCACGGAGGGCCTCTACATCAACACCATTTCCTCTCCGATGATGTGTGAGTAGTTTACGACAGACCTTCGGGTCCATAGTTATTAGCTATATGGCTTCTTCTCTCTCTTTGGATCTCAATACAAAGTTCTCCTCGATCTTCTTGGAGATCTATTCGATGTAACTCTTTTTGCAGTGTGTTTGCCAAGATCCGATGAATTGTGGGTTTATGAACTTGATTATCTATGAATATTATTTGATTCTTCTCTAAACTCTTATATGCATGATTTGATATCTTTGCAAGTCTCTTCGAATTATCGGTTTAGTTTGGCCTACTAGATTGATCTTTCTTGCAATGGGAGAAGTGCTTAGCTTTGGGTTCAATCCTGCGGTGCTCGGTCCCAGTGATAGAGAGGGAAACGACACGTATTGTATTATTGCCATCGAGGATAAAAAGATGGGGTTTATATCATATTGCTTAAGTTTATCCCTCTACATCATGTCATCTTGCCTAATGCGTTACTCCGTTCTTATGAACTTAATACTCTAGATGCACGCTGGATAGCGGTCGATGTGTGGAGTAATAGTAGTAGATGCAGAATCGTTTCGGTCTACTTGACACGGACGTGATGCCTATATTCTTGATAATTACCTTAGATATCATTATAACTATGCGCTTTTCTATCAATTGCTCGGCAGTAATTTGTTCACCCACCGTAATACATGCTATCTTGAGAGAAGCCACTAGTGAAACCTATGGCCCTGGGTCTATTTTACATCATATTAGTTTCCCATCAACTAGCTATTTCTGTCGCCATTTATTTTCCAATCTATACAACAAAAATACCAAAAATATTTATCTTATTATCTTTATCAGATCTCACTTTTGCAAGTGGCCATGAAGGGATTGTCAACCCCTTTATCGCGTTGGTTGCAAGGTTCTTGATTGTTTGTGCATGTACTAGGCGATTTGCGTGTAGTCTCCTACTGGATTGATACTTTGGTTCTCATAAACTGAGGGAAATACTTATGCTACTTTGCTGCATCACCCTTTCCTCTTCAAGAGAAAACCAACGCATGCTCAAGAGGTAGCATGAGGCCATTTTGATTTCTAACAACTTAACCTCTACCTCTATTGTGTTGTCTAATTTGGTGATAGGTCCCATATATGATGTTGCGCCAATCCGCGACGACTTCGTCCTTCCTATGGACAAATTACGATGGCCATGGTGGAGTATGATGCACCCCCACATAGTTCCATGAAGATGAAGATGATGACCACCATTTGGTCTTTGCCACCTCACCTACACCACTTGAGTGGAATGAACAAGGTAACATAGGTGAAGGTGATGCCCTAGTCCCACTAGTGGACATTCTTGGCATTGATTGCTTGCATGATGTTGATCCACCTATTGGCATGCTTCATGCTAGTTTTACTTCCCCATGCGATGATTTACCCATTTATGATGAGTTTGATGACTGCCATGTGGAGTCTATTAGTTGTGATTCCATGTTACATAGGATTTCTTGTGATAATTCTCTTGGTCACATCATGTTTGACAATCCTTTGAACTTGTCATATTCTATGAGTGAGATCTCCCATATTGCATCATTTCAATCTCAACATAGTAATTATGCATGCCCCATTAAAATAAATCCCATTTGCACTTATGGCATAGATGACGAGATGATGGTCATTGGCTTTTGTTTTTCATGCGATGATATTGCCATGCTTCCTTTACATGATTTGCGCAATTCATATACTATGCCATGCCATGATCACATTGTTCCAAATATGCATTGTTTTGGATGTTGTCAATATTCTCCATGTGATGTTTCCGTTAATGCTCACGAGGAGACCACATAGTTTCCTCATACATATTAGGAGATTTTGATGTACTCCATACCTTGCATGATCTCAATACTTGTGTGCACCATATGCTCCCCATGAATAAACATGCTAGTGATGTGCCATATACTTGCATTCTCAATTTGCGTCGCCATCTTGTCATACATAACAACTATTCTTTCATGATGAATGACATGTTCTTCTACCATGCCTCAAATTTCTTTGAGCGATGTTTATCTTGTACTAACTCACATGTGCACATACACATCATGATGGATGATGTGTAGATTTATCACGCACACAATTTCTTTGGTTTGTGTCTCTTTTATGTAGGCACCCTTGAATACTTGTTAACCTCGCAATCCCACGAGTTGACAAAACGAGCTCTAGAGAGCAATGATGACTTGGGATCCCGTGGATTACCTTTCCCACCGCTCTCTTCGCGCAAAGACTTCGTGCATTTCTTCTACATGGCCCTCACTTGGCTATGGGTTATCGTCCATTACATATTTATGCCCATCTTGCCATGTTCAGTTTGCATGACATGCTTATTCATATGCCTTTACCATGCATTTGTGACCCATGCTTTGCATTACACATGATGATTGATTCTACTCCTTATATGTGTATTTGCAAGCTTGGTGGAGATATTGCTTGTTCTTGCCATGTTTCCTTTGTGATCCATTCCTATGATGATATCTTGATTTGTGTTCATGCTTGTGATATGTCATGTGCATTGCCTATGCCTTTTATTTGCTCACATGACATGATTGCCATGATTACCTATAGTATGTTGCTTCTTCTCACTACTAGCTTGCACGACTTGATTGCCTCGCACATGTTGCACAATTGCTATCTCATTTGTGTTGAGTGCCACACTATCTTCACCACACCATATGCTAGGATTGTCTTGCACTTGCTCCATGTGTTTAGACATCTTCTCTTATTTGGTGTTGTGAATGATTCTTATGCCTACCATCGACCATTTGTTGAGCGCTTTAGGCATGTTTGCTATGATATTGAGGTCGATGCTTGTCCTCTTGTCAAACATATTCGCATATCTACCTCCCATTCGCATGCTTGTTTCCATGATGTCCGTGATTTTGCTCCATTTATGTGCTTACATGACATGTCATACTCCCTTGTCACACCATATGCTATGCTTGATGACGACACTTGTTTGGTGAATCACCTCTTGAATGCTTGGTTTTGCTCTAACGCTAACCACATTTGTTTTTCCAAGTGTTTGTTGTCCTTGCTCCTTTTGAAGGAATCTCAAGACGGTATGACATTGGAGAGTGCCCATTTTGAGATTCAAAATGATAAGTGCTTGGTGGTTGTCCACTTCTACACGGCGACGCCCTTTCTTTCCCATGGTGATGACGAACACGATCCGTGGATGGATCACTCCCAAGGGGGGGGGGAGATGATGCAGAGCATCCCTCGACCATCCCCATGGACGTCACACCGCCACCGCAAGCACTGAGAGAACCTACGACGAGAGCTCACGCACGCACCATCGAAACCGAGGTGAACTCTTTCCTCTTTGAGTTTCACTCGGATTCACACTAGAGTCGGATTCTACCTCAAATGGAAACTCTATGCACTCGTAGGTACCAAGAAAAGGACCGTGAAGAGGCGAGGACAGAGACACAAGCACCTATGGTGGAGGAGAAGGAAGAAGGACGCGTGAGGCGTGAAGCAAGAGAGGTCCCGGACCACCCCGGGTGCCCGGCCACCTGCCACCCCGGGTGCCCGGACCCCAACCGCCGGATGACCAAGTCCCTCGCCACCCTGGGTGCCCAGCCACCAGCAGCCCGGGTGCCCAGCCCTCCCCTGGGCGCTGCCCCAGCCGACCCCGGGTGCCCGGCCTCCTCCTGGCGCGGCCCAACCCTCCACCGGGTGCCCGGGCCATCAACCCCCGGGTGCCCGGCCCAGCTCCAGCCCGGGTGCCCGGGCCACCTACAACCGGCCCTTGACCTGTCCGGGTGCCCGGACCCCTTTGCACCGAGTGCCCGGACCACTCCGAGGGCCTGCGTGCCTCTTTGGGTTTTCACCCTTGTATCCCCCTCCTCCTCTTATTTGGTCTCTAAACTATATAAGGACCTCCCGTAGCTCATTAGAGAGGATAACAAAGTATATGAGATGATTATGTGAGCTTTGCTCCTTGTACCCACTCCTTTAGGAGATCAAGCCCTCCTAGGAGAAGATCCCTAGTGGATATCAAGCCCCCATCTTGGGAAGGATCCCCATCATAGGATCATCAAGACCTTTCTCCTCATAGGATTGGGATGAACTAGTACCTTGTATCTTTCCTTTGTTGTTCTTGGATCATTGTGACCTCTTGTGTGTTCTTCGATCTAGCATATGTGTGATTGGATCTAGTCAATTTGAGTGTTTCCCCTCTCTTGTGTTCTTCGTGTTCTTTGTGTTCTTGCGGATTTCCCCTCCAATTCGTGAAAGATCTCCATCTAGGGTTCTGCCCTACAACATGAGGTCAAAACTTTACATAGCAATGAACCCACTATTTTGGATTTTCAAGGAATTTAATTATGATAATTGCTCTTTGATAGATTGTATTTCCTTGTTGCAATCCGTGTTAAATTCTCCTCATGCTTATAATCAAAATAAAACTTTTACTAAACATATCGTTGATGCTTTAATGTAGTCATATGAAGAAAAGCTTGAACTAGAAATTTCTATCCCTAGAAAACTTTATGATGAGTGGGAACCTACTATTAAAATTAAGATTAAAGATTATTAATGCTATGCTTTGTGTGATTTGGGTTCTAGTGTTTCCACGATTCCAAAAACTTTGTGCGATATGTTAGGTTTCCGTGAATTTGATGATTGTTCTTTAAATTTGCACCTTGCGGATTCCACCGTTAAGAAACCTATGGGAATGATTAATGATGTTATTATTGTTGCAAATAGAAATTATGTGCCCGTAGATTTCATAGTGCTTGATTTAGATTGCAATCCTACATGTCCTATTATTCTTGGTAGACCTTTCCTTAGAACAATTGGTGCAATTATTGACATGAAAGAAGGAAATATTAGATTCCAATTTACGTTAAGGAAAGGCATGGAACACTTTCCTAGAAAGAAAATTAAATTACCTTATGAATCTATTATGAGAGCCACATATGAATTGCATAACAAAGATGATAATAGATCTATCCTTGCTTTATGCCTAGCTAGGGGCGTTAAACGATAACGCTTATTGGGAGGCAACCCAATTTTTTTTCTTTTTGTTCCTGTTTAGTAATAAATAATTCATCTAGCCTCTGTTTAGATGTGATTTTATGTTTTAATTAGTGTTTGTGCCAAGTACAACCTTTGGGAAGACCTGGGTGAAGTCTTTGCAATCTTGCTGTAAAAAACAGAAACTTTTGTGCTCACGATATTAGATGCCATTTTTTACTGGAGAGTGCTTTTAGGTTGATTCTTTTTGCAGATGATTAATAGAAAAATTCCTCACATCCACCAATTTATTTAAGAATTGTTGGAGTCACATAAGTATGCGTATGAATCAGATTGCTACAGACTTTTCTGTTTTGACATATTCTGTTTGTGGTGTGTTGTTTGCTTATTTTAATGAATTTGTGGGAAGTATCGCGGGATATGAACCATAGATAAGTTGGAATACAGTAGGTTTAACACCAATATAAATAAAGAATGAGGTCATTACATTTAGCGACCCGACCTCAGACGGTCAAGCCTCTGTGTTGCTGTGCCATCCCTGGATCAGTATGCTGGCACACACAGTACATCAATGTATATATCAAAGTGCAATCACATGTATAATTAACGTAAAACTGATATATACCTCATAAGTCACAGCGGAAACAAATATTCGGGTGTGGAGTCCCATCAACGCCATCGGCAGGTTGAGTATAGACCGTAACCCTGTATCGTAACTCTTACTCGTCGAGGAAATATCTGCAACATGATACGTTGCAGCCGTGTAGGTCAGTACATTTAATGTACCGGCAAGATCTCAATAAGAGAAAACAAATGATAAACTATACTATATGCAATATGGCTTTGTGGCTCTGTGTCTGAGTTTTGTTTGCGTAAAAGCTGATTTTTATTTTCCCTACATCAAAGGAATAAATGAAGTCTGTACTATAGAGTTTTATATCATGACATGGTTCCGCCAACCGATGTCTCAAAGCCCAAAATCATCATATGTTGCCCACAATTAAGTTATCAGTCCGGTGTTGAGAGTTCCGAGATAAATCCAAGTCCAGAGGCTCAAATTGTCCGTAACCGGGGACACGGCTAATCGATTAGGTTTTAAACCCTCTGCAGAGGTTTGTACACTTTACCCGCAAGATTCGATCCCTCTTTTTACGTTCTCACACTTCAGGGTGTTTGAGAACAAGATGACCGAAACATGGTCTTCGAAGAGTTCCTCGACCACCGTCCGGTGCTCATCCAATCCTACCGTAGTTCTACATCTGCTAGCACCGTCCCCAGCCAGAGTCACAACTAAGGTCAACCAAGCGAGCCCATAATGACTTGCGGTTGCACAGTAAGCTTCCAGGCATGAAGTATTCTTCCGTCTCTTTGAGTCTGGGTGAAGCTTTCCGCAAGATGTCATGGCGCTTCTCCATGCATCCCGCCAACCACCGGTTTCTCCAGGTGCCGTCAACCATCCTTCACCCAAGATCTTGTGTATTGAATTCTTGTCTCGAGTCTTGAAGTCTTGAGGCCTTGAAGATGCAGTCCTTGCAGATTCCATCATGGAGTTGTCGTCATTGACGTAGACCCTTCATTCTCACACCACTCCCGAGCACTCATACCAACCCCGTCTACTATAGCGTAGCATTTGAATAAATAACGTCCCGGGCTTGGTAACAGGGTGATGGGTTCCTACCTCATGCATACTACTCAACTTCAAGAATCAATAACACTACTGGAGGTGATTGCAAAGATGCCACTAAATGCAATAAAACATAGGTATGAAAGCATGGTCAAAGTGAACTTGCCTTGCTGACGATCTTCGAAAACTAGGGACTCGTGGTAGCAAACTTCGCACTCCGGAAATTCTACCGAGGCAAACAATAACCATAATAAGCACATAGCATATGATCACTTAATACAATAGCATATTAACATAACACACCAAAACAAACGAATCAAAACCCAAAGGAAAACCCAAAGAAATCCAACTCAAAGTTTTTCCTAATTCAAGCAACAACTAAAATAGTTTTACATGACAAAAATTTTCTTAACATAACCTAAACATGGGTTTATGTTAACTTAACAGAAAAGAATGCATTAAGCAGCTAGGAGCAAAAAGAATCAATTTAAAAGCTATTATAAAACTCCTATTAGGCCTAAAGCAAATTATATAAGAAAAATAAAATAAAAGTTTTATTTGTTATAAATAAAAGTTCATGCTCTAAAGTGACAGAAACTAACCTAGGATAATCTATCACATGTGAAAAATAAATTTATTTGCTAACTAAAACAATAGGAAAACAGTAGCTAGTTAATTAATTAAGAATAACATGATTCTGATTAAAACTATTTTTTATTAATCCTAAAATGCCCAAATAAATTCCTACGGTTAGGCAATGTCAAAACAAAGTTGGGACAAAAGAATCATAAAAAATAATTTTCCTAACTCCTTTTATAGCAGATTTACTATTCTGACTAAAATTAAAATAAAGCAATTCTAAATAATTTTAACATAGCTAATTATATTTTCTACAAAAACTATAAGAAATTTTCAAACCAACAAAAAAAGAATCACTTAAAAATATTAAGTAGATTAGAAGATATGAATTTTTCAAATCTGAAACTATTCTGTTAAAACAGAAAACGAAAATAAAAGAAAAAGGGCCTAATGGGCCTAACTAACGCCCTGGGCGTAACTTAACTAAACGGGCCCTAGTGGTTTAAATTGAGTCGGACGGTTTAAATAAAAACCCTAACTAAAATAAACCGTAACTAACCGGGGTAAAAACCCGGTTCACTAACTAACCTAAATAAAAACGTACCCCTTCGGGGGATCTAATCCTAACCGTACGCGTCGGATCTAACGGCGAGGAGGGGGTCCGGCGACTTACCGGTCGGCGACGGCGGCGGCGGCTCGGGCGGCGATGGTTCCGGCGACTCCGGTGGTCGGGGGCGTCGGCGGAGGTCTCCGGCGGGTGCAGCGCGGCGAGGGGAGTCCGGGGTGGGGTCGGGCGAGCTCGGGTGGCAGGGTGGGTCGGGACGGTGGCAATGGCGGCGGCGCTCTCGGGCTCAGCGAGGCCTTGAGGGAGAGGGAGAAGTCCGCGAGGGGCGAGGGGGAATGGGGTGTAGGGGGCATTTATAGGGCGGGCGGCGACTTGCGCGAGGGAGCGAATCGGGAGGATCGGTGAATCCGGAGATCATGGGATCTCCGGCGAGCGGTGGCGCGGCTCGTCTTGGGGCGAGGGGAGAAGGAGGTGGGGCCCGCCTATCAGCGAGAGGAGGAGAGGGTTGATCGGTCGGCCGACGCGAGGGGTTTCGGCCTGGGGGGGGTTGGTCGGGCGGTTGGGTGGCGCGGGTGGGCCTCATGTTGGTGGGCCTCGGCCGTTAGGTGGGCTCGGTCGGTGGCGCTGGCTGGGCCGCTGGCTGGTGGAGTCGCCAGTCTTTGGCTGGGCCACTGGCTGGTGGCGCTGGGTATTTTTTTTTTTTTTTTCTAATTTTTATTTTTTGAAAAAACAAAATAGAGATAACATATAAACTATAAATATTTTATATAGGACATATATATACCAAAATGATCAGGGGAATATTCCCTATCATTTGAACATTTTTCCAGGGGCAAAAATCCAAACTTTATAAAAATTCATTTTTTTCAAAATTCAAATAAAACTCAAATTTGAATTCAAAACTTTTGGCAATGTTTTTCCTCTGATATTTTTGGAGTGTCATGTTTACTCCTCTCATACTTTTTCTCAAGTATTTATCAGGCATAGTTTTTGAAATGATTTCTACTTGCCAAATTTTGAATTAAATTCCAACAAATCCAAAAACTTCTGAAACTTCAAATGCCACTCAAATTCAAACAGAATGCATAGATGCTTAGCTATAATTGTAAAACATTCCAAATAGGGAATTTGGGATGTTACAAACCTACCACACTTAAAATGAATCTCGTCCTCGAGATTCGAAGAGGCTAGCAAGAAAGGGTTAGGGGTTGGGGGTCTGCTAGCAAATGTTTGGTCGGAAGGTCAGGGGTGCTACCACACTTAAAAACAAGGTTACGGTTCCAATAAACTCAGATACTTCCTCTGGAGTGCTGACAATATATGTCTCTTCACATATCTTATAATAGCTCCTTCATTAACGCTCTTCTGTCAGAAGCATAGTGTTTAAATCGAAATCTTGGGTCGGTTCTTCAAAGTTGAAGTTCGTCCGAGACTGGATCTTCTTAGCTGATAGGTCTGTGTCCATCCTAGACAACTATCGAAACACTCATGGTAGTCTACACTTTATGGCTTCTCCTGCAGGAAACGGGTCTGGGTTGAACCTCACCGTATAACCTACGGTTGGCAACGACTGCCATGTACATGGGTTTATCATCATACCATTCTAAGGCTTAAGCAAGGCTTCAACGAGCGTCGTCACTTTGCTATGGGTAAGTCTCTCAGATTTACCATTCCAAATAGCAAGAGCGAATGATACGGGTAAGTCGGTATGGTGATCAATCCATTCTGCACCCAGATCATTACCTTGCATAAGGTTTAGCGAATCTCGTATTGCTAACACTCGGGCATTCTCACAAGCATTGCAGATTTTCTCCTGTATTGAACAGGGATCGGGTAAATCCTTTAGATCTGCAAGCCAAACAAAACATCTATCGTTACTTCACCACTCTCAGGTTTTTGCGTAACCTCCTTCGAAACGTATGCTGATTGGATCACTGATTCTTCCAAATTTATTCCTTTATCAAGGTTACATCTTTTCAAAATCCTGGGCCTGTGGGTTATGGCCCACTTCAACACTAGTGCAGCTTTAACTCATCCTTGGAGTAACTCTCTTGTTCCATATTACACCTCCTTTAAATCTAGTAGTACTCTGTTTCTTCATACCATCATATCAAAAGCAAAACTCCAACTTATTTGGTCCAGCTTCCTTCTATGGACCGTCATGAATAATACATTTCTTTCTTCAATGATCCTGTGGCTTTACGGAGTATTACAACACCAACGAAAATGCACTAGTTTATCCATCAATCTCATTATTTTAGTATCAACCTATTATTACATCCTTAACCACTTTTTGTGAACCCAAGTTCCAAAAAGTTTATTACAAATGCCGCCACCCACATGGTTCGGTATGGTCGGACATTGCTTCCAACTTTATTTATTTATCTTCCTCGGGGATTCTTTAGTCCTACTGGAATTGTGCGACATGCGCCTTGAAGTCTTCAATCTTCTGTTTCATCGTGGTGGCCTTGAGCTTCACCTCCATCATCTCTGCATGCACTTCGCTTAGGTATTCCTGGGTATAACGGAGTCTTGCTTCAAGTATTTCTCCGATCGGCGTATGGCTTCCATGGCTGCTTCACGAACAGCATCGAAGAAAGTTGCTTGTGGCACACGTGAAATGAAAAAGTACTGCCCCTCATCTTTGGGCAAACTCCTTTCAAATGGTGGAGGTGTACCTCCACATACCAAAGTTCCACTCCTTTTGCATGAAGGGTAGCCTTTGTAGACTGCATCTCCTTCAAGGTGAATATGCTTCATCATGTCCTTCAGATCTTGGGTAATCATGATCACTTGTCGTATCATGATTGTTTCCGGACCTTTAAGGAAAGACTCGTAAAGGGTCGTCATCTGCAGTTGTAAAACAAAATGGTGCTCGTAATAAGGTTCATATCCCCAGGGCACACATTCATATCATCCAAACAAAACTTCAAACTCAATTTCCAATATCCAGTTTATGCATCACAACTCACTTTCTTCCATGTTCATCCAGAATATTAATTTCCAAGATAAAATATGTCAACTCCTTAAAGCCTTTCAGCATGTGACATTACAACTTTATTGAGTCATGAACTATTACAATCTCTGAGTAATCTATTACATAACTCAACTCATCGAACTCATGAAAATGAAATTGCTTTTTACTACTCTTATTATCCATATCAAAATTCCAACTACTCAACTCCAGCCTTCATCTTGTCGGGACATTTAGTAGCATAATGTCCTGCTTCCTTGCAGCGAAAACAAAAGACTTCCGACATGTCTCGGGGCTTCTTTGTGATTATGTAGGCCCCTTGGATTCTTGGCTTCTTTTCTGGACATTTACTAGCATAATGACATAAATCCTTGCACCTGTAACAAGTGATACGACCCAAGTCCTTCTCTGCGAAAATTGTGTTGTTCTGGGGTTGCCTTCTTTTTCTCTTCATGAATTTCTCTGTAATGATCAGAGTTTGTATTTCCCGAGGGTCAAACTTCACTTCTGCTGTCGGGAAATATCCCAGATACTCCTTTCTTTCCTTGGTGCAATACTGCGAAAAATGTCCTTCTCCACATGAATAGCAGGCATTGGAGTAAAATCTGTTGAGGCCTTCTCCATCAGGGTCTTCAAAACATTCCTTCATCACAGGTTCTTTCATAACTTCTCTGAGGGCTTCTTTCATTCCTTCTTCCTGCTCCTGAATAGTTTGTTGCACCATGGGGTAAATGTGACATTGAGTCGGGTAGTGGGTGGTTCCTTCACACAAGAAACAAGTCACCTGACTAGTTGGGCATTCCTCAGCTGAGTGTTTTTCCTCACAGTGAGGGCATCCATCCTTGTGTTCCTCCTGGGTGTGTCCTATTTCTCCGCAAATCTTGCAGGCACAAGGTTTATTTCTTGGTGTATCATGGTGCTTCCGGATAAGACGTGATCTCATCAGGGTCTTCTTGAATTCTTCCCAAGTTCTTGCTCCACTAAATCCTTGTATGGCTTGATGCATTTTCCACCAGGTTGCAGCACTTTCGTAAAAATCTCAAGAGCGTATTGGACCTCATACTTCCTTGAAACCAAATTGCTCCCGAAGTGATTCTCCATGTTCTGCATCCATAGCTCTGCCTCCGGCTGAGTCTTCGGTCCAGAGAATATCAGTCCAACTTCATTCATCATCTACGGGGTTCAAAAGTTTTGGGATGAGATATGAGAGAGGTGGGGAGGGATATACACACAATACAACCAATAGTTTTTTGAAGAAACAAGTTTTACTTTGTGGCTGTCGGAAAACATCAAACAAATGACAGCTCACAAATTGTCGCATCTAACGTAAGTGTGTAACAGGGGTTTGGTCTTCTAAAGGTCAAATAATTCTTCAGATTCTTCAAATTCTTCTAGTCTTGGGAGTCCTCCATTGTTGAAGCTTCAACTCTTCTAATGCATGGTGAAACCCTTTGTTACTTTGAAGAGGTCATCAGCTGTCCGATATCTTTCTTGGAGCGGCTTCAGTTGATCCTTCATGTGGTCAAAAGGGAAAAGGGGTATATACTAACTATTTGAGGTGAGAGTGTCTATTTGATAAAATCAGAAAGGATGAGAAGGAGTCTTTTTGAAAATAAAGTTTTTTTGAGACATCCTGTCCTATGGGCTTTCCGATTTCTAGGGTCACGTCCTACAGTCAACATGTGCTCGATACCATTTCAGAGCGACCCGACCTCGACGGTCAAGCCTCGTGTTCTTTGTGTGCCATCCTCGGATCAAGATCTTTGCACACACAAGACATCAATGTATATATCAAAGTGCAATCACATGTATAATTAACGTAAAACTGATATATACCTCATAAGTCACAGCTGAAACAAATATTGGTGTGGAGTCCCATCAACGCCATCGGCAGGTTGAGTGTAGACCGTAACCTGATCGTAACTCTTACTCGTCGAGGAAATATCTGCAACATGATACGTTGCAGCCGTGTAGGTCAGTACATTTAATGTACCGCAAGATCTCAATAAGAGAAAACAAATGATAAACTATACTATATGCAATATGGCTTTGTGGCTCGTGTCTGAGTTTTGTTTATGTAAAGCTGATTTTATTTTCCCTACATCAAAGGAATAAATGAATTCTGTACTGTAGAGTTTTATATCATGACATGGTTCCGCCAACCGATGTCTCAAAGCCCAAAATCATCATATGTTGCCCACAATTAAGTTATCAGTCCGGTGTTGAGAGTTCCGAGATAAATCCAAGTCCAGAGGCTCAAATTGTCCGTAACCGGGGACACGGCTAATCGATTAGGTTTTAAACCCTCTGCAGAGGTTTGTACACTTTACCCGCAAGATTCGATCCCTCTTTTACGTTCTCACACTTCAGGTGTTTGAGAACAAGATGACCAAACATGGTCTTCGAAGAGTTCCTCGACCACTTTGTCCGGTGCTCATCCAATCCTACCGTAGTTCTACATCTGCTAGCACCGCCCCAGCCAGAGTCACAACTAAGGTCAACCAAGCCAGAGCCCATAATGACTTGCGGTTGCACGGTAAGCTTCGGGCATGAAGTATTCTTCCGTCTCTTTGAGTCTGGGTGAAGCTTTCCGCAAGATGTCATGGCGCTTCTCCATGCATCCCGCCAACCACTGGTTTCTCCAGGTGCCCGTCAACCATCCTTCACCCAAGATCTTGTGTTGAATTCTTGTCTCGAGTCTTGAAGTCTTGAGGCCTTGAAGATGCAGTCCTTGCAGATTCCGTCATGGAGTTGTCGTCATTGACGTAGATCCTCCATTCTCACACTACTCCCGAGCACTCATACCAACCCCGTCTACTATAGCGTAGCATTTGAATAAATAACGTCCCGGGCTTGGTAACAGGGTGATGGGTTCCTACCTCATGCATACTACTCAACTTCAAGAATCAATAACACTACTGGAGGTGATTGCAAAGATGCCACTAAATGCAATAAAAAATAGGTATGAAAGCATGGTCAAAGTGAACTTGCCTTGCTGACGATCTTCGAAAACTAGGGACTCGTGGTAGCAAACTTCGCACTCCGGAAATTCTACCGAGGCAAACAATAACCATAATAAGCACATAGCATATGATCACTTAATACAATAGCATATTAACCTAACACACCAAAACAAACGAATCAAAACCCAAAGGAAAACCCGAAGAAATCCAACTCAAAGTTTTTCCTATTTCAAGCAACAACTAAAATAGTTTTACATGACAAAAATTTTCTTAACATAACCTAAACATGGGTTTATGTTAACTTAACAGAAAAGAATGCATTAAGTAGCTAGGAGCAAAAAGAATCAATTTAAAAGCTATTATAAAACTCCTATTAGGCCTAAAGAAAATTATAATAAGAAAAATAAAATAAAAGTTTTATTTGTTATAAATAAAAGTTCATGCTCTAAAGTGACAGAAACTAACCTAGGATAATCTATCACATGTGAAAAATAAATTTATTTGCTAACTAAAACAATAGGAAAACAGTAGCTAGTTAATTAATTAAGAATAACATGATTCTGATTAAAACTATTTTTTATTAATCCTAAAATGCCCAAATAAATTCCTACGGTTAGGCAATGTCAAAACAAAGTTGGGACAAAAAGAATCATAAAAATAATTTTCCTAACTCCTTTTATAGCAGATTTACTATTCTGACTAAAATTAAAATAAAGCAATTCTAAATAATTTTAACATAGCTAATTATATTTTCTACAGAAACTATAAGAAATTTTCAAACCAACAAAAAAAGAATCACTTAAAAATATTAAGTAGATTAGAAGATATGAATTTTTCAAATCTGAAACTATTCTGTTAAAACAGAAAACGAAAATAAAAGAAAAAGGGCCTAATGGGCCTAACTAACGCCTTGGGCGTAACTTAACTAAACGGGCCCTAGTGGTTTAAATTGAGTCGGCGGTTTAAATAAAACCCTAACTAAAATAAATCAGAATTCTAACCGGGTAAAAACCGGTTCACTAACTATCCTAAATAAAACGTATTCTTCGGGGATCTAATCCTAACCGTGACGCTGTCGGATCTAACGGCGAGGAGGGGTCCGCGACTTACCGGTCGGCGACGGCGGCGGCGGCTCGGGCGGCGATGGTTCCGCGATTCCGTGGTCGGGCGTCGGCGGAGGTCTCCGGCGGGTGCAGCGCGGCGAGGGGAGTCCGGGGGTGGGGTCGGGCGAGCTCGGGGTGGCCGGGGTGGGTCGGGACGGTGGCAATGGCGGCGGCGGCGCTCTCGGGCTCAGCGAGGCCTTGGGAGAGAAGAAGTCCAGCGAGGGGAGGGGTGAATGGGGTGAGGGGGCATTTATAGGGCGGGCGGCGACTTGCGCGAGGGAGCGAATCGGGAGGGGATCGGGTGAATCCCGGAGATCGCGGGATCTCCGGAGCGTGGCGCGGGCTCGTCTTGAGGGGAGGAGAAGGAGGTGGAGGCCCGCCTGTCAGCGAGAGGAGGAGAGGGGTTGGTCGGTCGGCCCGACGCGAGGGTTTCAGCGGGGGGTTGGTCGGGCGGTTGGGTGGCGGTGGGCCTCATGTTGGTGGGCCTCGGCCGTTGGGTGGGCTCGGTCGGCTGGCGCCTGGCTCGGCCGCCTGGCTGGTGGGTCGCCCAGGTGCTGGCTGGGCCAGTCGGCCTGGCTGGCGCCTGGGTATTTTTTTTCTTTTTCTAATTTTTATTTTTTTGAAAAAAAACAAAAACAGAGATAACATATAAACTATAAATATTTTATATAGGACATATATATACCCAAATGATCAGGGGAATATTCCCTATCATTTGATTTTTCCAGGGGCAAAAATCCAAACTTTATAAAAATTCATTTTTTTCAAAATTCAAATAAAACTCAAATTTGAATTCAAAACTTTTGGCAATGTTTTTCCTCTGATATTTTTGGAGTGTCATGTTTACTCCTCTCATACTTTTTCTCAAGTATTTATCAGGCATAGTTTTTGAAATGATTTCTACTTGCCAAAATTTGAATTAAATTCCAACAAATCCAAAAACTTCTGAAACTTCAAATGCCACTCAAATTCAAACAGAATGCATAGATGCTTAGCTATAATTGTAAAACATTCCAAATAGGAAATTTGGGATGTTACATTACAGTACCTTAGAGTGGTGGTTTGTTTTCTTATACTAACGGAGCTCATGTTACTTTCTGTTAAGTTTTGTGTTGTGAAGTTTTCAAGTTTTTGGGTAAAGATTTGATGGATTTTGGAATAAGGAGTGGCAAGAGCCTAAGCTTGGGGATGCACAAGGAACCCAAAGGTAAAACTAAAGGACAACCAAAAGCGTAACCTTGGGGATGCCCCGGAAGGCATCCCCTCTTTCGTCTTCGTCCATCGGTAACTTTACTTGATGGTATATTTTTATTCACCACATGATATGTGTTTTGCTTGGAGCGTCTTGTATGATTTGTGTCTTTGCTTTCTAGTTTACCACAACCATCCGTGCTGTACACACATTTTGGGAGAGACACACATGAATCGGAATTTATTAGAATGCTCTATGTGCTTCACTTATATCTTCTGAGCTAGATAATTTTGCTCTAGTGCTTCACTTATATATTTTTAGAGCACGGTGGTGGTTTTATTTTCTAGAAATTATTGATCTCTCATGCTTCACTTATATTATTTTGAGTGTCTTTTAGAACAACATGGTAATTTTCTTTGGTTATAAAATTAGTCATAATATGATGGGCATTCAAGATGGGTATAATAAAATTTTCATATAGAGTGCATTGAATACTACGAGAAGTTTGATACTTGATAATTGTTTTGAGATATGAAGATGGAGATATTAGAGTCGTGCTAGTTGAGTAATTGTGAAATTGATAAATACTTGCGTTGAGGTTTGCATGTCCCGTAGCATGCACGTATGGTAATCGTTGTGTGACAAATTTGAAGCATGAGGTGTTTCTTTGATTGCCTTCCTTAAGAGTGGCGGTCAGGGACGAGCGATGGTCTTTTCCTACCAATCTATCCTCCTAGGAGCATGCGCGTAGTGCTTGGTTTTGATGACTTGTAGATTTTTACAATAAGTTTGTGAGTTCTTTATGACTAATGTTGAGTCCATGGATTATACGCACTCTCATCCTTCCACCATTGCTAGCCTCTCTAGTACCACGTAACTTTTGTTGGTACCATAAACCCACCGTTTACCTTCCTCAAAACAGCCACCATACCTACCTATTATGGCATTTCCATAGCCATACCGAGATATATATTGCCATGCAACTTTCCACCATTCCGTTTATTATGACATGCTTCATCATAGTCATATTTCTTTGCATGATCATGTAGTTGACATCGTATTTGTGGCATGGCCACCATTCATAATTTTTCATACATGTCACTCTTGATTCATTGCACATCCCGGTACACCGCCGGAGGCATTCACATAGAGTCATATTTTGTTCTAAGTATCAAGTTGTAATTCTTGAGTTGTAAGTAAATAAAAGTGTGATGATCTTCATTATTAGAGCATTGGCCCATGTGAGGAAAGGATGATGGAGACTATGATTTCCCCACAAGTCGAGATGAGACTCCGGACGAAAAATAAATAAATAAAAAGAGGCCAAAAAAAGAAAGGAGAAGGCCCAAATAAAAAAATGATGGGAGAAAAAGAGAGAAGGGACAATGTTACTATCCTTTTCCACACTTGTGCTTCAAAGTAGCACCATGACCTTCATGATAGAGAGTCTCTTATGTTGTCACTTTCATATACTAGTGAGAATTTTTCATTATAGAACTTGGCTTGTATATTCCAATGATGGGCTTCCTCAAACTGTCCTAGGTCTTCGTGAGCAAGCAAGTTGGATGCACACCCACTTAGTTCTTTTGTTGAGATTTCATACACTTATAGCTCTAGTGCATCCGTTGCATGGCACTACCTACTCACTCACATTGATATCCATTGATGGGCATCTCCATAGCCCATTGATACACCTAGTTGATGTGAGACTATCTTCCTCTTTTTTTGTCTTCCCCACAACCACCATTCTATTCCACCTATAGTGCTATGTCCATGGCTCGCGCTCATATATTGCGTGAAAGTTGAAAAAGTTTGAGAATACTAAAGTATGAAACAATTGCTTGGCTTGTCATCGGGATTGTGCATGATTGGGGCATTTTGTGTGACGAAAATGAAGCATAGCCAAACTATATGATTTTGTAGGGATGAGCTTTCTTTGGCTATGTTATTTTGAGAAGACATAATTGCTTGGTTAGTATGCTTGAAGTATTATTATTTTTATGTCAATATTAAACTTTTGTCTTGAATCTTTTGGATCTGAACATTCATGCCACAATAAAGAAAATTACAATGAATGTTAGGTAGCATTCCACATCAAAAATTATGTTTTTATCATTTACCTACTCGAGGACGAGCAGGAATTAAGCTTGGGGATGCTTGATACATCTCCAACGTATCTATAATTTTTTTATTGTTCCATGCTATTATATTATTTGTTTAGGATGTTTAATGGGATTTTATATGCTCTTTTATATTATTTTTGGGACTAACCTATTAACCGAAGGCCGAGTGCCAGTTTTTCTTTTTTTTGCCTATTTTAGTGTTTTGGAGAAAAGGAATACCAAACGGAATTCAAACGAAATGAAACCTTCACGATGATCTTTCTTGGAACAAACACAATCCAAAAGACTTGGAGTTGAAGTATGGAACTCCGTGAGGCGGCCACGAGGTAGGAGGGTGCGCCTAGGGGGAAGGCGCGCCCCCACCCTCATGGGCCCCACGGAGCTCCACCGACATACTTATTTTGCCTATATATACTCTTATACCCTAAAAACACTAGGGGGAGCCACGAAACCACTTTTCCACCGCCGCAACCTTCTGTACCCGTGAGATCCCATCTTGGGGCCTTTCCGGCGATCTGCCGGAGGGGGAATCGATCACGGAGGGCTTCTACATCAACACCATAGCCTCTCCGATGATGTGTGAGTTGTTTATCACAGACCCTCGGGTCCATAGTTATTAGCTAGATGGCTTCTTCTCTCTCTTTGGTTCTCAATACATAGTTCTCCTCAATGTTCTTAGAGATCTATTCGATGTAATACTCTTTTGCGGTGTGTTTGCCAAGATCCGATGAATTGTGGATTTATGATCAACTTTATCTATGAATAATATTTGGTTCTTATCTTAATTTTTATATGCATGATTTGATATCTTTGCAAGTCTCTTTGAATTATCAGTTTAGTTTGGCCTACTAGATTGATCTTTCTTGCAATGGGAGAAGTGCTTAGCTTTGGGTTCAATCTTGCGGTGTCCTTTCCCAGTGACAGTAGGGGCTGCGAGGCACATATTGTATTATTGCCATCGAGGATAAAAAGATGGGTTTTATATCATATTGCTTGAGTTTATCCCTCTACATCATGTCATCTTGCTTAATGCATTACTCTGTTCTTATGAACTTAATACTCTAGATGCATGCTGGATAGCAGTCAATGTGTGGAGTAATAGTAGTAGATGCAGAATTGTTTTGGTCTACTTGACACGGACGTGATGCCTATATTCATGATCATTGCCTAGATATTCTCATAACTATGCGCTCTTCTATCAATTGCTCGACAATAATTTGTTCACCCACCGTAATATATGCTATCTTGAGAGAATCCACTAGTGAAACCTATGGCCCCCGGGTCTCTTTCTTATTATATTGCATCTCGTTTATACATCGCATCTCGTTGTACTATTTTGCAATCTTAACTTTCCAATCTATACAACAAAGATGCCAAAAATATTTATCTTACTATCTTTATTAGATCTCACTTTTGCGAGTGACCGTGAAGGGATTGACAACCCCTTTATCGCGTTGGTTGCAAGGTTCTTGATTGTTTGTGCAGGTACTAGGTGACTTGTGTGTTATCTCCTACTGGATTGATACCTGGGTTCTCAAAAACTGAGGGAAATACTTATACTACTTTGCTACATCACCCTTTCCTCTTCAAGGGAAAACCAATGCATGCTCACGAGGTAGCATAGTGCATCGCACATGGTCTGGAGATAACAACTGTGTGTTATGAAACAGAAAAACCCTCGAGGTGGGCATATATTTTCTAGGGATGCGGGCGGGATTAGGAAGAAGAAACATTGCACACGGTCCGGAGATAACAACCGTGTGTTATGAAATAGAAAAACCCTCGAGGCGGCTAGATATTTTCTAGGGATGCAGGCGAGATTGGGAACAAGAAACATCGCAAACGGTCCGGAGATAACAACTGTGTGTTATGAAACAGAAAAAACCTCGAGGCAGGTAGATATTTTTGAGAGGGGGAGCCTCGTGGAGCCCAATGTACTGTGCGGATGTGTGGGTGACAGGGGCACCGGCATGGTGCACGGTAGTTTGAGTGAACCTTGTCTGTTGCGTCATCTGACTGGTCTAATGTTCATAAATTTGGCGAAAAATGACGCGGGAGAGGGTCAGAACACGAACACACTTGCATGTGGACCAAATTTATGTATGAAAAGGGTGGTTTGATTTTCAAATACCAAATGCAACTTCGATGAGGCACCTCTCTCGCAAAGCGCACAGTATTGCTTGCCCCCATCCCCCTCGTATCGGCACGAAGGGAATCCTAATCTATGTATGCATGCCCCCTCCCCCCAACCGAGGTTCACCTAGCAAAGTGCGAAGTAGCTAGCAGCCCCCCTCCTCCCTCGTGTCGGCACGAAGGGAATCCTAAGCTATGAATGCATGCCCCCAACCGTGGTTCACCTAGCAAAGTGCGAAGTAGCTAGCAGCCCCCCCTCCTCCCTCGTGTCGGCACGAAGGAATCCTAATCTATGAATGCATGCCCCCCAACCGAGGTTCACCTAGAAAAGTGCGAAGTAACTAGGAGCCCCCCTCCTCCCTCGTGTCGTCACGAAGGGAATCCTAAGCTATGAATGCATGCCCCCCAACCGAGGTTCACCTAGCAAAGTCTTGAAGTAGCTAGCAGCCCCCCTCCCTCGTGTCGGCACGAAGAGAATCCTAAGCTATGAATGCATGCCCCCCCAACCGAGGTCACCCTAGCAAAGTGCAAAATATGTAGCAGCCCCCTCCTCGTGGTCGGCACGAGGGAATCCTAAGATATGAATGCATGCCCCCCCAACCGAGGTTCACCTAGCAAAGTGCTTGAGTAGCTAGCAGCCACCCCTCCCTCATGTCGGCACGAAGGGAATCCTAAGCTATGAATGCATTCCCCCAACCGAGGTTCACCTAGCAAAGTGCATAGTAGCTAGCAACGCCCCTCCCTTGTGTCGGCACAAAGGGAATCGTAAGCTATGAATGCATGCCCCCAACCGAGGGTCACCTAGCAAAGTGCAAAGTAGCTAGTACCCCCCCACCGAGGTTCACCTAGCAAAGTCTTGAAGTAGCTAGCAGCCCCTCGTGTCGCCACGAAGGTAATCCTATGCTATGAATGCATGCCCCCCCAACCGAGGTTCACCTAGCGAAGTGTGAAGTAGTAACCCCCCCTCCCCCCCACACACACTTTCAGTCAGCGGGCCAGAGAGGCATATCTCACCAAGATGGATCGTAAAACGGACCAAGAATAATCCATCTTGGTCGTACAACCTCTCTCTTGTTGTTGGTCAAAGTGATGGCCGTCCATGCGACCCCGGGGATGGGCTAGCTTGCCAATAATCATGCAAGTAACTAGTCCCCGAAGACAACCACTGCATGCGTGTGGCCCAAACATATGTATGGAGAGGTGTGTTTTTGAGTAGCAGTGGAACAACATTGATGTGTCACCGTGATTTCGAACTAGAAATCCCCACACTGGGTGAGGGTTAGGTTGATGATGCATATGTATGTTACACCACACTTCAAGCCAACGACGGGGATTCATGCATGCATGCGTGCATACTATATGCGCTCAAACTTAAGGTCTGAATCTCACCATAACCTATACTATGATAACACGAACAAATGAAGAATCTGCCATGGTAACCTATCTTGGTGTTGGTCAAGGTGATCATGGATGTCCACGCGGGCCCATGAATATATAGGATTGTTGTCGATAACCACGCGAGGAGTGTGTCGTTCGAAGGCAACCACTACATGCATATGTATGGAGGTGATGCGTGCATGCATGTTTGAATACCATTTCACAACAATGATGTGGCGCGTGCGTCAAAAATCATACACTATCTCCCCACACAGAGCAAGATCGGTTCATGATGTGTTGTTGTACTAGCCACTTCGACTCGATGGGAGAGATTCACACTATTGTAGGATGCTGCTAACGCGACACTATGATCAGAGGCCCTTTCACGAAACTGTGTGCGATGCATTAATCACAAATGGGGATGTAAAAAAACCGTCAAAAAAGGTGCAAAACATTTGCAATGGAGGATGCATCAAACACGATTCAGATTTTAGTTGCGTGTGCGATCCAGGGCGTACGGTTTAGTCCAATGAACTGTTTGCGATGAGGCGGAACAAAAGAAACGGGCAGCCTGATGAAGGCGTGTGCGATATAGAGCATACGGTTCACTCGTATGAACTGTTTGTGATTAGGCAACACAAAAGAAACGGGCAGCCAGATGATGGTGTGTGCGATATACAGCATACGGTTCACTCGGATGAACTGTTTGTGATTAGGCAACACAAAAGAAACGGTCAACCAGATCAAGGTGTGTGTGATTGAGGGCTATGCTTCAGAAGGATTAACTGTTTGCGATTAGGCAACAAAACAGAATCGGGTAAGTCAGATCAAAGTGTCTGCGATTGATGGCATACACTTCACATGGATGAACTGTTTGCGATTAGCCACAACAAACTGAAACAGTTAGATAGATCAATGTGTGTGTGCTAGACGGGCACACCCATTCTAATTAAAAGAAGCATGCGCGATGGTAATAACGAGCACGCACGGTTGTTGGAACAAGACGTGTGCTGACATTGCCTATTGCGGTGCACCTTATGGTGCAAACACCACGTACACGGCCGAGAAGGCGTACGTGCCCACGTTACGCTTTCCGGGAATAGTGCCGCACTTATAACCGTCAGTAAATTTTGAGCATGCGTCCCGTCACAATTTTTTTAGAAGAACAGGGAGGCCGCGTCCCATCACATTCCAAATTGCAAACCTGTTCACACCGATCAAAACCTAAAGGTTTCCCACTTAGGAGTGTATTACTATGCGGTTATAAATACTACTACTCCAAGATGACTGCACATTCCTCCTCAACTCCTCATCCACAAAAAGTCAAAAACAAACTAGTCATTCATCATCATTCCCTTGCGTCCGCCATGGCCAGCGTGTGTTCTGGGTCGAGAGATTGCCACCAGGGAGAGGCGAGCCCGGAAGCGGGAGCACGAGAATGTCCCGCCTCGCCGCGAAAGCAGCCAACATGTCCCACCGCACGGCTGTAGCAGCAGAGAGGTCCCGCCACACCGCCGAAGCAGCACGGAGGACCCGCTGCACCGTCAATGCAGCAGACTGGTCCGGCCGTGCCGCGGAAGCAGAAGAGATGTCCCGCCGCGCCGCGAATGCAGCAGAGATGTCTTCCCGCGCCGCGGGCAGGTGAAGACTCTTACAGGCGCATGCGTGCCCTCGTCCTTAGGCAAATGGATCAGATCTCCAGGTGGGCGAGGTTGCATGATGACATGAAAGCCTCATTTGAACAGTCTACCGATGTCATCCGGCAACTAAATGAGAGCAATGCGAAGCTCCAGGCCGAGCGCGACCTGCTGAGGGCGAAAATCATCGGAAGTGTGGAGCAGCAGGAGCAAACCACTGCCTTGTTGAACAGGACCGACATCATCATCGAGAAACTTATGGACGAGAATGCCATGTTGCGCATCGAGCGCAGAAGGCTGGTGGAGGAATCTGTGGATGCTCTCAACTAGCATCTTGAGGACAAGAAAGATCTCGTCGCCGCTCGCCGCGGAGACTAGTTCCCGCGGCCTGCAGCAACTCATCAAGAAAGTATAGATCAGCGAGCCAGATCGTTGTCTTCCTTCTTCTTTTGCCCTTGTGTATTTCGGGTGTTGCCGCATGTGGCTTTTTTTAATTATGTTTCTAAACATGTAAGACAATTATTATCCACTGTCATCGTCCTTATATTTATCATGCTTGCTATAAGTCGCAGTCAATGCTATATAGGTCCGTTGGATCTTACATCAAGATCCGTGCAAAACTTTCTTTTCGGATTTTCATTTTTCTCTCTTATATCTCAGTCCAGTGAGACATATAGCCACGCCGTAGAACAGGTGCTCGGGCACCATTAATGGAGACGTTGGGAGGGAGGTAAGCGGCGGGTAGCGGTCAAAGGGCTTGATGACACACAAGTATAGGGAATCTATCGTAGTCCTTTCGATAAGTAAGAGTGTCGAACCCAACAAGGAGCAGAAGTAAATGATAAGCGGTTTTCAGCAAGGTATTCTCTACAAGCACTGAAATAATAGGTAACAGATAGTTTTGTGATAGGATAATTTGTAACGAGCAACAAGTAACAAAAGTAAAGAAAGTGCAGCAAGGTGGCCCAATCCTTTTTGTAGCAAAGGACAAGCATGGACAAACTCTTATATAGAGAAAAGCGCTCCCGAGGACACATGGGAATTATCTTCAAGCTAGTTTTCATCACGTTCATATGATTCGCGTTCGGTACTTTGATAATTTGATATGTGGGTGGACCGGTGCTTGGGTTCTATCCTTACTTGAACAAGCATCTCACTTATGATTAACCTCTATTGCAAGCATCCACAACTACAACAAAAGTATTAAGGTAAACCTAACCATAGCTTGAGACATATGGATCCAAATCAGCCCCTTACGAAGCAACGCATAAACTGGGATTTAAGCTTCTGTCACTCTAACAGCCCATCATCTACTTATTACTTCCCAATGCCCTCCTCTAGGCCCAAATAATGGTGAAGTGTTATGTAGTCGACGTTCACATAACACCACTAGAGGATAGACAACATACATCTCATCAAAATATCGAACGAATACCAAGTTCACATGACTACTAATAGCAAGACTTCTCCCATGTCCTCAGGAACAACGTAACTACTCACAAAGCATATTCATGTTCATAATCAGAGGAGTATTAATATGCATAATGGATCTGAACATATGATCTTCCACCAAATAAATCAACTAGCATCAACTACAAGCAGTAATCAACACTACTAGCAACCTACTGGTACCAATCCCAGACTTGGAGGCAAGAATTGGATACAAGAGATGAACTAGCTAGGATTTGAGAGGAGATGGTGCGGGTGAAGATGTTGATGGAGATTGCCCTCTCCCGATGAGAGGAGCGTTGGTGATGACAATGGCGATGATTTGCCCCTCCCGGAGGGAAGTGTCCCCGGCAGAACAGCTCTGTCGGAGCCCTAGATTGGTTCCGCCAAGGTTTCGCGTCGTGGCGGCGGAGTCTCTCCCGAAAGCTTGCTTATGATTTTTCTTCGGACGAAAGACTTCATATACCAGAAGATGGGCACCGGAGGGCCAACAGGGGGCCCACGAGGCAGGGGGGCGCGCCCCCCACCCTCGTGGCCAGGTGGGGCCCCTCTGACATACTTCTTCCGCTCATTATTTTTTATTATTTCCAAAAATAAATGTCGTGGAGTTTTAGGACTTTTGGAGTTGTGCAGAATAGGTCTATAATATTTGCTCCTTTTCTAGCCTAGAATTCCAGCTGTCGGCATTCTCCCTCCTTATGTAAACCTTGTAAAATAAGAGAGAATAGGCATAAGTATTGTGACATAATGTGTAATAACATCCCATAATGCAATAAATATCGATATAAAAGCATGATGCAAAATGGACGTATCAACTCCCCCAAGCTTAGACCTCGCTTGTCCTCAAGCGAAAGCCGATAACGATAAATATGTCCACATGTTTAGAGGTAGAGGTGTCGATAAAATAAAATACGGACATGAGGGCATCATGATTATTCTCGTAACAGCAACATATATGGATATTGTCATATGATTTCTTATGCTCAAGTAATAATCTATTCACAATGCAAAGTATGAATCAGAAACTTTATTGAGAACTAACAAACTACAATCCCAGTCATTGAAGCAATTGCAATTTATCATAACATCAGAAAGAGTCTATGTCAGAGCTTTCTAGCAAGTCCACATACTCAACTATCATTTAGTCTTTCATAATTGCTAACACTCACGCAACACTTGTGGTTACGGAGTTTTAATCGGACACAGAGGAAGATAGGGGCTTATAGTTTCGCCTCCCAACCTTTTACCTCAAGGGTATTTTCAACAATAATAATTCATGCTAACCCACATCCAATTTTATATATATATATATATATATATATATATATATATATATATATATATATACACACACACACACACACACACACATAAACACTATTCTGATCACGGGATCAGAATAATATTCTGATCACAACCTGAACTGCCTGAGTAACGCGCCTGACCTTCTCTGTGAACTAGGTTGAACTTCCCGCAACATTACCCAAATAGGGCTTGCTATATATCGTTGGAAAGCTATGGACACCGATATCATGACCCAACTTAAATTTTTGGCAAAATATAAGCGGTTTAAGAGCAGTTTTAAAAACCGTTTTTTATTCGCATAAAAAACGTGAATCGTATTTTTGATCGCCTTTCTAAACCGTTTATCGGAATGAGGCATATAATATGGCGTGGAAAGCTGCTGCAAAACCACTCCTTTCGCATGTTGAAAGTTTTTTCTAATTCCCTACGGTTAAAGAGTAATTTAGAAAAACGTAAAATTTCATAAACCGAACAGCCGAGTTCGTTTTTTCGATGTCATTTCTAAACGGCTAATCCAATGGAGGCATATGCTATGCCGTTGGAAAGCTTATGAAAATGCACTACTTTTTGATCTTGAAAGTTTTTTTTCTAATTTTGAATGGTTTAAGAGTAATTTAGAAAATGGTCCAAGTCCTACCGAGTTCGTATTTTCGAGCTAAATTTTTAACCGTGCGTCCGAATGCAGCAAATGATATGGCGTTGGAAAGCGTGAACAAATGCGAAACGTTTTGGTATGTATTGTTTCTCCCAATTCTTTACGGTTTTAAGTCAGTTTTGAAAATGGCGAAATACGTATTTTCGCCGTAATTTCTACGAACTTTATCGGAATTGGGCAAATAATATACCGTTCAAAAGCTACGGAAAATGCGAAACTTTTTCATGTTGATGGTTTTCTATGATTCCTAGCCATTTTCAAGTAATTCCGAAAACGGCGTGATCATTCGTTCTGCCTCTACCACAAAACAGATTCTTCGAAAATGCACCGCGTGAAGAACATAAACTTCTCAGTGCGTGTAACTGAACTTCACTCTGTTTTTCACGTGATTTTTTTGCTCGTAGATCTTCATCCACTGCCTGTAGCTCTTCATCCCACTCATGGGAATTGAGCGGGTGATATACCAATGGAAAGCTGCTGTAAACACGCAACTTTCCCGTGTTGATCATTTTTTCATACTCGCGACGATTTTGAAAGTTTTTCATCTGAAATTCATTCAGCATAGTAGTTGAACTTCATGCTATTTTCACGTTAAACTTCTGTGACGTATTTTTGTTTGTACACGCTTTCAACTTCCCTCTGCATTTAACCCGCCTTTATCTGAATTTTGAAAACCATTTTTTCTTCATACAAAAAACGTGGATCGTATTTTCGATCGTACTTCTAAACTGTTTAGCAACTAAATACTCGTTTTAGATAGGAATATCGCTCATAGGCGGATTTTTCACTCGGGTCGTGAAGAACTCGCGTTTTTTGCGATTTTACTGCCTGAGTTGTTCGACCTGAACTTCCCCCTATGCTAGGTTGAACTTCCCGCAACATTGCCCAAATAGGGCCTGCTATATACCGTTGGAAAGCTATGGACACGGGTATCATGACCCAAGTTATATTTTTCGCAAAATGTGAGCGGTTTAAGAGCAGTTTTGAAAACCGTTTTTTCTTCACACAAAAAACGTGAATCGTAATTTTGATCGCATTTCTAAACCGTTTATCGGAATGAGGCAAGTAATATGGCGTTGGAAAGCTGCTGCAAAACCGCTTTTTCCACATGTTAAAAGTTTTCTCTAATTTCCTACGGTTAAAGAGTAATTTAGAAAATCATAAAATTTCACAAACCGAACAGCCGAGTTCATATTTTCGATGTCATTTCTAAACGGCTAAACCAATTGAGGCATATGATATGGCCTTGGAAATCTTATGAAAATGCGCTAATTTTTCATGTAGAAAGTGTTTTCTAATTTTGAACGGTTTAAAAGCGATTTAGAAAATGGTACAAGTTTCACCGAGTTCGTATGTTCGATGTATTTTTTTAACCCTATGTCCGAATGCGACAAATGATATGGCGTTGGAAAGCTTGAGGAGATGCGAAACTTTTTGGTATATATTATTTCTCCTAGTTCCTTACTGTTTTATGTCAATTTTCAAAATGGCTAAAAACGTATTTTTGCTGTAATTTCCACAAACTTTATCGAAATGGGGCAAATAATATACCGTTGAAAAGCTAAGGAAATTGCGAAACTTCTTCATGTTGATGGTTTTCTGTGATTCCCAGCCGTTTTCAAGTAATTTGGAAAATGGCGAGATCATTCGTTTTGTCTTTATCGCGAAACAGATCCTTCGAAAATGCATCGCGTGAAGTACCTGAACTTCTCGGCATGTCTACTTGAACTTCACTCTGTTTTTCATGTGCTTTTTTTGCTCGTAGATCTCCATCCACTGCTCGTAGCTCTCCACCCACTCACCGAAATTGAGCAAGTGATATATCGGTGGAAAGCTGTTGTAAACACGGAACTTTCCCATGTAGATCGTTTTTTCATACCCGCGACGATTTTAATATTTTTCATCTGAAATTCATCCATTGTAGTAAATGAACTTCCTGGTGATTTCAGTTGAACTTCTGTGATGTATTCGTTTGTAATTTTCTCATCCGTCCGTCAGTGTTTACACAAATGATATTCCTTTTGTACAAATCTCTCTCACAATATTTTTTTGAACTTTCTCCGAAGAAGGAATTGAACGTATAACAACAAAACTTTTAGCCTTTGATTTTTTATTCTTTTTTTAATACAAAATGCACACCGTGTAGTACATGAACTTCTCACGGTTATCAACCTGATCTTTTGTCGGTTATGTGAAAATATTTAAGTTTTTATGAATTTTTAATATGATTTTCTTAATCCTTTTTTAGGAATTTTGAAGCACTCTATTTTTAATAGTTGAACTTCTTGTTATCTCATTTTTGAACTTCTTGTTTCCATTCTTTAATAACGAGGAAAATCTGAGTTTTCTATAATCATCGAACTTCTCCGTCTTTTTAATTTGGACTTTGAGGTTTTATTTCTTTTAGTAACAGGAAAAATCCTGAACTTCCTGAGTTACACAACCTGAATTTCCCTCTGCAGGAATCCGACCTCCCTGCGTAAATTTTTCTGGTCAGTCGTGTTCTATGTGATGTAAGTGTAATCTGCAAATGTTTTTTATCAACTAAATGCCCGTTTTAAATAGGAACGTCGCTCGTTGACGGATTTTGCTCATGGATCGTGATGAACATGTGTCTGTTGCAATTTTACTGATTGAGTTGTTCGACCTGAACTTCACCCAGTGCTAGGTTGAACTTCCGCAAACATTGTCCAAATGGGGCTTACTATATATCGTTGGAAAACTATGAACACGAGTATCATGAATAGTGTTAAATTTTTGGCTAAATGTAAGCCATTTAAGAGCAGTTTTGAAAACTGTTTTTTCTTTATACAATAAACGTGAACCGTATTTCTGATCCAATTTCTAAACCGTTTATCGGAATGAGGTAAATAATATGGTGTTGGAAACCTGCTGGAAATCCACTCCTTCCACATATTGAATGTTTTGTCTAATTCCATATGGTTAAAGAGCAATTTGAAAAATCATAGAATTTCATAAACCGAACAATCGAGTTCGTATTTTTTATGCCATTTCTAAATAGCTAATCCAATTGAGGCACATGATATGGCGTTGGAAAGCTTATGAAAATTCGCTACTTTTTTATGTTGAAAGTGTTTTCTGATTTTAAACACTTTAAAAGTAATTTAGAAAATAGTACAAGTTCCACCGAGTTTGTATTTTAAATGGCAAAAACAACGTTGTTTTTTTTTCCTTTTTTGCATGTAATTGAAGGTCGGACGTCTCGCACTAGAGATCTTGAACTTCACTGGGAGGAGCACGTGCACTTCTTGCAACAAACATTTTAAGATTTTTGTTTTCTTTTCTTATATTCTTATCTGAAACGCATTCTTTGTAGTAGTTGAACTTCACGCTGTTTTCACCTTGAACTTCTGTCAGATATTTTGGTTCAACCTCTCTCACAAGTATTTTTGAACTTTCTCGGGCTGAGCACTTGAACTTCTAGCAATAAAACTTTTAGCCTTTGCCTTTTCATTCTTTTTTCTCATATAAAACGCACACCATGCAGTACATGAACTTCTGCTTATTATGAATTTGAATTTCTCTTTATTTTGCTTTAGTAATGGAAAAAGTATGAGTTTTTTATATACATAGAACATTTCTAATTTTTTTATTTGAACTTCTTTGTGTATTTTGTAGAAATGTGAAAATTAAAGTTTTGTTAGAAACATCAAACTTCTTCACTATTTTGAACTTATTGGTTTTATTCTCTAGTAATCGAAAAATCTAAGATTTTAAATAAATATTAAACTGCTCTCCTTTTTTTCATTGAACTTCTTCGTTATTTTTAATTGAACTTATTGGTTTATTCTTTAGTAACCGGAAAAATCTAACTTTTCAAATATAATATCAAACTGCTCCATTTTTTAAATATAAAATCAAACTGCTCCTTTATTAACGTAAAAAATCTAGGTTTGTAATAAACATCGAACCGCTCATCTATTTTTAATTTGAACTTCTTGAGGGTTTAGTGAGAAGTTCATTTTTTATGCATTATGAAATGTTGCACTTTTTGATGAACTTCACTGTTGTTTTATTTTCTATCTTTTTAGTGCAAATTGAACTGCGCAAGTTTCACATGGTGTACTTCTGTCTTCTTAATAAAGACAATGAATTTCTACACACAATGTTTTCTATAATACCCAAAAATTGCCCAAAGTCATTTTTTATTGCTCGACAAAGAACTCACGCCTACGCCTTTTTTTTTTTTGACTTCTGTTATCAATAGAAAAAATATCATGGCACTATAAATAATGCCTCCACTGTCCTCCCCGCAACATCACCCACCAGCACCTCTACATAGTTTTTTTGGACGGTACCATCCCTTTGTTTAGGACAAAAAACAAGTAAATTAAACAAAAATCACATGTAGGAACCAAGGATGTTGCTGTCACTGTGTCAAGTGGAATGGCTACAACAAACCATAATAATGTAGAAAAAAAAACACTTCATGGGGCATCAACAAAAAAGGAATATGAAAATGGTGCTTTTCCATCTTCACATATAGTTGCCAACAATGAATTCCGTAGCTTCTCCTTCTTGGATATTTTCACAAGCACCTAGCAGGCAATGAATACCAAAACACACAAAAGTGGCCATGGCAAACGTCTCGGCGGAGTAGCGGATGCACTTGGTGCTATGCGGGGAGGAGAGAGGTGTGCATGAACTTTTTACTGCATCTGACCTTTTGAATATTGCATATATGAACTTCTCTGGCGAGACAAGATTGTTTTTTTACAACATGTCATGAATATGTCTCTATGCCGCACCTGCTCCTGCACTTGAAAGCAAAACACAACTTCTGTGCAATTGAAAGCAGAACAACAATCTGAGCAATGATGGATAATTAACAACAAACAACATCTGAGCAATTGAAAGTAGAACACAGCATCTGTGCGCCACCTTCTCCTGCACTTCTCTTTCCCTCCTCGGCTACATCTAACTGGTTTGATTCCGTCGCAGGGATGTTTGTGATGGTAGAGCCAGTAGAGTGAGTAGAGGAGGTAGCAAAGATGGGTGGGGAGTGAACCAGAGGAGCAGTGGAGGTGGTCGACTGTGAGATGGTGGGTTGGTGGCTGGAGGGGTGCCGATCGTCCGGCCACGAGGGCGTGTGGGATAGGACGGAGGCGAGGGTGCGGGGACGGACAGTGGCACGATGCCAGGGGACCTGAGCACCGGCAGTAGAGAGGACAAGGGCCAGCGGCAGAGATCGAACGACGGACGGTGAAGCCACCGGTACGATGCAGAGGAGGGGGTGGGAAGAGGCGAGGAGGACGGACGGGGCCGGCGGCGGCAGGGAATCAGTGGAATCCGGGAAGAGGAGAGGGAGAAGCGGCGGCAAGAGGGAAGGATCCATGCCGGTTGTCACCGTGGCGGGGTGGGAGAATGACGGTGGTGGGTTGGAAGGAGGATTTCGGGGAAGGCGCGCGGCCAGCTGCAGGTCGTGGCCTCCTGCAGCTGAAGGTCGATGCCTCCTCCTGCTGCAGGATAGCACCCAACCCGCGCGTGGGCTAGTGGTCGCCGGCGAGTGGAGGGTAGTGAAGAATCCTTACCGGATCTGGTGCCCCGAGGTGCTCCGGGAGAGGGAGAATCCCCGCGGTAGAAGAAGGCAGTGAAGCACGGGGGGTGAAGCGGCGGTGGGATCTTGGGGCGGCGGTGTCTCCGATTGGGGCGTGGCGGGGTAGCGGCGGCGCCGCCGGTTGGGGACAGGGCGGCGGGCGCGTCGCCGTTGGGGGCGGGAGGTGGGGGATCGGAGAAGGTGGTGGGTCGAGGGATTGCGACGTGGGGTGGGATTTTTTCCTTTTTTGCTGTCACTGCCCGGTTCGGGAGTTCAGGAATTCCATCGTGTTGTCCTATATCAGGATCTTTCCAACATCGTGTGCTTGCCAAAGGATAAAATGTAAAAAGGAAAGGTGAAGATCACCATGACTCTTGCATAAGGTAGAAGATAATAGTAAAATATAGGCCCTTCGCAGAGGGAAGCACAGGTTGCCATGCACTTTCAGGGTTGGATGCACAAAATCTTAATGCGAAAGAACATCACTTTATATTGCCACTTGTGATATGAACCTTTATTATGCAGTCCGTCGCTTTTATTTCTTCCACATCACAAGATCATATAAAGCTTATTTCCTCCACACCAATCAATCATACATATTTAGAGAGCAATTTTTATTGCTTGCACCGATGACAACTTACTTGAAGGATCTTACTCAATCCATAGGTAGATATGGTGGACTCTCATGGCAAAACTGGTTTAAGGGTTTTTGGAAGCACAAGTAGTATCTCTACTTGGTGCAAAGAATTTTGCTAGCATGAGGGGGAAAGGCAAGCTCAACATGTTGGATGATCCATGACAATATACTTTATCTCAGATATAAGAAAACATAACCCATTACGTTGTCTTCCTTGTCCAACATCAACTCTTTAGCATGTCACATTTTAATGAGTGCTCCCAATCATAAAAGATGTCCAAGATAGTATATTTATATGTGAAACCTCTCTTTCTTTATTACTTCCTATTAATTGCAACGATGACCAAGGCTATGTTTGTCAACTCTCAACAACTTTTAATCATCATACTCTTTCTATGTGAAGTCATTACTCTCAATAAGATCAATATGATATCTTTATTTCTTTTTATTCTTTTCTCCTTTTCTTTTATTCCCTCAAGATCATGGCAAAATAATCAAGCCCTTGACTCAAGACTAATCTTTATTATATAGCTCACGGACTCGATTACATAGAGGGATCATAAAGCAAAACTCAAAACTAGATCATACCAAAACTTTATTCTACTAGATCAAGATACTGCTAATAGGATCGAACTAAGAAAAACGTTAAAGATAGGAGATGTGGTTGTGATACGATACCGGGGCATCTCCCCCAAGCTTGGCAGTTGCCAAGGGGAGTGCCCATACCCATATGATTTTGTCTCCTTTGCTGGTGAAGGGATTGTTGATGATGGATAGTCGCACATCGAGTGTAAGTGGTCCTCCAACTTGCGGATAATGCCCTTGAATGCAATGATATGCTCCTTCAACAAAATATTTTCACGTGTGAGATACTTGTTTTGAATAGGAGCTAACTCAATCATCTTGAAAGCTTCGATCTCAGTTGGGGTAAGAAGATTGTGATCAAGTTGAAGGTTGTCTTCAGGAGCTTGGTCCTCCGCGGCCTTCTTGATCCCTTCATCCTTGTTGATCTCCATGGGTTCTTCCCTCTTCAGCTTTATCTTCATTAGCCAAGCATCGTTGTCACCATTGTTGGAGGAGGGGGACGACATGATGCCTGGCCTTGACAACCCTGACAGAAAACAACTCGAAACAAGAACACAGGATAATTGCATGATACAGGAGTCAAAACCTTCGGGAGATTATATAATGGAATTTTTACCGACCAAAATACGTATCGTGCAAGAAAACGAAGTCCGGAGAGCACACGAGGTGCCCACGAGGTAGGGGGCGCCCTCCACCCTCGTGGAGGCCTCGTGTCCTTCCCAGACTGCTTCTTATTTTTCTATTTTTCTAAAAATTCCAAAACGGAGAAATATTGCCATAAAAACTATTTTGGAGTCGGTTTACTTACTGTACCACATACCTATTCCTTTTCGGAGTCTAAAACATTCCGGAAAGTGTCCCTTAAGTATTCCTCCGGGGTTATGGTTTCAATAACATTGGTTTCAACATTTATAGGATTACCTGAGATATAGTGTTTAATTCTTTGACCCTTCACCACCTTCGGATTTGTGCCTTCGAAGTTGTTGATTTTTATGGCACCGGAACGATAGACCTCCTCGATAACGTACGGACCTTCCCATTTAGAGAGAAGTTTTCCTGCAAAAAATCTTAAACGAGAGTTGTATAGCAATACATAATCACCTACATTAAACTCATGCTTTTGTATTCTTTTGTCATGCCATCTTTTAACCTTTTCTTTAAACAATTTGGCATTTTCATAGGCTTGGGTTCTCCATTCATCAAGTGAGCTAATGTCAAATAACCTCTTCTCACCGGCAAGTTTGAAATCATAGTTGAGCTCCTTAATAGCCCAATAAGCCTTATGTTCTAGTTCGATAGGTAAGTGACATGCTTTTCCATAGACCATTTTATACGGAGACATACCCATAGGATTTTTATATGTAGTTCTGTAGGCCCATAATGCATCATCAAGTTTCTTGGACCAATTCTTTCTAGATCTATTAATAGTCTTTTGCAAAATTAATTTGAGTTCTCTATTACTCAATTCTACTTGACCACTAGACTGCGGGTGATAAGGATATGCAATTCTATGATTAACATCATATTTAGCAAGCATTTTACGGAAAGCACCATGAATAAAATGTGAACCACCATCAGTCATTAAATATCTAGGGACTCCAAACCTCGGAAAAATAACTTCTTTAAGAATTTTAATAGAAGTGTTATGATCAGCACTACTAGTTGGAATAGTTCTACCCACTTAGTAAAGTAATCAACAGCAACTAAAATATGTGTATATCCATTAGAGGCAGGAAAAGGTCCCATATAATCAAAGCCCCAAACATTAAATGGTTCAATAACGAGTGAATAGTTCATAGGCATTTCTTGATGTCTACTAATATTACCAATTCTTTGGCATTCATCACAAGACAAGACAAACTTACGGGCATCCTTGAAGAGAGTAGGCCAATAAAAACCGGATTGCAATACCTTATGTGCAATTCTGTCTCCAGCGTGGTGTCCTCCATAAGCCTCGGAGTGACACTTACGTAGGATCTGTTCATGTTCATGCTCAAGTACACAATGTCTAATAACACCATCTACTCCTTCTTTATAAAGATGTGGGTCATCCCAAAAGTAATGTCTCAAATCATAGAGAACTTTTTCTTTTGCTGGTATGTGAAACAAGGTGGTATAAATTTAGCAACAATGTAATTAGCATAATCAGCATACCATGGAGTAGTATGAGAAGCATTTATGACATTTAGTTGTTCATCGGGGAAGCTATCATCAATAGGTAGTGGGTCATCAAGAACATTTTCTAACCTAGACAAGCTGCGTGCAATGGGGTTCTCAGCTCCCTTTCTATCAACAATATGCAAATCAAATTCTTGTAGCAAGATAACCCATCTAATAAGTCTAGGTTTAGCATCTTTCTTTTCCATAATATATTTAATAGCAGCATGATCAGTGTGAATAGTTACTTTAGAATCAACAATATAAGGTATGAACTTATCACACGCAAATACAACTGCTAAAAATTCTTTTTCAGTAGTAGCATAATTTCTTTGAGCATTGTCTAGAGTTTTGCTAGCATATTGAATAACATTTAATTTCTTATCAACTCTTTTGCCCTAGAACAACACCTACATCATAATCACTGGCATCACACATAATTTCAGAAGGTAAATTCCAATCCGGTGGCTGAACAATAGGTGCAGAGATCAATTCTTTCTTTTTGTAATAAATTAGTCAGAGGCCGAGAAATTTTTGAGAAGTCCTTAATGAACCTCCTATAAAAACCGGCGTGACCAAGGAAACTTCTTATACCTTTGATGTCCTTGGGACATGGCATCTTCTCAATAGCATCAACCTTGGCTTTATCGACTTCAATACCTCTTTCAGAAACTTTATGCCCCAAGACAATACCTTCATTAACCATAAAGTGACACTTCTCCCAATTCAGGACAAGGTTAGTTTCTTCACATCTCTGCAAAACTCGATCAAGGTTGCTCAAGCAATCATCAAAATAGGATCCATAGATGGAGAAGTCGTCCATGAAAACCTCACAAATCTTTTCACAAAAGTCAGAGAATATAGCCATCATGCATCTTTGAAAGGTAGCAGGTGCATTACATAAACCAAAGGGCATACGTCTATAATCAAAAGTACCGAAAGGGCAAGTAAAAGTGGTCTTTGATTGATCATTGGCTGACAAAGGTATTTGAGAGAAACCAGAATAACCATATAGAAAGCAAAAATGTGTATGTTTGGATAATCTTTCTAGCATTTGATCGATAAAAGGTAAGGGGTAATGATCTTTTTTAGTAGCCTTATTTAGTTTGCGGAAATCAATTACCATCCTATAACCTGTAATAATTCTTTAAGGGATCAACTCATCTTTATCATTAGGAACGACGGTAATACCTCCCTTCTTAGGGACACAATGGACAGGACTTACCCACTGACTATCAGCAAGGGGATAAATTATACCTGCCTCAAGGAGCTTTATTATTTCTTTTCTTACGACTTCCTTCATCTTAGGATTCAACCGTCGTTGATGATCATGAACTGGTTTGGCATCTTCTTCCAAATTTATTTTATGTTGACATAGAGTGGGACTGATGCCCTTAAGATCATCAAGAGTATATCCAATAGCAGCACGGTGCTTCCTCAAAGTTTTCAATAATCTCTCTTCTTCATGCTCTGGAAGGTTATCGCTAATAATAACAGGATATATCTTTTTCTCATCAAGATAAGCATATTTAAGAGTATCAGGTAACGGTTTAAGCTCAAACACGGGATCACCCTTGGGTAGAGGAGGATCCCCTAGGATTTCAACAGGCAAATTATGTTTCAGGATGGGTTCCTGTTTAAAGAATACTTCATATATTTCCCTTCTTTCATTCATAAACATATCATTTTCATGGTCTAGCAAATATTGTTCTAAAGGATCACTAGGAGGCACGGGAATAGAAGCAAGACCAATTATTTCATCCTTACTAGGCAATTCCTCTTCATGGTGTTGTCTACTAAATTTAGAAAAGTTGAACTCATGAGACATATCACCCAAACCAATAGTAACAACATCCTTTTTGCAGTCTATCCTAGCATTAACAGTGTTTAAGAAGGGTCTACCAAATATAATGGGACAAAAGCTATCTTGTGGGGAACCAAGAAAAAGAAAATCGGCAGGATATTTAGTTTTCCAATGGGTGATATTGTATCTCTATTAGCAAGTTTGATGGTAACATCAATACCTTCTATCTCAGCAAGTGCAATATCATGCATAATTTCTTTGTATAAGTCATGAGGTACAGCACTAGCACTGGCACCCATATCGCATAAGCCATGCAACAATTATCTCCTATTTTAACGGAAATAACAGGCATGCCTACAACAGGTCTATGTTTATCTTTAGCACAAGGTTTGACAATTCAAGCAGTTTCATCACGGAAATGAATAACATGCCCATCAATATTATCAGACAAGAGATATTTAACAATAGCAATATTAGGTTCAACTTTAATTTGCTCAGGAGGTGTATAAGTTCTAATATTGCTTTTACGAACCACAGTTGAAGCTTTAGCATGATCCTTTATCCTAACAGGGAAAGGTGGTTTCTCAACATAAGAAGTAGGAACAATAGGATCACTATAAGTGATAGTCTTTTCTTCAACTTTAATAGGTACAACTACTTTTACTTCTATGGGAGGATGATATTTAAACCACTTCTCCTTAGGGAGATCAATATGAGCAGCAAAAGATTCACAGAAAGAAGCTACTATCTCAGAGTCAAGTCCATATTTAGTGCTTAACTTACGGAAAACATAGGTATCCATAAAAGGTTTAACACAATCAAACTTAGGTGTCATACCTGACTCCTTACCTTTGTTGAGGTCCCAATCTTCAGAGTTGCGTTTAATTATATCCAATAAATCCCATTTGAATTCAATAGTCTTCATCACAAAAGAGCCAGCACAAGAAGTATCGAGCATGGTGCGATTGTTATCAGAAAGTCGAGCATAATTTTTTTGAATAATCATTTCTCTTGAGAGCTCATGATTGGAGCATGAATATACATTGATTTAAGCCTCCCCCAAGCTTGAGCGATGCTTTCTCCTTCGCGAGGCCAAAAATTATATATATAATTGCGATCACGATGAACAAGATGCATAGGATAAAATTTCTGATGAAATTCCAATTTCAATCGTTTGTAGTTCCATGATCTCGTATCATCACATAGCCTATACCATGTCAATGCATCTTCCTTAAAAGATAAAGGGAAGACCTTCTTCTTAATAAAATCACCGGGTATACCTGCAAGCTCAAATAATCCACAAACTTCATCCACATATATTAGGTGCTCATCAGGATGCTTTGTTCCATCTCCTGCAAAAGGATTAGCTAGCAGTTTTTCTAACATACCCGAAGGAATCTCAAAGTGGGCATTTTTATTTTCAGTAGGTTCATTAGGTTGAGGAGCAACTCTTTGCTCTACTGGTCGGGGTGAAGATACCCCGAACAAGCCCCTCAGAGGATTACTTTCCATAGTAACAAGTGACAGTAAATTTCAGCACACTATATAAATTTTTCCTTACCAAATTCCACCTACTAAAGGCGCTTCACTCCCCGGCAACGGCGCCAGAAAAGAGTCTTGATGACCCACAAGTATAGGGGATCTATCGTAGTCCTTTCGATAAGTAAGAGTGTCAAACCCAACGAGGAGCAGAAGGAAATGATACGCGGTTTTCAGCAAGGTATTCTCTGCAAGCACTGAAATAATAGGTAACAGATAGTTTTGTGATATGATAATTTGTAACGAGCAAAAAGTAACAAAAGTAAATAAAGTGCAGCAAGGTGGCCCAATCCTTTTTGTAGCACTGGACAGGTCTGGACAAACTCTTATATAGAGAAAAGCACTCCCGAGGACACATGGGAATTATCGTCAAGCTAGTTTTCATCACGTTCATATGATTCGCGTTCGGTACTTTGATAATTTGATATGTGGGTGGACCGGTGCTTGGGTGTTGTCCTTACTTCAAAAAGCATCCCACTTATGATTAACCTCTATTGCAAGCATCCGCAACTACAAAAAAAGTATTAAGGTAAACCTAACCATAGCATGAGACATATGGATCCAAATCATCCCCTTACGAAGCAACGCATAAACTAGGATTTAAGCTTCTGTCACTCTAGCAACCCATCATCTACATATTACTTCCCAATGCCCTCCTCTAGGCCCAAATAATGGTGAAGTGTTATGTAGTCGACATTCACATAACACCACTAGTGGATAGACAACACACATCTCATCAAAATATCGAACGAGTACCAAATTCACATGACTACTAATAGCAAGACTTCTCCCATGTCCTCAGGAACAACGTAACTACTCACAAAGCATATTCATGTTCATAATCAGAGGAGTATTAATATGCATAATGGATCTGAACATATGATCTTCCACCAAATAAACCAACTAGCATCAACTACAAGGAGTAATCAACACTACTAGCAACCTACAGGTACCAATCCCAGACTTGGAGGCAAGAATGGATACAAGAGATGAACTAGGGTTTGAGAGGAGATGGTGCTGGTGAAGATGTTGATGGAGATTGCCCTCTCCCGATGAGAGGAGCATTGGTGATGACGATGGCGATGATTTCCCCCTCCCGGAGGGAAGTGTCCTCGGCAGAACAGCTCTGCAGGAGCGCTAGATTGGTTCCGCCAAGGTTCCTCCTCGTGGCGGCGGAGTCTCGTCCCGAAAGCTTGCTTATGATTTTTCTTTGGACGAAAGACTTCATATACCAGAAGAAGGGCATCGAAGGGCCAATAGGGGGCCCATGAGGCAGGGGGGCATGCCCAGGGGGGTAGGGCGCGCCCCCCACCCTCGTGGCCAGGTGGGGCCCCCTCTGACGTACTTCTTCCGCTCATTATTTTTTATTATTTCCAAAAATAACTTTCATGGAGTTTCAGGACTTTTGGAGTTGTGTAGAATAGGTCTATAATATTTGCTCCTTTTCCAGCCCAGAATTCCAGCTGCCGGCATTATCCCTCCTTATGTAAACCTTGTAAAATAAGAGAGAATAGCCATAAGTATTGTGACATAATGTGTAATAACAGCCCATAATGCAATAAATATCGATATAAAAGCATGATGCAAAGTGGACGTATCAGGGCTCTCCTCCCGATGAGCACGCGCAGGTGTCTGATCGCACGCCTCCCGTACTCAAATAGCTAACCCGCACGGCACCTCCTAGCCAATAAAAAAGGGGACGTGTGGCCGCATGTAATTGGTAAGTCAAACGCCCACGGTTTAAATAATACTTGTGTTTCCGATTTGTAACGTGACAACACTTGTTCCAAAATGACTTTGTTGCTTGTTAATGTGTGTGCCTTCACAAATTGGACAGAAAAATTACCACAGCATGTTGGTGCTATGTCATGAGACCATGCCAAGTTTCATGATTTTCAAGCGTGTTTTGGAATTACAAGAATTAAAAAACCAAGTTTCTCAATCTGCTCGGCCGAGCCACGACGCCGAGATGTTTGAATTTCACTCCCATCTCTTGCATGGGACCTAGAAATTCACCCAAGGACACACATGTGATTTTTCAAACAACTTTGGTGCACTGGAGCACGTGCTTGTAGTTCAAATTTGAATTATACATATTAAATGCGCAAAAACTCAATAAATGTATAAAAAGGCCAAACGAACACGGGGTAATTCCAAAATTTAGCACGATACTTCTATTTGTTCTAATCTGCTAGTGTAAAAAAATTAAGGCGGGAGAAGGCAGTGTACGTATGTCGTTTCGAACATGGAGGTGACATGTTCCCTCTCGGAACCAGGAGCCTTCTTGAGGGAAGCTCCGGTTTGCAAGAAGCTTACACCAAAGCTTGTCCCAATTCGGCCAAAAAAACTACTGCAGCATGTTGGTGCTATGTCATGACACCATGCCAAGTTTCATGATTTTCAGCCGTGTTTGGATTTACAGGAATTAAAAACCCAAGTTTCTCAATCATTCTGGCCGAGCCACGACACCCAGATGTTTGAATTTTATTCCCATTTCTTGCATGGGACCTATAAATTCACTCAAAGACACACATGTGATTTTTTAGCAAACTTTGGTGCATTGGAGCATGTGCTTGTAGTTCAAATTTGAATTATGCACATTAAATGCCAAGAAACTCAATTAATACATAAAAATGCCAAACGAACCCGGAATAATTCCAAATTTAAACACGACACTCATGTACTAGTTGCATGTTCACTGTACATAAATGTTCAAGCAATTCAAACACCATCCTTTCCCTTCGTAACACCATTTTATCTTTCAAAACATAATGAAAAAATCAGGTATACCACAAACAGTTTACTATAAAGAATCATGTGGGATGCGATATAAAATATCTTGGCGCACCGTCTTTTCTGGCTTAGGCAGGAAGCTTCATCGTCTACAGTCCATCGCCCCCGCTTGAACCACACTTGCATGCCAATTTCTCACGGCACCGAGCGAATTTTTTTTGCCACCGCGGAAATATCTATCTCCCCGCCCCCTCCCTCCTACCAAAAGCCACATTTCCATTGTTCCTCCTTGCTTTCCAAGTTCAAACCTTCACTGCTGCTTACTAGCAGCTCAGCCTCCACGTCGGCGACCCTTCTTCTTGCAGCGCCGCCTCCTCGCCGGCTACCTTCTTCTTGCAGTGCTGCCTCCTCGTCGGCGACACATCTTCTTCTAGTGCCGCCTCCTCGCCGGTGACCCTTCTTCTTGTTGCGCGGCCTCCTTGCTGTCAACCCTTCTTCTTGCTGCGTGGCCTCGTCGATATGGTCAGGTAATCCACACCCCACCCACACCATCCTCCTCCTTTCCCATCCTACATGCCCCGACCGACGAAGCGACACCTTCCACCGGAATCACTGCCCCCTCCTCCAATTAAGCGCCGCCCACAGCCATTTTACACGTAGTATAACATGGAGCTGAGTAGCATGCGGCCACACGCGCGAACGAGGTCGCTATGGCTGACATGTGTGTCGACCGCTAGATCTTAGAGGAGCACCTCGTCTTCGAGGCCACCGTCAACACCGTCGCGCGGTTGTCTACTTTAAAATACAGTTCGTGATGTTTTCTCGAGGCCACCGCCAGTGCCTTCTAGTGATTTGTCTTCTGTAATGTTAATATGCAATCTGATGTTCAGTTAACAGTTTGGTCCTCTGAAATGTAATGTTCAGTTAACACTTTGGTCCAACAATTGCTTCATTTTTTAGTACTGTTCTCAAGCATTCTTTGTTTTTTTAACTATCTTACCTTCTAGTACATGTTTCTATTCTGCAATGTCGTGCTCAGTTAACTAGTTTGGTTCATTTGGTCTGCTGTGCATTTAGCTGTTTGGTTCAGTTCTGCAATTTGATTTTCATTTGTTGTGGGTACAATTTTGTATTGTTATGCATGTGACAACAATCGAATTTGGCTGTACTCAATACATATTCTACTGATAGTATGGCAACTCTCAATTAACCTGATCAAGATCTTCCTTATGTGTGTTGCAGGGAAACATTGGGAGACACTGCGGTTTACCATCGAGATTTGTTCAAGAAGGGTCCTTTGGCTAATAGCACATTATTGCAGTTGCAGGAATCATTCTAATATTTAGGTTTCTTACAATTTGGTCTTGCACATGTAGGTCCTACTGTCAGAGGCTTAGACCCACTGTTCGACCCATTTTGCATATGGGGAAATGAGATGTCCATGAATATTAGTCAAGTCAAGAAACTCAGAAAGATTGTTAGGATGAAGAAACTTGCGATGAATAACAGCAAGATCTTTGTTTGCACAATGAAGAAGACATCAATCAACTATAGGATGGTACCAACTCTTTTACCTTGTTTTTACCCCTTGCGCCATTTCAAAATTTACAACAGCGATTTGTGCATAGCTTTGTTTTCAGTACTTTTCAAAGCAGTTCATCGATGATTACCTCTCAAACCACCTGCATGGTCAAGAGGCGAGGAAGGTATTCATTCAACACCCACGGTACAATATTGAAGTCTTCCTGAAGAGAACGAAGGTTGGGCGGGCAATTATCCATAGCCACTGGCCTAAAGTTGCAAGGACATTCAACATCACTGAAGGCTCAATATTTGCCTTCCGCTTCTGCAGTTTCCCAGATGAGATTCATCTATCTATTTACCGTGTATGATGCTATTTTCCAAAGGTTTTTGATGCTGCATGTGAAACTTGGTGTTGTTGTGTAATGGATTATCAATAATAGGCTAATTACCCTGCTTATTGGGGTTTTCTATTGCAAATGTCTACTCAGACAGCACCATGGGCGATGAACTCACACAACCCGCACGGTTTCTAGAAAGTAGGCGTGTTCGATCAACTAACAACCACACATGGCTTCCGGTAGCGAACTGTTTGCATTAGGCCACCTTGCATAAATGTTTCCACACAAAGAACTGTGTGGGATGTACATACCTACGGAAATGATTTTCTGGGATTCACCGTGTGGGATGTACATACCTACGGAAATGATTTCTGGGATTTACCATGTGGGATGTACATACCTACGAAAATGATTTATGGGATTCACCGTGTGGGATGTACATACCTACAGAAATGATTTCTGGGATTCACCGTGTGGGATGTACATACCTACGGAAATGATTGGGTTTCGATGCCTCACCCGATCGCACACGGCCCCAGCCTGGGTCCCAGGAGGGCCTATCCCCGACGATTTCTGGGTCGTGTGGGAAGGACACCCTATCACACACACTCACTTGGCGAGGTTCCAAATGCCGTCGGGGAAAGGGGTTTTTAACCGTTTGTTTAGGACATCGTTGTACCAGTGTCATGCGTGCACATGCATGTGTGTGTGCTCAAACTTATCGTGCATTTCATCCCAGAGCAAAAATAATAATCCCCTCCTAAGTCAAATTAACCTCTCTTGTTGTCAGGCAAAAACTATTGATGGACCAAGCGGGCCGACAGATGGAAGCATTGATATCGCTGATAACCGCTTAAGTGGGTGCGAGAGGATAGCCACTACCGCTTTGCATGTGATCCAAACATATATATGTTGAATACCCAAAATGCACAACTTTGATGTGCCACATGCCTCAAAAACCATAAACCATGCACCCACACAGAGCGAGGTTCATGAAGCGTATCTAAATATGATGGTCCCCTTCCCCCCTCTTCACCGCATACTATATGCTCCTGCCGTAATATATGTACAACCCAAAAGAATCCTCATCGATGGTGAAATTAATTAACCTCTCCCGATGTAGGTCAAAGTGATGCATGCATGCATTGACGATGGCCTCGTGGGCCCACAGATGGAAGCGTCACACGTGAGTGTCCTAGCTAGGATAACCACCGCGTGCATGCATGTGGCCCAAAAAGGTGTTGTGTGATGTTTGAATAGCCAATTTCACAATTTTAATGTGGCATGTGCCTCGGAAACCAAAAATTCCCGACATTGAGTGAGGTGTACTTGTTCACGGACGCGTACGTATAGTATATATGCTAGCCCCCTCCCACCTCTTCGACGCGTACTATATACCACCATAACACAAACAAAAAAGATTCTACCTTGCTGGTCAAATTAACCTCACTACCGGATGTTTGTCAAAGTGATGGACGACGACCTCACAGGCCCATAGAAAGCGTCACACGCGAGTATCGAGTGTCGTGTAGGACAACCATCGACTACATGTGGCCAAAACATGTATGTATGAAAGGTTTGTGTAATGTTTTAAATAACAATTTCACGACTCTGATGTGGCACCGGCCTGCCTAACAAAACGGCCAACCCACATGGTGGCTCACAACTCGTAATGTACTGCGAGCCACACGCCACCCCAGACGCCCACGCCCACACACACACCGCGAATGCACCACAACTATGATGCATGTTAAATTAATTATCCCGCGGTGAGCATATGATCACAGAGATCATTAATACGTTTTAGTACATTAATCGATTGATTTTCTACGGGTACAATGTGCAAAAATCAAATTTGAGCTACATGCACACGTGACAGTGCACCTAAATGGATTGCAAAAACATATGTGTCTCACTGGGTGCATGTTTACTCCCCGTGCAACAAGTTTCAAACATTGAGAATCTTGATTTTTAAATTCTAGTACATCCAAAACTTATTTGAAGTTCATGAAACTTATCGTGTTGTCATATGGACACCAATACAAAGTGGCATTGTACTTTTTTTGTCAAATTTGAGACCAATTTTGATGTAATCTTTATCTAATTACAAACAGGAGATTATAAATAATTGGGTACCAATATTCCAAACGGATTATTTATTCGAACCATGAGCTTTAGACCAACAATGGGTACGTGCCATGCTTTGGTTAAGCAATAAAGCGGCAGCATTAATCATCTAAATAGAAAAACAATATACGTGCTGCCGCACGACCCATGTGCCGTGCGAGCAGGCGTGAGTTGACGGGACGCATGCGAGCAGTCCACCGCGCAGGCAGACGGGGAGGCGTGCGTGCAGGTGTGTGAATTGACGGAGGTGTGCTCGCTGCGTAGTGTCATTGGGAGGTGTGCGAGTAGTTGTGTGAAACTTTGGTAGGCATGCCAGCAGTCCGGTGCGGAGGCTCACCGGGAGGTGAGCCATCGGTTTGACCGCCGCCCGCCTCTCTCCCACAACTCCCACTACTCCATATTAATGGTGCGCCCGAGCGGACACACCCCCCATCCCCACCACACACACACACAATCCTCTCTCTCCGCTTGCATCCTCGACGCTGCTCTCAGTCCTCAAAGCCGTCAGTGTATGAGGATGCCGCCGAAGCGCCCCATCAGAGGGAGTGGCGACGCCGGGGCTGCTAAAGCACCGGAGCACGGCGTGGAGATGGAGACAGAGGTTGTCGTCACCGCCGACGAGTTATCGCTGCGGCCTGACGTTGTCGACGGCGTCGAGCTTCCACAGCCGGAGGCGGAGTTCCACACCGACTCTGGTGACGACCCTGGCGACCACTCCGGCGACCACTCCGACAACGACCGACAGTTTGTTAGTCATATATCCCCATTTATGTGTCAAATAGATCATAGGGTTTCTCTGGTTACTCCTGCCTCCCCCTTTTTGGAATAGAAATCCTATGGTTATTTTCTCCCAATCCATGAAATCTGAGTAAGTTTCGTTAGATCCGTGTAGTGTATTGATTGTTTGAATTGTACAAGTGATAAGTTATTAGTTGTTTCATCTATGCAAATGATTTCTGCTAGTAATCCGACTAGGGTTAGTGTTCGTGCTAATAGTTCCTAGCCAGGACTTGACAATTGATTTTGAATGACCTATATATGTGTGTGCCATTATTTTCTTCAATATTGGTCTGTACATATACGAATGTGCTTAAAAATCAAACCATAATCTCTGGATATGTATAAATAAATAGCCATAAATTCCTAATCCTACTTCACGGCATGTAATCATTGATTGGATGCCAAATTGGTTTTACTATTTGTATAGGTGTTGTCTGACGATGTGGACAGCGAGGATGAAGATGGCCAGAGGAGGCACAATAGGCAAATCCTGAGGGAGCTTTATGCGGGAATGCATAACAGGCATATTAGGACCTGGAACGGTGGCTATCGATGCCCATTTTGCAACCAGAAGCTTCATGACGCGTATCTAAGTGTTCTGGCGCATGCAAGAGTACGGGTCGTTGGGTCCTTCAAGAAGAAGTATTCTCGCAGGGTGGCGCACGACATGTACACTGAGTACCTGGACGAAGCTTCAGGATCGTGCCGGCATGTGAGATGAGATATGGGATGGATCAAACTATGTACGCTTGAGTATGCTTAATGACGGTTGAACTATGTACTTATGGTTGAACTATGCTTATGTACGTCTATACTTATTATCTATGTCTGAGTATGTTAAATATTTGGTCAAAATTTGGTAAAAAATTATAAAGGGGACCAATAAACCAGGACAGAGGTAGTACGTCAATCACACACGGTTCCCAAAATTGGAACCGTGTGCAATGACTTCCATTTTTCCTATTGCGTCAATCACACACGGTTCGCTCTAGCAAACCGTCGCCCCCAAACTTCTTTGTGGGACATAAAACCCTAACCACCAATTCAAAAAAGAAAAAAGAAAACCATCACCATCCCCACGTCACAAAAACCCTCATCCCGCTCGCCACCCCCTCCGGTACGGTCCCCATTCACACATGCACAAGCTCCTCCGCCTCTATGCCATGGCACCGCCTATCACGACAGTGAACACTTAGCTCGACGCCTGCCGCCGCCGCCAGGCTGCCAGCAAAGCCCACCGCATTTCGCCACTTCTGCTTGCCGCCGCCTATCGCCATCGACTTTCTCGATGCTGCCTGCGGTCGACCCAGTTCCGCTCGGTTGGGGAATCTGTCGTACTGAGGGTTCTTTCTCATGGACGACAAGGTAACTAATTTAATGGGATACTATCTCATCTCTTATCCCAGTTTATCTGCCTCCTTTAATCACCCAGTGCAAATCGCTGTGAATTCATTTTTATTTGAGCTGATTTGAGGGTTTTCTTTCATTCATAGAATATACAGTGCGCCGACACTTCAGGATTTTGTGACCTCCGCCAGAGATTCCATCTCATCGTACCAGATAACTTGAGGACGTGCGCGGTATGTTCAATCTCACCCTAAATCGGTTTGCATGGCCTACTTTCCTGAACATATTCTAAATATTGCTACATTTGGATAAAAGGTGCCACATGCACCATATACGTCAAAGGGGATTTTCCCCTCTTCTTTCTATATTAGGCAAATTAATGATGTATTGTTCTTTCGGTTACTCTCATATTTCCATGACATCATGTTTACCCTATCTGTTTAATTATAGATTTTTGTCCTTCGATTTCAACTAATGTACAGTTCTTTCAATTTGGGCCCATAGTTGCATGTTACCATATTTTCTTTAACAATCCTATCATTTTCTGCAGCACATCCCTTGCTATGCAACAGATTATGTAGTGCACAAATTTTCCCTTTACATAGATCAAGGCTGCACGGATGTCATACAGCACACAAACCATGGATTTACAATCGTTGCTACTGTAAGACTTGATGAACGTGCTGACTCCTATTTTGGCACTGGCTTTTGGAAAGAAATTTCTAAGTTTTATGTCCTAAAAGCTGGCACTAAAATTGCACTGCACATAAAAGGGCCTGGTCATGAGATATATGCTAATTTTCCCGACAAAATCATCTGTCCAGACTTTGTTCAAAGTAAGTTTTCTTTTCAACTATCTGCATGTTGACTTACCCAAAAATGTCAAATGAATTGTGTAGTATTTAAGCAACCAATTGGTATTCCCTTTTCTTACTATATTCCTAGCTAATAACTTCTAGTTACCAATACACTTTTCTATTGCCCTGTTTTAACTAAATATTCCCTGTACTCCCATTTCTATCAGAAAGCGCCGCTGACAAGGAGACTCCGGAGGTGGAGAACGGGGCTGCCAACAAGTGGTGGCGGGGCGAGCTAGAACCGCAAGCGACTCAAGCAGGCCTAGACTTTGTCAGCAGCCTCCTCGATGATATGTTGACAGTCATCATCTCCCTCCTCCCAATCAAATATGGGGCACGGACAACCGTCCTTTCCCAATGGTGGCGCCCCTATGGAACTCCAGCCCTCTCGACCTCATCGACACCCACGAGCTCTGCCATGGTTATCGCAAAAGTTTGGATGCGTTCTCCAAGATCCTCGGCAGTCACCTTGGCCCAACCAAAGGCCTTAGAATGGGAAAGTTCCGCTCCAACGGCAAGGACTGAGCCAAGCTTGACGACTAGTTCCGATCCCCCGCCCTAGATCAGCTCGAGGAGTTCACTTTTGTGACACCCCAAAAAAAATTTGACCTTGTTTTGTCAATTAAAATTTTGCCAACAAACTTAAACTTTTATTTTCTGGATTTTCTTTTGATTTCAGAACCATTCTTTACTCTGTTATTATGGAGTTTTACCCCAAGTGAAAAGTTTCCAAATATTTTGTTGGACTTGTATACCCTCTCAAGAAAACTTTTATTTTTATCAGAGGAATTAATTATATAATTATTCTTCCTGATCTTTATTTCTCTAAAAATGGTTTCCCATGGTTTTAGGGTCCTAGTTGAACTACAACCATTTGATAGATTTATTTAAAATTCCAACCAAAATTTGGAGATGTCATGTGATATTTTTAAATCACTTTTATGCAAAAATATCTTATATTCATTGGAGATTTTGAGCTCTACACCAAATTTTCAAATCTGGTCCAGTTGGCCATTTTGCACTACAACCTATTTAAATTTTTCTTTAAAGCTTCCACCAAAATTATGGGATGATGGTAGTAGTATATTATTCAACTTTATGCCAAAACCCAGTGATGTTCTTTGAAAAATTTGAGTAAATCAACCTCATCTTCATTCTGGTCCAGCTTGGTGCTTTGTACTGCAACCACATTTTAACTTTCCCTTTTAGCCATGATTCTTTTTCCTACTTATAGGCCACCCTGCCAAACCCTTAAGTCCAGGAGAGTGGACCCATTGGAGGATTTTAAGTGCATGCAATAAGGCCTTTTTCTTTCTGTCCAAAACCGAAGATTTGCAAAACTTGCACTAGCAAGTTTCTGGTTTTGCCCAAATGACCTTGCCATCCTCACCTACATCTAAAGAGACCCCAAATTGGAGTTTTTGGCCACCCCAAGAGTTGCCTAGATGCCCTTGGCAATTTGTCAAGCACCTGGTGTGCATGGCCAGTTTTGGCATAATTTTTCGTTTGCACATTGAACCTGCTTGTTTTGCCAAACCAGGTTGTCTAGTAGCCTTATGACTATCTCTGACCTAGGTCTGTTGATTTGCATTGGCATTCAAGCAAGTTTGGTTGCTCTGGCATTTCGTCAAACGATTGTCGTGCGTGCCCGGAGCGCGGCCAGAGCGTGCGTTTTGCACGTGCCGCGCCCGAGCCGCCGCACCCCTGGTCTGTTCCCCGAGCTTATCCTGAACCTCTGCCGCTCGTAGCGTAGGGCCAAGCCTCGATTCGTACCCCCTCACGAGCACCACAACCCCTCGCCACATCTCCGGTAAGCCAGAAGCTTGCCGCCATCGCCGCCTGCTGTGGTCGGTGCCGTACGGGCCACCTGGTGCATCCCCGAGTACCCCCGCCCTCCATGCTCATCCACAACCCTGTCGCCTACCTCTGCAAGCTCTGCTAGCCAGCCCCCGCCTCCCCTGCTCTGCAATAGTGCCGCCGCCGTCGAGCTTATCCTCAGGCAGTCGACGAACCGACCTCTGGCTCCTATAAAACGAAACCCTCTCGCTCTGTCAGCCTGAGGTAGCACCGTGTCTTCCCTTGACCGACCTCAGCGATCAAATTGAACCGCAGAGGCCATCTCCTTCACCTCCGGCCGAGACGCTCACCGCCTCCCTCCTGTTCATTCCGACACCATCAGAGCCCCTCCCTCTGCCCTATCACCACCATTACCTCCATCATGACCCTGAGGACCCTTTCCATCATCTAATTTTGCCCGGGAGTCGAGGTGTGCAAAGCCCCATTCCCTCCCGAAGCTTCCCCTCCGCCATGGAGGAAGGTGCTCTCACCTGCAAGCTCCCCCGTGCTCCTAACCACTGCAGATGGATGCGGTGCCTTCCCCCGATCATCCCCATATTGTGAGCATGTCGAATGGTGGCTTGGGTCACCGGGGATCGCCGTTGGAATCAGCCCCTATCTCTGTCGAGGCGCGGGGGGGGAGAAGATGAACCCGACAGGTGGGGACCACCTGTCGGTGAGCCAGCCCAAGCCACTAGTGGCGCAACCCGGCTAATGCGTTTTCCTCTGGTGGAAGCTTATTTCGGGTAAGTACGCGACCATTCTTAGTAGACGTATTCCAGGCGAACCGTTTTCCTTTTTCTGTTTCATTTAAAAACAGAACTTTGACTAAACTTTGACTGGGCTTATCTTTTTAAATATAAGTCCAAATGACTTGATTCTTTCTCTATTGTTTCCCAAATATTGTCTAGTTTATTTTCATATTTATTTGAAAATTTTCCAAACAACTTTTCTGTGCTGTTTTTATACTATGTGTTAATTTCAAATTTTCTTAAATAGGATTTTTGGAGAAAGAAGAAAGACTTTCAAAAGTTTGGAATGCCCCTGCCTCACCACCACTTGAAGGCAAGCATTCTGAACCCTGGCATAATATTGTTTTGTGTTGTTTGATACGATCGCAACACCACCTTGACCCGAAGTTTCCATTATTTCATGTGATAATATGATCATACTCATATGTGCCTATTGATGATTATGTGTTGTTGGCATTTGATATATTGTGATAGTAGACACCCTCATATACCTTTCATGCCTACCGGGAGGAAGTCGGGAGAGCCTCTGTCTTGGGCAGACACGAGCTTGCCTCCGGTCTTCGTTGAGACTGTTGTGTCCGGTACGGCAAAGTGAGGCATGACGAGTGGTGACTTTGTCTTTGGTTGAAACATATTTGTTTTGCTAACCATGCAGGAAATACTTAAACCTCCTGAGTCAACCATAGATCGAGTCTTGTTACGGGAACCCCCATACTTGTTTCGTACTACCACTGGTTCCTGCCACAGGTAGGCACTAGTGCAGAACCGGGCAATAGCACCGGTTCGTAAGGCCCTTTAGTGTCGGTTCCATAACCGGCACTAAAGTGTGGGCACTAAAGGCCCCCCCCTTTAGTACCGGTTCAGCACGAACTGGTGCTAAAGGGAAACCACGTGGCACGAGCCAGCTCCAGGGGCCTGGATCCCTTTAGTACCGGTTGGTAAGACCAACCGGTACTATAAGGTTTGGGTGTTTTTAGTTTTATGATTTCTTTTTCATTTAATTTTGTGTTTCCATTTTAATTCTTTTTCGTTTGCTGGTATTTTATGATACTACACATTGTACACGTTATGCATATATATATATATAAATAGAATTTCTAGTAGAACCAATCATGCATATATATATATATATCATCAATGTCTCACAAACCATCATATTAATTGATTCACACATACACACATGTATAGCTATATACAATTTCTCCTACATATGCATGTTGCCTTCGGAGCCAGTGGCATTAGCCTAATTGGTGCCTTCGGAGCACGATGACAATTGGAAGTGGTTTTCATGGGGGCGGTAGCGGGTGATAGTATTCTCCCTTCGGATTTATGACCTGGTCGAGCAAAAATCCCGCTATTTCCTCTTGAAGTGCTTCTACGCGCTCCATTTCTAGGAACTTCTCCCGCACCTCTGTGAACTGTTAAGAAGGAGATCAATATGCATGTGTATTAGTTGTGTGACTAGATATCGATAATGGTGTAAAAATTGTGAATAGTGTTTTGACAAGCGTACCCATTCCTGTCTTTGAGATCTGCTCCTTTCGGACGCCATTATGCGAATGTTCTTGCAAACGCAGAATGCACACAGATCAGTCCCTCGCTTTGCTTCGTGGCCTTTACGAGAATGGAATTTGATCAGATAATAATTAATCAAGCATGATAATTAAAGAGATGGCAGCTAGCTAGCTAGCTAGTACTACTTAATTACTTACCTTGGGTCGAAACCATTTAAGCTTTTTTTTCCATTCTCCTGGGGTCACGCTGATGAACCTTGCCCAAGCCCTGCCCGCCGACAAAGAAAATGGGTCAATGAACCATTTAAGTGATTTATTTTCCATGTGTATTCATTAACGGTGTTTGGGTCAATGAACCCAATGCCAAAGCGTCCACCTTTTCTCATTTCATACATCTTCATCCTGCATATAATACCACAGAAAAGAATATAGTGAGGATAAATACAGGTAATGATTGATCAAAAGGATCACTACAGCTAGCTTGAGACTTAAATTACGAAAGAAATCACTTACGCATAATAGCAACCGATTTATAGATTTGTCGAGTGCGTCTTGATTGTATAACTGAAATAGTTCAGAATACTCAACGGACACAGCTTTCTCATGGAAGTAATGCTCCTCCTTGACATTCACCATGAGGAACAATCGATCGGAAATCTTGGTAATGTTCATGTACCATTGATGCAATTCATACATTCTCGTTGGGAGGTTCTTGACCTTTGTCTGGCTCGACCAAAGGTTGGCCTCGGACATATTTCCGTTTTATTTCATCCTCTCTAAGCACAGGCATGGGCTCGATCTCGAGGAGTTGTCCCAACAGTGATTTTGAGAACTTCAGCCTGCATTATATGGTCCTCCGTTATTACCACATTGCCCACCTCAGGAACGTAAACTGTTTGCCCACAATAATATTGGGCGCACAGATCTTTATCACGTGTTGTTGGCACAACAAGCGAGGGATCGATTCGCCACTGTTCTCCCAGGTGGGAATGGTTTTCCGCATTTTTGACAGCTGCTTCTTGTTTGCTCGATCCCGAGCTCGCCTCCTTCGTGACGTGCTCGATTTAACTTCCCGATGTGGCACTCATAGTCTGTGTCAACAGGCTTGGGAGCTGGTGGTTGAGCCATACGAATGAAGTGGTCAATCGCTTCCTCGTGCACTTTCTCCCTTGGCGGCGGTGGCGGTTTCGGTGCAAAATGGGCTTCCACCTCGGACTTGATATGGCTGCGATTTCCTCCTGACCTGTCATAAGCCCTCTGCGGAAGAGGCGTGAGGCTTGGACCATATTTATATCGCTTGCCTCCTTTGTACTTCCTGTACTACCTCGACTTGTACCTCACGCACCATAGTTGCGGGTGTCTCTTCTGCGATTGCCTTGGCGGCGGAGACAGCCGACGGGCTGAGTTGGACGAGGAGGAGGGTCGCTGAAGCTGTGCTGGACTTGGAGGAGGAGTGGCCTGAGGTTGTGCCGGACTTGGAGGAGGAGTGGACATCTGACGCTGTGGCGGACTTGGAGGAGGAGGAGTGGCCTGGCACTTTGCCAGACTTGGAGGAGGAGTGGCCTGACACTTTGCCGGACTTGGTGGACTTGCAGGAGCGGGAGACAGCTGACTCGGTGGCGGACTTCGACGAGGAGTCGGCTGACGCGGTGTCGGTGGCCTTCGAAAGATGATGCAATCCTTTTTCCATAGGATGATACGATGGTTGGCGTCTCCGAGAAAGCGCTCGTCGTCACCTCCAGGAATGTCAAGCTCTAGCTCCGAATATGGGTCCACCACCTCATCAACCAAGACACGAGCATAGCCCGCTGGAATCGGGTTGCAATGGAAGGTTGCCTCGGGGGGATTTGTAAAAGCAACGGCGTCCGCCACCTTCATGGATATGTTCTTCATTTTGACGTGTAGCTCACAGCTAGTGTTCTCTGTGATGTCATCCACGGGGTATCTACCCAGCATTGCGTCGTCCGGGGCGGAACCCACGCTGCTTCTCGGCATGGATGGGGCGGTGCTATCCAATGCTGGATCATTCGCTAGCTGCTGCAGCTGCTGAGACCACCTTTGCTGGGTAAGTGAGTCGATCTGCTCCTGCTGCCGCTGGAATTTGACTACCAATTCCGCTTGACTTGCTTCTAGGCCTTGAAGGCATTCATAGTCCCGCTTCCTCTGCTCCTCCTCCATCTTCCTCTTCTTCTCCTCCGCAATCTTATTTCTCGCACGGTTTCTGTAGTCGGTGTTCCACCTGAAAACCCCTCATACCACGGAATAGCGCCTTGCCTTGTGTTCTTCCCGGTGTTCAGGATTTCCTGTGGCACGCGTAAGCTCGTCGTTCTCTCTGTTGGGCTGGAACACCCCGATCGTGCCTTTTCTATTGCAACAAGTATCGCATCGTCGGCTCCTTCAGACTTGCCCTCGTCGAAACATTGCCTCGCCTTGGGTCCAACTCCCCCATGCACATAGAACCAAGTCCCGACTGGGGGCCAGCTCTTAGTAACCGGAGTGGCACCTGCATCCTCCATCTCTTTCTCGGACTTATCCCACTTAGGCATTGCCACCGCGACAGCCACCAGGCCCCAGCTTATGGAACTTATCCTTTTTTCGGCATTCTTCTTGTTTATTCTCGACCGTTCCTTAGCTAATTCCGAATCCTTGAATTTCACGAAATCGTCCCAATGAGCCTGTTGGTTCTCTAGTGTTCCCTCGAATCTGGAGTCATCCTTCCTCCTTGACGTATTTGTCCCATTCACGATTCTTGTGGTTCTTGAATGCAACCGCCATCTTCCTAAGAGCAGCGTCCTTGACTTTCTGCACATCTGCTTCGTGAAATGATCTGGTAGGGTGAAATGTTCCATGAGAGTATCCCAAAGCAGATCTTTTGATTCTTGTCGACAAAAGTAACATCCGGACGTGGAGCAGCGTCCTCTTTGCCTTTTTGTCTTTTGTCTTTTGCTGGCTCTTCCATTCTTGAAGGGAGATCGAGTTGGTCCTTCACAAGAACTCCGCACCGATTTAACGAACTTGTCCGCAATCTTCTTAGGCGCTAATGGTTCGCCATTAGGTCTGATCGCCTCGATATTGTACTTTACGCCTCCTTCAACTTTTTGTTCGGGCCTCGTTTCGTCCTTTTGCTCAAGATTTGCTCGATCCGGATGGCTGAAAGAACAAAGATCGATTCGTTAATATATCTTCAAGTCATTTAAAACATGTGATGATCACCAGATACCTGCTTATATAAATATATATACCTCGCCGGTCTTTGTTGTTTCAGGATCAACATGTTCTTCGTCATCGCATAATCATAGTTCATGACTTCATCAATTCGGTCGTCACGATCGAATATCATATCACCCTCTCCGTGTTGTTTAGAAATTGAGCCGTCATAATCTTCTTCATTCGATCATCATCGGCCCGCGATCATATCGAACATGGTCTGTTCTCCTCTCTCGTCGGTATTGTCTCGCCATAGCTTTTATTTAACTAATTCAAAAGAAATATAAAACAATTTAGTATTCAAATTACATCGCCTCGAATAATAGATATAATCTCAATACTTCGCCTAGAATAATAGATATAATCTCAATACATCGCCTCGAATAATATATAATATTGAATAGTACATCACCGCCAGCTAATTAAAGATCGAATACTACGTAAGAATCTAGGACACCCAAAGAGAAGGAACCTCACAGGATCATAGCTGAAGTGAGATCCCAAGATACCGCCGGTATTGAAGAACCTGCCGCCTCTAACGCAACCATGTAGCGATGGACGTGCTCGTCCTCCTCCTCGACACGGCGACGTACCACCTCCGGCGGGCGGGTCCCTCCGACCAAATCGCCCACGCGAACGCCACCAAACGAGATCGGGGTCGACGACGGACCCGGGCCGGGTTCTCATCAAGCGGCGCGCCCCTCCAGCAGCACCTCCCAAAGGTGCCAGCCAGGAGCCAGTCCGGACATGGGTCGGCTGGACGTCGTCATGAGACGGGTCGACGGCGAGGATGCGGGCGGGCATCGTCGAGAACAAATACTAGCTATATGCCCGCAAAAAGTAATAATTTTTTAATGATTGGATTTTGATAACTAAAATTTCTAACATTTCTACTATTTCAAAAATCTATATACTATTTCATACTAATTAAGCATCTAACACTAAAAACAGAAAACACAACTTTTATACATCCATTAAAAACTGAAAAACAACATTATATAAAAATTTCCATACTAATTAAACACTAATTATATCCATCTAACATGCATTCATACATATATAATAGTGAAAAAATAATACTAATCTAAACTAATTAAACATAGAAAATACGTATATACTAATATATACATGCATTAATTCATACATATGTGTGTGTGTGTGTGTTCATCATGCTTGTGTGTGTGTGTGTATGGGCTCGAGGAGGGGCGGCGCCCATGGTGGCCGCCGGGGGCGAGGGAGAGGGGTTAGAGGGGGAGAGATCACAGTGGGGCGACGGCGACGGCGAGGCGACGGCCGGGGGCGGTGACGGGCAGGGCAGCGACGCTGGGACGGCGCGACGGGACGGGCCCGGCGGCGGCGACGGAGACGAGGGCGGCGACGGGACGGGCGGCGACGGGACGGGGCGGCGACAGCAATGACGGAGACGACGGAAACAGAGGAAGAAACAGAGGGGAATGAAATTTTCAAGTGTTGTATATATAGAAGGCACCTTTAGTACCGGTTGGAGCCACAAACCGTACTAAAGGCCAGTTTTGCCAGCCCAAGCGGCGGAAGCGACCCCTTTAGTACCGGTGGTGGCACAAACCGTACTAAAGCCCCTTTAGTACCGGTTGGTGGCTCCAACCGGTACTAAAGGCCTCACACACCACCCCAAAATTTAGTCCCACTGCCGGGCGAGGCAGCCGACTGGTTTATAAACCCAGCCACGGCTACCACTTCAACTCCTCTCAGATAGCAGGCTTGTGGGCCTAAACTCTGCAGCTGCCACAGTGAGTCTGCTGGGCCTTTAAGGCCTGTAATTACACACACAGTGGCCTATCAGGCCCAGGCAGCAGCCTAATTTTTTATAGTTTTTTCTTTTCGCTTTATTTTCTTCTATTTATTTTTATGTAGTTTTTGTATAGTTTTTCTTTTCTGTTATATTTATTTTCTTCTATTTACTTGTGAGTAGTTTTTCATCTAGTTTGCCAAAATTCAACATTTTCAGAGTTCATTTTGTAGTGATTTTCAATTTCACGGTCATTTTGTAAACATTGAAAAATAGCAAATATAATTTTTTCTTTTCTCGCTTTATTTTTCTTCTATTTATTTCTGAGTAGTTTTTCTTTTCTGCTATATTTATTTTCTTCTATTTATTTTTGAGTAGTTTTTATATAGTTTTTTCTTTTCAGCTATAGTTTTTCTTTCTTTTCTGCTATTTTTTCTTTTACGCAAAACTTGATGGTCAAAGTCTGAGTTATAACTTAAAAAAAGAAATGTCGACGCAATTAGTTTTTGCCATAACAGAGGAAGTCCGAGTTGTAATAAGTTATTAAAATAAAAAGAGGTGCAATGCTCAGTTAATTTGTTTCAAGCCTTTGAATAGTAAAACTGCACCGCGATAGCTCCGCAGTACTCTACCGTATTCTGAAGGCTTGAAGCTAAGCAACGTGAGCATTGATCCTCTTCTTCATCGCCTCTGCACTCGGGGCTTATAAATCGCTCCTAGTCCCTCTCACTTGAGGTGGGACTAAAAACAGCTTACGTCTGGTTCATCCATGAACCGGTACTAAAGGTGCTCGTGGGGCCCCAAATTTACGACACAACCTCATTAGTACCGGTTCGTGGTACGAACCGCACTAAATGGTGATGGTGGGGCCATAGCTTCGACCGGAGGCCGACACAGACCTCTTTAGGTACAAAAATACAAACTTTCTGTTAGTGCCCGTAGTTTTGAAATTTGAATAGTTTAAATTTTGAATTATTTGAAATTAGTGTGAATTTGTTTGCACATAAAATTTCTTCGCTTCAAATGCCAAAACACATAACTACCCTAACTATTACAGAGACTCCCCTCTCGGTGCGAAACACGTAAGAAAGTGATGATAGCTAGTGAAGCCGATCACATCCCAGATCTTTGGGTGTGAAACTTTTTCTTCGCGTGTGTCCATTTGCGCCGTAACCATGGAAAATCTTCATCATTTAACGGGATGCTCGGATCAATATTCATTGTGAATGGAGCAATTTCATCAAACTTTTCATAATCTTCTGACTTGTCTATCTTGTCATCCACTCCCACGATGTTTCTCTTCCCAGAAAGAACTATGTGCCGCTTTGGCTCATCGTACGATGCATTCGCTTCCTTATCTTTTCTTTTTCTTGGCTTGGTAGACATGTCCTTCACATAGAAAACCTGTGCCACATCATTGGCTAGGACGAATGGTTCGTCTGCATACACAAGATTGTTGAGATCCACTGTTGTCATTCCGCATGCGGGTCTTCCGTTACCCGCCTCGTGTCATATTGACCCATTTGCACTTTGAAACAAAGGGACCTTTAAACCACGCCGATAGTCAAGTTCCCATATGTCCTGTATATAACCATAATATGTTTCCTTTCCGCCTTGGTTTCGCATCAAAGCGACACCACTGTTTTGGTTGGTGCTCTTCTTATCTTGGGCGATCGTGTAAAATGTATTACCATTTATCTCGCACTTTGAAAGTCATTATATTCAAGATGGTAATCGGGACAGCAAGTACAGGTCATCTTCAATAGAGGTGTCATGCATGGTACGTGTTCGCAACCAGTGGCGAAACTCCTGGTTTGTTCACGTGTAATCCGGTCATCGACCGCCTGGGTGTTTGGGCGTAGCAAATTCTTGTGTTCATCCATATACGGAGCCACCAAGGCGGAATTCTGTAGAACTGTGTAGTGTGCTTCAAGGTGAGAGAATGTCCGTCCATACATATTATTTGTTCCCCTCCTAGCGTGCCTTTTCCATCCATCTGCCATTATGCCGCGATTCAGAACACTAATCGGCTTAAGGTCAGAATAAAGTCAATACAAAACTCAATGACCTCCTCATTTTGATGGCCCTTGGAGATGCTTCCTTCCGCCTAGCACGGTTATGAACATATTTCTTTAAGACTCCATGAACCTCTCAAAGGGGAACATATTGTGTAGAAATACAGGACCCAAAACGTTAATCTCTTCAAGATAGGTGAACTAGGACGTGCGTCATGATGTTGAAGAAGGATGGTGGGAACACCAACTCAAACTCGACAAGACATTGCACCAAATCATTCTCAACCTTGGTATGATTTCTAGATCGATTACCTTCGAGAGATTGCATTGAGAAATGCACATAGCTTCACAATGGCTAATCGAACGTTTTCGGTAGAAGCCCCTCAATGCAACCGGAAGCGATTGCGTCATAATCACGTGGCAGTCATGAGACTTTAGGTTCGGAACTTTTCTCTGCCATGTTTATTATTCCCTTTATATTCGACGAAGCCGACGGTACCTTAATATCGAGCAGGCATTCAAAGAAGATTTCCTTCTCTTCTTTGGTAAGAGCGTAGCTTGCATGACCCCGATGTATGCCGCCTTCTCCGTGCATATGTTGCTGGTCCTCCCATGCCTCGGTGTATCTTTTGTCTTCCCATACACGCCCAAGAAGCCAAGCAGGGTCACGCAAAGATTCTTCGTCACGTGCATCACGCCGATTGCGGAGCGGACCTCTAGGTCTTTCCAATATGGCAGGTCCCAAAATATAGATTTCTTCTTCCACATGGGTGCGCGTCTGTCGGCGTCCTTTGGAACAGGTTGTCCGCCAGACCCTTTCCAAATATCACCTTCAAATCCTTGACCATATCATGTACATCAGCACCAAGACGATGGCGAGGCTTCGTCCGTGATCCGCCTCACCTTTGAAATGCTTGCCTTTCTTTCTTACGGGATGCCCGCTCGGAAGAAATCGACGATGTCCTGTACACATTCTTCTTACAACTATTCAAATATATATTGTCGGTATCATCCAAACAGTGCGTGCATCTGCGGTATCCCTTGTTTGTCTGTCACGAAGGTTACCGAGAGCAGGCCAATCATTGATGGTCACGAACAACAACGCCTTTAGGTCAAATTCTTCCCTATGTGCTCATCCCACGCACGCACACCTGCTCCATTCCACAGTTGTAAGAGTTCTTTAACTAATGGCCTTAGGTACACATCAATGTCGTTGCCGGGTTGCTTAGGGCCTTGGATGAGCACCGCATCATAATGAACTTCCGCTTCATGCACAACCAAGGAGGAAGGTTATACAAACATAGAGTCACAGTGTCAGTGCTATGGTTGCTGCTCTGCTCCCCAAAAGGATTAATGCCATCTGCGCTTAGACCAAACCATACGCTCCTTGCGCCATCGCAAACTCCTTCCGTATTTCTTTCGATTTTTCTCCATCGCGACCCGTCACCGGTACTCTCAACTTTTCGCCTTTCTTACGGTCTTCTTCGTGCCATCGCATCGCTTTGGCATGCTCTTTGTTTTGGAACAACGTTTCAACCGTGGTATTATAGGAGAATACCACATCACCTTGGCAGGAATCTTCTTCCGGGCGCCGCCCTCGACATCACTATGCTCATCGCGGCTGATCTTATAGCGCAATGCACCACATACCGGCAAGCGCTCAAATCCTCGTACTCACCGCGGTAGAGGATGCAATCATTAGGGCATGCATGTATCTTCTGCACCTCTAACCCTAGAGGGCGACAACCTTCTTTGCTTCAGACGTACTCTCGGGCAATTCGTTGTCCTCTGGAAGCATATCCTTTATCATTACCAGCAACTTTCCAAATCCCTTGTCGATACACCATTCTCTGCCTTCCATTGCAGCAATTCCAGCAGGGTGCCCAGCTTTTTCTTGTCACCTCGCAATTCGGGTATAACAATTTTTGTGATCCTCTAACATGCGCTGCAACTTCTTCTTCTCCAAATCACTTGCAGTTTCTCTTTGCATCGGCAATGGCCCGACCTAGATCATCAACGGGCTCATCTGATGCCTCTTCTTCAGCTTCTTCCCGCATTGCCGGCTCAGCTTCTTCCCGCATTACCGTCTCAGCTTCTTCCCCCATTGTTGTATCATCGTATTCAGGGAACCCATGGCCAGGATAGCTGTCGTCGTCCTCTTCTTCTTCATTGTCTTCCATCATAACCCCTCTTTCTCCGTGCTTGGTCCAAACATTATAGTGGGGCATGAAACCGGACTCAAACAGTGGACGTGAATGGTTCTTGACGAGAGTAATTGTGACCATTCTTACAGCCAGCACATGAACAAGGCATAAAACCATCCGCCGCTTGTTTGCCTCAGCCGCAAGCGAAAAAATATGCACGCCTCAACGAACTGGGAGAGCATCGGTCATCGTACATCCATTGCCGCTCATCTTCATTACACAACACCGAATAGACCAAATTAATACAAGTTCATACATAAAGTTCATACAACACTTAAATGCAACAAACAAATAACTCTCTAGCTAAAGCATTTAAATGCAACAACAAATGCGATCAAGATCGCAACTAAGGTAACAATTGATCCAACAGATAATGATACCAAGCCTCACTATCGATGGCATATTTTCTAATCTTTCTAATCTTCAAGCGCATTTTCTCCATCTTGATCTTGTGATAATCGATTTACATCGGCAACATGCAACTCCAATTCCATCTTCTCCCCTCAATTCTTTTCAATTTTTCTTTCAAGTACTCATTTTCTCTTTCAACTAAATTTAACCTCTCGACAATAGGGTCGGTTGGAATTTCCGTTCACATACCTCCTAGATAAAAATATCTATGTCAACTTGATGGGCATAATTTGTCATAAACACGAAATGCAACAAATAGTTTTAAAAGAGAATATACCACATCCGAATCATAACAAGGACGAGGGCCGACGGGGACGGATATCAAAACCATGGCACTATGTATAACAAACAACGACGGGTAAGATAATTATTATACGAGTAACTATATATCCAAATCACACAAACATCAATTTTTATATAAAATTTCATGAACAAGAGGCTCACCACAAGGTGGTGCCATGACGGAGACAGTGCGGAGCGATCGATGGTGGTTACGACGGAGATTTAGAAGGCACTAAGTAAACCACACCTACATATGCAAACTAAGTGTTATTTTGACCTCAAATTGCATATAAATCAAATACTACCACATACAATTCCTCCCAAATTACTAAAACCCACAATTAATCACTATATAAACCAATGCAAGAGCTAATCTAGCAATGAGAGATGAAAGGACAAAGTTGCTAACCTTGGTGATCATTTGAATGGATGAGGGCTCAAATCTTGACAAATTTGGGGCAAATTTTGTGATGAACTTCGAGAGGAAGAAGGAAGAACAGAGGAGAGGAGAGGGAAAGGGGAAGAACAGAGTGCGGGTGGACGAAGGATTTATATAGGGCGACATTTAGTACCGGTTCGTGTCAAGAACCGGTACTAAAGGTGCCGGAAGGGCCCCATTCTGACAACATCATGCCACCACTCTCATTAGTACCGGTTCGTGGCACGAACCGGTGCTAAAGGTTTGCCACGAACCGGTACTAAAGAGCTCCTCCCGGCTAGCCGTTGGAACCGGCACTAATGGACACATTAGTGCCGGTTCTGTTACAAACCGGGACTAATGTGTCTCACATTTGACCCTTTTTCTACTAGTGAGGGTACGGTTCAGTAAGTTGTCAACCCCTTTCCTAGCACACACCGTATAGAGAGGCCATGGTGGAAGATACCGGAGGCCTCCGGTAGGCATGCCACCTGGTCCGGGGGCATGGGTGTTTTTGGTTGTAGCCGAAGGGGTAACTCCCCCTAGTTTGCGCGCGGTATAAATTTTGTGATCCCATGCTAATCGAGGTTGTAGCCTCCCCACTTAGAGTTTTGCTTAACAGGTGTCGTGGGTGATTCCTGACACCGGTAAGTTAGGCTGGTGTGTGTGGTCAGGTGTGTTTTCAATTAAAAGACCGTAGACGGAATTAGTCCCGATGGACTAAAGGAATCCGTTACTCGTGGGTAAAGAGTACACCCTCTGCAAAGTTTATATCTATTCGAATAGCCGTGTCCGTGGTTAAGGACTACAGTCTGGGATGGGTCAAGTGTCGGTCTTAGTGTCGGTCTTCGGAGGAGAAACTGTTAAACCAGAACTTGGATCATGACTTGTGACTTGTGATGATTATGTTTATTTTTATTATGGACTAACCCATTATATTATTTGAATTATCGAGTATCCCTGGGACGGTTCTACCCCCTGGATATTCACTGTGATTATTTTATAAGCCCTTTATGTGGTGTCGCTGAGACGCCCGACTGTGGCATGCTTGTTATTTACTTACTTTATAAGCCCTTTATGTGGTGTCGCTGAGACGCCCGACTGTGGCATGCTTGTTATTTATTTACTTTATGAGCCCTTTATGTGGTGTCGCTTAGACGCCCGACTGTGGCATACTTGTTATTTACTTACTTTATAAGCCCTTTATGTGTTGTCGTTGAGACGCCCGACTATGGCATGCTTGTTATTTACTTACTTTATAAGCCCTTTATGTGGTGCCGCTAAGACGCCCGACTGTGGCATGCTTGTTATTTACTTACTTTATAAGCCCTTTATGTGGTGTCGCTTAGACGCCCAACTGTGGCATGTGTGCTATTTATTTACCTTATAAGCCCTTTATGTGGTGTCGCTCAGACGCCCGACTGAGGCATGCTCGTTATTTAATAACCTTTCGAGGCGTCCCTTCAGACACCCGATCGGTGCATTTTATTACTACTCTGTTATTGCATATTCATGTATATAAATAACCTTCTTGCGTGCATCAGAGATTTTATTTGATGACTGACGTTGTGATCATAGAATACTTCAGAGCATGATTATTGTTTGTTATATTATACCCGTGTTCATAATGTTTGCGAGTACATTCAAAGTACTCACTGGCTTGTCCCTGGCTATTGTCTTGGCCAGATTTCTTGCATGGAGAGGAGCGATGCGATGATAGCCCCGGAACCTACGCAATGATGAAAGCAGCCTCGCGAAGATAGGAATTATCCTGGTCAGCTGTTCCTGTGAGAAATGGAGTCCCATAGACGCTGATGAACCACAAACCGCTTCCGCCATCAACCACTAGAAACATTTTGTTGTACTCATAGGCCAGGATGGTCTTGTACCACATAATTTGTATTTTGCTTGGAACTTCTATATCAAGTTGGTGTCTCATCAGCTAACAGTAATCCTAGGGCTGGTGAGCACAAGGGCCATTTTTCTGGGAAATTAATATCCCAAAAATCCGGTCCTGACAAACTTGGTATCAGAGCCAGGCTGACCATTGGCTAATCCTATCTTGGCCAGGTCAATAAACTTAGGTTAACCAACCCACCAGACCTTAACCAAACCCCGGCCAAGCTTCTCGTGGAAGATAGCCACACAGTGACCCCGACACCTTTTGGCAGTCGGTGCCCAACCTATCAGCCTAGCCCGTTGATCACACGCCAGTGACCGACGCCTAAAAAAAGTCTCATTGCAAGCGTGCGAGGGAAGACTCCGTCCCTTTTTTTAATAAAAAGGGCACACTAGCCTCAACCTAGCACAACACAGCATCTACCCCAAACCGAGCTATAATGCCTGGCCCCATTGTTCACAATGAGACCACAGCAACCAACCTTGGAGGTTTCGTGACCGTGCTAGCAAACCTCACCCACCGTGCCTTTGCATTAGAAGAGCCTCCCGAATATGTTGTGTACCAGGGGTCCATGAGCGGTGAAAGCCGTCAATTCAGGCCCATTGGCACGTTATGGTAGGGTCTATCACCGAGCGCCCTACTGTGTTCACCGGAAGGACAACTTCCTTTGAGCCACAAGCCATCCAACTAGCTGCTCGGGAAGCTATAGTTCAACTTCGGCACCTGTCGCCCAGAGTTAGCTGTCGCTCGTTCTACTACTACCCCGGCCGTGACGGGTATGGTAGGCCACCCCAGGTTGCCAACGGAGATCATGAGACGGATCCTGCATTGTTGCATCTGATGCGCTATGTAAGTGCACTAGAGGGACTGTTCGACCAAATCACCCTTGATCTGATCGCAGCTCGTGGAGAGCTGATACGCCGAGCCCCGGCAAGAGGAGAAGATGAGCCCGACGCCGGCAATCTAGTCGTGCTGTTCGGACAACCGATCGAGTCCTTGAGGTCTGCCCCAGTCATCGACCAAAATACTTTGATGTCCCCAGAAGTGCTTCGTCGCCTTTTGGGAACACGCTCCAACGGGATTGTGGCCAACAATCCCCGTGATGGTCATCATCGCTACACCGACCCTGCAGTTCCTCAACCCCCTCCGGCTAACCCCGATGGTGAAACCCGTGGAGAAGCCTCGACGTCCACAAGGCACGCCCACCTAGATATTAACAGAGTAGACTAGAGTCGCTCAAGTAGTATCAAGTCTTAGTATGGCCACGCCCCGTAATTATGTGATCCTGTATCACCATGATTAAATGATGTCTGCTTGTGTGCCCCTATTTTAAATAGTAGCCATGCATAAATATGTTGGTGTACGGTTGCATTTTTAATTCCGATGTGTGGTTGCCAGAAATCAACCCCGACGACTCAAGTTTGTGATATGAGTGAACATTTTGATTTCAGCTAACAGCAGTAATATTTGCATAACGACCCTTAGCAAATCTCGAGGACGAGATTTCTCTTAAGGGGGGTAGTGTTGTGACATCCCAAAAAAAATTGACCTTGTTTTGTTAATTAAAATTTTGCCAAGAAACTTAAACTTTTATTTTCTGTATTTTCTTTTGATTTCAGAACCATTCTTTACTCTGTTATTATGGAGTTTTACCCCAAGTGAAAACTTTCCAAATATTTTGTTGGACTTGTATACCCTCTCAAGAAAACTTTTCTTTTTACCAGAGGAATTAATTATATAATTATTCTTCATGATCTTTATTTCTCTAAAAATGGTTTCCCATGGTTTTAGGGTCCTATTTGAACTACAACCATTTGATAAATTTATTTAAAATTCCAACCAAAATTTGGAGATGTCATGTGATATTTTTAAATCACTTTTATGCAAAAATTTCTTCTATTCATTGGAGATTTTGAGCTCTACACCAAATTTTCAAATCTGGTCCAGTTGGCCATTTTGCACTACAACCTATTTAAATTTTTCTTTAAAGCTTGCACCAAAATTATGGGATGATCGTAGTAGTATATTATTCAACTTTATACAAAAACCCAGTGATGTTCTTTGAAAAATTTGAGTAAATCAACCTCATCTTCATTCTGGTCCAGCTTGGTGCTTTGTACTGCAACCACATTTTAACTTGCCCTTTTAGCCATGATTCTTTTTCCTACTTATAGGCCACCCTGCCAAACCCTTAAGTCCAGGAGAGTGGACCCATTGGAGGATTTTAAGTGCATGCAATAAGGCCTTTTTCTTTCTGTCCAAAACTGAAGATTTGCAAAACTTGCACTAGTAAGTTTCTGGTTTTGCCCAAATGACCTTGCCATCCTCACCTACATCTAAAGAGACCCCAAACTGGAGTTTTTGGCCACCCCAAGAGTTGCCTAGATGCCCTTGGCAATTTGTCAAGCACCTGGTGTGCATGGCCAGTTTTTGCATAATTTTTAGTTTGCACATTGAACCTGCTTGTTCTGCCAAACCAGGTTGTCTAGTAGCCTTATGACTGTCTCTGACCTAGGTCTGTTGATTTGCATTGGCATTCAAGCAAGTTTGGTCGCTCTGGCATTTTGTCGAACGATTGCCGTGCGTGCCCGGAGCGCGGCCAGAGCGTGCGTTTTGCACGTGCCGCGCCCGAGCCGCCGCACCCCTAGTCTGTTCCCCGAGCTTATCCTGACCCTCTGCCGCTCGCAGCGTAGGGCCAAGCCTCGATCTGTACCCCCTCACGAGCACCACAGCCCCTCGCCACGTCTCCGGTAAGCCAGAAGCTAGCCGCCATCGCCGCCTGCTGTGGTCGGTGCCGTACGGGCCACCTGGTGCGTCCCCGAGTACCCCCGCCCTCCGTGCTCATCCACAACCCCGTCGCCTACCTCTGCAAGCTCTGCCAGCCAGCCCCCACCTCCCCTGCTCTGCAATAGTGCCGCCGCCGTCGAGCTTATCCTCAGGCAGCCGGCGAACCGACCTCTGGCTCCTATAAAACGAAACCCTATCGCTCTGTCAGCCTGAGGTAGCACCGTGTCTTCCCCTTGGACCGACCCCGCACATCAAATTGAACCGCAGAGGCCATCTCCTTCACCTCCGGCCGAGACGCTCACCGCCTCCCTCCTGTTCATTCCGACACCACCAGAGCCCCTCCCTCTGCCCTATCACCACCATTACCTCCATCATGACCCTGAGGACCCTTTCCAGCATCTAATTTTTCCCGGGAGTCGAGGTGTGCAAAGCCCCATTCCCTCCCGAAGCTTCCCCTCCGCCATGGAGGAAGGTGCTCTCACATGCAAGCTCCCCTGCGCTCCTAACCACTGCAGATGGATGCGGTGCCGTCCCCCGATCATCCCCATATCGTGAGCGTGTCGAATGGTGGCTTGGGTCGCCGGGGATCGCCGTTGGAATCAGCCCCTATCTCTGTCGAGGCGCGGGGGGGAGGAGAAGATGAAACCGATAGGTGGGGACCACCTGTCGGTGAGCCAGCCCAAGCCACTAGTGGCGCAACCCAGCTAATGTGTTTTCCTCTGGTGGAAGCATATTTCGGGTAAGTACGCGACCATTCTCAGTAGACGTATTCCAGGCGAACCGTTTTCCTTTTTCTGTTTCATTTAAAAACAGAACTTTGACTAAACTTTGACTGGGCTTATCTTTTTAAATATAAGTCCAAATGACTTGATTCTTTTTCTGTTGTTTCCCAAATATTGTCTATTATTTTCATATTTATTTGAAAATTTTCCAAACAACTTTTCTGTGCTGTTTTTATACTATGTGTTAATTTCAAATTTTCTTAAATAGGATTTTTGGAGAAAGAAGAAAGACTTTCAAAAGTTTGGAATGCCCCTGCCTCACCACCACTTGAAGGCAAGCATTATGAACCCTGGCATAATATTGTTGTGTGTTGTTCGATATGATCGCAACACCACCTTGACCCGAAGTTTCCATTATTTCATGTGATAATATGATCATACTCATATGTGCCTATTGATGATTATGTGATGTTGGCATTCGATATATTGTGATAGTAGACACCCTCGTATACCTTTCATGCCTACCGGGAGGAAGTCGGGAGAGCCTCTGTCTTGGGTAGACACGAGCTTGCCTCCGGTCTTCGTTGAGACGGTTGTGTCCGGTACGGCAAAGTGAGGCATGACGAGTGGTGACTTTGTCTTTTGGTTGAAACACATTTGTTATGCTAACCATGCAGGAAATACTTAAACCTCCTGAGTCGACCATAGGTCGAGTCTTGTTCCGGTAACCCCCATACTTGTTTCGTACTACCACTTGTTCCTGCCACAGGTAGGGTACGGTTCAGTAAGTTGTCAACCCCTTTCCTAGCACACACCGTATAGAGAGGCCATGGTGGAAGATACCGGAGGCCTCCGGTAGGCATGCCACCTGGTCCGGGGGCATGGGTGTTTTCGGTTGTAGCCGAAGGGGTAGCTCCCCTAGTTTTGCCAGCAGATAAATTTTGTGATCCCATGCTAATCGAGGTTGTAGCCTCCCCACTTAGAGTTTTGCTTAACAGGTGTCGTGGGTGATTCCTGACACCGGTAAGTTAGGCTAGTGTGTGTGGTCAGGTGTGTTTTCAACTAAAAGACCTTAGACGGAATTAGTCCCGATGGACTAAAGGAATCCGTTACTCGTAGGTAAAGAGTACACCCTCTTCAGAGTTTATATCTATCCGAATAGCCGTGTCCGTGGTTAAGGACTACAGTCTGGGATGGGTCAAGTGTCGGTCTTCGGAGGAGAAACTGTTAAACCAGAACTTGGATCATGACTTGTGACTTGTGATGATTATGTTTATTTTTATTATGGACTAACCCATTATATTATTTGAATTATCGAGTATCCCTGGGACGGTTCTACCCCCTGGATATTCACTTTGATTATTTTATAAGCCCTTTATGTGGTGTCGCTGAGACGCCCGACTGTGGCATGCTTGTTATTTACTTACTTTATAAGCCCTTTATGTGGTGTCGCTGAGACGCCCGACTGTGGCATGCTTGTTATTTATTTACTTTATGAGCCCTTTATGTGGTGTCGCTTAGACGCCTCGATCGTGGCATGCTTGTTATTTACTTACTTTATAAGCCCTTTATGTGGTGTCATTGAGGCCTTGATCGTGGCATGCTTGTTATTTATTTACTTTATGAGCCCTTTATGTGGTGTCGCTTAGACGCCCGACTGTGGCATACTTGTTATTTACTTACTTTATAAGCCCTTTATGTGGTGTCGTTGAGACGCCTGACTATGGCATGCTTGTTATTTACTTACTTTATAAGCCCTTTATGTGGTGTCGCTGAGACGCCCGACTGTGGCATGCTTGTTATTTATTTACTTTATGAGCCATTTATGTGGTGTCATTTGACGCCTGATCGTGGCATGCTTGTTATTTATTTACTTTATAAGCCCTTTATGTGGTGTCGCTTAGACGCCCAACTGTGGCATGTGTGCTATTTATTTACCTTATAAGCCCTTTATGTGGTGTCGCTCAGACGCCTTGATCGAGGCATGCTCGTTATTTACTAACCTTTCGAGGCGCCGCCTGCATACCCGATCGGTGCATTTTATTACTACTCTGTTATTGCATATTCATGTATATAAATAACCTTCTTGCGTGCATCAGAGATTTTATTTTATGACTGACGTTGTGATCATAGAATACTTCAGAGCATGATTATCGTTTGTTATATTATACCCGTGTTCATAATGTTTGCAGTACATTCAAAGTACTCACCGGCTTGTCCTCGCTATTGTCTTGGCCAGATTTCTTGCATGGAGAGGAGCGATGCGATGACAGCCCCGGAACCTACGCAATGATGAAAGCAGCCTCGCGAAGATAGGAATTATCCTGGTCAGCTGTTCTTGTGAGAAATGGAGTCCCATAGACGCTGATGAACCACAAACCGCTTCCGCCATCAACCACTCGAAACCTTTTGTTGTACTCATTGGCCAGGATGGTCTTGTACTACATAATTTGTATTTTGCTTGGAACTTCTGTATCAAGTTGGTGTCTCATCAGCTAACAATAATCCTGGGGCTGGTGAGCACAAGGGCCATTTTTCTGGGAAATTAATATCCCGAAAATCCGGTCCTGACAACTTTTAATGATGGGCATATGTGGTCGCTGCCAACGGCCGCACTCTGCCTCGCGTCCACGCTGCGCATCGCCAAGTTCAAGAACTGCCATCCCCCCTTAATGATGCGCCCGCTCTTATTCTACCATGACTGAAGCACCTCGAGCTCGTCGTCGTCTTCCCCTCAAACGGTGACATGGAGCGCCTGCTCCGTGGCTGTACTGCACTCGAGTACCTTCGTCTTCAAGCGATCAATGGGTTGAGTACCTTCTACATCACCTCCATGACCCTCCGGACTATTTATGTGTGTTGCTGGTGCGGCATCAAGACATCACAAGATGTGTACCACAATATGGTCATTGAGGACACACCTGCACTTGAGAGATTACTTGTAGTTGATCAAGAAGGTCCAACAAGAATCAATGTCATTTCTGCGCCGAAATTGACAGTGGTGGGCTATTCGTCTCACAAATACTCTGAACTTGTTATTGGATCCACACCCGTTCAGGTACAACAGCCGCCTTCTACGTCTCCTTCTACAAATTAACATTATTTCTAATTTCGAAGATGTTTGTTCGTCTGTCATTCAGAAAATGATTCCGACAAGCTTGACCCCGAAACTGCGCACAGTGAAGGTCTTGGCACTAGAATCTATCGACCCCAACCTGGAGCAAGTTGTCAGTTTCCTGAGATGCTTTCCATGCCTGGAGAAGCTATTTATCGAGGTGATGTTCCTTTACTGTTAAATGTTAACCATAAGGGAGTTCAATTTGTGATACCTTTTTTCAAGTTTACAATGACAATGTACTACGATTTCTGAAGGTTCTTTTGGAGGATTTCAGTACATACATGTCCCCCCCCCCCCATATTGGTTGCTTGATCCATATGGTTACAATTAATAAGCATTTCTCCTTTGGATTCATATGTGCTAGTTTTCTTAGGGAACTTTTCATCCACTCCAACCTCTTGTGAAGAAGGCTACATTTTTCTAGAATGTAATCAAATGCCCATGTTAATCATGTCAGATCAGAGATGGCATGTTAGTGCATTTTACAAATCCTGCAAACCAAATAGGGCTGTAGTAATGTTCAAAACTGCATGTAGGCACTAACACATTTTCTTCCTTTGCAGATAAGATTAGGCCCAGTGGTGGATAATGTGATACAATATAACAATCATGTCGAATGCCTAGATCTGCATCTCTCAGAAATTACTTTGAACTCCTACCGAGGGACCTTACTCAGAGCAAGGGTGCTGAAGGAAATGAGGTTTGCCCTACATTTATTTCCCCAAAATGAATGGTTTGTTGGTCAACGCTGGATCCTGCGGCAGAATGGAGTAGGCTCCAAAAATGCTGAATTTCATTTTGGAATTTCAGATGACATAGTAATTGAAGTCATCGTGTCAACCCCATACATGACTTCTCAGTGGCTGACCCCTTTGCAAAAATTGTGAGGTTTCGAAACCAGACTTACAAGCGGTGATATTAGTTTGAACCTCTCTGATATCCATGTTCAGCGGATCAGCGCGAGCGTTTGCAGGTGATGAGCTGAATTTCATTTCTAATATCAGTTTGAACCTTGTAATCTTTGAATTTGAGTCATATAACTCTAGAATTTGAACCTTGTAATATTTCGAGCTTTTGTGGTACAATCGTTGAAATGGCATCGTATGAGACTCGTTGCTAGCACTATTTTGACCTTAATATGAAATGATCTTAGATTTTATTAACCATTCTCGAATCTGTTTACCTTGTCGATCTCACAGCACACGATCTGTATAGCTAACTCGACTGCGATCTTTGACATTATTGCACATAGTTGGTTTCTTCCACCGTGTGCACCGTAGAGCGCAGAATTAATTATCGCACTCGAGTGTCCATCATCACCCTTCTGTGTAACTTTGACCTCATCACCCACGGGTAAAATTATGACCGAAGTCATTCCACACACTTCGTTTTTACAAAGCTTTTTGCCAATAAACGCCCATGATTTTTCCCTCTTCTAGCCGACGCGTGGCCAAACTAGCCAGGCGGGAAGCTTGCGCGGTAAACAGCGTGGTAGCGCGGGAATAGGCTCACCGACGATACATTTGGCGCCCCTTCGAGCCCACGCGTGCGGTGCGGTGTTGTCAAGCGTGCACTGGAATCCTCCGCTATGAACACCGTGACAAGACGTGACGATTACAGGCCGACCGACCCCCATTTATTACAGCGGCCATTTAACCCTTGTATCTCTTCAACCTTTCAATTGCGCCCCACCATTGTAAGAAGCACACCCACCACGAGATATTCTTAGAGGGTGTCCAGCGCGACTCCAATGGTGCTCTGAGCGGCTGCCGACAAGGAGCAGTAGTTCACCATGCGTTCCGTGGTGGACACCCATAGAAGGTTCGTGGACCTCTCAGTGGTGTACACCAACGACCCGGTCTGGGTGGAGCACTCGACCCATATCATGGAGTCGTTGCTTGCGGAGGAAAAGTACAAGGTGGTCGGGTTCGACCTCGAGTACACCCACGCTCATGCCGGCTCTCATCCCAAGGTCGCTGTCGCCCAGATGTGTGTGCGCCACCACGTCCTCGTCTACCACTACTGCCTGGCCACAAGGCCTTGTGAGTGTTTCGCCAGGTTTGTCAACAGCCCCCACTACATGTTCGCTACGGTGGACATCACCAACGATGTAAAGGCGCTCGAGAATTCGAGCATCGCCTGCCAGAATCTTGTCGACATCCAGGGCCAATACAAGATCTAGGGAAGCAAGGAGCATGAGAAGGACTCACTGGTTCACCTCGCCGAGGCCATTATCGACCCCTACTACAGAGACATGAAGGATTCGTGCAACAAGGACAAGCGTGCCTGGCACTCGGCATGGATGGAGAAACTCGACAAAGCTCACGTCGTGTACGCGGCCAAGGAGGCGTCCACGAGCTACGACATATACATGCGGATTGTTGACACGAGGAAGTGCCTCCTTCCCCAAAACGGCCAGGGATCCAACCGGAAGCAGAGCAATGGCAAGCGTCGTCGCAACAATAAGTAAATGATTAGATCCTTGTTTCTCCTACTTTAGTATGCATGTAATTGCTTACTTTGGTGTGTGGAAATGTTATGTGTGTAGTCACTTGTATAATTTTATGCTTAATTTGATTATGCAATGTTATCTTTTTAAGTATATATGTGGATGCTCTGTACACAGAGCGTAAATGTTGTTTGGACAAAGAAAATCACATCACACACGGACTAAACAATGGAATCCGTCGGTGATGTTTTCATCAATCACTCACAATTGTATACCAGCAATCGTTTGCTCACAACACACACGGCTTGTTAGCAGTAATCATCTGTGTTGTTATCGGTCTTCGCACACGTTTCCGATTACAGACCTATTTGCCGCGTATCACACACATCTTGTTGAGTTGAACCCTTTCCTGTCTCGTGTCTCAACGCAAATAGTTCATTCGAGTGAACCGCATGCCGTATATCGCACACACCTTTATCTGACTGACCGTTTCTTTTGTGTTGCCTAATCACAAATAGTTCATTCGAGTGAACCGTATGTTGTACGTCGTACACACCTTCATCTGGCTGCCCGTTTATTTTGTTACTCCTCATCGCAAACAGTTAATTGAGCTGAACCGTATGCCCTGCATCGCATACGCAACTAAAATCTGAACCGTGTTTGATTCATTCTCCGTCGCAATCGTTTTGCGCCTTTTTGATGGGTTATTTATACCACCGTTTGTGATTATGACATCGCATACAGTTTCGTCGAAGGGTCTCTGATCGTAGTGTCGCGTTAATGTAAAGGTCGTTTTGGTGCTATAATTAGTGAAATTACGCTCAAGTGAAGTACTATGAATTGTTCTTTTAATTTTGAAAGTCGTGCAGCTAAAGTCGAAGCACATAGGTTAGCTAGGTACTATCTTAATCTTGGTCAGGGGCGCCACGTATGGATTGGCCAACCCTATGATCCAATTTGTATCCCACTATCTGTGATCTATGATGAATAAAACATGGTTTTATCCCTAAAAAAACAACGCACGACCCCATATGGGAAAATTCTATCTGCGCATTCTGCGGCAGATTGTCGTTGATTCGTACCGAGCGAGCGACCAGAGAGCGAACTGGGCTGGTCCAATTATTTCTAAAAACACGCTATAGTACTTACCGGTTTTGGGAACATTGTAGCCTTGTAGGAGGTTCTAGTCGGATTTTTCTGGTTTTAGAAAACCTCTAGAACGTAAAGGAAGTTCTTGAACCGGTTTTTTGTCTTTTTCTTTTTTTCCTATTTCTCCTATTCTTTTCTATCCTTTTTTCTTTTTCTTTCATTTTTGTTTTTTATTTTCTTTGTTCAGTTTTATCTTTTCTTTCCTTTTTTATTTCTTTTTTATTTTTACATTTCAATGAATCTTAAGAAATTTAAAAAGTGTTTGCATTTAAAAACTTCATTTTTATAAAATGTTCCTCTTTGTAATTTTCTTAACATATTCCAAAAAAAACTAGAATTTCTAAAAAACCTCTACTTTGCAACAAATCTTTGAAAATTCAACAAAGTTTAGAATTTCTAATTTAAAAAATGTTGGCATTTTAATTTTTTTTCATAAATTCAGAAAATATGTGGGAATAAGATGTTCCCACTTTCAGAATTTGTTCACAAATTCACAACATGTTCATGTTTTCGAAATTTGTTCGCGAAATCAAAATATGTTCCAGTGATCTAAAAAATGTTCGCCTTGGAATTTTTTTTCAAAATTGAAAAAATGTTCTAGAATTTTACTTTCCAAATATGTTCATGAATAAAAAATTCATGTTTCCAAAATGTGTTTAACAATTCAAACATTGTTCAGGAAATTACAGAAAGTATTTGCATTTTGAAAATTTTGTTCATAATTTCAATAAAAAATGCTGTATTAGATATTTTCTTGTTTGTCAAAACATGTTAGCATTTTGAAAAACTTGTTCATAATTTCAAAAATTGTATTATTAATTTTTATTCTTGTTTTTCAAAAATGTTTACATTTTCAAAAAAATTGTAATTTATAAAATGGCACCCCCTTTGAAATTGGTTCTTTTTCAAAAAAAATCTTTGTGTTTCAAAAAATGTTCTACTTTAAAAAAAATCAGAAATTAGAAAATGTTCCAGTTTCAGAAAACATTAAATTTTTTCAACATGAAAATCATGTTTAAAATTTCAAAATAATTTTAATCTGTTTATGGCTTATAGTTCATACACACTTGGCTGCCATTTTGGACACCTAATCTGAGTAATGATAGTGGCTAGCAACGCTGTTCCTAGCAATAGGACCTCGGTTCGATCCCTCACGCATACTTTTGTTTATTCTAATTTGTGCTAACGGGTGTTTAAGTTTTGCATCTGTCGTTTATTTCTCTAAGTGTGGCGCTGCCAATCTAACGACCACTTCTCACTTTAACCAAGACATATGGGATCTCTCGTGGCGTGCGACTAGAGTAATGGGCCGGCCCGCTAGCGCATTTTTCTGAAAAACTCATACACACTTGGCTGCCATTTTGGATACCTAATCTCTACTATTAAAGCAGAATCGAACATCCTGATGGTTCAACCACCTCCTTCTACGGCCCCCTCGTCGATCGTTCCACGCAAAAATTCTCTTTACCTTCTTCCACTTCCACCTTTAGTTTACATGAAAAAAAAACAGTCCTACCCATGCACGCACACCTCACGAGCCATAACTATTGGGGCACACGACATTCCTTTCTTAGGATTCTCCCCTCGTGCGACCCTCGAGTCCAATCCACATGACACATCCATGATCTGCTAGGGCCAAGAACCAAATCCCCCCACCCCAATCGTCGCCTAGAACCGTTGTCCCGCCGCCATCAGAACTGGCCTTCCCTCTCCGCACTACTGCCGATGATCTGGCCTCATTCCTCGTCATGCTCGTCAAGTCGCCATGGTGTCGGCCGCTGTGTGCATCGCGTCGCCATGGTGTTCCACTGTGAGGAGTGCGTTACTGGCGACTGGCGTTGAAACGGACGAGGACGAGGCCGGTGCACGGGGGTTTGCATTTACAGTAGCACTGGCCATCGCGATCTACCTCCTGGCCTTCGAACTCACCGGCATTGTGGCGGCGGCGAGGTCGTTTGGGCCCGCTTCATCGTTGTGCTTTCCGTGGCCCCGTCGCGGTGACCTGGTGATCCTGGATGAAGCCCGTCCAGTAAGAGTTGGATGAATCTCTACTGTATTAAAGCAGAATCGAACGTTGTGATGGTTCGACCACCTCCTCCTACGACCCCCTCGTCGATCGTTCCATGCAAAGATTTTCTTTACCTTCTTCCACTTCCACTTTCGGTTTACAGAAAAAAAAAAACAGTCCTACCCACGCACGCACACCTCACGATCCCCAACTGTTGTTGGACGAGGGCACATGCCGTTCCTTTCTCAGGATTCTCCCTCGTGCGATCCTCGAGTCCAATCCACAAGACACATCCATGATCTGCTAGGGCCAAGAACCAAATCCCCCACCCCCCAATCATCGCCTGCAACCGCTGTCCCGCCGCCATCAGAACTGGCCCTCCCTCTCCGCACTATTGCCGATAATCTGGCCTCGTTCCTCGGCATGGTGTCGGCCACCGTGTGCATCGCGTCGCCATGGTGTTCCACCGTGAGGAGCGCGTTACTGGCGACCAACGCTGAAACGAACGAGGACGAGGCCATTGCATGGGGGTTTGCATTTACAGTAGCGCTGGCCATCACGATCTACCTCCTAGCATCCGAACTCACCGACATTGTAGCGTCGGCAAGGTCGTTTGGGCCCGCTTCATCGTCGTGCTCTCCGTGGCCCCGTCGCGGTGACCTGGTGCTCCTGGATGAAGCCCTGCGACGAAATCTTACGCGAAGGAGGCATCGGCATGGTCGACCGCCCTGCTTCTCCTTGCATCACATCCATGATGTTGAGAACCTTGGCGTGTTTCAGTGCATTGTTCTTAAGGTGGCATCTCTGCTACTCTAATGGTGTTCTTCATGGTAAATATGCGGGTTCATTAGGCCACACAAGTACTTCACACTGATGGTTCTAGAACTTGCTGGTGTTGATGTTTGGGCAAGGGAAAATACACAAGCTCATCTGAATCGTCTGACTCAAGAAAGAGATGCAATTAATGTTTGCAAGAAAAAAACAAAAGGTAATAGTCTCCTTTTCCTTCATTGGAATGTTTCTGACTTTTGGATTAATATATTGTAGGCTGATAAGAGAAATCATCTAGATATGGACGCTCAATGCTTGGATAGTTTAATCAAGCAAATTCAGTTGAATAAATGGAGGAGCTGGTAAGAATTCCGCGATGGTGACTGTATTCCCCTCCCTATGTTACAATATTATATGGTTTTGATCTGGCATCTAATCTCAAAACTATTCCGATGTTTTAGATCATGACTCATGAGGAAAGAGAATACTATGGAACATGATACAATTTGTTTGAAAAAGAGAAGCTTTTTTCATTGAAGAGATTAATGAACTAAAAGCCCAAAGGAAGCGAGTCTGTTCCAATATGGGCTAAATGCCTTAAACCAATGAAGCATTCCATCAAATGGGTCACATGCATTGACGACATAAGGTGTTATTTCGAAAGCAACACTTGTTATTCTCAGTTTGAATTTCATCAAATTTCAATTTTTTAAAGGAGGATATACCCCCGACCTCTACATCTGAACGATGCATGCAACCATTTTACTAATTATTCACAAAGACCTTACAAAGTGATATATCAATATGCCTGAAGCCACCATCTTGTCAACACACATGTCGCTACTCCTATCCCCTTGATGAAGGGTTGCCAAATGTCCGAGCCTAATACCAAACAAACATCGCACCAAATCCTAACATCTAAAGCCGGATACCCCAACCAAGCCACAATGCCAGAACTGGGTCACACACCGGTTTGGTTTCATCAAATTTCATGTTGATCCTTGTTCTCTTTTCTCGACTTTGAATTACCTGGATTTGTACTTTTCAAAAATCTGATGTCCCTTGATGAGAACAGAATAACAAGTGTATGTTGAGAGAGCAGTTCTGGGAAAATCCCCCGACGATGAGAGAGCAGTTCTGGAAAAATTAAATTATGAATTGTATGTTGCTTATGGAGTATGACAAGAGGCCTAATGTAAAAATGTAAGTATTCAAGATAGGCTTGTGATGTTCATTCTGTGGTGCAATATTTTTATGCTAAATAAACAAAACTGACATAGTTATTCCTTCCGAAGTTTTACACCATCCATAAATGGGAGGCTTATTGTTAGGTTAAATAATGAGAAAGCCCAAATACTAATTAAGCCTGGGTGAGAACCTAAGTAGTATTAGTTCCAAACATTGCTGGTTATACCGATTAATAGATTGACTATGTTTATTTTTTTTACCTGAAAATGGTAAGGTGAAAAGAAAATAGTTACAAAGAAAGAAGAAACAAGGAAACAAAAGGAGAAGAAAAGAAAAGAAGGCAAACAAGGGAATAAGAAGAAAACTAGAATCTACATTGGGTGATTGACTTCATGTTAGTAGTAAAATAACACTTTATTTTAGTGTCATGATTTCATCAATTTACAAAGTGTGCAACCTGACATGCTATCTATTCCACGCTTGTACCCCCTGTACCGCTAATGAGGATGAGGCAGGGAAGGTAAGTTTCCTTTGTTTGGAGAAACATTACTGTGGTAGGAGAAATATTCTTGTATGTTATACAATGTTTACTGTGTCTTGTTGATGAGGCAGGGAAGGCAAGTTTCCTTTGTTAGGAGATATACTCATATACTACTATAGTAGTGGCTACCAATGCACATTCTCAACCACATCAAAGAAGAAGATGGTGGCCATGCATCTGGAACACACCAGAGAAGAAACCTGCCACATGCATGGGAGGGCACTAGAGTCATACCAATCACGACCATGGCAAGGAAGAAGACAGGCAGCCCGGGAGATGCTCACACTAGAGTCGATAGATCGTCACCACTCTGATCACCATGGACACGGGGCCATACCACAACCATTGATCATGTTGGCAACATATATGGCCAAGCTGGTTGCTACAAAGGAAAATGGAACAGACCGGTGCATTTTTGCTTGTCACTGAAGTAAGTTTTCTCCATTTGCATAAAGTTTTGCTGAGAATTACACACTCAGACTCTTTAGCTGGTTCATGCTTATTAATAAACCATAGGATCGTACAGATGTTCATGTGAACCTTTCTGCCCTTCGGAAGCTTGAGTCCATGCTAATTGTATGTTGTTCTCACTGAATTAATCTTACCATCATATGAATATGCATATCTAACATAGTTTCCATCTGTATTGAAAAATGACCTATCCAATTTGGTATACTTAATATATTATGCATATTTGCTACAATTTTGATATTCCCACAGATCCATCTTACTTGTCGCTCAAATGAATCTATCTAGACATATTTCGATGCTACATACACCCGTTAGAGCGACAAGTAATATGGATCGGATAGTGTATATTAATGTGTAACAAGATATGCATGAAAGTCAGAACACTCGGTGGTGGACACAAACTATTGCTAACCGGAGGCTGTGAACCAACCTTGTACCCGAGGCAAAAGTAATGGTCAAAGACTGAAAAGAAAGTGGAGGTTCCCAACCCTTGTTTTTTTATATCTACTACCTCCGTTCCAAAATATAAGTCTTTTTAGAGATTTCAAATGGACTGTCACATACGGATGTATATAGACATATTTTAGAGTGTAGATTCAATCATTTTGCTTCGTATGTAGTCACTTGTTGAAATCTCTAGAAAGATCTACATTTAGGAACGGAGGGAGTATATCTATACTGCTAATAAAAGAGCAAACATGAATTGCCCAACAGACACACCACAAAAGTGTACACAAGATTACCAAAGGCGTTCAATCAATTCAAGTAAATTACATCTGACAGTTAAGGGAGTTCTGGATTATGGGGTCCTCGGGTGTCCGGGCTATATGACATGGGCCAGACCGATGGGCCGTGGAGATACAAGGTAGAAGGCCTTCCCCCGTGTCCGGATGGGACTCTCCTTTGCGTGGATGGCAAGATTGGCGTCCGAATGTGTACTTTCCTTTCTCTGTAAACCGACCCTATACAACCCTAGGCCCCTCCGGTGTCTATATAAACCGGAGGGTTTAGTCCATAGAGGCTATCAGAATTCATACAGGCTAGACATCTAGGGTTTAGCCATTACGATCTCGAGGTAGATCAACTCTTGTAACCCCTATACTCATTAAGATCAGTCAAGCAGGAAGTAGAGTATTACCTTTATTGAGAGGGCCCGAACCTGGGTAAACACCATGTCCCCTTTGTCTCCTGTTACCTTCGATCCTCAGACACACAGCTCGGGACCCCCTACCCGAGATCGGCCATGCGTCAACGTGAGGTCTCGTACGTCTCCCACCCGAGCTGCCCCCCGCGTGGGCAACCGGGAGGCCCCAGATCCCATCGCCGCCGAACCTCCCCCACTCCTCCTCCTCCCGCGCCGCCGCCCAAGGGCGCGGCCAGGCGAAGCCTAGCCGTCGCTGGCGGCTGCGGGGACTCGGGCCCTCTCGCTCGGGTGGGGCTGGCGGCGGCGCCGCCCGGGCGGGCGTGTGGCGGGCGGTCGCCACACGGCGGGTGGTGGCGGCGCCTCGGCGGCGTCGATTCCCTGCGGCAGGAGGCCTTGCGATCTGGTGCGTCGCGGCCGCCAGGGACGGCGGCGGTGTGACCGGATAGGTTCGCGGCGGCGCGGCCGGATTGATCGCTGGTCAGCCGTCGGCACGGTGGTGGGTGCGACTCGTCGGCAGCTGGGCAGATCCGCGGGATTCTACCCTTGTCTGGCCCTTGACAGCGCGGGCAACTACGGGGGAAACCCTAGATCTCCTTGGGATCGAGCGATGGCGGCGCTTTTGCGTCGTAGTCCCTCTTTAGGGCATTGTTTTGGAGTTTGCTCCGGTTGAAGGGACCGGTGACGTCGGCGGCGCACGTTTGGTGGAGCAACTGCCGATGAAAATCGCGCCGACTACGGTCATGGCGGACGATGGCGGCGTCTTAGATGTCGTTCCCTTGTCGAGGCATCGTCGTTGCAGTCTGCGTCATCAGGCTTGGGATGCTCCGGGGGAAACCCTAGATCTGGGTCTTTCGGATTGGACGATGATGGCGTTTTATCGCTTTCCCTCCTGGGGGCATCGTTTTGGAGTAAGTGCTGGCTGGGGGGATGGTGGAGCGGTGCTTCATCTCACACATCGATGGCGGCGGATATCGGCGGCATGGCGCTGTGGAGGCTCGGCGTCCGATGCACGGAGATGGACTCGGCAGGAGGAGGTTGTTGTGCGGCGTCATGGTGGCGTCGATGGCGAGTGGCGGACAAGGTAGAAGCCTCAATATGATCTCAAGATGGACATGTGGAAGATGGCGGCGATGACACACGAGTCGTCGACGGATTGTGCCCTGCACCGGTATGTGGCTCGGCTGGGGCTTCCGAATATGTTTCGGCTTCCGGCTTTTGTTGTTAGGCTTAGGTGAGTGGTTTGGGTAGTGGCCCAGCTAGCACCCCTTCATCATTTTGGATAGGAGTAGTGGCATGTGTTGCCAAGATGGTGGATTCGGGCACATTGTTGTAATACTTTGTAAGGTCCTCGAGAATAATTAATAAAGTGGCCGTATGCATCTCCCAGATGCAGAGGCCGGGGGTCATCCCCCTTTTCTAAAAAAAACCCGAGATCGGCCGGTTTTGACACCGACATTGGTGCTTTCGTTGAGAGTTCCACTGTGTCGTCGGCAGAAGGTTCCATGGCTCATTCGATCATCAACAACGATGATGTTTCCGAGGAAACTTCCCTTCCCGGTCAACTTTTTGTGTTCGGCGGCTTCGCTCTGCGTGCCAATTCAATTGGTCACCTCGAACAGATCGACAGCTACGCCCCTGGTCATCAGATCAGATTCGGAAGCCCGAATTAGGTCACCGACATCCAAGGAGACTTGATCTTCGAAGAGTTCACAGCTTCGACCACCGAAGGATGACCGTCGGACTCGTCATCAGGCTCCGTTCAAGGACCAACTTCCAACCCCACCCTGACCTTAGATCCAGAGCGGGCTACTTCATCCTAAGAAGGGTTTCCAAAACCCACCGGACTCTGTTCTCCTACCGGGCTCTTATCCGGAGACCCGGAGGCAACTATTTCTTCGGCAAGCTGGGCTCTCTCTGACATCAGAGAGCCGAACTCGCCTCTGGATACCCGCTCCAAACTCTTATGGTTTGCGTCTAGTGAGCACAGCCTGGTATAATCTGCCGTGCCTAGCCCCGCAGGATCTCGGCACCCCGTCTGGCCTTCGCTCTTAAGCGAGGCCCTGGGCTTAATGCGATCCCTCGCAATTACGGAAGCATCGCTTCCGAACTACGCCCAGCCTGGACTAGGGGCTGAGAGCAGGGAATTTCACGTCCCACCCACCACTCACTTAATAGCCACTCTCGGGGATTTGACCGACATGCTAGATTATGCCTCTGAAGACATCGACGGTATGGACGACGATGTCGGAGACGAACAAAGCCCAGACCCGCCATTCACCTGGGCGCTGGACAGCTACCTCCACATATGATGTGTATATGGTGGATACACCCAAAGAGGACGGCGACGAAGGCAGGAAAGATCCGATCGAGGACAAGCCCGTTAAGGCAACACCGAAACATTGACGTCAGCGACGTCGCTCAAAATCGTGTCATGAAAAGGACAGTAATACCGGCACCAGAGACAATAACACTCTGGATAATGCGGAGGATCCCGAAGACCCGGTTGAGCCTATGTCCGAACAAGATGATTGGGAGGAGGGACAAGTCAAACCCGACGACCCGGTCGGGAATGAGGATTCGGAAGATAGTAACTATCTACCGATCTCCGAGGATGATGTCAGCCTCGACAACGAAGACTTCATCGTGCCAGAGGAACCCCTCGAGTAAGAGCGCTTTCTGCGTCAGCTAATTGCAACTGCGTGAAGCCTAAAGAAGAAGAAGCAACAGCTCCAAGTCGAACGGAATACCCTCAACGACATATGGACCCAAGTCCTAGCTGCCGAAGAATACGACCTCGAGCGCCCAACAAAGAGTTATCCGAAGCGTCGGCTACTACCACAATTCGACGATGAGGCCCTTGAGCCAATACCGTCGAGATATGACCGCGCTGATGAACCAGACCGACCACCATGTGGGCGAGATAAAATAGCCACTTATGCCGAACACCAGCCCCTACCACCTCGTCATCGAGGCAAGGAGGTAGTAGCTCCGGGCTATACCTATGACTAACGCCAGGACATGGACAATAGATCCGGTCAGGCTAGATCAATCTATGGATTAAGGGGGCGTGCTCCAACGCGAGAAGACGGCCATCAAGCCTGGCGCTATAGGCATAACCTCACCCGGGCTAAAAACCGAACACGGATGTTGATACGTCTCCAACGTATCTATAATTTTTTATTGTTCCATGCTATATTATATTCTGTTTTGGATGTTTAATGGGCTTTATTATACACTTCTATATTATTTTTGGGACTTATCTATTAACCAGAGGCCCAGCCCAAATTGCTGTTTTTTTGCCTATTTCAGTGTTTCAAAGGAAAAAATATCAAACGGAGTCCAAACGGAATGAAACCTTCGGGAACGTGATTTTCGGAACAAACATGATCCAAAGGACTTGGAGTCTACGTAAAGCAAACAACGAGGAAGGCACAAGGCAGGGGGCGCCAACCCCCCTGAGCGCGCCCTCCACCCTCGTGGGCCCCTCGTTGCTCCACCGACGTACTTCTTCCTCCTATATATATCCATATACCCAGGAAACATCATATACGGAGCCAAAACCCTATTTCCACCGCCGCAACCTTTTGTACCCGTGAGATCCCATCTTGGGGCCTTTTCCAGCGCTCCGCTGAAGGGGGCATTGATCATAGAGGGCTTATACGTCAACACCATAGCCTCTCTGATGATGTGTGAGTAGTTTACGTCAGACCTTCCGGTCCATAGTTATTAGCTAGATGGCTTCTTCTCTCTCTTTGGATCTCAATACAAAGTTCTCCTCGATCTTCTTGGAGATCTATTTGATGTAATCTTCTTTTGCGGTGTGTTTGTCGAGATCCGATGAATTGTGGATTTATGATCAAGATTATCTATGAACAATATTTGAATCTCCTCTGAATTCTTTTATTTAAGATTGGTTATCTTTGCAAGTCTCTTCGAATTATAAGTTTGGTTTGGCCTACTAGATTGATCTTTCTTGCAATAGGAGAAGTGCTTAGCTTTGGGTTCAATCTTGCGGTGCTCGATCCCAGTGACAAAGGGAAATGACACGTATTGTATTGTTGCCATCGAGGATAAAAAGATGGGGTTTATATCATATTGCATGAGTTTATCCCTCTACATCATGTCATCTTACTTAAAGCATTACTCTGTTCTTATGAACTTAATACTCTAGATGCATGCTGGATTAGCGGTCGATGTGTGGAGTAATAGTAGTAGATGAAGAATCGTTTGGTCTACTTGTCACGGACGTGATGCCTATATACATGATCATACCTAGATATTCTCATAACTATGCTCAACTCTATCAATTGCTTGACAGTAATTCGTTTACCCACCGTAATACTTATGCTATCTTGAGAGAAGCCACTAGTGAAACCTATGGCCCCAAGGTCTATTTCCTATAATATTAATATCCCAACAACAAGCTATTTCTAGCGCCGTTTATTTTGATTTCTTTACTTTTAGTCTTTATCATAAAAATACCAAAAATATTATATTATCATATCTATCAGATCTCACTCTCGTAAGTGCCCGTAAAGGGATTGACAACCCCTTTATCGCGTTGGTTGCGAGGTTCTTATTTGTTTGTGTAGGTGCATGGGACTCGGGCGTGGTCTCCTACTGGATTGATACCTTGGTTCTAAAAAACTGAGGGAAATACTTACGCTACTTTACTGCATCACCCTTTCCTCTTCAAGGGAAAAACCAACGCAGTGCTGAAGAGGTAGCAAGAAGGATTTCTGGCACCGTTGCCGGGGAGTCTACGCACAAGTTAAGACATACCAAGTACCCATCACAAACTCTTATCCCTCGCATTACATTATTTGCCATTTGCCTCTCGTTTTCCTCTCCCCCACTTCACCCTTGCCGTTTTATTCGTCCCTCTTCCGTTCGTCTTTTTCGTTTGCTTGTGTTGCCATGTGCCTTCTATGTGCTTGCATCTTCGCTTGCTAAAACTCTATTGTTATGGATCCTCATCCACTTGCTAATCTCTTTAATAGATCCAATTATGATGAACCTATTGCTAGTGAATTGAGTGCACTAGATTATCTTTATGAGGTTTTGCTTGAAATTCGTGAATCTGAAAATTGTGATGAAGTACTTTATGAAGCGATTCACGATAGATCTTTGAATAAAAAGCATGATCGCAATGATTTTACTATAAATTCTATTGATTTCAATTGTGCTAAAAATATGCAAAACCCTAAGCTTGGGGATGCTAGTTTTGCTATGACTACTATTTGCTGCAATGATCATGATTGGGGTGATTCTTCTTATGATCTTGAAAATTTATTTAAGCCCTATGATGAATATGATATTGATAATAATGTTTGCAATAGTATTGAGGATGGGTTTGGAAGAATGTCAACTTTAGATCCCACATATTTGGATTTTGATCAATCTTATGAAGTTTTTGATAAAAGTGGGTTTGGAGAGGTCATGACTTTAGCTAATGTTAATCCCACTATTTTGGAAGAGTGTCAACTTTGCATACATGTGGATCGTGTTAAGCATAGGTTTTGTGATAGCTATTTTGTTGAATTTGCTTATGATCCTACATGTAATTATTATGAGAGAGGAAAATATGGTTGTAGAAATTTTCATGTTACAAAATTACCTCTCGTTATGTTGAGATTGCTATTGTTTCTTTCCACTTCCTTGCATATGCTAGTTTTTGCTTGCTATGATAATTTGTTTGCCTATAAGATGCCTATGCATAGGAAGTATGTTAGACTTAGATGTGTTTGTCACGTGTTTCATGATGCTCTCTTTGCGCTTCAATTCTTGTCTTTCATGTGAGCATCATTAAAATTATAGATGCCTAGCTAAGGGCGTTAAACGATAGCGCTTGTTGGGAGGCAACCCAAATTTTTTTTGTTTTTTTTTGCTTTTTTCTTCTGTTTTAGGAATAAATATTTGATCTAGCCTCTGGTTAGATTTGTTTTTATGTTTTAATTAGTATTTGTGCCAAGTTAAACCTATAGGATCTTCTTGGATGATAGTTATTTGATCTTGCTGAAAATTCTAGAAACTTTCTGTTCACGAAAACAATTGTTAAAGATCACCAGAACGTTTTAAAATACTGATTCTAATTGCAGTAGATCAATAAACAAATTATCTAGTTCGTCCTATTTTGGTAGATTTTTCTGAGTTCCAGAAGTTTGCATTAGTTACAGATTACTACAGACTGTTCTGTTTTTGATAGATTCTGTTTTTCGCGTGTTGTTTGCTTATTTTGATGAATCTATGGCTAGTAAAAGAGTTTATAAACCATAGAGAAGTTGGAATACAGTAGGTTTGACACCAATATAAATAAAGAATGAGTTCAATACAGTACCTTGAAGTGGTGTTTTGTGTTCTTTCGCTAACGGAGCTCACGAGATTTTCTGTTGAGTTTTGTGTTGTGAAGTTTTCAAGTTTTGGGTAAAGATTTGATGGATTACGGAACAAGGAGTGGCAAGAGCCTAAGCTTGGGGATGCCCATGGCACCCCAAGATAATCTAGGGACACCAAAAAGCCAAAGCTTGGGGATGCCCCGGAAGGCATCCCCTCTTTCGTCTTCGTCCATCAGTAACTTTACTTGGAGCTATATTTTTATTCACCACATGATATGTGTTTTGCTTGGAGCGTCTTGTATGACTTTAGTCTTTGCTTTTTAGTTTACCACAATCATCCTTGTTGTACACAACTTTTGAGAGAGACACACATGATTCGGAATTTATTAGAATACTCTATGTGCTTCACTTATATCTTTTGAGCTATATAGTTTTTGCTCTAGTGCTTCACTTATATCTTTTAGAGCACGGTGGTGGATTTGTTTTATAGAAACTTTTGTTCTCTCATGCTTCACTTATATTATTTTGAGATTCCTACAAAACAGCATGGTAATTTGCTTTAATCATAAAAATTGGTCCTAATATGATAGGCATCCAAGATTAGTAATTTTTTTTTCTTATGAGTGTGTTGAATACTATGAGAAGTTTGATGCTTGATAATTGTTTTGAGATATGAAGATGGTGATATTAGAGTCATGCTAGTTGAGTGGTTATGAATTTGAGAAATACTTGTGTTGAAGTTTGTGATTCCCGTAGCATGCACGTATGGTGAACGGTTATGTTATGAAGTCGGAGCATGATTTATTTGTTGATTGTCTTCCTTATGAGTGGCGGTCGGGGACGAGCGATGGTCTTTTCCTACCAATCTATCCCCCTAGGAGGATGCGCATAATACTTTGCTTTGATAACTTGTAGATTTTTGCAACAAGTATATGAGTTCTTTATGACTAATGTTGAGTCAATGGATTATACACACTCTCATCCTTCCACCATTGCTAGCCTCTCTAATACCGCGCACTTTTCGCCGGTATCATACACCCACCATATACCTTCCTCAAAACAGCCTCCATACCTACCTACCATGGCATTTCCATAGCCATTCCGAGATATATTGCCATGCAACTTACTAGCCATTCCGAGATATATTGCCATGCAACTTACCACCGTTTCGTTCACTATGACACGCTTCATCATTGTCATAATTGCTTTGCGTGATCATGTAGTTGACATCGTATTCGTGGCAAAGCCACCGTTCATAATTTTTATACATGTCAATCTTGATTCATTGCATATCCCGGTACACCGCCGGAGGCATTCACATAGAGTCATATTTTGTTCTAAATATTGAGTTGTAATTCTTGAGTTGTAAGTAAATAAAAGTGTGATGATCATCATTATTAGAGCATTGTCGCAAGTGAGGAAAGGATGATGGAGACTATGATTCCCCCACAAGTCGGGATGAGACTCCGGACGAAAAAAAAGGCCATATAAAAAAAAGAAGGCCCAAAAAAATGAGAGAAAAAGAGAGAAGGGACAATGCTACTATCCTTTTTCCACACTTGTGGGTTCAAAGTAGCACTATGATCTTCATGATAGAGAGTCTCCTATGATATCACTTTCATATACTAGTGGGAATTTTTCATTATAGAACTTGGCTTGTATATTCCAATGATGGGCTTCCTAAAAATGTCCTAGGTCTTCATGAGCAAGCGAGTTGGATGCTCACCCACTTAGTTTCTTTTGTTGAGCTTTCATATACTTATAGCTCTAGTGCATCCGTTCCATGGCAATCCCTACTCACCCGCATTGATATCTATTGATGGGTCTCTCCATAGCCCGTTTATACGCCTAGTTGATGTGAGACTATCTTCTCCTTTTTTGTCTTCTCCACAACCACCATTCTATTCCACATATAGTGCTATGTCCATGGCTCATGCTCATGTATTGCGTGAAGATTGAAAAAGTTCGAGAACACCAAAAGTATGAAACAATTGCTTGGCTTGTCATCGGGGTTGTGCATGATTTAAATATTTTAAGTGGTGAAGATAGAGCATAGCGAGACTATATGATTTTGTTGGGATAACTTTCTTTGACCATGTTATTTTGAGAAGACATAATTGCTCAGTTAGTATGCTTGAAGTATTATTATTTTTATGTCAATATTAAACTTTTATCTTGAATCTTTTGGATCTAAATATTCATACCACAAATAAGAGAATTACATTGAAAATTACGCTAAGTAGCATTCCACATCAAAAATTCTGTTTTTATCATTTACTTACTCGTGGACGAGCAGGAATTAAGCTTGGGGATGCTTGATACATCTCCAGCGTATCTATAATTTTTTATTCTTCCATGCTATATTATATTCTGTTTAGGATGTTTAATGGGCTTTATTATACACTTTTATATTATTTTTGGGACTAACCTATTAACCGGAGGCCCAGCCCAAATTGCTGTTTTTTGCCTATTTCAGTGTTTCGAAGGAAAAGAATATCAAACGAAGTCCAAACGGAATGAAACCTTCGCGAACGTGATTTTCGGAACAAACGTGATCCAGAGGACTTGGAGTCTACGTAAAGCAACCAACAAGGAAGGCACGAGGCAGGGGGCGCGCCTACCTCCCCTGGGCGCGCTCTCCACCCTTGTGGGCCCCTCGTTGCTCCACCGACGTACTTCTTCCTCCTATATATACCCATATACCCTGGAAACATCATATACGGAGCCAAAACCCTATTTCCACCGCCGCAACCTTCTGTACCTGTGAGATCCCATCTTGGGGCCTTTTCCGGCGCTCCGCCGGAGGGGGTATTGATCACAGAGGGCTTCTACATCAACACCATAGCCTCTTCGATGATGTGTGAGTACTTTACCTCAGACCTTCGGGTCCATAGTTATTAACTAGATGGCTTCTTCTCTCTCTTTGGATCTCAATACAAAGTTCTCCTCGATCTTCCTGGAGATCTATTCGATGTAATCTTATTTTGCGGTGTGTTTGTCGAGATCCGATGAATTGTGGGTTTATGATCAAGATTATCTATGAACAATATTTGAATCTCCTCTGAATTCTTTTATGTATGATTGGTTATCTTTGCAAGTCTCTTCGAATTATCAGTTTGGTTTGGCCTACTAGATTGATCTTTCTTGCAATAGGAGAAGTGCTTAGCTTTGGGTTCAATCTTGCGGTGCTCGATCCCAGTGACAGAAAGGGAAACGACACGTATTGTATTGTTGTCGTCGAGGATAAAAAGATGGGGTTTATATTATATTGCATGAGATTATCCCTCTACATCATGTCATCTTACTTAAAGCATCACTCTGTTCTTATGAACTTAATACTCTAGATGCATGTTGGATAGCGGTCGATGTGTGGAGTAATAGTAGTAGATGCAGAATCGTTTCGGTTTACTTGTCACGGACGTGATGCCTATATACATGATCATACCTAGATATTCTCATAACTATGCTCAATTCTATCAATTGCTCGACAGTAATTCGTTTACCCACCGTAATACTTATGCTATCTTGAGAGAAGTCACTAGTGAAACCTATGGCCCCGGGGACTATTTCCTATAATATTAATATCCGACAACAATCTATTTCTGGCGCCGTTTATTTTGCTTTCTTTACTTTTAGTCTTTATCATAAAAATACCAAAATTATTATCTTATCATATCTATCAGATCTCACTCTCGTAAGCGACCGTGAAGGGATTGACAACCCCTTTATCGCATTGGTTGGGAGGTTCTTATTTGTTTGTGTAGGTGCGTGGGACTCACACGTGGTCGCCTACTGGATTGATACCTTGGTTCTCAAAAACTGAGGGAAATACTTACTCTACTTTACTGCATCACCCTTTCCTCTTAAAGGGAAAACCAACGCAGTGCTCAAGAGGTAGCAGATGTCATCCGAACTCCGTCGTGATGTTGCCCGATACAGAGACGCCGCACACCCCTTATGCTTTACCGATGAGGTATTGCAGCACCAGTTTCCTGAAGGGTTTAAACCCGTAAACATTGAATCATACGACGGAACGACAGACCCTGCGGTATGGATTGAGGATTTTCTTCTCAATATGCACATGGCTCGCGGTGATGATCTACATGCCATCAAATACCTCCCCTTCAAGCTGAAAGGACCACCACGCCACTAGTTAAACAGCCTTCCAGAGAGCTCCATTGGTGGCTGGGAAGATCTGGAGGATGCCTTTAGAGACAACTTCCAAGGTACCTATGTCCGGCCTCCAGACACCGATGACCTTAGTCATATAGTCCAGCAACCCGGAGAGTCAGCCCACAAACTCTGGACTAGGTTCTTAATTAAAAAGAACCAATTCATCGATTGACCGGATGCCGAAGCCCTTGCGGCCTTTAAACATAGCGTCCGGGACGAATGGCTCGCCCGACACCTTGGCCAAGAAAATCTGAAGTCCATGGTAGCCATTACCGCACTCATGACCCGCTTTTGCATGGGAGAAGACAGCTGGTTGGCTCAGTAAGCAACAACGATACCAATGACCACAGCACCTCTGAAGCCAGAGATGGCAACGGCAGGCCACGACGCAACAAACACAAGCGTCGAAGCAACAATGAAGATACCGAAGATACGGCGGTCAACACCGGATTCAATGGCTCTAAACCCGGTCATTGGAAGAAGCCACTCAAAGGAAACAGGGACGACCCATACAATTTAAACAAAATACTCGATGGGCCTTGCCAGATTCATGGTACCCCTGACAAGCCTGCAAACCACTCCAACAGAAATTGTTGGGTCTTTAAACATGCCGGTAAGTTAAAGAACAAACTCAAGGGGAAGGGGCTGCCAAGCGAGGACGACGATGAGCCCCGTCCACCGAACACACGGGGGCATAAGAAATTTCCCCCTGAGGTAAAAATAGTGAATATGATATATGCCACTCATATCCCCAAGAGGGAGCTCAAGCGTGCACTAAGGGACGTCTATGCCGTAGAGCCGGTCGACCCAAAATTCAACCCTTGGTCGGCTTGTCCGATCACCTTCGATCGTAAGGACCACCTGACCAAAATCCGTCATGGAGATTCGGAAGCCTTGGTCCTTGATCCAATCATCGACGAATTCCATCTCACCCGAGTCCTCATGGACGGCGGCAGCAGTCTTAACTTGATTTATCAAGACACAGTCCGCAAAATGGGTATTGACCCATCAAGAATCAAGCCTACTAACACCACCTTTAAAGGAGTGATACCTGGCGTAGAAGCCCGTTGCACGGGCTCAATAACATTGGAAGTAGTCTTCGGTTCACCGGATAACTTCCGAAGTGAAGACTTGAACTTTGACATCATCCCCTTCCGTAGTGGTTATCACGCACTGCTCGGACGAACCGCCTTCGCTCGCTTCAATGTGGTCCCGCATTATGCTTACTTAAAGCTCAAAATGACTGGACCCCGTGTCATTATCACAGTCAATGGAAACACGGAGCGCTACCTCCGCACTGAGGAGCATACCGTGGCCCTTGCGGCTGAAGCGCAAAGCGGCCTCCCTAGGCCGAATACCTCATCGGCCATCAAACCCCCGGACACTATTAAACATGTTCGGACTACTCTGCATGATGACATCTCGATGCCTCTAGAGCTAGACTAGCAGTTTCACCTCTGTCGATCGCCACACACATCTGCGGCTTATGTACCACGTGTGCATAATTACACACTCAAAATACCCTAGGCAACGACGGAGGCACAATACGGATAGGTCCATAGTGCGACTCGACCCTATGTGACCTTGACCTTCTTCCGTTGATCTTTTTCCCATACCACAGGTGCATTAAAAGCTAGCTACCCTTCGTTCGTACAAGGACTCTTTCCGGGCCCTTTTTTCGTATAAACGACCGTGAACCGCTCCTCTCAAGGAATCTTTTTCAAAGGTGAAAGCAGCGCAGACGTGCGGCAGGGTGTCCAAAGGATCTTCAAGACCACCTTTCCTTTTTTTAGGACTTGTTTATAGCTTTCCCTTGTTTACAAATACTCGGCATGTAAAATAGCCTTGGTGCTTATGGCATTCTCTATAAGAGCATGTTTTGACGTATCAATCAGACTATAATGGAAACAATTTTCCCCAATCCTATTCGGTATTGGTTTATTTCATAATCTGTATTCCCTCTTCACGTCAGATTGGCATATATACCTTGGCATGGTTTAAAATGCCAGGGGCTCTATTCGGTCACATATATTTTCAAAAACAAAGTCCGAACACTTTCAAAGTATACTTGGGCGTCCCGAATACTGCATTATTTGCATCGGCTCCGAATCATGTCTTTGGTAAATAGTTAGGTTGCCCGGCTCCTGTGGTTGCTACCTTACATTCCGCTTGTTCGGCTAAGGTAGTAAAGGGAGAACTATTGCGATTGTGTTTCTGGTTTGTCCAGTCAAACACCTCAGTAGAGAAAGTCGAAAACTGACTGTCATGATACGGCGAGAGCTGGTCAGTGATTCGGTGACTTACCATAAATATCTTTCAATTTCTTCCGTATTGTACAAAGGACTGGCCTTCACCCAGTCACGCGCCTAAGGCATCGAAGTTCGGATAGCCACACACGCACCAGGAGCTAGCTCCTATTCCCATCGTCAAACTCCTATGGCTAAGTGAGAGTGATAAAGCCGCATGGTTTGATTGTCAGGTTCACTGCACAGACACCTCCTTTACGGACCAAGACGTTGGGTCAAGTGTGATCATGTGCTATTCCGAACACCCCCGTAGTTTCCACCTCGGGGCTGAAGCCGACGACTGGTAAACTCTCAGAAATAAAAATGGTTGCACGGGAGGAAAATAATTTCGGACAAAGGCATACATATATTACAAAGCCTTGGTTCATAAAACAACACCTGGACAGCTCGGATACATTCATACAAACATAATATCCCTCGAGCATTGGCCCTCTACTATCCGGGCACCCTCCAGGACGTTGCCAAAATACCGTTCTGGCTTGCGGTAGTCCTTGCCTTCGAGGGGGACCTCGGTCGCCATGATGGTGGCCTTCATCTTCGCCCATTGCATCTTGACGCGGGCGAAGGCCATCCGTGCACCCTCGATGCACTCCGAGCGCTTGACAGCTTCAATTCCGGGCAGCGCGTCGGAGAGTCGCTTCACCAAGCCAAAGTAACTGCTAGGAATGGGTTCGGGTGGCCAGATCCGGACTATAATGTCCTTCACGGCTAAGCCAAATATCCTATGCAGCTCCGCTAGCTGCATCATCTGGTTGTTCAACAGCGCCGGACGCTTCGGCGCCAGGTACCGTGACCAGAAGAGCTTCTCCGTGGTGTTCCCCTCCTAGGCCCAGAAGAATTGCGCGACGTCGGCCGCACTCCTCGTTAGATCTGAAAAGGCATCGGAGAACTTCGTAGTCGATTAAGCAAGGCATATCTCTGACCGCCAAATATACTCTTCAAAAGAAAGGGCTTACCAGCCGCTATCTGTTCGGCCTGTTTGATCTCATCGCGAGCCGCCCGGGACTCGGTCCGCGCCTCCTTGGCCTCCTGGAGAGCCTTGGTGAGATCGACCGCTTGGGCTTATTCTTCTCCTCCAAGGCCTCGCACTTGCTGGCGGCATCCTTGAGTTCTTGATCCACTTCAGTCACCCGCTCCTCATACTGGCGGCGGGTGACCTGCTCATCCTTTAGATCCGTAGTCACTTCGTCAGCGATCGTTTTGCTCACCCGTGCCTGCTCCTTGGCTTGGGCGAGGGAACTCTTCAGGGTCTCGACCTCAGCCGCACTACCAGCAATAATGATCAAGGCAATACACGAGCTTAGACTCCGCATTGGCATACGACTTCAGGTGTGTAAATAATTTTTCAGACATACCTTGCGCCTCATCGAACCGCTTATTAATGCGGACGATATCATCATCGGACAGCTGCAGCTTCCGCTTGAGTTTGGAACTTCAGCGGCCTGGGTGTTCACCGCTAACAGGGAAGCCTGTTTATCAATAGATTAGTACGTTACCTCCTGTGATTATTATTTAATCCTCTGTTCGGCCGTTTTTCAAAACTGAATAGAGTCTCACGGGCTACTATCTATACACAGGCATATTTCTCATATGAAATGTGATACGTCCATTTTGCATCATGCTTTTATATCGATATTTATTGCATTATGGGCTGTTACTACACATTATGTCACAATACTTATGCCTTTTATCTCTTATTTTACAAGGTTTACATGAAGAGGGAGAATGCCGGCAGCTGGAATTCTGGGATGGAAAAGGAGCAAATATTAGAGACCTATTCTGCACAACTCCAAAAGTCCTGAAACTCCACGGAAGTCAGTTTTGGAATATATTAAAAATATTGGGCCAAGAAAGCACCAGAGGGGGGCCACACCCTGTCCATGAGGGTGGGGGCGCGCCCTACCCCCGTGGGCGCGCCCCTGCCTCGTGGGCCCCCTGGCAGGCCTCCGGTGCCCATCTTTGGCTATATGAAGTCTTTCGCCCTGAAAAAAAATCAGAATTAAGCTTTCGGGACGAAGCACCGCCGCCACGAGGCGGAACTTGGCGAAACCAATCTAGGGCTCCGGCGGAGCTGTTCTGCCGGGGAAACATCCCTCCGGGAGGGGGAAATCATCACCATCGATCCTCTCATCGGGAGGGGGTCAATCTCCATCAACATCTTCACCAGCACCACCTCATCTCAAATCCTAGTTCATCTCTTGTATCCAATCCTTGTCTCAAAACCTCAGATTTGTACCTGTGGGTTGCTAGTAGTGTTGATTACTCCTTATAGTTGATGCTAGTTGGTTTATTTGGTGGAAGATCATATGTTCAGATCCTTTATGCATATTAATACCCCTCTGATTATGAACATGAATATGATTTGTGAGTAGTTACATTTGTTCCTGAGGACATGGGAGAAATCTTGCTATAAGTAGTCATGTGAATTTGGTATTCATTCGATATTTTGATGAGATGTATGTTGTCTTTCCTCTAGTGGTGTTATGTGAACGCCGATTACATGACACTTCACCATTATTTGGGCCTAGAGGAAGGCATTGGGAAGTAATAAGTAGATGATGGGTTGCTAGAGTGACAAAAGCTTAAACCCTAGTTTATGTGTTGCTTCGTAAGGGGCTGATTTGGATCCATATGTTTCATGCTATGGTTAGGTTTACCTTAATACTTCTTTTGTAGTTGCGGATGCTTGCAATAGGGGTTAATCATAAGTGGGATGCTTGTCCAAGGAAGGGCAGTAACCAAGCACCGGTCCACCCACATATAAAATTATCAAAGTAACGAATGCGAATCATATGAGCGTGATGAAAACTAGCTTGACGATAATTCCCATGTGTCCTCTGGAGCGTTTTCGTTTATATAAGAGTTTGTCCAGGCTTGTCCTTTGCTGCAAAAAGGATTGGGCCATCTTGCTGCACCTTGTTTACTTTTATTACTTGTTACCCGTTACAAATTACCTTAATACAAAACTATCTGTTACCGATAATTTCACTGCTTGCAGAGAATACCTTACTGAAAACCGCTTGTCATGTCCTTCTGTTCATCATTGGGTTTGACACTCTTACTTATTGAAAGGACTACGATAGATCCCCTATATGTGACGCCCCCGATTCAATCGTACACTAATCATGCACGCAAACGTGTACGATCAAGATCAGGGACTCACGGCAAGATATCACAACACAACTCTATAAACATAAATAAGTCATACAAGCATCATAATACAAGCCAGGGGCCTCGAGGGCTCGAATACAAGTGCTCGATCATAGACGAGTCAGCGGAAGCAACAATATCTGAGTATAGAGATAAGTTAAACAAGTTTGCCTTAAGAAGGCTAGCACAAACTAGGATACAAATCGAAAGAGGCGCAGGCCTCCTGCCTGGGATCCTCCTAAACTACTCCTGGTCATCGTCAACGGCCTGCACGTAGTAGTAGGCACCTCCGGTGTAGTAGGAGTCGTCGTCGACGGTGGCGTCTGCTCTGGCTCCGAGATCTGGTTGCGACAACCAGGTAGAAGGGAAAGGGTGGAAAGAGGGAGAAAAGCAACCGTGAGTACTCATCCAAAGTACTCGCAAGCAAGGAGGTACACTACATGTGAATGGGTACATGTGTAAAGGGCCATATCGGTGGACTGAACTGCAGAATGCCAGAATAAGAGGGGGATAGCTAATCCTGTCGAAGACTACGCTTCTGGCAGCCTCCATCTTGCAGCATGTAGAAGAGAGTAGATGGTAAGTTCACCAAGTAGCATCGTATAGCATAATCGTACCCGGCGATCCTCTCCTCGTCGACCTGTGAGAGAGCGATCACTGGGTTGTATCTGGCATTTGGAAGGGTGTGTATTATTAAGTATCCGGTTCTAGTTGTCATAAGGTCAAGGTACAACTCCGGGTCGTCCTTTTACCGAGGGACACGACTATCCGAATAGATAAACTACCCTGCAGGGGTGCACCACATTACCCAACACGCTCGATCCCACTTGGCCGGACACACTTTCCTTGGTCATGCCCGGCCTCGGAAGATCAACACGTCGCAGCCCACCTAGGCACAACAGAGAGGTCAGCACGCCGGTCAAAATCCTATGGCGCAGGGGTCTGGGCCCATCGCCCATTGCACACCTGCATGTTGCGAACATGGCCGGAAGCAGAACTAGCCCCCTTAATACAAGAGCAGGCTTACGTTCCAATCCGGCGTGCGCCGCTCAGTCGCTAATGTCACAAAGGCGTCGGCTGATACCACGACGTCGAGTGCCCATAACTGTTCCCGCGTAGTTGGCTAGTGCGTATAGCCTAGTGGCCAGACTCACATCAAATACCAAGATCTCGTTAAGCGTGTTATTATGAAGTAACCGCGAACGCCGACCAGGCCCAGGCCCACCTCTCGCCTAGGTGGTCTCAACCTGCCTTGTCGCACCGCCACAAAGTAACAGTCAGGGGCCATAGGGAACCCAGGCCCACCTCTATCGGGATGGAGCCACTTGCCCCTTCAGCCCCCATCTCCGAACAGTATCATAAGTAATGTAACAGTATAAACTATATAGCATATGTCCGTGATCACCTCCCGAAGTGATCACGGCCCGATGTTTAGCATGGCGATTTAACAAGGGTGTAGGGCCACCGATGGAACACTAGCATCCTATACTAAGCATTAGGATAGCGGTAAAGGTATCATCAATTGTAGCAACAATGACAAAGGCTATGCAGCAGAATAGGATTAACCGAAAGCAGTAACATGCTACACTACTCTAATGCAAGTAGTAGAGAGAAGGAATAGGCGATATCTGGTGATCAAGGGGGGCTTTCTGGTTGCTCTGGCAAGAAGGAGGGGTCGTCGATGGCGTGGTCGGACGGGGCACCAAAGAGGTCGGTCTCGTAGTCTACCGGAGAGAAGAGGGGGAAGAAACAATGAATACAATGCAAACAGATGCATAACGATGCATGACAAAGCAAACAACGGTGTTAGGTGTGCCCTAATGCGGTAAGAGGTGATACCGGCGAAGGGGGGAAACATCCGGGAAAGTATCCCCGGTGTTTCGCGTTTTCGGACAGATGTACCGGAGGGGGAAAGTTGCATGTTCGATATGCTAGGGGTGTGTGGCGGACGAACGGGCTACGTATCCGGATTTGTCTCGTCGTTCTGGGCAACTTTCATGTACAAAGTTTTTCCATCCGAGCTACGGTTTATTTTATACTAATTTTTTTAATATTTAATCATTTTTAGAATTTATTTAATTATTTTAAATCAACATTATCCAGAATAGTGTTTGCTGACGTCATCATGATGTCAGCATGACGTCAGCAGTCAACAGGGTGTTGTCTTAGTCAAACTGACGTGTGGGTCCCGCATGTCATTCACTGTTAGTTAATTAATCACAGTTAATTAGGTTAACTAGTTAATTAAGCTAATCTAATCAGGATTAATTAAGTTAATTAATTAATTAATATATTTACTATTATTTATTTATTTTAAAATCTTTCTTTGTTAAACGTTCTGGGGTGCGGGGCCCGTTAGCTAGTGGCCCAGAGGGGCTAACGGGCACGCGGGCATGCGGGTGCAAGCGGGCGAACGAGCAAAGCCAGGACGGGCGCCAGCTCGCCCAATAAGGCGCTGCGAGGCGAGGCATGGCCAGCAGCGACGACGCGTAGCGAGGCAACGATGGGCAAGGGGGCTGCGGAGGGGAACAGAGTGACGGTGCGGGGAGCCGGCGGCGTGCGGGCAGCGGAGCAAGGCGACTGCGGCGAGCGGCAGCAGGGCACAGCGTGGCGCAGGCGCGCGCGTGCTCGCACGGTGAGGCGAGGCGAGACAAGAGGGCGCGGGCGGCGCTGGGCACGCGTAGCGCTGCTGTATGCCGCGACCAGATGTCGGTCGAGGGTCAGACGTGCGGTGCAGCAAGCGCGGGGGAGGGCTGGGCGCGCCAAGAGCTACATGGGGAACGACGTGGCGGGCACGGAGCGGAGGCAGGGAAGGGGGGAGGGAGATTCCCTCATCGGCGTTTTAAGAGGAGCGGGGCGGCGAGGCTCGACGTGGTCCGGTGGGGAGGAGGTCGGGGACGAGCGACGGAGGCGGTCCGGCGAAGTGGTCCGGCGACGTGGTGGTGGCGACGAAGGGCGACAGCGTCGGGTCGGCGATGAGGCAAGGCCGCAGCTTCAGGTGGGCGCCGCGCGAGGGAGAGGAGGGGCGTGGAGGAGTCCGGGGCGCGCCGGCGCCGGTTGGCGGCGGCTTGCATCGGGCGCTGGCGTGCGAGAGGAGGGGATCGAACAAGTGCGGCCCTCTCTCGGGCACGATGCGTGCATGTGTTGCGTGTGGCAGCGCTGGCAGGGAGACGAGGGGAACGGAGGGGGATCAAGAGAGAGTGTGTGGATCGATCTAGGGTTAGGTGGGATGAGGCCATATAGGCCATGGGGTGGTCGGCTTGGCTGTTTGGGCTGGGCCACTTGGCCATCTAGGCCAAGGCCTAGCGGGGAGGGGGAAGGCTTCTTTTATTTTATTTTTTTTGTTTTGTTTTTCTTTTGCTAACTTATTTATTATCTATTCTTATTTTATTTTAGTTTTATAAAACATAAGCCTAGTCCCTAAATCAATGCTTTTGTTTACTCTAGTGCCACAAAGTGTTTGGTATACGATCAAAATAGTTTACATTTTTTACAATTCTTAAAGAGCATTTAGTTAATTGTTTTACCGCTGTTTTACTTATTTTAGGACCTCTAAACACTTTGTAAAATGTTGGCTCCTCCACCAATATTGACTATGAATTATTTGCCACATTTCGAACACTTTAGTTTTCATGTTTGAGAATTTTATTAATTCACTTATAATTTAAAATTGAAAATGAATTGCGTTTGAATCAAAGCAAGATTAGCTACAGTAATTGCAATGACCTAGCACCATTAACATGGGATTACTGTAGCCTAATAATCCGGGCATCACAATTCTCCTCCACTACAAGAAATCTCGTCCCGTGATTTAGGAGCGGGAGTAAGGGGGAAGGGATTTGGTTACGGAATTCTAACGGGTCTTCTCGGTGTTGGTTGCTCTTCTCGAAGAGGTCAATCCATTATGTTGATGCCTTCATTTCTCTGCTTCAGGTCATCATGATGAAATCGGCATCCTTTCTTCAGGAACTCCATCGTACTTATGAAAGAATAACGTGTGGGTATTCCAGAAGAACCTACCTCTGCAAGGTTGACTATCTGGTCGATAACATCGGGGAAGGTGGCGGAAAGTAACTCTCGAATTGAAACCTTAGAAAATATCAAGAGCAAGGTAAGAAGGTATCATGAGAAGTTTCGAGCGGGCAGGCAATCGTTCGGTGCCTGAAACAGAGCGTGAACGGTTTCAGAGCAATGGGAATAAGTAATATGTCTGATACCATAATTGATGATCTTTCGGGAGGTGGTTTGTGAAGTACTTATGAAGCCACGAGTGAGGAATAACCATTAGAAACAGGGTCGTACAGGAGAGTTAGGTTTCGATCCTGTGGATCTGTGGGTTATGGGCCCACCATGTGGGTTGAAGGTATAAGGGGCGCTGACATCTTGCACGATCATGTAAGTAAGGCAAGTCAGAGGATGGCCTGTCAGTTATGTGGGCAACAACATCGGTACCAAGGGCGAGGGACGAAGAGAACCATTTTCCTGCTCGTATGACGAGGCAGACAATTAGGCAAAGTTCTGTCCATCGGTGGTTACCAGAATATCATCAACAATAGTAACAGGGTCTTACTGACCGAGTTGTACACCACGGTGTTTACATAAGCAGGGAGATATTACTGCTTATGTCATATAGATCACAGAAAGGTTAAACAAAACAATGGAAAGGGAATTATGTTTATCAGATTAAACAAAACAATGGAAGGGAAAATGTGTTTAAACACATATTTCAGGGGTATATCCTTCCCAAGGACAAGCAGGGCATGATATCCATGACAGTATATAACATAGAAAACCCTTTAGGTAAGAGGAGAGAAATTTCATGACATTACTCATACAAAGGTGTTTGGACAATTGATAAGGAAAATTTAGCATTGTGCTTCAAATGTTCTTATTGATGATAGGAGTACCACATACATGCTTCGAGATAGCATTGACATGGTCATCAAGTAAGGTTCAGAATTTGGATGCACGAAGGATCCATCATGAACAACTTGTAGAATAAGTTTTACAATTTACTCATGCAAGAATGGATATCCTTGCTAAAAATGAAGCTATAACAATATGTCCTCCAGCCAGGTGTGCTAGGCATGACATCACCTTACCGAGTCACATGAAGACCAATGTTATAATGCTTGGAAAATGTTCCAACCATCATACTTGACGAGATTCAGATCTGGATTGTGTCCGGATACCTTAGACCCAGGATGCCTAAGAAGGAAGGGGTGCAACACAATTTGACGAGATGGTGTTGCAAGATCCTCGAGGAATGAACTATGGAAGCAAGTTCTGAATCACGAGTTCATCATTAAACCAAGGAAATGATGAGGGGTTGGCTGATGGACTCAGCGACAATTCCTCGAGTTTTACTAAAAGATGGGTTTCCACAATTATGTGAAGAAGGAGATAGCATTTGTCAGATCAAATGATATAATGGTGTATGCTCGAGGAATACATACACATTTATGAATTGATTGAAAGGTGCACCCGAAATATGGGCTTGGGTAGCATGATCAATGCTGGAATGGTGATTCCATAACTAATAATCTAAGAATGAATAACTTCAAAGCAATAGGGTTGCTACTAGTTTTGAAGACGCACATCATAGTTCAATTGTCGGTTTTCCTGTTAGAAACAATCACGGGGACCAAGGAATGAACGGAGTTGGCAGGAAGTATCACTTGTACCAAGAATGCATAAGAGGTGGTGAAATTCTCATGACATTATAGGCATAAAAGATGGTAATACTCCAAGGTAAAGAAGAACAATTGCTGGATAGCATCGATCTCAAGGTATAACACGAAACACGAACAAGTTTGTGTTGAACGGAAGGTAATAAAGTGGTCGATGCTAATACAAATCATCGAGGTCAAGGATGGTATTTCTCTTCATGAATTCAATTGATATGTTGGAAGAGCTCAAAATGTTGATGATGATCACGACACATTTGTCGAGAGATTTCACGAAGAAGCAATCGAACAGCGACGACATCAAGAAAAGCAATGGTGAAGCGAAGGGTCATTGGAACCACGGATTCGACACACACTCGGAATCAAGCTTGATATTCAAGGCGAAATGATAAGACGAGGAAGATCGACGTAAGCTTGGCTCATCGTCAAAAGTTGCACTACAAAAAAAGACACATCCATGACATTTTGGGCCGAACGAAATTTTTTTCTGTCATACATATGACACTTCTATGACGATAATTGTGACAAAAACCGGTATCATCATAGATTGGTGGGCTCCTACTTCTATGACAAAAAATCATGACAGAAAATGGGCTTTTCGTCCTGGGCGGGCCGAAGACGCAGCTACATGACATTCTTTGGGCCGTCCATGACGGAAAAAACCGTGGTAGAAGCGAGGGGGAGGAAAATTTCGGGGAGTTGCCGGTTACGGTTGGGAGGTCGGGGGTGGAGCGATGCGCGTTTCTCTCGTACATACGCGCGTGTGTGCGAGGCGTTGGCTCTAACTGAACCCGAGCGAGGCGTTGGGCTCTAACTGAACCCGAGCGATTGCACCGCAGTTACGTTATCGAACCCGAGGGATCGATCGATGGCCGTTAATCGAACCCGATGGAGCGATTCTTCGCTCTGCTGCTAACTAAAGTCTATCGATGCTGCCTCACAGGATGAAAAGTGGCGTTGGGGGGAGGGAGGGGTTTTGGATGAATAAGTGAGTGGTGGCGTTGCCTCTGGATGAACAGGAACCCGTGGTGTGGAGGGCTGGATGAACAGAGCGGTGGAGGGTGGCCATGGAGGGGTGTGGTTGAACAGGACCCGTGGTGTGGAGGGCTGGATGAGCAGAGAGCGGTGGAGGGTGCCCGTGGAGGGTGGTTGAGCAGTGGCGGTGGAGTAGCGCCGCGGTGGAGGCTGGATGAATAGGAGCCCGTGGAGGCCGGAGGGGTCCACGCTGGAGATGAAACGGTATCCGTGGAGTCCGTTTTGCGATGCGCCGCACCCATCCCCGTTTGACCGTGGCGCTCCAACACAAGTCCGTTTAAATCCGTTTTGCGATGCGCCACACCCTCCCTATCAACAGGACCCCGTTTCAACCGTAGGAGGTCCGTTTCCTCCGTTTTGCGGCATCGCCACACCCTCCCGATCAACAGACCCCGTTTGAGCGTGGGAGGTCCGTTTCCTCCGTTTTTGCGATGCGCCAGCCCTCCCGATCAACAGACCCGTTTGAGCGTGGCGGTCGAACACAAGGCCATTTCCTCCGTTGTGCGGTACGCCAGGCCTCGCTTCCATCGCCTGTTCCGTCCAAGTCCTCCAGCTGAACACGACCACGCATTCCGTTCTGACCCAGCCGGTTGGCTCCCCATGAACACGACGACGACGCTGTTTCTCCGTTCCGACCCAGCCATGTACGTATGCGCGATAGGCGTTTGAGACCCTGCCCGTATGTACGTACGTGGCCGTATTTTCTTTCTTGCACCCTCGCCGTTGTACGTACGTGTACATGCTACGTGCGCGCCTCTACTACGACACGTGCGCGCCTCTACATCTACGACACGTGCGCGCCTCTATATTGACCAGTATGTACGTACACGTTCGCGACCAGAATGACAACGCTACGTACGCTTCGACCAAGTGGGTCCCGACTGTCAGGCACTTCCTTGCGTGCGAAGATGTAGCTGGTGGGTCCCAGCAGTCAGGGGGGCGAATCGTTTTTTTTGGCACACTTCCTTGCGTGCGAAGATGTAGCTGGTGGGTCCCCGTAGACAGGGGGAAACGTTTTTTTCACGAAATACGGTGGCCCGTCCGGTGGGTCCCCGCTGTCAGGTGGAGGAATAATTATTTTGCGCGTAATAAGGAGGCACTTCCTTCTGCGGCCGTGGACCCACCTGTCGGCCTCTCCACGTCTGATCCACGTCCGATGGAAGCCATTCCTTGACCACGTTGACCACGCCGCCGAGAGCACCAGGCGGTGGACGACGGCGAGGCCTAGGAAGGGATGACGCGAGCTGGAAAGACGGGCGATGGATGCCCACGCCAGAGGAGTATGAGGGTTCACTGTTCGGCTGCGGTGTGAGGCTGCCGTCGCCCATGAGAATAACGGGGGGTGTGGGTGCGTAGAGGATGGCTTGGTAGCGGTGGGAGTAGTAGGGGCGGTGAGGCCTCCACGGCATCACAGCCGGCCCGCGGGCGGCGAGGAGCAAAGCGGCACGACCGGCGCTTCTTTGGGTGGTGGAGCAAGAAGACCAGAGGTTGAAGAAGCACTCGACCGTTGGATGGACATCGACGGTCCTTTGAGCTAGAATCGTTCATATATTGACTAAAGTTGACAAAGGCCTCCGTCCCAGTCAACTTAGTAGGCCCACAAGTCAGCCTCCCACCAAGGTTGGTCCCAGCTAGCAGGGGGTATTCATTTTTTGTGAGTAATAAGGAGGCACTTCCGGTGGGTCCGAGCTGACAGCGGGGGGAAGGTTTTTTTGCTGAAATACGGTGGCCCGTCAAGTGGGTCCCAGATGTCAGGTGGAGGAATAATTATTTTCCGCATAATAAGGAGGCACTTCCTTGCGGTTGCCGTGGACCCAGCTGTCAGCCTCTCCACGTACAGTACTCTTCCGATGGAAGTCGGTCGTTGACCACATTGACCACGCCACCGAGAGCACCACGGCGGTGGATGACGGCGAGGCCTAGGAAGGGACGGCGCGGAGCCGGGAAGACGCGGCAGTGGAAGCCAGCGGAGAGGAATCGAGGGTTCACCGTTCGGCTGCGGTGTGAGGCTGCCGTCGCCGCAGAATAACAAGGGGTGTGGGTGAGTAGAGGATGCCCCGCCAGCGGTGGGAGTAGTAGGGCCGAGGCTCACAGGCAGCACAGCCGCCACGGAGGCGGGTGCAAAGCGGTCCTACCGCACTTTGCTTTGGCGGCCGGAGCAAGAAGATCGAGATTGAAGAAACACGGCGGCCGTTGGATTGACATCCAGCGGTTCGTCTGCTAGAATGGTTTGTTGACGTAGTATATAATAACTAAAAAATCTTGCATACGCGTCAACTAAACAGGCCCACAAGTCAGACCACTCCCTCTTTTTTAATAATTTATATATAGCTCATGGCAACTTCTTATGCAATTTATCGCAGTCGTTTTTTTGGTTGGCCAGGGCCAATTTCGCATATTTCTATGGGTTCCAAACTATTTTTAATACCGAAATGTCGAGCCAGATTTAAAGTACTTTGATGATATATTTGAATTAGGTTAATGCCCAGTGAAATAGGAATCTGAAAAGGTGAAAAAAATCAGAAATTATAAAGTAATTGCCAATTTGTCATCTGTTTTTATATTTACAACCCATTTCATATTACTTTCAAGGCATAGAAAAATAAGTTGGCCTGGATTGGGTATTCTTCAGAAAAAATAAACTGGGTTCATTTGCACAAAGAAAAAATAGATGGGCTGGTCACATGGTGAACATAAAATATAAGCTCGGGCTAGGCGGGCCACACCAGTTCAAACCCTGCCCCGTCTCAACAATACCAAACAAAAAAATACTGCTCGAGTAGCTCGTCCCTGTGTCGGCCGATCTTGTGCTGTTCTCTTGTCTATTCACTATATCGCTCACAATGTCGTGGGTCCCGGATGTCGAAAACACTAGGAGGAAGCATTTTATTTTTCCATCTGTTGGCGTGGTGGGCCCCTCATCATCCTCTCCACGCATTTCGCCGATTCTGTTGTTTTTGACCATGTTGACAACGCGAGAGGGCGGCGCCCGCGAAGCACACCAAAGCACGCCAAGGACATCGGCGTTAAGGATTTAGGAGGCGGTGGGGCGGCGATCGTCTTACCGAGGCGCATCCAGCCGTGGGAGGCGGAAGAAGCGGCTACCGGGCGCTGGTTTGGTTTTGGCGGTGGAGGAAGACAGGATGAAGAAACACGACGACTATAAAAGCAGCAGGAGTACTTAACAACCTTAATCAAACCAGCGGGGCACTTAACAACCAAAGCTGAAAGCAGTATGAGTACTTATACAGGTTCAACCGTACAAAGCACGCCTCGAACAGTGCTACTTTTCCTACAGGCTACAGTAAACCAAGGGTGAGGCCGCCAAGCCCTAGGACAAGGCCCAGGCGCCACCCCGCGCATCCACAACCTTCTGAAAGCAGCTTCATCTCGCAACATGGTCAATAAACATGATATTCGCTTTAGAGCCATGGAAAAGCAAGAACATAATCTTCTATCCTATTCTCGAAGATGGACGGGCCTTCATTATCTGAGACCACCCACGAATAAGTATCTTTTCGCCTCCAAGGGGAATTGAGTAGGTCGACATAAACATCATGTTGTGACCAAGCGCAAGTCTGACCCAACCATGGTCAGGCATCTGTATAGGAACAATAGAACTCGGCAGTTCCTGTTTCAAGAAGATCACAACCGTCAAACTGTGTATAAGCAATAGTTTATGAACAACATATATAACAGAAAACAACTCGTACCATAAGTTTCTCGACACAGTTGGACCTGTTCAACGAGTGCAGCAGTGGCACACATATCCCACGTGGCCTTCCACCATTGAAACGCCCCACAAGGACCTCAAGACGATCAATAAAGTGTAGGAACATGTGGATGTCGATCCAGTCAACTTCAGTGCCATTAGTAACAGCCGAGTTATTATAGAGTAACAAACAAGCAGACTGCTTAACTCTGAAAAAACCTACACGTACCACCAATTATAAGACAATATTAGTTAAAAGTAGCATCTTCGTGAGAGATTCGTTGCTACTTCTAAAGTTAAATTGTGATTAGTTAGACAGAATAGGTGGATTAAGAAGTAATCAAGGCAACAAGCAAGAACCAGATACAAAACTAACATGGATGAACAATTGGAACGACGTCGGGGTGGAAGATCGCAGTGAAGATGAGACCAGGTTCTGCTATTTCCATCAACATTCGTGTGCCAACTTTCAGTCCGTAACACTTGAGAAAGTTTATCCAAGTTCGGCCATAAAAAAAGCAGCGATCTTCTTGGTTCATGAACTCAACTCGGAAGCAATATCCATGGATTGTCTTCACTGTGACCATTAAACTAGTGTATTCAGTTATGGCAAGGCCGAGCATCTTGAGGACATGTGTTCTGCAGAGCAAATAATACACTGCAGGAAAAATAATATGAGAACACAACATGTTCAAAAAAAACCCACCCTCCCGGATAGAGAAGAGGATTCTAGGAACATACTGTGCGCGTTTCAAAATGCTGTGGTAGGATGAGAAGGAACAAGTGTGGTGTCTCGCCGCATGCAGAAATATGTAGGGTACTCGCACTTTGGGCAATCGCAATCAAAACACACTAGATTCAATCGAAGAAAAATGCATCAACGCAATGCGGCTGCCATCCTAGGATTACCTGCGACCAAGGGACTTGGATTTATCGGGATGGATGAAGAATTAGTACCTGGTTCTCCATGAGAAAACCCTATGCAATCACCGAGCGGGGTTTTCTCTGAACAAGCGACGAGGAGAAGGGATTCAGCCGGTGAAATATTGCCGCTTCGTCCGTCCGACTTCTTGCTAAAGCTGGAAAGGGGGGTTCTGATTTGACGGCTCATTGGGCATTACTGCGGCACTACGACCGGGGTGTGTCTACCGTGAAGTTGTGCACTCTAATTTGTGCATATGGCACGTGGACCCCGTTGCCGGTTACCCCACATATCAGCGAAAGGAAGTAGAAAGACAGGAGTAACTAGTTACACATAAATATATTTTTTGACAGAGAGATACTCCCTCTGTAAAGAAATATACAAATCTTTTATATCACAGGCTCACCTTGCCGAGAAATATACTCCCTCACGCAACGCATACGAGCATTATGGTGGTTCAGCTTTTTTATGGGGTTCAGCTAAGAATATAATACTCAGATAGGCTCACGGTTACGGACTTTGGGCATGAGCCGACCCTGCATGTTTGGGGGCCCATGTGTTCTACCTCAGCGCTTTTCATATTGCAAGCGATCGGTACTGCGCTGGTTTTAGATGTTGTCACAAGGCGAATACACAAAATTGAATAAAGCACGGCAGCTGTTGGAATGAAATCGAACGACAGTTCCTAACCAGCAATCAGAGTTGCAATTCTATCAATGATATACCATGTGATAAATAATATTGTCGTACTACTTATACACACATGACACTTCTTTCACCATGCCAGATTATTACATCAAAATCTCTCGGAGGATAGATCAGTTCGGCAGTTGCGTGCTGCTACTGAAGAATTTCAAAGTTGATTTGGACCAGCTCTCCTTGCCGAGAAAGTTCGATTTTGACATCATCCCCTACTGCAAGATATGATTTAGATTTGAACCTTGACCATCCTTTAGCACCAATCATCATGCGACCATCCTTTGTACTTAAGGTATATTGAGCATGTTCATTCACACCAAGGCTGCGCATGGTAAGAGAAACTTGGCATGATCGCCGGATTGTTGAGCGACTCCTCGTTGCTCTAGGAATTCTCTGTTTGAAAACAAGAAGACATACCCAAACAGTTAGATCAACACAGTGAATCATGTGAAACAACATGGAAAGAAAAAAGAACGAAGCACTTGGGCGGCCAATGCTTACCAAGAAGGTGGACATGTCGGTTTTTGTAAGGACTTTGGTATATGAAGTGGGAACTGCAGCCCAGTCTTCTGCCGGTGCAACTGCACGGGATGGACCAAATGCAAGTGCAAGTGTTGGTGTAGGTGCCGAAGCCGCTGCTGCTGCCGGAGATGGTGCTCCTTGTAGAGCTGGTGCCGGCGTCGATGCCCGATCGTCCGGTAGATCAGACTGATCCGCTGACGCGGTCGGTGCCCAATCCTCAGCTGGATCAGACTGAGCTGCTGCCGCTGTCAGTGCTAGAGCAACTGCCGGTGTTCGATCTGTGCGAGACAACGGCGATCGTGTCTGTTCTACTATGATCAACTTTCTAACTTGACTAGGATCTGTGACCGTGATCCAGTTTTTTTCTTCATTTCTTTTAAACGCGAGAAGGACTAATTGTGGCGTTTTTGTTAAACCAAACTGCAGTTCATCATAGGGATTCAGCTTGTACTCAGACAACAGACTGATCCAATTTTTTCCAGTAATATAAGTGATGGACAGTGCCTTCGTTACTGACATGACATAAGAAGTGAAACCTGCAAAAATAGCCATCGTAGAGCAAACCAAACGGTTTATTCTGTGATGAATGTCACATGGAAAAACCTGCATCGTAAAATTGCAGGAAAAGAAAGAAAACATGACATTAAATCAATAAGATTTAGACAGTAAATCAATAAGATTTACTTGATGTCACACGAGTGAATCCTTACCAGGAAATCACTATGTTGAAGTACTAAACAGAAGATTGATCGTCCAACTACGCGTGGCATGCAGGGGCCCTGCCTACTCCCACAAGCAGGACAGTCCAAAGGTCGTGACAAATCATATGGACCGAACATCCATGGGACTGGAAATCCTGGTGGGTGCGATAAACCCTGCAATGCATACAGATATTGGAGTGTAACCATAATTGATAAACCGTCCTCACAAAAATATGATCTAGATACTTCAAAATGTACAGACTGAATTGAGTGGATAGACATTAACATAGACCGTTCTCAGGACTGACCACACACCAAAAGCGGCAGTACTAATAAACAATATAGGGTTCACAAACACAAATCAAGTACTGAACAATAGTACTTACTACAAACAAGCAAAGTTGCACTAACTAAACTCTGCAGACTATTTCTTGCCACCGATCTACGGGATGAACCCCGCATAACTGACTAGGCCATGGACTTCATGTGAGATGTCTAAATGCACCATCACCATCTTGTCAACCTTGGAGAACCTAACAGAGTGGTCTTTCCACTCATAAACATGATGATGAAGACATGCCGCATCAGATTTGTTGGGAAGCTTTACAAGAACCACACCATTCGTAATCGAAGGCACAGCCAGGAAATTGTTGTGGTCAAGTACAGCCTCGAGAACACGCCTGACAACAATGCTACAGGAAAACACTAGTTCAGGACATGTGGCGATAAGGACACAGCAGCTAGATAGTTCAGCAGTAGAACTCATCATCAGGTCTTCCAGTTCACACGGCATGACTTTGAGAACTTCATCTCCACCGCGGACCTGGTTCTAATTCAAACAGAAACCATATTTCATTACTACCTCCATTCAGAAATATAAGTTGATTTTTGATATTATATTCCATATATGACTACATATACGCACAGAAATGAGTGAACAAAGACACTAGAACATGTCTTCAAAGGCATGAGAGCAGAGGATTACATGCAATATCCATAACACAAGTTCTTGAGGCAAATATACCCTCTTAAAAGGTAGCATTGATGTTCATAAAGTACTCCCTCCGTCCCAAAATTCTTGTCTTAGATTTGTCTAGATACGGATGTATCAAGTCACATTTAGTATTAGATACATCCGTATCTAGACAAATCTAAGACAAGAAATTTGGGACAGAGGGAGATAGTTAAAGTAATCTATAAGAAATCAGTGTCAACCTCTCGCATGTTTTGGTCAAAATAGGAATTTAGAACCGTCATTTGGCACACTAAAATCACATGCAAGATCACCCAGAAAGTTGTACTACCAGTACTAGTACTGCGTGTTAGATGAAAAAACACGATCAAGATCGAGAAAAAGATCGTCAACAAGAGACATTACCTGGACTTGCTTAATGAGGGATCCGGAGAGGGGGCTTGGACAGGCGATGGCTTTGAGCTTGTCTGCATGTAGTCTCGGCGGGGTGCTTGCGCTTCTTCATACCATGAGCCTTGACGGTTTTGGCCAGAGCCATAGACATCACGTCGGTCGGTGCTCCGACGTCCATCCAAGAGAGGAAGCTGAGAGAGAAGAGTGAAAGGAGGAACGAGATGAGGGAGAAGCGAAGCGAGTGGGGGTTTTCTTCAAGAGAGGAAGCTGAGAGAGAAGAGTGAAATGATGGTTGTTTCGTCCAGTCAACTTCTCTTTGGAAAGGAGGGGGCTTTGTGATTTGACGGCTCATTGGGCATTACTGCGGCGGTTCGATCGGGGTAGTCTACCGTCACTCTACTACGGAGTGATTTAGTGCATGGCTGGTGGACCCAGGTGATGGCTGTCCCACACGTCGGCGAAAGTGAGTAATTTAGTGCATGGCTGGAGGAGGATCCGCATGGTAGAGCGTGTCCACTGTTTTTCATTCTGAAGAAAAAAATGATTACAGCAAGCGTTTCCACTCTTACGACGGAGGAGTGCGAAACACGGCATCCACTTGAACATACACAGTGCTCCTACTACTAGGCATGTGCAGTGGTTCATACGTCAGTACTACACAATCTTGTTGCTGTGTTGTGCGCATGTCAACTATTCCTATATGTAACATGGTACCGCTTTTTCGACTATCCGGTCGAGAATGAACGGTGAGATCAATGTTAACAGAACTAGGTCCACAGCGCACGGAGAGTACGGTGCTACAGTACTCCACGAAACATGAACCATATGAAGCACATCCTATAGTGTTAGACAGGGTGTATGAAGGGTGCACGGGATGGGAGCAAAAGTTCACTTCTCGACCCACTTTTGGGTGTTTGGCAGAGTGCATGAAGGGTGCATGAGTCCACACTAGTAGGTTGACAAAAATACACGAAGAGGAAACAACTACATTGAGATGAGAATGCAACCAAACACACCCACACGCTTTGTGCTACATTGACGGATCTGCATCGTCTGAGTTTGCTCCAACGGTCATGTTGCACCGAGACATGGACATGCCCATGCAGAGGGCACCTAAACACCACCGAAGTCCCTCTACTTCTCGAGGTGCACGACGTTGGTGATGCAGGGTGCAACCGCCCGCAGAGCCCGCTCCCGGTCGACGGGAGCCAGCTCGTCAAAGACGGCGTCCAATGGCATGAATGGATTTCGGTGACGGAGCCCTGAAAGGATTCGCCCGGCAATGGCGACGGCAGCGCGCAACCCCTCCTTGTCCAGCTCAGCCCCCACCATCGCGCGGAGACGGCTCAGCTCCTCAGAGATATAGGTGAAGAAGGAGACCAGGTCAGGAAGCCCCAACTTGTTGAAGTCGACCGGGTGGTCGAATGGGTTTAGCCCGACGGCCGACATCGTCGCGCTGGCACGACGGTAGGCATCGCGTAGCCGCAACACATGCGTGGCAACTTGGTTCACCAAGTGGCTGAGGCGATCCTGGACCTCGTCACGATCGGCCCGCTCGCGCTCCAGCCGGCTCCCCTGACGGCCTATCGTATCTCCCGCTTTCTGCAGCAACACCGCCGACGCCTCGAGCATCTTTGTGGTGGACGCCTGCCGCTTTTGAAGCTCTGTGAACTCCCGCACATAACGGAGGAGCATGGCACTCCTCTCCTCCTTGAGCTCATGGAGCTCCACGTCCTTGGCCCTGAGCTCCGCATCCTTGGCATGGAGCTCCTGTGTCAGGCGCCTCACCTCGGACTACGAGATCTGCTGCGCCGCCATGGCACCAGGTAGAAGCAATGGGGAGAGGAAGCAAAGGGGGCGAAACTGCTGAAAGGCAATGCAATCTCTGGAAGGTGGAGGGAGCCAGCCGAGGCGGTGAATCTTTTGGTTTTCACCACGGTAAAACACCAATCGGCGACTTCTCACATCAAGGAGCGTGGGTTTTACTGGTAGGAGTCATCGTGCCTAATTGCTACAGCGCTGCTCCGTCAATAAAAAATTAAAATCCTGCCGCGCTGCTCCGTCAATCAAAAATTTAAAATCCGCCGCACCCAAACACGAACAACGCCCGCGGTGGATATTTAAATTACCTGCCGGAAAGTAGATAAAAAAAGGGGTGAAAAAAATGTGGCGGCGGCCTAGCTAATCGGTTGAACTATCCCAACTAGCTAGCCACCGTGCTTCTGAAAGTGCGTTATATCGACTAGAGGGGGGTGAATAGGCGATTTTTATGAATTCTTCACTAAGGAATTTGCCGGTGAGGAAATTCCTTAGCGAAGAACTACTTATGTGGAATAAGTACTCGAAAGTGCGCATAAGAGAATCTGGGCATGGTCATCATGGTGAAATGAAGACAAACAAAGAGTACGAAAAAGCGTAAACACAGGATAGCACAAGATGAAGACAAAGCAGTGAAGAAATTGAGCTGAGGAAATTGAGAAAGTCTTGATCAAAGTCTTCAAACACAGATATGAATGAACACTCAACACAATAATGAGGAAATGAAAGAGTTGAGGAAATAGAAGCGATTAGGTTGGTGAAGACAATTATTTGGTAGACCAGTTCCAACTGCTTGTCTCGATTATACATCTGGTTGGAGCGGTGAGTATTTAAACTCGAGGACACAGTCCGGACACCCGATCGTTGAGCACGCAGCTCGGGACACCAAGTCCTCACCGTATTCTCCTTGAACTAAGGTCACACATACCTCGTCCAACCACTCGTGGTAAGTCTTCAGGCGACTTCCAAACCTTCACAGACTTGGTCACTCGGCGATCCACAATTCCTCTTGGATGCTCTAGACCATGACGCCTAACCGTCTGGAAGAAGCACAGTCTTCAAAGGTAACAAGCGTCAGATCCATGCAGGATCAATCTCTTGAGTGATGCTCAATCACTTTGGTTTTGTAGGGGTTTGGTTTTTGGGTTTTTCCTCACTCGATGATTTTCGCTCAAAGTCCTCAGAGGATGGGTTGCTCTCAAATGACAAGTGTCAAGTTTCTCTTGGAGCAGCCAACCAGCTAGTGATTGTAGGGGGCGGCTATTTATAGCCTAGGGAGCAGCCCGACATGATAAGACATAAATGCCCTTCAATGATATGACCGTTAGGTGGATAAGATATTTTGGGACAGATGGCGCGCAGCACAGCAACGGTCGGAAATTTGACTCTCAAATTCCTCAGGGCTATCATGTTCCTCACTGTGTAGGCAATGCCCATTGGCGAATTCCTAACTCCTCGGTCAGAATAAATTCCTCGTGACAATGAAGAACTTCGTCTCACATCCTTTGAAGAAATTGGTGAACTATATGAGATTTCAAAGGCTTCACTCGAAGGATTGGTAGGTGTAGGATTTTGAGTTGAGCATCACATGGAAATTTTTCCTTAGTATTTCCTCGACCCCTTTAACGATCACGGTGTTTTCTATGACTCAAGAAAGAGAAAACGAAACTACGAAAACAAAAGTCTTCACGCTTCATGTTCCTCAAATGAATACCAAGTCTTCAAGGTCACACCAATTTCTTCACTTTCAAAGTCTTTAGAAACTCTTCAGAATATCAAAGTCTTCAGTCGAAGAACTTCATTTTAGGAGTCGACTTTCCTTTGTAAATATCAAACTCCTCATAGACTTATAGACCTGTGTACACTCATAAACACATTAGTCCCTTAACCTATAAGTCTTCAATACACCAAAATCACTAAGGGGCACTAGATGCACTTACAATCTCCCCCTTTTTGGTGATTGATGACAATATAGGTTAAGTTTTCAACGGGGATAAACATATGAAGTGTAAATACTGATGTTGAGGAATTTGATTGCAAGATATAGAAGAACTCCCCCTGAAGATGTGCATAGTGAGGAATTTGCTTTTGAGGCAATGCACATTTGAAGAGTTGAATCATGGAGATCTCCCCCTATATCTTGTAATTCATACACGCATTTGACATATAATATGAAGAATTTGAAATGCATGATGAAATATGGTGCTTGATGAAATTCAGCATGCGTGCGATAACTTTAATGAGGAACAAGCATGCAAAATAACGCATCAAGAGTATCAGAGCTTAGTGCATCAAAAGTATCAGAGCATCATCGGGTTTAAGATTACAACTCGATCAATAAAAGTTTCGAAGAGCGAGTTGTAACTTAACAAAAATTGCCCATATAATAGACCGGCTTGAAGACTAACTCACATTTCTCCCCTTTGTCATCAAATGACCAAAAGGATCGGCGAGGACTAACGCCTGAAGAATTTCAAGTTGATTAAGGGCGCCCGGTGTTGTTGGGGTCGGTTGTTGTAGTGGGGCCTGCCGCATGTCGTCCAAGTCTTCATTTTCATCGGTGTCTCGTGATGAAGAATAGGAGCTAGCCACCAAGGAAGGAACTTTGACCTTCTTGTATTTCTTGGAGGAGGTGCAGACCAGTCAAATTCTTCCTTGAGACCCATTGTCGTCGTTCTTCCGTCTTTGTAGACATTTGAAAGAACAGCCAGTGCGTTTGAAGGTTTCATGGAGGTAGTAGTGGTTTTTCTTCACTTTGCATTGTGTGTAGAGGTCATGTTGTGAAGAATTGAACCAAACGGACGCTTGACCCATTTATGATTGCGATCAACCTTCCGATGAAGACCGAGGAGTAACTCACGATCAGTCATCACCACAGGTCTTTGTGGCTTGAGGATTTTGCTTGGCTGAGGTATTAGCGGCGAGTCATGTGTGGCGAGTCATCATTGGTGGAGTAGGATGCAGCTTTGCGGCCCGACCATCAATGGGCGAGTGCCTTCATCGATCACAGCAGTTGCCTTGCCCTTGTCATCACCGAGGTAAATGTCCGTTTGAGGACTTCAATCGAGGGCAAGTAGCTGCAATGGTTGAGTATCAGCCTTATAATTGAGTGAAGACCTTGTCTGATGAATCTCATTATCCAAGGCGCATAAGGCTTCAGCTCAAATGGTGACATAGCAATGTTAGCGAGTCCTCATGAAGAAATCATGGAAGTTGATGGGAGCGCCATGAATGATATTGAAAAGCATATTCTTCATGATGCCAGCGACTTCTTCATCATTTGAGTCGTGGCCTTTGATAGGACTCATTGTCTTCGTCGAAATCCGATAGACAGTCCGAGGCACATACAATAATTCCTTGACGAGGAATTTGGTTCTTGGGGCCTGCCCTGGCTTCAAAAGCTTCATCAACACTTGCATATAGTGATTTGAAAGCTCAGGTTCGTTGTAGATACAACGAGCACCATCAAGGGAGGATCGAGTGGTAGGGCACGAAGCAATTCGATTCTTTGGTGCCTTGTAGTGAGTATTTTCGACATCGATCTAACACCCATGAGTTCACGTCTTGAGCGTCTCCGGTGATGTGCAGCATCGCATAGAATTGAAGAATGAGTTCTTCATTCCAATCACGAGATATCGGTCAGAAATTCAGAAGTCTGCGCATCGTGAAGAACACCGAGGACTGGCTCGAAGCCTAGCAGAGACTCCATGTCCACATGAGGAATATGTGCATGATCGAAGACTTTGTCTTTGTTGAAAAGCACCGAGGAATAGAAATTGGCTTGACTAGCAGTCGAAGCGCCTCTTCCTTATGCGAGCAGAATCATATGGATTATGTCGGTGAAGAATACGTGCTTGCGAAGAAATCTTCAGCCTTGAACTTTTGCTTTGTTGAGAAGGATTCTTTGGCTTTGGCGGTGGAGTGTCGATGAGTTGCATCACGACCTCTGGAATCGCAATCTCGTGTTCTTGGTGAGAATTTCTGGTTCCTCTGGTGCGATCGAGGATCAGCGGCAGCGGTTCATCGGCGCTAGTGGCTGGAATTTCTTCATGTCTGAGATGAAGTGGGATGAGTTTCTTTAGAGCCCATTTGAACTGTTGGAGCAGGGGACTGAGGAATCTGTTGAATTGGGGTGAAGAGTGGAGGATTTGGATGCTGAATTTCCCAAAAGTCATCATTCATCACTGGCGTTGTGCTTCCAATATCCACATCTTCTTCAATTTCCTCAACACCGCCTCTTGACCGTGAACCGAGGCATAGGCGAGAAATGATTGGGGTTGAAGGATAGCTTCCACTTCAATTTCTTCATCAATCTGCTCCGACGAAGCGGCGAATGATCTTCTTCATCGAGATCCGCTTGGGATCTCATAATCTTCACCAAAAGGAACAAGGTCCTTTGATGGAATTGAGGAAATGGGAACAACATCAATAGGATTTTCAAAGGAGCTGATCATTGGCTTCATTTTCTTCGCAGCCAAAGAATTTGACGCAGCTGATGCTTTTCGTTTCTTCACTGCAGCCCGTTCTGCAGCCTTGGTCTTCTTCACATCAGAGGCAGATGGAAGAATTGGAGTTGGTGTTGGCGCAGGAGCTGAGGAATCTGGTTGATTTTCCTCGGTATGGCAATCGATCTGATTGCCTGACTTGTTCGGTTTCTTGAGCGCACCACTAGTGGATGCCACAGCAATTTCTTCGTGGATGGAATGGGATCATCAGCCTGGAACTAGCATTGTCTTGACAACCTGAACTTCATCAGTGGTCTTGGCATGTTCTTCGATCGGTGGTGAGGCTCCACTGAGGAATTTCATGTTGCGTTGGGGCAGCAACATTGTTGAACTTCTTCGTCGGGTTGATTTAATCTGACTTTGGCTCCTTGCCAATCAGCATAATAGGAGTTAAATTTGTCGCCGAGGGCTTTGATGTCGGCTTGCATCTTGATAAGTTCTTGATTGTCATCTTGACAACGTTTTTCTTCAGCAGATTTCTCCTTTACATCTGCGATTTCTTGATCTCTCTGGCTGTATCAAAATTCCATTTCTCCTCTTGGATGAAATGAGTCAGCATGTGACTTTGACCAGGTGTCAGATTGAAGTCAGGCATAGGAGTGTTTCGGTCCTTGTGCGAGATCAATGTAGTCTAGGATCGCTCTTGGATCCAACAGCGATGCTACAGTGTGCCTTTGGCTCTAGCGACCCTTTCTTGGCGGTCTCGATGATTTCCGCAAGTTCATCATCATCAGCCTCATCATCTTCAGGTGGCTCTTTGAAGGCGACCTGTTTCTTCTTGGGACTTGGCCGAGGACCTCGTCCAGTTGTGGCCTTAGTCTTTAGCAGAGTCGGGCGGATGAAGAATTTGGTGCAGTGAGGAACTTGCTGAAACACGAGGCAATGGAGATGCTGCAGTCCTTTGGCACGTGGCGGATGCACAGTCTTGAGGACTTTGTCGGAACTTCTTGAGGACTTTGTAGGAGCAGCTGAGGACATTGTAGGAGCCGAGGATTTGGGAGGAGCAGGAGCAGCATGAGGAATTGGCCGTGAGGGCACGGTGAGAACTTGGTCGTGAGGGCACTTTGTTGGGGAAGCACTTGGCTTGTGTGCGGGCTTCTTTGCCATAGATTTTCTTGGCTTGCAGAGGCCTCGATGGCAGCAGCGATGTGAGTCCTCATTAAATTTCCTCACAGCCTCATTGGCTTGTCTTGCCAATTTGGCTTGGCGCTTGGCCCATTCTTGGAAAGTCCTCACCACGCTTGATCTTTGGAGGGTCGACTTCTTGACCAGTGCCAATGGAGCTCTTGGGCATGGAGGATTGAGGCGAATTTCTTCATGTACTTTGGAGTTACATATCTGTACTCCCTCCATTCTCTTGCCCATCTCCTTTCAATCCTTTGAATCGCACCTTGCGCTGATTTTTGTTTTCTTTGCCAAACTCGGCTTCATCGGTGTGCAATAATCAGCATATATTTCCTCGGGGATCTCAAACGCATCATGACCTCGGGCCTCTTTCCTCCTTTACGTGTCTTCTTTCCTTCGCCATATTCTTGGTGAGGAATTTGAACAAGCGAATTCTCTGAAGAAGTATGCAACTTTTCTTCGAGGAGCGCTGCAAATGAGTTAAGTTGATGAGAACCTAGTGATTCAGCAATGGACATGAGTACCTGTGAACAGAGTATAGTTGCGAGGAATTTGGAGAGATCATATGCGTTCTCGAAATGTTTTCAAAAAGAACTAGTTTGAGGAATTTGACCAGATGAGCCTTGAAGAATTTCACTAAGCGATCTTTGTCTTAGGTTCGAGTTGTATAGATCGAGGATCCACACAATTGAGGAATCTTGAAGAAAATCATTGCTTAGAGAAGCGAATCAAGAGCATATTTTGTTTGAGGTGTTCATATGTGTGAAGATTTGAAGAATAAACACCTTTGAAGATTTTCAAGAAGGTTTGAGAATCAAAGCGAGTAATAAAAGTAACTTTTAATTACCCGTGAAGAACACGACGAACTGAGAAGAACAGATGGGAAGTTAAATCGGTTAGATCTTCCACGCCCTAACTTGGCGGAGGAAGACAGCTACTGCGGCGGCGGAGTGAAGATTTCATGATCGGTAGCGAATCGTCGGCGACGAGGTCGAGGCGGTGAAGCTTTTCCTCACCGGCGACGATGGAGTAAGCGGCGCTAGGGTTTGAGCGAGAGAGAGAGAGAGAGAGAGAGAGAGAGAGAGAGAGAGCGAGAAGCGGAGTAAAGGAAGTGAGGAAGGGAGAGGGGTATATATAGCCACGGTGAAAACCTGTTCGCCGAAGATTTGGGACGAGCGTGCCTGACCCTTCTCATTAAACGACATGTGTCACCCACGTCTTGAGAAGTGGAGATTGTGTTAGATCGTGGGTGAATAGATAAATCTATCGTGGAATGTGGAGCGGTTTGGCGGCAAAAGCGAAAGTTTGGATAAGATCAGTTTTAAAGTTCCGTTCGAAATTTCTTGGTGACAAGGACACAAAGAAGATTTTGAGCGAGATTCAAATAGAACGCACATGAAGAATATGTGAATAGATTGGGTTGAGTATAGCATAGAGGGGAAGGTCCGATCACATTCACTTAGCGAAAAAGCGACTTGAAGAAATAGCCATAAGTGAATCTTTGTAGAGGACATAAACCCATATATATATATAGCTAATGAAGAAAAACGCAGCGGAAACAGTGAAGATTTTGAAAAGTTGAAGAATTTGAAAAAGCTGAAGAATTTCAAAACTGAGGAAAAACTCAAATTGAAGATTTTCAACTTTGGTGGTGGCGTGACCCACCAGTATAAGAATGATGATTTCAGACACAGCGTACAATTGTCGTGGGGTTACGAGAATCAAATTCTTCATTAATTTCTTCACACTTAGAGTGTTATTCTTCATTGATTGAAGAATAACGTTTCTTCATGTGTTGCACATCTAAGTCATCAATTTTGCATAAGTGTCGGGATGTGTGTCCTTTTCAAAGAACATTCAAGATTCTAAGATATTTAACTCACACATAACTTGCTAAATCTCTTCTCATCCAAGGGCTTTGTGAAGATATCGGCTAGTTGTTCTTGATCTTCACATGCTCGATGGAGATGTAAGCCCTTCAACACATGATCACGAAGAAAATGATGGCGAATTTGAATGTGCTTTGTCTTGAGTGCTGAACTGGGTTGTGAGCAATCTTGATGGCACTCTCATTGTCACGATGAGAGGCACATTCTTCACGTTGATGCCCTAGTCCTTGAGAGTTTGCTTCATCCACAGCAATTGAGCACAACAAGAGCCAGCAGCAATGTATTCAGCTTCCGCATGAGATGGTGATCGCAGATTCTGTTTCTTCGAGGACCAACAGATCAAAGATCGTCCGAGAAATGACAAGTACCAGATGTTGACATGCGGTCCACACGATCACCAGCATAGTCGAGTCGAAATATCCAATGAGATCAAAAGTAGAGCCCTTGGGGTACCATAATCCTAGTGTTGGTGTGTGAGCTAGATATCGAAGAATATGCTTCACAACCTTATGGTTTGATTCCTTGATGTAGCTTGAAATCGGGCACACATGCAAACACTAAGCATTATATCTGGCCTAGATGCACATAAGTACAATAGAGAACCAATCATGGGCGGTATACCTTGTGATCGAAGTCAATACCATTTTCATCGATGCATATATGGCCATTTGTGGGCATAGGAATTTTGACACCTTTGCAATCTTGCATGCGAATTTCTTGAGGACATCTTTGAGGTATTTCTCTGAGATATGAATATGCCATTGTGTTGTTGATGAATTTGAAGACCTAAGAAGAATTTCAACTCTCCCATCATAGACATTTGATATTCTTCACTCATCATATAGGCAAATTCATCACTATAACGTTGGTCGAGACAGCCAAAGATAATATCATCAACATATATTTGGCACACAAACAATTCACCATCATATGATTTAGTAAAGAGAGTAGGGTCGAGTGAACGGGTGTGAAGCCATTCTTCACGAAGAATTCCTTCAATGTATCATACCACGCCTGGGGAACTGTTTGAGACCATAGAGGGCCTTGTTGAGTCTGAAGACTTTGTCGGGATTCTTTGGATCTTCAAAACCTGGGGTTGAGCAACATATACTTCTTCCTCAAGCTTGCCATTGAGGAATGCACTTTTACATCCATTTGATATAAAGTGATATTATGATGGTTAGCATAAGCAAGTGATATGCGAATAGCCTCAAGTCTAGCAACAGTGCAAAAGTTTCATCGAAATCAATTCCTTCAACTTGTGTAGCCTTGAGCTACAAGTCGTGCCTTATTCCTCACCACAAGGCCATTTTCATCTTGCTTGTTGCGGTAGATCCACTTTGTGCCAATGATATTATGCTTGCGAGGATCTGGACGTTTGACCAGTTCGAGACATTGTTGAGCTCGAATGATGTAATTCTTCTTGCATGGCCTGAATCCACTCGGGCTCGAAATGCTTCATCTACCTTAGTGGGCTCTGTGATAGAGACAAAAGCATAGTGCCCACAAAAGTTAGATAAATGTGAAGCTTTTGAGCGTGTGAGAGGACTGGCGCTTCAATGTCATCGATGATCTTGTCAACTTGCACTTCTTTTTGCAGCGAGGATGAGCTGGTTGTCGTCGAGGAATTTGATCATTTTCCTCAAAGACCATTGACTTGACATTATCTTGGTGCATCACTCGGCGTTCTTCACGTCTGAGAATGAATTCTTGAAGCAGATTCTTGATGGGAATGACATCCTCGCTTGCCTTGAACTTGATAGATTCCCGAGGGCTGGTTCATCTAACACGGAAGGTAGGTGCTCTCTTTGCGAGCTATTAGTTTCATCGAACCGCACATCTGATATCAACAATCTTGTGAAGAGCGATGTTGAAGACTCAGTAGGTGTCGAGTCCTTTCGTAACCAAGCATAAAACCTTCATGTGCTTTGGTGCAAATTTAGAATTGTGATGAGGATCTCTAATCCAGCATTTAGCAATCAAGACTTTGAAATAACTCACATTGGGTTTCTTGTCGTTGAGGAGTTCATAGGCAGTCTTCTTGAAGAATTTGTGAAGATACACTCTGTTGATGATGTGGCACGCGGTATCAATTGCATCAATCCAAAAAGCGACTAGGCGTTTTGTATTCATCAAGCATAGTGTGAGCCATCTCAACAAGAGTTCTGTTTTTGCGCTCCACGACGCCATTTCTTTGAGGAGTATAGGGAGCAGATAACTCATGAGTAATACCAAGTTCATCAAGATAGGCATCAAGACCGAATTCTTGAACTCAGTTCCATTGTCACTCCTGATGTGTCTCATCTTCACACTAAAGTTAGTTGAAGCCCTCGAGGAAAGTCGTTTGAAGACTTCACGCACTTCATTTTGTAAGAAACAATGTGTACCCATGTGTAACGAGAGTAATCATCAACAATAACAAAGCCATATAGAGATGCATCATTAGTGATCATGAGTAATGATTAGGACCAAAGAGGTCCATGTGAAGCAATTCAAGGGACGAGTAGTGGTCATGATAGTCTTATGGATGCTTGGCCTTGGTCATTTTCCAGCTTCACAGGATCCACACAAGTGATCCTTGAGGAATTTGACATTCTCAATGCCAATGACATGCTTCTTCTTTGCAAGCGTGTGCAAGTTCCTCATGCCTGCGTGACCAAGTCACCGATGCCATAGCCAGCCTTCTGAAGCTTTTGCAAGTAGACACACGGCTGGTTGTGGTCCTGTAGAGAAATCAACAATATATAAGTCTCCTCTCCTAAAGCCTTCGAAGACTTTGGAATTTTCAGCTTCCATAATCACAACACAACGATACTTGCCAAAGATAACAACCATATCAAGATCACAAAGCATTGAGACTGACATGAGGTTGTATCCTAAGGACTCAACAAGCATGACTTTGTCGATGTGTATGTCTTTAGAGATCGCAACCTTACCAAGATCAATACGACTTTTGCCTTTGTCGGCAAAGATGATATGCTTCAGATGTGACGGTGATAAGGGAGTATCCATCAATAGATTCTTGTCACCAGTCATGTGATTTGTACATCCACTATCGAGGACCCACTCATCGGCTTTGGGTTGATCATCCTGCAGATGAATTAGTGCAACTTACGATCGCATATACTTCATCAGTGAAGAATATGATATCAAGTTCATCAGAGGAATTTCATCAGGCAGTATAACAGATAAGCAGTATGAGGACGTGTGAAATGAAAGTTCATTTCTTCATGATTAGCCTGCGTCCTGTCAGGCATTTTTGTCAGGCCCCTAGCAAATTCTTTAGACGTTTAAAGCACGTCTGGAGACCTGACCCTGCAGAAGAGGTTAGTTCTTTTTCTTCACCACCCACATCTGAAGGGGTGACAAAGAGTTCATCACTCTGCAAGCACCATATGAGAATGGTGGCATAGAGGCCAATCCATTTTGTTTCACATAAGAGGGGTTAGGGTAAGCATATGAATAAGCAGAGAAATTCTTCGAGGACTTATGAACATATTGGTTTGAAGAATAATGAACATATTCATAGCCCTTAGCTCTACCCTGCGAAACAGAGTTGTTAGCACGATGATAATCATATGAGGACTTTGATCCTTTTGAGGAATTTGATCCACGTGAGGAATTTGGTCCGATGAGGACTTGGATCCATATGAAGAATTTGGTCCATATGAAGAGTTTGAACTGGGTTTCCTATTCTTCACAGGTGGTGTCATGAGGGCATTCACCTGAAGACTTTCAAGGCACTTCTTGGGAACCCAGATTTTCTTCATAGGGGAACCATTCCTGCATTTAGTGCCAACATATCTAGCAAATACTTCACCATTCTTATTTTTGAACAGTTTATAGTTGGAGTCAAATGACTCATCAGAAGAATGAGGAGATTCACATGTAAAGCCAGATAAGTTAGATGGATCAACTGGAGGTCCCTTTGCAGCAACCCATGAGGTTTTGGGGTACCGCTCAGGGCTTCAATATGTTCCATCAGCATTGAGTTTCCTCTCAAAGGCAATACCCTCTTTCCTAGGGTTCCTATTGAGGATCTGCTTTTAAGCACATCACAAAGAGTCGATGCCCTTTGAGGCTTTTGTACATGCCTATCATGTACAATTCCTTCAACCCTGCATCGTCAAGGATACTAGCAATGTCCTCGGATGAGGAATTAGTGATAGCAGGAGCAGTGAAGAATTTGTAACAGTTGAAGCATTTGAACATTCAGTGAAGAATTAGCGATTCACGTTCAATGCACTTTAAGCATGGAGGAACAAATTCTTCACGAGAAGCGCTGATTTGTTGAGCAAGTAATGAATCGCGCTCCTTCGAAGATCTTCATAACTCACTCTTAGCTTCTCAAGATCTTGCTTTCTTTGAAGAAATTCATAAGAAAGTTTCTCATGATCGACAAGAGAGTGTTATGATGACCTTGAAGGTTGTCAAACCTAGATCAAGTCTCTGAAGATTTTCAACGGGGCTTTAGTGCGATCCATTTCTTCACCTAACATATCATCACTTTTATCTAGCATGTTTTGAACCTTTTAAAAGCCCTTTGTTGTTTTACAGCAATCTTAGCAAGTTTTGAGTAGCTGGGCTTTAGATCTTCATCGATTCATTTTCACTAGATTCAGAGGAGGTATATTTGAGTACCTTGGCACCCTTTGCCATGAAGCAATAGGTGGGGCGTAGTCATCACTATCTTCATCGACTTTGTTGGTGAGGTCATTTTCTTGAGTTGAAGATGGACTTGTCGACGAAAGCGATGGCGAGAGCTAGACTCGCCACACCGGACTCAGATTCTTCGATGCCTCCTCTTCCTCATGTTCCTCGATTCAGCTTCAGAGTCCATTTCCTTGCCAATGAATGCCCGAGCCTTTTTGGAGCTGCTCTTCTTGTGAGAAGAAGGCTTTGAGGATTTTGATGATGAAGATTTCGACGATTTCTTCTTCTTCTTAGCGTCATCAGAACTGTAATCCTTGTATTTCTTCTTCTTTAATTCCTTTTCCCACTGAGGACAATCTTGGATGTAGTGACCAGGTTTCTTGCATTTGTGGCAAAGTCTTCTCTTATAGTCCTTTGGATGAGGAATCACTTTGCTCCTTGAGGATTTTCCAAAGCGACCACGCCTTGAGAACTTCGGAATTTTTCACGAGCGGTGCTAGCTCTGGCTCAATTCTTCAGGATCTCCAAGGCTACTACCAGAGTCTTCACAATCAGATTCAGACACAGCCGTGGCCTTCAGGGCACGTGTTTTTCCATAGCTAGAACCATAGAGATCTCTCTTTTCAGCAAGCTGGAACTCATGAGTATTTAGCCTCTCGAGAATATCAGCTCGATCAAGTGACTTGTAGTCAGCACGCTCTTGTATCATCAGTGCCAGAGTGTCAAATGAGGAATCAAGCGATCTCAACAATTTCTTCACCACCTCATGGTCGGTGATGTCGGTGGCACCAAGCGCTTGAAGCTCATTTGAGATGTCAGTGAGGCGATCGAAGGTTTGTTGAACATTTTCATTGTCGAGTCTTTTGAAGCGGTTGAAGAGATTTCGAAGAACATCAACTCGGGAGTCACGCTGAGTTGAGACTCCTTCATTTACTTTGGACAGCCTATCCCAGATAAGCTTAGCAGTTTCCAAAGCACTCACTCTTCCATACTGTCCTTTACTCGATGGCCACATATGATATTCTTAACTTGAGAATCGAGTTGTTTGAATCTCTTCACATCAGCAGCATTCGAGAGAAGGTGTGGTGAGGAACACCATTTCCACAACATACCGAGATCGTTGTTAATTGCCTCAAGATGCATTCGCATCTTGTTCTTCCATAGGGGTAGTCCGTCCCATCAAAGGTAGGACACCTGCTGAGACCTTGATCATACTGCGGTCGACATAACTAAAACTCTAGGTGGTTAAACCAAAATCACACGAACAAGGGAGTACCTTGCTCGATACCAATTGAAAGTGCGTTATATCGACTAAAGGGGGGGTGAATAGGCGATTTTTATGAATTCTTCACTGAGGAATTTGCCGGTGAGGAAATTCCTTAGCGAAGAAGTACTTGCAGCGGAATAAGTACTCAGAAGTACGCATAAGAGAATGCGGGCATGGTCATCATGGTGAAATGAAGACAAACAAAGAGTACAGAAAGCGTAAACACATGATAGCACAAGATGAAGACAAACAGACTGAAGAAATTGAACTGAGGAAATTGAGAAAGTCTTCAGTCAAAGTCTTCAAACACATATATGAATGAACACTCAACACAATAATGAGGAAATGAAAGAGTTGAGGAAATAGAACCAGTTAGGTTGGTGAAGACAATGATTTGGTAGACCAGTTCCAACTGCTGTCTCAATTGTACATCTGGTTGGAGCGGCTGAGTATTTAAACTCGAGGACACACAGTCCCGGACACCCAGTCGCTGAGCACGCAGCTCAGGACACCAAGTCCTCACCGTATTCTCCTTGAACTAAGGTCACACAGACCTCGTTCAATCACTCGTGGTAAGTCTTCAGGCGACTTCCAAACCTTCACAGACTTGGTCACTCGGCGATCCACAATTCCTCTTGGATGCTCTAGACTATGACGCCTAACCGTCTGGAAGAAGCACAGTCTTCAAAGGTAACAAGCGTCGGATCCATGCAGGATCAATCTCTTCAGTGATGCTCAATCACTTTGGGTTTGTAGGGGTTTGGTTTTTGGGTTTTTCCTCACTCGATGATTTTCGCTCAAAGTCCTAAGAGGATGGGTTTCTCTCAAATGACAAGTGTCAAGTTTCTCTCGGAGCAGCCAACCAGCTAGTGGTTGTAGGCGGCGGCTATTTATAGCCTAGGGAGCAGCCCGACATGATAATACATAAATGCCCTTCAATTATATGACCGTTAGGTGGATAAGATATTTTGGGACAGCTGGCGCATCATTACACAGCACGGTCGGAAATTTGACTCTCAAATTCCTCGGGGCTATCATGTGCCTCACTTGTGTAGGCAATCCGCCTTTGGCAAATTCCTAACTCCTCGGTCGAACAAATTCCTCGTGAATGAAGAACTTCGTCTCATCCTTTGAAGAAATTGACTGAACTGTATGAGATTTCAAAGGCTTCACTCGAAGGGATTGGTAGGTGTAGGATTTTGAGTTGAGCATCACATGGAAATTTTTCCTTAGTATTTCCTCGACCCCCTTTAACGATGACGGTGTTTCCTATGACTCAAGAAAGAAAAAACGAAACTACGAAAACAAAAGTCTTCACGCTTCATGTTCCTCAAATGAATACCAAGTCTTCAAGGTCACACCAATTTCTTCACTTTCAAAGTCTTGAAAAGTCTTGAATATCAAAGTCTTGATCGAAGAACTTCATTTTTAAATTCGACTTTCCTTTGTAAGTATCAAACTCCTCATAGACTTATAGACTTGTGTAAACTCATAAACACATTAGTCCCTTAACCTATAAGTCTTCAATACACCAAAATCACTAAGGGGCACTAGATGCACTTACAGCTTCACTGATGTACTCGGCGGGAAAGGTGGTCTTTCGTGATTTGACGACTCATTTACTTGCTTCGGTGCTATGACCGAGGAGGACCCAGAAAACGCGCGATAGGGCGTCCCACGTCAGGAAGAATATATGCGTGCACCACCCAGGAGGACCCCAAAACCGCGCGGTAGGGTGTGCCACGTCTCGGCACGGAGGAAAAATGTGCGTGTAAAAATATACTGTATCAGACGTAGTACCTATGGTTTGACCTCGGGACCCAGCCAGTCGGTCGAAAACACCCCACTAGCCACACAGCTTCATCATGCAAACGTGGCACGGTTAGCTCTGTCTCGACCAGCCGCAACGTCTCTTGTTCTAGGCGATTCTTCTATTTTCCAAGCTTTTTTTTAGTTGTAATAACACCATGGCAAGCTAGCGCCGCTCTTCGTGTGTGCCCGTGCAAAGGTTAGACGATGGAGAGAAGAGAGATTGAGATCGCAGACCTGGGACCACCCGTAAGTGAGACAACGGTCATGCACGTATTGACGAGGCACTCCCTCTAATCTACTCAACGCAAGTGCTGTATAAAATCAAGTTATGGGACAAAGCCAACAACCGTTAGCTTTTTCAGGCTATCGACTTACGCTTTGTAGTCCAGGTTGCCAGTTCGAATCCCGTCTTTCAAATTTGTTAGTTTTAGGTCCAAATTTGATTAATGACAAGTGGGACCCCCGTGTGTTGTTCCGATATTTCAGTGTAGGATGGTTTTTTTGAACAAACACTTTGCGCGGTTAGACAAGTAACGGCACGAGTTACACGTATTTTGCAAGTTGACGAACAAAAATGACAGCGACATAGAATATCACATCCACCCCACAGCTTAGATACTATGGGGATACGAGTTTTACACGTTGGAAGTGAGATCCAATGGCTTGGGAGTAGTCTTTGTAATTATCGCAATTTCCAAACTCTCCAAAGTTCTTTTTGCAAATAAAACATTCAGGCCTCGTGTGTGCCGCTGCATCTTGATCAATGGCTCCCGGTGCTAATATTAGGTGCTCCCGTAGCTTAATTACCCGCTACGGTGATATGAGCATCTAGGTCGTATGATCGGTGATCGATGGCACATGCATAGTACTTGTACTTTCTGCGCATTTCCCAAACTCTATCAGCCGTATATTGCAAAAACATTCAAACCTCCTACTGTGGGCCATTAGATCTCAGTGAACTCGTATCACCATAGAATCTACGGTGCGGGAGCACCTCATACTCTCCCGTGCGAGAAAACATAAGGTGCTATCGCAGCTTGGATGCTACGGTGATACGAGCTTGGAGGTCGTTTGATCTGAGATCCAATGGCATCTGAGCAGTCTTTGTGCTTGTAAGAAGTGGCCAAACTCTTTTAGGGCTTTTCTGCAAAAAACCATTCGAACCACCGAGGAGGTGTTGGGCCACAAATCAACGCCTTGAAGAGCTTGTATCACCAAAGCATCTAAGGTGTGGTGGCACATGATATTCTTACATACAGAGAATATGATGTCCTCCTTCATCTTAGATGCTACGGTGATCTGACTTGAGGTCGTTGGATATGGGATCAAAGGGCATCTAAGTAGTTTTTGTACAAATTGTGTGCAATTCTCAAACTCATCAAGGTTTCTGCAAAAAATTAAGACACATCATGTGAGCTGCTATATCTCAGATCTACAAGCTCCAAGCAACTCGTACGGCATATAGCATGTAAGGTATGGGGCACATGATATTCTCCCGGGAGGAGGGTGGGGTGCACAACCAATCGGTGGTTGGGAGGGTGGGAATAAATATAATCTAAACAACCCTAAGCAGAGCTCCACAGTTTTATCTAAGGTCGAGGGTTGACCCCGACAATCATAGCTCCGCCTAAACACAACATTTGCATGTCTTGTAGTACTAGACTTAATATTCATGTTTCAGTTTCATGTTCATTTTAAATATTGAACTGAGGACCATGGATGTCTTACATTTTACTCCTTAGTTCCTAAATATTAGTCTTTTAGAGGCTTCAAATGGACTGGCACATACGGATGTATATAGACATATTTTAGAGTCTAGATTCACTCATTTTGCTCCGTATGTAGTCACTTGTTGAACTCTCTAAAGACTAATATTTAGGAATAGAAGGAGTATTTTGAACTCGTGTCATACATGCATGGGTTGGAAAAATAGATGCACTATACTTATTGGATTGTTGTTGTGTTAGATGCGTGTGTCTGTGTGTGTGTGTGTGTGTGTGTGTGTGTGTGTGTGTCATATGCTTGATACATACAAAGTTTTCTCACCTCCATATTGTTCATCTTTTAAATTTGAATTTGCATTGGAAAACTTACTAGGGATACCATGAAATGTGAAATCCACGTTGAGATCACTATATCACAAATTCACTCTAATTCAACGACTCGTCATAAATCAATTACCACGTTGAGAATAGTATTTGCAAGGAAAATACGGGTATTGTAATACACATAGATTCATTCGGCAATTTAAAAGGTTCCTTTCGTATTCTCAAATGGTAGGACCCAACGGCATACCGGCCAGACCTTGGCTCATGTTGATCCTAAAAAAACGGGCCCGTGTCCTTCGGTGGCGTGCGTGGTACGCACATTAGGCAACCCCAACCAGTCGAGCCTCGGCGTTTCAAGTCGAAATATCCGCGCCGAATTCCAGCCCTAGGAAATTCCCTCATGTCCCCGGTCCATAATGACTACCGATGAACAACGGAGGGATGCTTTAGTAACTAGACACGTTACCTACCGTGCCGAGCACGGTTTAATTCCCTCGGTCGCCGCTCGTCAATGTCACCCGTCAACTGCATTGCCTAGTACTACTACTAATACACCAGGATGAGCACAGAATTGAGCCCGTTTGTTCATGCCTAGTAATTTTTTTGTTCGTGCCTAGTAGTTGAGTTAATATATTAGGCAATGCACTGGTATGGAGGGATTATCCTTTTACTCCCTCCTTTCCGGTTTATAGGGCTTATCTCAAAATTTTAGTTTTCCCATTTTATAAGTCTCAATTTGGTTGTTCCCCATCACATGTTCAGATTTCAAGGTGCAATAAATCATTACATGCAAGTATTAAGAGAAAATTTACCAATGCATGTACTTTATGCATGCATGCATTGCAATTAATGCATTCGTAAACACAATTTTTGAGGAAAACAAGCGCATTAATTGAGTGGTTTTGCAAACTACAACAATTGTTCCACCACTCACCATCTACCTTGGTTGGTGAGATTTTTGAACTGAGCCCTATTAACCGGAAAGGAGGTTTAACTAAGCAAAATGTTTGACCAAATCCTTTCTTAAGAAATACAACAGGACAGATGTACGGTTTCAAAATTTATTGCATGATGCAGGTTATGATATTGTTTCGAATCCTAGGTCTTAAATTTCAGAAAATCCAAAAGGGAGCATAAATTCTTGAAACTGGGCATGGTCACGTGATATGGCACAAATATTACTTCGTAAATTTTTTCTTCAATTCGAGACAAGCTGCTTATGACAAGTTGCACAAATGAAGAGCCAAGGTATTTTGGAACAAAGACATGTCACGTTTATTTAGGGAAAAGACCTGTCACGTTAAGGCGAACGCTTTCACTATTGAAACCGTGGGCGTTTACGTGCCGCTACGAGTCCCCGCTTCTCATAGGCAGGTGCTGTCCCAACAAGCGTGTGAGTCGACGGGAGGCGTGCGAGCAGACCGCTGCGCCCGGCTGTCGAGGAGGCGGCGAGCATCATCAGTGAGACTCACCGGGGCGAGCCCTTTGACCAGGCTCCGCCGCCCACCGTCGTCCCAACTGCTCCCACTTTTAATGTCGCCGGCGCCGCAATTTAAAATCAACCCCGCACTACCCGGTATCGCTACAATCCTCTCTCTTCCTCTCCGATTCTCCTGTCGTCTACCTCCAACTAGCCTGACCTAAGCGTCGCCATGCCGCATCACGATGGTATGCCCTTAGTGTTCTGATTTCATGAGGAAGACACCCAGCCGAGTCTCAAGAACATAAGGCGCTTTGGGGCGAGCTTGAACTGGCCTTGCGGGAAGGCGCGCGCTGTCCCGCTCCGTTCCGGCTCCCATCGCCCGACTGCGCCAGCGCCATCCCGTGGCATTGATGGGCTGGGAGCCGCACATTGTCGCCGAGCTTGATGCCACGGGGTTCCACGAGGTCCCGCGACTTTCACGCGCCCGTGCACCTGCCAACGCGCATGCGCTCTGCGCGTGCTGCGACGCCTGCACGCCGTGCGGTGCCGTGCACCTGCCAGCGCATGCGCGCTGCGCGTCTGACGCGTGCGCGCTGCGTGCGGTGCCCATGCACACAAACGTCTCCGCCGCGCCGTTGACAACGCCTATCCCCGCGCGGGTGCCAGTGCCCCCCTCAGCGGCATGGATGGCCGCCGTCGACCGCTTCCTTGCACCAACGCCAGTCGCCTCCTCCCGCCAGTTGACTCGCTCCGAAGTCCAGAACATTTTGGCCTTCCTTGAAGCTAGGACAATGTCCAGGAGTACGCCAACAACGGCGCAAGACGCCGCCGTCGCCGTCGGTCAGTGGCCCGACGACACACAGAGCACGACAGAGGAGCCGCTTCCCACCGCGAGACGCCCCTCCCGCTGCCGCGTAATCTAAATTTTCCATGAAAAACGTTCGGATTGCCATGCTTAAAATCCGAATGTTTATTATTTCCGTTTATTTTATATCGATCGTCGTATAATTTAAAGTCGGAGTCAGACTGAACGAAATGTATGGTTTGATCGATTGAATGTTCTGCTAGAGCCGTATCAAATTAAATATAAAACGTCATCAAGCCACATGTATTCCTTGTCATCCAACGACCTAGACTGCTTCAATGTCGAGCGCTCAACACGTTTAGCGTGCAGTTAATTTCATGCCAAAAATAGTGTTAATCACATGATAACACGCAAATAATATCCTATTAGTTAATAGCCGCATGCACTTAATATACTTCCAAATTAACATGCATTGCACGTACACACTGACTAGTGCTGCTAGTACGTGAAACTGGTGCCGTGACTTGTGAGTTGTGAGCGCGTCCCAGATATGGTCAGCGGCAACATCGCCATGAAGTTCTTCCTGTTTGCCCGTGCATCTAAGCGCAGAAGGGGGAGAGAGAGCACACATGGAACCCACCAGTAAGTGAAGGCGAATAGTACTAAAAATAATATTACATGTTATCCATTAATTAGGATGTGGTAATATAAAAACATTATGTGAACAAAGGGGGTACAACAAACATTGCTATTCTACGTATGTTGCCTATTGACGTGCGGCTTGAAGGCCCGGTCGCATGTTCGATCCTCGTCCTTTATTTTTTAATTTGTATATGGGTCCAAATTTGTTTCATGACATGTGGGCCCCTTGGTGTGTAGTTTGTAGCACTTTAATTTGTGGGTCAAAATTTGTTCCATTCCAAGCGGACTATCGGTGTGTAGTTTTGTAGCTTATTTATAATAATTAAAGAGAACAACATAGTTTTTTCAATAATACCATGGTGCGACGTTGAAGGTGAGAAAGTACGTGCGAGAGAGCGATGACCGAGCCAGAGGGAAATCAACTAGGGGAGTTGCGTGGGTTGCAACAGCGTTTGGAGTAGTTGTGGGCCGAATGCTACGAAAAAATAATCTAAACCGACCGGAATAAATGCCTACACAAATTAATCCAAGGTTGGAGTGCCCCTCGCAATGTAAATAGCTCCGTCTTTGCGAGGGATGGAGAGGTAGTAGCTTCAACGCGTGGAAGATACGATATGAGAAAGCGAGGTCAATCGAGAGACATATAGATAGAGAGACAAAGTGAGTGTGGTCTGACATTCATTGAACAAATATATATGCTCCGGAGAGATATTGTCCGATTGAGCTTTTGGTAAGGGTGAGGGCTGTAAGATAGAGCTTGAGAGATGATCCATCCGAGGCGTGTAGATATATTTTTTGCGTGGGAGGAAGCAAGGTCAACCGATCACATAGGGTCGCCGTGCGATCGAAAGAGTGAGACGGGTTGGAGAGAGTGACCTAGATAGACGATGTGCGTGAGAGAGTATACAATGTGAATAGGTCGAATTGGGCTCAAACATGGTGATATATCGTTTTTGTCCGAGAAACAGCGAGGTAAATCGAGACATACACACACACACACAGAGATAGAGAGAGAGAGAGAGAGAGAGAGAGAGAGAGAGATTGAGTGAGCGTGGCCCACCATGAGGTCGAAAGAGTGGCGGCGGCTTGGATGGACTGACCTAGATAGACAATCTACGTGAGAGAGTATAGAGTGTGTCGATCGAGGCCCGAACAGGGAGATATATCATTTGTGTGTGAAAGAAAACGAGGGTAAACGAGACTCAGATAAAGAGAGCGAGATTGAGAGAGTGTGGCCCGCTGTGTGGAAGAAAGAGTGAGACAGTCTCAAGGGAGTGACCTAGATATACAACGTGCGTTCGTGCGCACGAGAGGTTGGGGGGCTAGATAGGCAATGCATGTATTTAGCGAGAGGTGAGAGGAGAGGGAGAGAGAGAGAGAGCTCGGCATGGGGTGCAATGGCGGGTGTGTGAGGTAAATATATTTGGTAACAGGAGTGGAAAAAGGGGTTGTGTAGTTGAGAGACTTAGAGATCGAAACATGGAGAGAAAGAATGAATGTGTGTTGGAAACCGATAGCTTGCTAAGGTGGTTAGGAGAGGAAGATTGACCGATAGAGGAAGTATGTAGCGTTTGCGGGGGGGGGACTAAAAACAACATTTGAATGTACATAGTACGAGACTTAATATCGATGTTTCAATTCGGTGTACATTGTAAGATTTGAACCGAGGACCAGGCATACGGGTAATTGTTTCGAATTCGTGCCATACTAAGTTTCGAAAAGTTGACATTGGCTCAATTTGTTGTGCTATTTTGTAGGTCATATGTTTGAATCCATCCAGAAGTTTTCTCACTACCATGGTGTTCATCATATACATATGAATTTGTATTAAAAAAGTAGCATGGATACAGTGAAATGCGAAATCCACGTTAGAATTGGAGATCGCTACGTGACACACACTCTAATTCAAATAACTAACTACGTGACAGACACTCTAATTCAAATAACTAATTATGTGACACACTCTAATCCACGTTAAGCGTGGGTACCGTTTGATTTTTTTCAAATAACTCCTCATTAATTAATTTATAGTACTCCCTATGTTCACTTTTATAAGACCTTGAAGACATTTCGGACAATGTGCAAAACAGTTCATTTTAAGTTATGCAAACGACTTACAAAAGTGAGCGGATGGAGTATCTCGTTCGAATGACTAATTATTGCAAGGAAAACACGGGCATGGTAATACATACAGATTCGTTTGCAAATAAAAGAAGATTCGTTTGCATTCTCAAATGTAGGCGCACCAGGCGAGACCAGTGGTCGTGTCGGGTGGGCGCTGCTTGGTGCCTTAAAGGCAACAGCCCTTGGGTGGACACATGTGGGCCAGCCACCTGTTGGGCCCACATGTCATGGACACAAAGGCAGGTGCCTTAAGGCACCGGGCGTAGTCTGTTGGGGTGGTCGCGTGTGTCGAGCAGAGCACCCAGCACCCACCCACCCCCCCCCCCCAAAAAAAGGACGACGACAATATAAGTTCGCGCTTCCATGTTTGGATTGAAATATCTGGCGGCCCCAATTCCAGCGCTGCAAAATCTCTCTTCTCCACCGTCCCCTTCCGCGCCCAGATTGCTCAAATCCCTAATTAGCCATCATCCTCGAATCGCCCTCATCTCGTCTCTTTCCCCACCGTTCCCCACCTATGTGCGGACGGCGACGCGAAAGACGACGGTCGCTTCACCACCGCACGGAGCTACCTCATCTCGCCCTCGTCCGCCGCACGGGTGGTCCACCGACAACGTCGGCCGCCCATAATCGACGTGCCTCCACGAAACCGAGTTCCACCGCATCAGGTGCGCTTCACCAACGCCGTCTCCCAGCTCACCGGGGCTACTTCATCGAGCACATCATCGCACCTCCGCCCCCCGAGGTCGTTGGGGCTTAACCAACGGTCTCGTCCACCGCATCATAGCGCTCCACTGCCACTCAAGATCTGCATCTGTGCGCGACCAGCCAACGCCAGCGCATCACCCTCAACGGCTCTGAAGTGACCCGCACTCTAGCTAGGCGAGCATGCCCAAACGCCGGCCCGAACTAGGTATCCACACATCACTCCCTTGTGCACTGTTCCGACGATGTTTGGATATCCTTTCACTTTAACTCTTATTTCTTCTGGAGATATCATCTGAAACAAGCAAATCCATTTTTTAGCGAAGCATGACGGGGCTACGGGGTCTGTTACACATCCTGCACACCTGTATAACCTTGTAAGTATTTGTCCTCCGGTACAACATCAAGGTCGATTCCTCTTATTTGATCAACCATTCGTCGTGTCAAAAATGCAGAGGGGGATGCAAGGAGCACAAGGCCTGCACATCCAAGCAAGTGGTAACATGGACTTGTACATGGAACGTCTCAAGCGCAAGCAGAGCTGCAGTGAGCCTGTACAACGAGCTAGTGTAAGTCCCTGCATTTCATTTAATTCGTACTGGCATTCGTGTATGATTTGTGTGCAGTGGCTGATCCACGAATTCAAGTTACCAGGGGCGAACATTTAACTTAAAAAATACGAAGGCACTTGTACTCCGGAAATCAACATAACTTGAGAAATGTGAAGCTACATGCACTTTGAAAACCAGCTAATGATCCAAAGTAGTTCAGATTATAAACACTAAATGATGCAGGCACCAAAAAACACAAAATGCAACATGGTGTACAAGGACTACAAACATGGTCTGTACCTGCCTGAATTATTCGTTCTCTGGCTGAAAATATCAAAGTGTAATTGCACGTATAACTAGTGCGCAAACTGCATATCAATATATCTATCCTGCACAAGTATGCCAATAGTTTCAAACAACAGATTAGAAAAGTATTTATGCTATGTTGTCATGATAGGGGGACTTTCTGGTAGATGGCCTCGACGTTTCCTCAAGCTATGAAAATGCACTATAATTTGCTTGTCATCAATGCCTGCAAATCTTTGTCTCTCTTAACATAGTAGTGAAGGAAATATGCCCTAGAGGCAATAATAATATTATTATTTATTTCCTTATATCATGATAAATGTTTATTATTCATGCTAGAATTGTATTAACCGGAAACATAATACATGTGTGAATACATAAACCTACAGAGTGTCACTAGTATGCCTCTACTTGACTAGCTCGTTAATCAAAGATGGTTATGTTTCCTAACCATGAACAAGGAGTTGTTATTTGATTAACGGGATCACATCATTGGTTGAATGATCTGATTGACATGACCCATTCCATTAGCATAGCACCTGATCGTATAGTTTGTTGCTAGTGCTTTTCTTCATGACTTATACATGTTCCTATGACTATGAGATTATGCAACTCCGTTTGCCGAGGAACACTTTGGGTGCTACCAAACGTCACAACGTAATGGGTGATTATAAAGGTACATTACAGGTGTCTCCGAAGGTACATGTTGGGTTGGCATATTTGAGATTAGGATTTGTCACTCCGATTGTCGGAGAGGTATCTCTGGGCCCTCTCGGTAATGCACATCACATAAGCCTTGCAAGCATTGCAACTAAATGTGTTAGTTGTGAGATGATGTATTACGGAACGAGAAAAGAGACTTGCCGATGCGAGATTGAACTAGGTATTGGATACCGACGATCGAATCTCGGGCAAGTAACATACCGATGACAAAGGGAACAACGTATGTTGTTATGCGGTCGACCGATAAAGATCTTCGTAGAATATGTAGGAACCAATATGGGCATCCAGGTCCGCTATTGGTTATTGACCGAGAGGTGTCTCGGTCATGTCTACATAGTTCTCGAACCCGTAGGGTCCGCACGCTTAACGTTTCGATGACGGTTATTATGAGTTTATATGATATTGATGTACGAAGGTTGTTCGAGTCCGGATGAGATCACGGACATGACGAGGAGTCTCGAAATGGTCGAGACATAAAGATTGATATATTGGAAGCCTATGTTTGGACTCGGAATCACTCCGGGTGAAATTGGGAATTTTACTGAGTACCGGGGTTACGGAACCTCCCGGGGTCAATGGGCCTTGATGGGCCTTAGTGGAAAGGAGGAAAGGGGCCCAAGTGCTGGCAGACCTTCCCCCTTCCCTAGTCCTATTAGGACTAGGAGAAGGGGTGGCCTCTCTCCCTTCCCACTTGGCCAATCCTAGTTGGACTAGGATTGGGGGAGAATCCTACTCCGGTGGGAGTAGGACTCCCAGCAGCCCTTGGTGGCCGCCAGCCCTCCCTTCCCTCCTTTATATCTGAGGGCAGAGGGCACCCCATGACACACAAGTTGATCATTGAGATCGTTCCTTAGCCGTGTGCGGTGCCCCTTCCACCAAACTACACCTCGAATATACCGTTGCGAGCTTAAGCGAAGCCCTGCGCGGTGGAACATCATCATCGTCACCACGCCGTCGTCTTGACGAAACTCTCCCTCAACACTCGGCTGGATCGGAGTTCGAGGGACGTCATCGAGCTGAGCGTGTGCAGAACTCGGAGGTGCCGTCGTTCGGTACTTGGATCGGTTGGATCGGGAAGAAATACGACTACTTCCTCTCGTTGCATCAACGCTTCCGTTGCTGGTCTCACGAGGGCGTAGACAACACTCTCATCTCGTTGCTATGCATCACCATGATCTTGCGTGATCGTAGGAAATTTTTGAAATTACTCGTTCCCCAACAAAGGGCATCCGAGCCTGGTTTTATGCGTTGATGTCATATGCACGAGTAGAACACAAGTGAGTTGTGGGCGATACAAGTCATACTACCTACCAGCATGTCATACTTTGGTTCAGCGGTATTGTGAGATGAAGCGGCCGGACCGACATTACGCGTGACGCTTCGCGAGACTGGTTTCACCGCTGTGAGCACTCGTTGCTTAAAGGTGACCGGCGGTGTCTGTCTCTCTCACTTTAGTTGAACCGAGTGTGGCTCGCCGGTCCTTGAGAAGGTTAAACGGAGTCTATTTGACGAAATATCGTTGTGGTTTTGATGCGTGGTAAGAACGGTTCTTGCTCAGCCCGTAGCAGCCACGTAAAACTTGCAACAACAAAGTAGAGGACGTCTAACTTGTTTTTGCAGGGCATGTTGTGATGTGATATGGTCAAGACGTGATGCTATATTTTATTGTATGAGATGATCATGTTTTGTAACCGAGTTATCGGCAATGGCAGGAGCCATATGGTTGTCGCTTTATTGTATGAAATGCAACGCCATGTAATTGCTTTACTTTATCACTAAGGAGTAGCGATAGTCGTAGAAGCAATAGTTGGCGAGACGACAACGATGCTACGATGGAGATCAAGGTGTCGCGCCGGTGGCGATGGTGATCATGGCGGTGCTTGAGATGGAATCACAAGCACAAAATGATGATGGCCATATCATATCACTTATATTGATTGCATGTGATGTTAATCCTTTATGCATCTTATCTTGCTTTGATTGACGGTAGCATTATAAGATGATCCCTTACTAAATTATCAAGAAGTGTTCTCCCGAGTATGCACCGTTATGAAAGTTCTTCGTCTTTGAGACACCACGTGATGATCGGGTGTGATAGGCTCTACGTTCAAATACAACGGTGCAAAACAGTTGCACACGCGAATACTCAGGTTATACTTGACGAGCTATGCATATAAGATATGACCTCGGAACACGGAGACCGAAGGTCGGCGTGAATCATATAGTAGATATGATCAACATATTGATGTTCACCATTGAAACTACTCCATCACACGTGATGATCGGTCATGGTGTAGTTGATATGGATCACGCAATCACTTAGAGAATTGGAGGATATTTTTCTAAGTGGGAGTTCTTAAGTAATATGATTAATTGAACTTAAATTTATCATGAACTTAGTACTGATAGTATCTTGCTTGTCTATGATGTGTAGATAGATGGCTCGTCTTTGTTGTTCCGTTGAATTTTAATGCGTTCCTTGAGAAAGCAAAGTTGAAAGATGATGGCAGCAATTACGGACTGGGTCCGTAACGAGAGGATTATCCTTATTGCTGCACGGAAGAATTACGTCTGGAAGCACCGTTAGGTGCCAGGCCTGATGCAAGGGCTGCGCCGAAGTTATGAACGTCTGGCAAAGCAAAGCGATGACTACTCTATAGTTCGATGTGCCATGCTTTACGGCTTAGAACCGGGACTTCAACGTCGTTTTGAACACCATGGGGCATATGAGATGTTCCAGGAGTTGAAGTTAATATTCCAAGCGAATGCCCGGATTGAGAGATATGAAGTCTCCAATAAGTTCTATAGCTGTAAGATGGAGGAGAACAGTTACATCGGTGAGCATATACTCGTAATGTCCGGATATAACAATCACTTGATTCAACTGGGAGTTAATCTTCCGGATGATTGCGTCATTGACAGAATTCTCCAATCACTGCCACCAAGCTACAAGAGCTTCGTGATGAACTATAATATGCAAGGATGACCAAAACAATGCCCGAGCTCTTAGCGATCTTTGAAAGCATGGAGGTAGAAATCAAAAGGAGCATCAAGTGTTGATGGTTAACAAAACCACTAGTTTCAAGAAAAGGGCAAAGGAAAGAAAAGGAAACTTCAAAAGAGCGGCAAGCAAGTTGCTGATCAAGAGAAGAAACCCAAGTCTGGTCCTAAGCACAAAACTGAGTGCTTCTATTGCAAGCAGGCTGGTCACCGAAGCGGAACTGCCCCAAGTATTTGGCGGATAAGAAGGATGGCAAGGTTAACAAAGGTATATGTGATATACATGTTATTGATGTGTACCTTACTAATACTCGCAGATAGCACTGGTATTTGATCTGGTTCTGTTGCTAATATTTGCAACTCGAAACAGGGCTACGGATTAGCGAAGATTGGCTAAGGGCGAGGTGACAATGCGCGTGGAAATGGTTCCAAAGTCGATGTGATCGCGATCGACACGCTACCTCTACATCTACCTTGGGATTAGTATTAGACCTAAATAATTGTTATTTAGTACCAGCGTTGAGCATGAACATTATATCTGGATCTTGTTTGATGCGAGGCGGTTATTCATTTAAATCGAGAGAATAATGGTTGTTCTATTTATATGAATAATATCTTTTATGGTCATGCACCATTGAAGAATGGTTTGTTTTACTTAATCTTGATAGTAGTGATACACATATTCATAATGTTGAAACCAAAAGATGCAGAGTTGATAATGATGGTGCAACTTATTTGTGGCACTGCCGTTTAGGTCATATCGATGTAAAGCGCATGAAGAAACTCCATCTTGATGGACTTTTGGAGTCACTTGATTATGAATCACTTGGCACTTGCGAACCGTGCCTTATGGGCAAGATGACTAAAACACCGTTCTCGGAACTATGGAGAGAGCAACAGATTTATTGGAAATCATACATACCGATGTATGTGGTCCAATGAATGTTGAGGCTAAATGGCGGATATCGTTATTTTCTCACCTTCACAGATGATTTGAGCAGATATGGGTATATCTACTTAATGAAACACAAGTCTGAAACATTTGAAAAGTTCAAAGAATTTCAGAGTGAAGTGGAAAATCATCGTAACAAGAAAATAAAGTTTCTACGATCTGATCGTGGAGGAGAATATTTGAGTTACGAGTTTGGCCTACATTTGAAACAATGCGGAATAGTTTATAACTTACGCCACCGGAACACCACAACGTAATGGTGTGTCCGAGCGTCGAATCGTACTTTATTAGATATGGTGCGATCTATGATGTCTCTTCTTGATTTACCGCTATCGTTTTGGGGTTATGCTTTAGAGACGGCTACATTCACTTTAAATAGGGCACCATCTAAATCCGTTGAGACGACGCCTTATGAACTGTGGTTTGGCAAGAAACCAAAGTTGTCGTTTCGAAAGTTTGGGGCTGCGATGCTTATGTGAAAAAGCTTCAACCTGATAAGCTCGAACCCAAATCGGAGAAATGTGTCTTCATAGGATACCCAAAGGAGACAGTTGGGTACACCTTCTATCACAGATCCGAAGGCAAGATTTTTGTTGCTAAATTGAAACTTTTTGGAGAAAGAGTTTCTCACGAAAGAAGTGAGTGGGAGGAAAGTAGAACTTGATGAGATAATCTGTATCTACTCCCTTATTGAGAAGTAGTACATCACGTAAAACAGTTTACGTGACACCTACACCAAATAGGGAGGAAGCTAATGATGATGATCATGAAACTTGGATCAAGTTTCTCTGAACTTCAGAGATCAACGAGCAAGATCCGCACTGAGTGGTACGGTAATCCTATTTTGGAAGTCATGTTCTTTGGAACATGATGAACCTCTGAACTATGAAGAAGCGATGGTGAGCCCAGATTCCACAAAATGGCTTGAGGCCATGAAATCTGAGATGGGATCCATGTATGAGAACAAAGTATGGACTTTGGTTGACTTGCCCGATGATCGGCAAGCAATTGAGAATAAATGGATCTTCAAGAAGAAGACCGACGCTGATGGTAATATTATCGTCTATAAAGCTCGACTTGTTGCAAAAGGTTTTCGACAAGTTCAAGGGATTGACTACGATGAGACCTTCTCACCCGTGGCGATGCTTAAGTCCGTCCGAATCATGTTAGCAATTGCCGATTTTATGATTATGAAATTTGGCAAATGGATGTTAAAACTGCATTCTGAATGGATTTACGGAAGAAGAGTTGTATATGATGCAACCGAAGGTTTTGTCGATCCAAAGGAGCTAACAAAGTGTGCAAGCTCCAACGATCCATTTATGGACTGGTGCAAGCCTCTCGGAGTTGGAATAAGCGTTTTGATAGTGTGATCAAAGCATTTGGTTTTATCTGAGACTTTTGGAGAAGCCTTGTATTTACAAGAAAGTGAGTGGGAGCTCAGAGCATTTCGATATTATATGTGGATGACATATTATTGATCGGAAATGATATAGAATTCTGGATAGCATAAAGGGATACTTGAATAAGAGTTTTTCGATGAAAGACCTCGGTGAAGCTGCTTACATATTGGGCATTAAGATCTATAGAGATAGATCAAGGCGCTTAATAGGACTTTCACAAAGCACATACCTTGATAAAGTTTTGAAAAAGTTCAAAATGGATCGAGCAAAGAAAGGGTTCTTGCGGTATTACAAGGTGTGAAGTTGAGTAAGACTCAATGCCCCACCACCGCAGAAGATAGAGAGAAATGAAAGATGTTCCTATGCTTCAGCCATAGGCTCTATCATGTATGCAATGCTGTGTACCAGACCTGATGTGTGCCTTGTTTGTAAGTTTAGCAGCAGTACCAAAGTAATCCAGAGTGGATCCTTTGGACAGCGGTCAAGAACATCCTTAAGTACTTGAGAAGAACTAAGGATATGTTTCTCATTTATGGCGGTGACAAAGAGCTCGTCAATGGCAGTTACGTCGATGCAAGCTTTGACACTGATCCGGACGATTCTAAATCGCAAACCGGATACGTATTTACATTAAGCGGTGGAGCTGTCGGTTGGTGCAGTTCCAAACAAAGCGTCGTTCTGGGATCTACATGTGAAGTTGAGTACATAGCTGCTTCGAAGCAGCTAATGAAGGAGTCTGGATGAAGGAGTTCATAACCGATCTAGGTGTTGTACCTAGTGTATCGGGTCCAATGAAAATCTTTTGTGACAATCTTGGTGCAATTGCCTTGGCAAAGGAATCCAGATTTCACAAGAGAACCAAGCACATCAAAAGACGCTTCAACTCCATCCGGATTTGGTCCGTGGGAGACATAGAGATATGCAAGATACATACGGATCTGAATGTTGCGACCCGTTGACTAAGCCTCTTCCACGAGCAAAACATGATCAGCACCAAGACTCCATGGGTGTTAGAATCATTCTTGTGTAATCTAGATTATTGACTCTAGTGCAAGTGGGAGATCAAGGAAATATGCCCTAGAGGCAATAATAATATTATTATTTATTTCCTTATATCATGATAAATGTTTATTATTCATGCTAGAATTGTATTAACCGGAAACATAATACATGTGTGAATACATAAACCTACAGAGTGTCACTAGTATGCCTCTACTTGACTAGCTCGTTAATCAAAGATGGTTATGTTTCCTAACCATGAACAAGGAGTTGTTATTTGATTAACGGGATCACATCATTGGTTGAATGATCGATTGACATGACCCATTCCATTAGCATAGCACCTGATCGTATAGTTTGTTGCTAGTGCTTTTCTTCATGACTTATACATGTTCCTATGACTATGAGATTATGCAACTCCCGTTTGCCCGAGGAACACTTTGGGTGCTACCAAACGTCACAACGAATCGGGTGATTATAAAGGTACATTACAGGTGTCTCCAAGGTACATGTTGGGTTGGCATATTTCGAGATTAGGATTTGTCACTCCGATTGTCGGAGAGGTATCTCTGGCCCTCTCGGTAATGCACATCACATAAGCCTTGCAAGCATTGCAACTAAATGTGTTAGTTGTGAGATGATGTATTACGGAACGAGAAAAGAGACTTGCCATGAACTAGATTGAACTAGGTATTGGATACCGACGATCGAATCTCGGGCAAGTAACATACCGATGACAAAGGGAACAACGATGTTGTTATGCGGTCCGACCGATAAAGATCTTCGTAGAATATGTAGGAACCAATATGGGCATCCAGGTCCCGCTATTGGTTATTGACCGAGAGGTGTCTCGGTCATGTCTACATAGTTCTCGAACCCGTAGGGTCCGCACGCTTAACGCTTCGATGGCGGTTATTATGAGTTTATATGATATTGATGTACCAAGGTTGTTGAGTCCGGATGAGATCACGGACATGACGAGGAGTCTCAAATGGTCGAGACATAAAGATTGATATATTGGAAGCCTATGTTTGGACTCGGAATCACTCCGGGTGAAATTGGGAATTTTACCGAGTACCGGGGTTACGGAACCTCCCGGGGTCAATGGGCCTTGATGGGCCTTAGTGGAAAGGAGGAAAGGGGCCCAAGTGCTGGTCAAGACTTCCCCCCCTTCCCTAGTCCTATTAGGACTAGGAGAAGGGGTGGCGCTCTCTCCCTTCCCTTGGCCAATCCTAGTTGGACTAGGATTGGGGGAGAATCCTACTCCCGTGGGAGTAGGACTCCCAGCGCAGCCCTTGGTGGCCGCCAGCCCCTCCCTTCCCTCCTTTATATACAGAGGCAGAGGGCACCCCATTACACACAAGTTGATCATTGAGATCGTTCCTTAGCCGTGTGCGGTGCCCCTTCCACCAAACTACACCTCGAATATACCGCTCTGAAGCTTAGGCGAAGCCCTGCGCGGTGGAACATCATCATCGTCACCACGCCGTCGTCTTTTAAACTCTCCTCAACACTCGGCTGGATCGGAGTTCGAGGGACGTCATCGAGCTGAACGTGTGCAGAACTCGGAGGTGCCGTATGTTCGGTACTTGGATCGGTTGGATCGGGAAGAAGTACGACTACTTCCTCTACGTTGCATCAACGCTTCCGTTGCTGGTCTCACGAGGGTGAGACAACACTCTCATCTCGTTGCTATGCATCACCATGATCTTGCGTGATCGTAGGAAAATTTTTGAAATTACTACGTTCCCCAACAAGTAGATCATCATTAGACACTAAATCCTTCAACGAGCTTGCAAAATGCTTGCATTAGATCCCTCATTAGACACTATATGTTCATCACCAGGAGCATGTAAAATGTTTGCATCAAATCCTTCATTAGCGATCTGTTCATTAGACACTTCAGGCTCAAGAACAACATGAGCTTGTATGTTTGCACCGAAACTTGATTAGATACATCAGATTCAATCGATTCAGTATTGATTGGGAGAGTTATAAAATAAGTAGAAATTGGTTTCATTTTCTCATAGATTCCCTACATACAAGCAGTTTTACAACACCGTCGAGTTTAACTATTGGCCAGAAATTGAAGAGTTGAATTAGATATAATCAGGGATGTGATGTACCTGCTCGTTGCACATGCTACTCTTGCAAGATGCGATTGTCTGTTTATGCGCAAGCTCGATGCCATGCCCGTCTTGCGCCGCTGCCTCCCACGCAGAGCTACACCTGTGGTTGGATCTTCATCTTCTTGTCCTTCCGCTCGCTTGAAGCCGGCGACCGCCTCCAACGATGGCGCGAGGAAGTGTTGTGTCGGTCTGTCCAGCGGCGGCTAGGTTAGGAGCGAACCAGACTGGAGGCTGGAGCGAATGAATTGGGATTTTTCCTGTTGTTGATCGATATGGGAGGCTCTCGTTTGGGCTGTGAGCCTGCTATAGGGCCTGCCTTGCACTTATGTTATTGGCCCATCCAAATTGAAACATTTTTCTCCATTTTTTACATTGCCTGCTCGTGCGTTGGGACGAACAAAACTAGCGTGGGCCAACTTGGATGACTCAAACTAGGTGCACACTTTCCAGCCACCTGAGGCGTCCATACCAGCCCCTATGGTGGCGTCGCCCCTTTTTGCGTGTATGATTGGATAGTGAAAAGTATTCCAGTGGCGCTTTTGATTTACCCACAGAATGGTTGAATTGCTTGTTTCTATGAACTGAGTTCGCCAATAATGTGAAGGATGCCAGTCTTTTCATCCTATTGTAGATTGCTTAGATCTCGATATGCCAAAAGTAATCGCATGAAATATACAAGAAAAGCCGATGTGATGTGTTTGGCTACAACTAGTCGACTACTCGCCCTCATATAACATATCAAGGACGCACCATCTTACCAGATTAACCATTCGACTTACCCATGCAAAGTGGGAAGAAAGAAGTATTGGGACTGCGTATCCAAGCAATTGATGCCATGGACTCCTTTGTACAACCTTATAAGCGAAAAAAGAAGTTGCAGTGTGACTGTACAAAGAACTAGCGTAAGTTCGCCACCTGCTTCTCGAATTTTAGTTAGCCACTTATTGCAAAATTGTTCAATTACGTTGCTTGGCTTAATTTAGTTTGCTATCGATTACATAATGGCACACCTCGTTAATCATATTGTAGACTCAGCCTATCTATGTGTTTGATACTTACTGTTAAGAATTACATGTTTGCCTTAACTTAATATCTACTTGTTTGTTTAACTGCTTTGCTACTGCAACAGCGGGTTACAATGATGTTAATAACTACTCCTCCGTCCCATAATATAGGACGTTTTTGACACTAGCATAGTGTTAAAAACGCCTTACATTATGGGACGAGGGAGTACTTTTCAACATCCAATTGAAACTCTTTAATTCCTTGTTTGTTTAACTGATTTGCTATTATAACTCCCAATTGAGATGTTTTGCTAACTTCAACTTTTCTGAATCCAATCGGAACTTTAATGGCAAAACAGGTTAGCCCAAGATCAAAGAGCGAGGTCCCCATGGACGTTGCATCATCCCACAACAGTGGCACCGGCCCAATCGTGCATTATGAATTGCCAACTGTTGATGCTCTAGAGGCTAAACTAGTGGTAGAAAGAGATTCTGCTTCTGCACTTAGAGATGAAGTTGACATGTTGAGGAAGCAAACAGCACAATCACAAGCAGTACTCAAGACAACCATTAAATATTTGATGATTTCAAAATGAAGCAAGCCGAGACTGACCAGATTGTTAAGGTCCTGAAGGAAAAAAGGAAATTAAATTCCTACTTGGTAAATCATAGGTGAAATGTTTTTTCCATAGTTGAATAACCTTTGTGTTGTCTGTTCATGTAATCAATCAAACCATTTGTTTTAGAGATCATGTAATAATTTTTTTTGGTTTTTTGGTTTGTAATTTTATTTGAGCACAAGTCTGTATTAATTGATAAGACTCGGAGACATTTCATTTGGATTGTTGTGCCAGACCTACAAATATGCCAATCGGGCTGAATGTCCATTCAGCATTAGTAGTAGTATAGATGGACCATAAGTGGCACGCATCGGAAAGGGCCAAGATGCTGGCTAAAAAAAGATGCTGTTGCAGCAAAAAAAAGTACAGCGGCCTGGCTTATGTATGTTAGTTGATATTATTGATCCATATACTCTATAAGTGTTTATATGTCCGTTAGTTATGTACATTCTTGGTTGATTGACTCGGTATTTGAATCTTGATACATCGCTTGTGTACATATCTAAATGGGAGTACACATTATGCTGCGTGTGACATTTGAGTTGGACATGAAGTGTTCCAAATATTCGAATTCACCTTAAACTGGATACTAGTTTCTGAATTTGAGTATCGGCATTTGTAAACCATATTCATATATGACAGTGGAATACATCTTTGTCATCCTTTTGAAGATATATAAAAACACATAGAACGATTTATAAAGATTCATATAGGAATACAAAATGGATTCGAATTTAGTTGCCAGGGTAAACGTGGATGCTTATTGTCCCAAAATTTGAAAGAAGCTGCAAAATGTCCACTCCCACGTCGGCTGCCCGAAGCCAAGTGTTTGGGAGATGGAAATTACTGTCTACCCATTACACGGACAATCCATCGGCCCGATTTCCACTGCTCTAAATAGGGGTAGGTTAGTAACTTCAATTAGACGTGACACGATCGCCTCTGAGCCCATTCCGACACGGTGGGCGTCAAACATGGGCGGCAAAACACATTTGATTCAAGCTTGTCCGAAAGACCTCTGTTTCTCCCTCCATTCCCCATTCATACACGGTGGGCGGCAAAACAAACTCGACTCGGCCGAAATCGATGTAGGCAAATATTTTCAATAGGGGCAGGTTTGTAACTTCACTCAGACGTGACACAACCGCCCTACCTGTCAGCCCCGTTCATACACCGTGGGGGCCAACCATGGGCGCCAACCACCCTCTCCTCGCCCGAAATTGCTCTGGGCAAATATTGGCGAGATGCGAGATTACCATCCTATCCCCAACCGACGAGACGTCCAAATTTTAAACGGGGGCTAAGTTCGTAACTTTCCCATATTTCAGACAGGCGCATCCCAAAAACATGGTTCCCTGTACCTCTCCCTCCATTTTCCCATTCATACACCGTCCGCGCTAGAACACCCCATCCGCACACCAGCCTCCGTCCGCCACCCATCCATCGCCGCCATCCTCCACCACATCCACCGCCACTGTCCTCCACCATGCCGGAGCGCCTACCAAGACCGCGTCGTCCACTGCTAGAGATGGACGTTTCTCATCCACGGCGACGGACCAATAGCCTTGCATCGCGTCCTCTCGCTTCATCGGCGTCATTGTCCTCTTTGTCGGGGCCGCTCACACGACCTTCTCTTCCACCGCAACGGGACTTATCCCCCGATGCACCCGTCTACCATCGCAGATCTGCTTCAATGCCACCGACAGCCATCGCACCCCCAATGCCTACACGGCGCCGCAAGAGAGGTGGTACTTCATATCTCCTCAACTTTTTGATCTCAACCAGAAAATAGATCTTAACTTGGTTACTCTACTTTCTTTTCAGCTCTTAGAATTTAGTTCTTAGTTCGAAGCAAACAATGGATGCTAAATATCATTTCTTCGGTTTGCAGCTTCAAATCTGTCATGGCACAGCCATAATATGGTTTAATTGATCATGCTTACGGTTTAATTGATCATGTTGGTTCCATGGTGGTTTCTTTAATAGAAATAGGAGGGAAAACCCTGTTTTGCTAAAAAAATATGCTTAGAGTTTCCCCCTTTTATGATCACTATACGATCAGAATACGTGCTTCGTGTCATAATAACACTGCTCCACACGTCAAGCTAAACAAGCTTAGATGTTCAAATACGAATCTGATATTATTAAAACAGAGTTGTTTAATTGGTCAGCTAAATGTTCCTAAATTAGTTTTGAAAATGCATGTTGGCCGCTCGGGTGTGTATCTCTACAGGGTGCCCACGGTGGGCCGGCCCACCCTGGGATTTTGGGTTGTCCCAGGCCCCAATTCCCCTACTCTTACTGTGCACTTCGATCTCTACTGCCTCACCGCTTTGCCTGCTGGCGACTTGCCGTCCCCGGACGACATGACTCTAGGAGGAGACGCTAGACTAACAGGAGGCCAGGAGCCGCTCGCCCAACAGCGTCACCGCTGCCCGGGCGCGCCGCCGTGCCTACCTTCCTAGTCCATTCAGGGCTCAGGCGTGGAGCACCCACCAAGCCAACCCGATTTATCCCGAGATACGCCCTCAACACTCAAAGCACCACTCCTCATCACCCATTTTCTAATTGATTCATTACTCATTAGGCAGGACTGTCATTAGGGTTTGTTGTGTGCTCGGTGCTACCTACACTTAATGGTTCAGATGTATTTCGTAATCTTTAGTACCTCTAAAGTTCACAGGGTTTTCAAAATTCGCCCTCGGAATGAAACTAGTCATTTTGGATTGTTGGTCGAGTGACATTGACCCGATTACTACCGCAAGCCAGGTTTGTTGACAATTTTACTTGTCTTTCTTACTCATTCGATATAATATCCAATTATTCACGTCGATTAGTTGCAAACAATAAGTGCTAGACAAACTTCTTCATTCAGATTTTGGATGGTCTCTTCTGCAGCTACAATTCTGCATACTTGTCCTAATAAGCTCACAAGTAAATGATTGATTCACTACATCTATGCTTGCCTTGTCATATTTGTTGTCAATATTCTTTAGGGTGGACCACCCTGTTTCTAAATCTTTGGAACCGTAGACCTGAGTGAATAGTATTTCTCTATGTGATCTCTTCCATCATGTGTGGGTAACTAACACGCATTGTATAGAAAGAAAGTGTCATTTCCAGCTTTTACATAGGTTTCGATCTTTTACATGGAATACAATCTGCCTACTTGCTTTGTGTCGCACTACCAACACTCCACCCTTGAAGCTAAACATTACGCCACTCATAATTGCTTAGTTTATTTGTTCAAATACTGAATTTCATATGATTCTAATGTTCCTACTTCAGTTTTGAAATGTGTGCCTCACTGTTATAGAGACATAAGGGGTTTGTATTTACGTGTGTGTCCAGTCAAGACGGTTGGGGAGGTGAAATTTGCATATGCAGGGGTTTATAGGAGACACTCTCCGAGTTGAATCCATAATGCATTCCATAGATAATCTGACTACTTTTTATGTTTTCATGAATCTCAGATTCTAACAGCATCATAATGATTATGACCTTGCGGCATGAAAAGAATAAAGCGTAACAATGCCATGGCTGTCAAACTTGGCATTAAGGGACTGAAATCAAGTCCGGATGCAATGCAATGCAAACGCTCTCCACCTACAGATTCATGCTCAGAATATGATCCTAACAGTGATTCTGAGCTAGAGGGAGACCTAAGTCAATGTAGCTCCCTAGTGGAGGAGTCAGAGGAAGATGCCCTATCTTATTCACCCATCAAGGTACTTGCTCTTCCAAGGTTACATTGCTCGCACATATCCTGCAACTGATGCTTTGCATTGCTTCTACTTTGTTGAACTGCCATTAGCTTAGTTTACACATCGTATGTGAATACGCCCTGCCTATCCATTTTCAAAGACATATTCCATCTGTCATCATACCATATTTATCCATTCAAATGTTGTTCTTGTGTATCGACGCTCAAAAGGAAGAGGGCGATTGCTGATCGTGGAGGAGCACAAGCAAAGTATTTGGAAAAGGTAGTGGCACCCGATAAATCAAATAGCCCATTAGGTGTAGTTGCAATATCACCGACCCACAAAATACCCCAACTCTAGCAGACTCTAGCCCTACTACACCGGTCATTTCGATGCCCCAACTCATGAGACCCCAACCTGCAGCAAGCAGATGATTATGCCAGTTGACATAGCACCAACTGTACAACGCAAAACCCCATTCCAAAGAAAGAGTACACCAAATCCAGTTGCCAAATCCTTTTCGAACCGTAGAGAGCCCCAATTGCAGCAAATAGGACCCTGTTCCATTTCTTCCCAGTTTAGAAGACGAAGCTTATGTTGTTGTCGAACTTTGTGCGATCTTTCCTTCATGGAAAGATTATACCGAACATACGAACAATTTCCAGTCTTCCTCCGCAACTTACGCGTAAGTAATGTACTAATGTTATTCATGGTCATTATGCATATGTTTCTGCTGGCGAAAGACACAAGATTTCATTCTTTAAATAGGCGAGGAGCAAACTGGATTGTGATGACGAGCAAGAGTTGGTTGCGCTTTTCAAGCACTCGTTGATGAAGTATCGCTCCTACCGAGGCAAGCGCACTTCGACGGCAAGCCTCTGAACGAAATTTCTGTAAAGTCTCCGGTGCTACATTTATCCGATGGTGACTGGAATAATCTTGTTACACATTGGTCTCGGCTGCAGCGTAAGGTACTGTCTATGATATCACATCACAATTTGAACTACATTTCTGCATTTGCCTTAATGTCTCACTTTTACGAAAACTATTAGCAGAAGAACATTCATTCTCAAGGGACCACAGAATCTCGCAACTATACTGCACACTGCATTGCTCTCGTGAGTACCTCTTGCCCAGTATGACCATACTTACTTTCATAGTTGTTTGATTATGTAGCATCACTGCACATGTTAGCCTCATAATCGCCCATTTGGTGGACATTATAAGATCCGTATGGACTCTTACACAAATTTAGAATCAACCCAATGCTTTTGAAGAGGTTTAGCTCTGCAGTCCTCTTGTAAGGACTGAACGTGGTCTATCACTGTACTTACATTAACAGCTACTCCCTCCGTCCCATAATATAAGAACGTTTTATACAAGACACACGGTGTTCAAAACACTCTTGTATTATGGGAAGAGGGATTGTTCATTTTGTAGCATTCTACATCTTATCTCCCTCGCCCACCATTTACTAAAAAACATCAGATCTATATTTAATCTTACCAACAAGTAGAATACACCGACAATGCCAAAGGTCTGAAGTGTAGCCCATTGCTCTTGTCAAGACATTTTGTCCTGTAACGCTTGTACTTCCGAGGATTGGTAGTTGATTATGTAGCATCAATCTGCATCTTATCTTCATTATCCTCTATCCCTTCCAAATTATCATATCTATAATTACTCTCTACAAAATGTAGAGTACAGGCAATGCTTATGAAGAAGATTTTGTGCTGAAATTCTTGAGTTATCCTTCCTTGACATGGAGAAGGGCATTATAAAGCCGGTGTTAATCTGTTAATGTAAGTCAGTCCTTCTAAAGCCTTTATCCTCAACTGCTGTTTAATTTGCTCATACTCCCTATCGTTTCTTCGCTGTTTAGTTTGTTGTTTCTACCAAAATGCATGTTCGTAAGAACCGTAAGTTCTAAGTTTTACTTGTAAAACCAAATTTCTTATTCATACCATGCACATTACTTAATACTCCCTATATGTATGCTTGGTTTTGTGGATCTATAATCCATTGTGTGGTGAAGCAGCCCACGCTTGCACCTTGTCATCTCCTGTTTTATCTTATTGATGTGGTGATGATATGAACAACATGCCATGCACATTATCCAAAATAGATACAATGATTTTCTTTGCCCTTCATCTATGCTTGTTATGTTGACATGGTAATCCAGTAGTGTGGTGAAGCTCCCCGCATTATGAACAATGCCAAATTATGCTATTGATATTTTGAACTTACTCTTTATTTTCTAATTTGAAATTTGATAGAATTGACAGAATAGTTATCATCTTTGTTTATACATGTGCAAAACATGTCATCTCTCTGCTTTGTTTCAGGGTGATATGCCTGATGACATGCACAAGTCTGCTGAAGGATGTGAGACAAACCCAACATATATTGCAGCAAAGAAGGCAAAACATCTTGAAGATAGCGAGACAACCCCAAAGTCTTGTCTTGATGCAGTGTTCAAGTTACTTGAGACTAACAATCAGACAAGCTCACAGAATTCGTTGTCTGAATCAGTTCGACTTCTTCAGTCCCAAGTTCTAGCAGAAAGGCATTCTGCAACTCAACTTCGACTTGAAGTCCTATCTCTAAGAAAGATTGCGGAGAACACCAATGAGAACCTCATCGCTAAACAGCTACACCTGGAAGCTATGACCGACATGCTAGGCCGGTCTCAATGCCTTTCTCAGTAGCTTGCGCAGCAGTTCCCCCGCAAGGCTAACCTTTCTTGAACTGTCTTGGAAGTGGTCTCGGTTCAGTATTATTTTGTTACACTGCAATGGTGCCCAGTTTTTGTAATCTGCTTCTTCGTTGCGCTTTATGATCACTGGTGGTGAACTTCGATGCCCAGTGGATGTAATATACCTTAAATCCTTTATTGTATAGTGTAGGTTTATTCTTAGTTACTATGCTGTAATTTCTTTATTGTGTAGAGTAGGTTTGTTCTTAATTCCTACTAGTTACTGCCATCATTCGCTATCTGAAAAAAAATCAGATGTAGTCGACCAGGCCGAAACATTCGATAATGGGCCAGGTTTTTAGCGGGCCACAATTGGGCGGCTGCGTCTTTCTTGGGCCCGAATGATTGGGGCCTTCACATTATTGCGCCAGCCCAAACTTACACCGGTCTATATTTTAGTTGGGCCTTTTGTCGACCCAGTAACTTAGTTCGGCCCGTAGCATTGGGCCATTAACAGTTGAATATTGTATCGGCTCGTTACGGCCGAGATGAAACCACGGGCCTTTAGCGAGCCAAAATGCATGTTGGGCCTCAATTTTCACTAGTCGTCGATGGGCCTTCAAAGAGGCGAAATGTAGACCGGGCTGTTATGGGCCTAGTTAGCTCACGGGCCGTTACCGTGCGAAACATATCTCGGCCTTAGTTGGCCCATCGATATCATGGGCCTTTAAGAGGCCGAAAGCTTAGTACAGCATCAACGGGCGAATTACGCGACAGCCTTTAACAGCCCAAATTCACGCTGGGCTTAATCAGTAGCCACCTTTAGCACGGGCGTTAGTGGGCCCGATGTCCCGTCGGACCATATATGGCCCATGGGCAGCATGGGCCATTCCCCGCCAAAAGTCACACCGGCTGAAATGGGCCCATGTCTACATCAGCCTCTAACAGCCGAAAGTCACTGGTTGTAGTTGGGCCCAATATTCGCGAACAATTAACGGGCCAGATCGGCTTCGGGCGCAAATGGGACCAAATATTGGGCGAACAATTAATGGGCCAGATCTGGCTTCGGGCCGTAAATGGGCCCAAATATTGGGCGAACAATTAACGGGCCAGATCTGGTTTCGGGCTGTAAATGGGCCTTTCTTAAGCAGGCCGTTATTGGGCTGGCCCACTAGTACCTGATTAAGTTCTACGGGCCTTTGACTGGGCCGGCCTTTTTAACCTATATGGGCATCTGTTGGGCCCAGCCACGTATCAACGTACCATAGGCATGTCTCCTCCAATGGACGGGCGACATCTGGCCCACTGACGAGCTGACAGGTGTTCCCTTCGGCCAATTAGAATTTTACACGTGGAAATTTCCCATTGGTCGGGGCTGTTAACGGGTTATCGGATCGAAAACCTGACCCGATAGCTTAAAGGCGTTCCGTTACGGTGGATGCCACGTGTCGGTCACCCTTGACGAAAGCACTTCTGAGACGCGCGATTTATCGTCATGGAAGTGGACACTTCCGTGATGATAATTTTGGTAATGTCATGGAACACTTCTACGACAGCACGGGTATGACTATCTTGATTCTGTCATAAATTTGTCATGGATGTACATGCATGACAAAAAACGCGACCTACTGTGACAAACACGTATCATCACGGAAGTGTATTTTTTTTGTAGTGTTGTGCTCCGAGAATAAGGACCAGGTAGCACAGTTAAAATTTAGCACGATAATGATATAGCCATCAGGCTTGGGATGACTTGAAGGGTTATTAAACTCGTAAGCAACGAAAATTACTTAGAGTTATTGAATCAGATTGCGGGCTCGATTCACTATTTGGTGTTCTCGGTTGATGACAACCCAGAACCCAAGAAAATTGGAATCAGAACAGTTGATGAAGAACCCATAAGAAGTTATGCAGTTCCATGATATTCTCGAGATACCAGAGTGTAATACTATGGTAGAGCAGAGTAGATGGTGGACACATGAAATGATCTGCAGAATACAAGTACTTAAACTTGCACGAGAAAAGGTATTTAAAGGAGAACATGGTCGGAACCACGCTTGCAAAGGCCAGATTCCAGATATAAGATGAACTTATACCCAGGGAATAATTAAATTAAGAGAAACTTTCATGATAAGATCTACATCGTGTCCATGGGCATGAACACAAAGTTCAAGGTCGACTCCCACTTTTCCAATGCATAAACTTTCATTCACTTCTTGTTTTCAATGAAGTTGCAGTGTTGAAATTTTATCTGGCATAACACCAGTAGAGTATGACCCGTAGAAGTTTCCGGGTTTACACAGATTAGAAAAGGTATAGGTTCAACCCATAAGGGCATCGTAGAATCATATACCACAATCTTTAGGAGTAATTAACTCAAGCTCGAAGGAAGAGCATGGTTGAGAAAGCAGAGGATACAATTACCAAAAGCATTATGTATCCGAGGAAAGGCTCACAAGGTTATTGAATATGAAGAGCGTTGTCAGATAAAATCCAACAAAGGATCTGGTGGTCCATAAGGGATCTGATGTGAGCATCGGTACTCAACCAGAAGAAGAAAGAATGCAAGGAGATCATATGATAGAAACAACTGACTAATTCAAAGCTCAATTGCAAAGGAATTATGAATTCCAAGACAAGGGATCAGAAGCAATGCTTTGATTAGGGATGGATAAGTTGAATAGCCTTAGGGATCGATAGCACTTTATTGGTCGAGATCTAGCTCATGTTTAAAATGACGTCTGAGCCGGAAGGATGAATTCTAGGATCTGGTTGAGGATTGTGAGCATTCGCAACATATTGAATCAACAGATTCAAAATGACGGTGACAAAGGATGCTCGTGAATATTGCTACACATATGGAAAGTATCCATAATGCAAGCAGACAAGTATTTGCAAACAATAGCTGGCAATGGATTATCGGAAGACTGGATAGTGTTTCAAAGTATCTTGTGGACCACATGATCAACTAGGAATGAACTAATCCTCGACGAGTGTGAGGAATTATCCGTAGATGTATTAAAGCGGAAATGGAGTTGAAAGGCAGCATGCATAATGGATTCTCGGGATATTGGAATGTTTTAGGGAATCTTGTAATAACAAGATCAATTGGGGATGGAGGTATGAACAACGATTGCAGGTAGTTATCCATAACGATTTATCGATGGTAGAGATTGCAACGGCGAAGGACACAAGGGTCTCGGGAAAACATCGGAGAGTATCTTCAGAATCCTCTGGCGCAGTAGGCGATCATCTGTAATAAGGGGCTCTCCGGATGGAAGTGATCACGAGATCCTAATGTTAGAGTTAGCAAAATTCATTAATCCCGAATAGAAGAGAGATGAGAGTCCCATAGTATAGTCAAGGAATAAAAGATCCTAATACCACCCAATGGCGACGTGGGCCCGTAAGACTCACAGCCATGTTAGTAAAAGTTTTGTAATGTCTAGACACGGCTTCGGCCAAGAAGTGTGGAAGGGGGATTCCTACAGGCAGTCGGCTCTGATACCAACTTGTGACGCCCCCGATTCAATCATACACTAATCATGCACGCAAACGTGTACGATCAAGATCAGGGACTCACGGCAAGATATCACAACACAACTCTATAAACATAAATAAGTCATACAAGCATCATAATACAAGCCAGGGGCCACGAGGGCTCGAATACAAGTGCTCGATCATAGACGAGTCAGCAGAAGCAACAATATCTGAGTACAGACATAAGTTAAACAAGTTTTCCTTAAGAAGGCTAGCACAAACTGGGATACAGATAGAAAGAGGCGCAGGCCTCCTGCCTGGGATCCTCCTAAACTACTCCTGGTCGCCGTCAGCGGCCTGCATGTAGTAGTAGGCACCTCCGGTGTAGTAGGAGTCGTCGTCGACGGTGGCCTCTGGCTCCTGGGCTCCAACATCTGGTTGCGAGAACCAGGTTGAAGGGAAAGGGGGGAAAGAGGGAGAAAAGCAACCGTGAGTACTCATCCAAAGTACTCGCAAGCAAGGATCTACACTACATATGCTTGGGTATATGTGTAAAGGGCCATATCGGTGGACTAAACTGCAGAATGCCGGAATAAGAGTAGATGGTAAGTTCATTAAGTTGGAGCCCAGAGAGGTCAGCACGCCGGTCTAAATCCTATGGCGCAGGGGTCTGGGCCCATCGCCCATTGCACACCTGACGTTATAACGCGCCGGAAGCGTAACTAGCCCCTTAATACAAGAGCAGGCTTACGTTCCAATCCGGCGCGCGCCGCTCAGTCGCTGACGTCACGAAGGCATCGGCTGATATCACGACGTCGAGTGTCCATAACTGTTCCCGCGTAGTTGGTTAGTGCGTATAGGCCAGTGGCCAGACTCAGATCAAATACGAAGATCTCGTTAAGCGTGTTATTATGAAGTAACCGCGAACGCCGACCAGGGCCAGGCCCACCTCTCGCCTAGGTGGTCTCAACCTTCCTTGTCGCTCTGCCACAAAGTAACAGTCGGGGGCCGTCGGGAACCCAGGCCCACCTCTACCGCGATGGAGCCACCTGCCCTTCAAATTTCCATCTCCTAACAAATCATAAGTAATGTAACAAGATAAAGTATATAGCATATGCTCGTGATCACCTCCAAGTGATCACGGCCAAGATAGTATAGCATGGCGGATTTAACAAGAGTGTAGGGCCACCGATGGAACACTAGCATCCTATACTAAGCATTAGGATAGCAGGTAAAGGTATCATCAATTGTAGCAACAATGACAGGCTATGCAGCAGAATAGGATTAACCGAAAGCACTAACATGCTACACTACTCTAATGCAAGCAGTAGAGAGAAGGAATAGGCGACATCTGGTGATCAAGGGGGGGCTTGCCTGATTGCTGTGGCAAGAAGGAGGGGTCGTCAACAGCGTAGTCGGACGGGGCACCAGCAATGGCGTCGGTCTCATAGTCTACCATAGAGGGGTGTGTGGCGGACGAACGGGTTGCGTATCCGTATTTGTCTCGTCGTTCTGAGCAACTTTCATGTACAAAGTTTTTCCATCCGAGCTACGGTTTATTTTATACTAATTTTAAAAGATTTAATCATTTTTAGAATTTATTTAATTATTCTAAATCAACATTATCCAGAATAATGTTTGCTGACGTCGTCATGATGTCAGCATGACTACAGCAGTCAACAGGGTGTTGTCTTTGTCAAACTGACATATGGGTCCCACATTTCATTCACTGTTAGTTAATTAATCACAGTTAATTAGGTTAACTAGTTAATTAAGCTAATCTAATCAGGATTAATTAAGTTAATTAATTAATTAATGTATTTATTATTATTTATTTAAAAAAAATATTAAACGTTCTGGGGTGCGGGGCCCGTTAGCCAGTGGCCCACAGGGGCTAACGGGCACGCGGGCATGCGGGCGCAAGCGGGCGAACGGGCAGAGCCAGGACGGGCGCCAGCTCGCTCGATAAGGTGCGGCGAGGCGAGGCATGGCCAGCAGCGACGACGCATAGAGAGGCAACAACGGGCAAGGGGGCTGCGGAGCGGAACAGAGCGACGGTGCGGGGAGCCGGGCGGCGTGCGGGCAGCGGAGCAAGGCGACTACGGCGAAGCGGCAAGCGGGCGCAGCGTGGCGCGAAGCGGCGCTTTCGCGCGACGAGGCGAGGCGAGGACAAGAGGGCGCTGGCGGCGCAGGGCACGCGCAGCGCCATGCCATGGCGCGCCGTGACAGTCGAGGGCGCGTGCGGTGCGGCAGCGCAGCGGGGAGGGCTCGGGCGCGCCGAGAGCTACATGGGGAATGACGTGGCGGGCACGGAGTGGAGGCAGGGAAGGGGGAGGGCGATGCACTCACTGGCGTTTGAAGAGGAGCGGGGCGGCGAGGCTCGACGTGGTCCGGTGGGGAGGAGGTCGGGGACGAGCGGCAAAGGCGGTCCGACGAAGTGGTCCGGTGACGTGGTGGTGGCGACGACGGACGACAGCGTCGGGTCGGTGACGAGGCAAGGCTGCAGCTTCAGGCGGGCGCCGCGCGAGGGAGAGGAGGGGCGCGGAGGAGTTCGGGGGGGGGGGGCGCCGACGCCGGCTGGCGGCGGCTTGCATCGGGCGCTGGCGTGCGAGAGGAGGGGATAGAACAGGTGCGCCCCTCTCTCGAGCACGATGCGTGCGTGTGTTGCGTGTGGCGGCGCTGGGAGGGAGACAAGGGGAACGGATGGGGATCGAGAGAAAGTGTGTGGATCGATCTAGGGTTAGGTGGGATGAGGTCATATAGGCCATGGGGTGGCCGGCTTGGCTGTTTGGGCTGGGCCACTTGGCCATCTAGGCCAAGGCCCAGCGGGGAGGGGGAAGGCTTCTTTTTATTTTATTGTTTTCTTTTGTTTTTCTTTTGCTAACTTATTTATTATCTATTCTTATTTTATTTTAGTTTTATAAAACATAAGCCTAGTCCCTAAATCAATGCTTTTGTTTACTCTAGTGCCACAAAGTGTTTGGTACACGATCAAAATAGTTTACATTTTTACAATTCTTAAAGAGCATTTAATTAATTGTTTTACCGCCGTTTTACTTATTTTAGGACCTTTAAACACTTTGTAAAATGTTGGCTCCTCCAACAATATTGACTATGAATTATTTGCCACATTTCGAACACTTTAGTTTTCATGTTTGAGAATTTTATTAGTTCACTTATAATTTAAATCTGAAAATGAATTGTGTTTGAATCAAAGCAAGATTAGCTACAGTAATTGCAATGACCTGGCACCATTAACATGGGATTACTGTAGCCTAATAATCCGGGCGTCACACTATACTTGTGGGTCATCAAGTCTCTTTTCTAGCGCCGTTGCCGGGGAGTGAAGCGCCTTTGGTAAGTGGAATTTGGTAAGGAAAAATTTATATAGTGTGCTGAAATTTACTGTCACATGTTACTATGGAAAGTAATCCTTTGAGGGGCTTGTTCGGGGTATCTTCACCCCGACTAGTAGAGCAAAGAGTTGCTCCTCAACCTACTGAACCTACTGAAAATGTTTACTTTGAAATTCCTTCGGGTATGATAGAGAAACTGCTAGCTAATCCTTTTACAGGAGATGGAACATTACATCCTGATATGCACCTAATCTATGTGGATGAAGTTTGTGGATTATTTAAGCTTGCAGGTATGCCCGAGGATGTTATCAAGAAGAAGGTTTTCCCTTATCTTTGAAGTGAAAGTCATTGACATGGTTTAGGCTATGCGGTGATATTGGATCATGGAACTACAACCGATTGAAATTGGAATTTCATCAGAAGTTTTATCCTATGCATCTGGTTCATCGTGATCGTAATTATATATATAATTTTTGGCCTCGCTAAGGAGAAAGTATCGCTCAAGCTTGGGGGAGGCTTAAGTCAATGTTATATTCATGCCCCAGTCATGAGCTCTCAAGAGAAATTATTATTCAATTTTTTTATGCTCGGCTTTCTCTAAATAATCGCTCCATGCTCGATACTTCTTGTACTGGTTCTTTTATGATGAAGACTATTGAATTCAAATGGGATTTATTGGAAAGAATTAAATGCAACTCTGAAGATTGGGAACTCGACGAAGGTAAGGAGTCAGGTATAACACCCAAGTTTATTCTGTTAAATCTTTTATGGATACCGATGCTTTTCATGAATTTAGCACTAATTATGGACTTGACTCTGAGATAGTAGCTTCTTTCTTTGAATCCTTTGCTACTCATGTTGATCTCCCTAAGGAGAAGTGGTTTAAATATCATCCTCCCATTGAAGTAAAAGTAGTTGAACCTATTAAAGTTGAAGAAAATACTATCACTTATAATGTTGATCCTATTGTTCCTACCGCTTATATTGAGAAACCACCTTTCCCTGTTAGAATAAAGGATCATGCTAAAGCTTCAACTATGGTTCGTAAGAGTAATACTAGAACACCTTCACCACCTGAGCAAATTAAAGTTGAACCTAGTATTGCTATGGTTAAAGATCTCTTGGTCGATAATATTGATGGGCATGTTATTTACTTATGTGATGAAGCTGCTAGAATTGCTAGAACCGATACTAAAAATAAACATGGACCTGTTGTAGGCATGTCGGTTGTTTCTGTTATAATAGGAGATCATTGTTACCATGGATTATTTGATATGGGTGCTAGTGCGAGTGCAATACCTCATTCTTTATACGAAGAAATTATGCATGATATTGCACCTGCTGAGTTAGAAGGTATTGATGTTACAATTAAGCTTGCCAATAGAGATACTATTTCACCAGTTGGGATTGTAAGAGATGTTGAAGTCTTGTGTGCGAAAGTTAAATATCCTACTGATTTTCTTGTTCTTGGTTCCCCACAAGATGATTTTTGTCCCATTATATTTGGTAGACCCTTCTTGAATACTGTTAATGCTAAGATAGATTGCAAAAAGGATGTTGTTACTATTGGTTTAGGGGATATATCTCATGATTTTAATTTTGCTAAATTTCGTAGACAACCCCATGATAAAGAATTGCCTAGTAAATATGAAATTATTGGTCTTGCTTCTATTGCCGTGCCTCCTAATGATCCTTTAGAACAATATTTGCTAGACCATGAAAATGATATGTTTATGAATGAAAGAAGGGAAATAGATGAAGTATTCTTTAAACAGGACCTATTCTCAAACACAACTTGCTGTTGAAATTTAGGGATCCTCCTCCACCCAAGGGTGATCCTGTGTTTGAGCTTAAACCATTACCCGATACTCTTAAATATGCTTATCTTGATGAAAAGAAGATATACCCTGTTATTATTAGTGCTAACCTTTCAGAGCAGGAAGAAGAGAAATTATTGAAAACTTTGAAGAAGCACCGTGCTGCTATTGGATATACTCTTGATGATCTTAAGGGCATTAGTCCCACTCTATGCTAGCACAAAATAAAATTGGAGAAAGACGCTAAACCGGTTGTTGATCACCAATGACGGTTGAATCCTAAGATGAAAGAAGTGGTAAGAAAAGAAATACTAAAGCTTCTGGAGGCGGGTATAATTTATCCCGTTGCTGATAGTCAGTGGGTAAGTCCTGTCCATTGTGTCCCTAAGAAGGGAGGTATTACTGTTGTTCCTAATGATAAAGATGAATTGATTCCACAAAGAGTTGTTACAGGTTATAGAATGGTAATTGATTTCCACAAACTAAATAAAGCTACTAAAAAGGATCATTACCCTTTACCTTTTATTGATCAAATGCTAGAAAGATTATCCAAACATACACATTTTTGCTTTCTAGATGGTTATTCTGGTTTCTCTCAAATACCTGTGTTAAAAGAGGATCAATAAAAGACCACTTTTACTTGCCCTTTCAGTACCTTTGCTTATAGACGTATGCCTTTTGGTTTATTCAATGCACCTGCCACCTTTCAAAGATGTATGACTGATATATTCTCTGACTTTTGTGAAAAGATTGTTGAGGTTTTCATGGATGATTTCTCTATGTATGGAACTTCTTTTGATGATTGCTTAAGCAACCTTGATCGAGTTTTGCAGAGATGTGAAGAAACTAATCTTGTCTTGAATTGGGAGAAGTGCCACTTTATGGTTAATGAAGGTATTGTCTTGGGGCATAAAATTTCTGAAGGAGGTATTGAAGTTGATAAAACTAAAGTTGACGCTATTGAAAAGATGCCGTGTCCTAAGGACATTAAAGGTATAAGAAGTTTCCTTGGTCATGCCGGTTTTTATAGGAGGTTCATTAAAGACTTCTCAAAAATTTCTAGGCCTCTGACTAATCTCTTAGAAAAAGATGTTCCTTTTGTCTTTGATGATGATTGTGTAGAAGCATTTGAAATACTTAAGAAAGCATTGATTTCTGCACCGATTGTTCAGCCCCCTGATTGGAATTTACCCTTTGAAATTATGTGTGATGCTAGTGATTATGCTGTAGGTGCTGTTCTAGGACAAAGAGTTGATAAGAAATTAAATGTTATCCAATATGCTAGTAAAACTCTAGATAGTGCCCAGATAAATTATGCTACTACTGAAAAAGAATTTTTAGCAGTTGTATTTGCTTGTGATAAGTTCAGAACTTATATTATTGATTCTAAAGTAACTATTCACACTGATCATGCTGCTATTAAGTACCTTATGGAAAATAAACATGCTAAACCTAGGCTTATTAGATGGGTTCTCTCGCTACAAGAATTTGATTTGCATATTATTGATAAAAAAGGGAGCTGAGAACCCCGTTGCAGACAACTTGTTTAGGTTAGAGAATGTTCTTGATGACCAACTACCTATTGATGATAGCTTTCCTGATGAATAATTAGATGTCATAAATGCTTCTCATACTGCTCCATGGTATGCTGATTATGCTAATTACATTGTTGCTAAATTAATACCACCTAGTTTCACATACCAGCAAAAGAAAAAGTTTTTCTATGATTTAAGACATTACTTATGGGATGACCCGCATCTTTATAAAGAAGGAGCTGATGGTGTTATTAGACGTTGTGTACCTGAGCATGAACATGAACAGATCCTACGCAAGTGTCACTCCGAAGCTTATGGAGGACACCACGCTGGAGATAGAACTGTGCATAAGGTATTGCAATCCGGTTTTTATTGGCCTACTCTTTTCAAAGATGCCCGTAAGTTTGTCTTTTCTTGTGATGAATGTCAAAGAATTGGTAATATTAGTAGACATCAAGAAATGCCTATGAACTATTCACTTGTTATTGAACCATTTGATGTTTGGGCTTTGATTATATGGGACCATTTCCTTCCTCTAATGGGTATACACATATTTTAGTTGCTGTTGATTACGTTACTAAGTGGGTAGAAGCTATTCCAACTAGTAGTGCTGATCATAACACCTCTATTAAGATGCTTAAAGAGTTATTTTTCCGAGGTTTGGAGTCCCTAGATATTTAATGACTGATGGTGGTTCACATTTTATTCATGGTGCCTTTCGTAAAATGCTTGCTAAGTTTGATGTTAATCATAGAATTGCATCTCCATATCATCCACAGTCTAGTGGTCAAGTAGAATTGAGTAATAGAGATTAAATTAATTTTGCAAAAGACTGTTAATAGATCTAGAAAGAATTGGTCCAAGAAACTTGATGATGCATTGTGGGCCTATAGAACTGCATATAAAAATCCTACGGGTATGTCTCCATATAAAATGGTTTATGGGAAAGCATGTCACTTACCTCTCGAACTAAAACATAAGGCATATTGGGCCATTAAAGAGCTAAATTATGATTTCAAACTTGCCGGTGAGAAGAGCCTATTTGACATTAGCTCTCTTGATGAATGGAGAACCCAAGCCTATGAGAATGCCAAACTGTTTAAAGAAAAAGTTAAAAGATGGCATGATAAAAGGATACAAAAGCGTGAGTTTAACATAGGTGATTATGTTTTGTTATACAACTCCCATTTAAGATTTTTTGCAGGAAAACTTCTCTCTAAATGGGAAGGTCCTTACGTTATCGAGGAGCTCTATCGTTCCGGTGCCATAAAAATCAACAACTTCGAAGGCACAAATCCAGAGGTGGTGAACGGTCAAAGAATCAAACATTATATCTCAGGTAACCCAATAAATGTTGAAACTAATGTTATTGAGACCGTAAACCTGGAGGAATATATAAGGGACACTTTCCAGAACGTTTCAGACTCCAAAAAGGAATAGGTATGTGGTATGGTAAGTAAACCGACTCCAAAACAGTTCTAATGGCAATTTTCTCCCTTTTGGAATATTTAAAAAAAGTAGGAAAGTAAGAAGTAGTCTGAAAGGGACACGAGCCATCCACGAGGGTGGAGGGTGCGCCCTACCCCCTGGGCGCGCCCCCTGCCTCGTGGGCACCTCGTGTGCCCTCCGGACTCCGTTTTCTTGCATGATACTTCTTTTGGTCGGTAAAAATTCATTATATAATCTCCCGAAGGTTTCGACCACCGTACCATGCAAATACCCTCTGCTTTTGTTTTGAGCTGTTTTTCTGACAGATCTAGATCATCATGACGTCTTCAAGCGCCTCCAAGGACAAATTCTTCGAGAAGGTCATCAACCCCTACCTCGCAGAGGTGCTGCAACACCCTCAAACCATTGAGATGCGTGAGGGGGTGCTGCACATCCGTGATGTTGAGGGACTAAGGAGGACCGGGAGCGTGGAGACAAGACTCGAAGCAAATGGAGCAGCAAGTTTTCAAGTGCCAAGGGATGGTGTAACACGGACTAGACGCCAACCACATGATGATCGCGAGTTCACCAACAACCACAAGATGGATGCCAAGAACATTGGGGAGGCCATCCTCAAGCTTCACGAGAAAATCGAGCACCTCCAACCCCAGATCTATGACCTGCAAAACCAAAACTGTGAGTATGAATATAGATTCAAGAGGATGAGTTTGGCTGCAGATTTCAGGATCCCGGAGACTCGATCATCTTTCTATGATGGTGAGCCTATGCCTTGGAAGAAGGATGACAAGCCTACATCATCAACAACTCCATCATCACCACCTCCGAGGAAGGAGAACTGAGTATCGGGTATGGGCACTCCCCTTGCCAACTGCCAAGCTTGGGGGAGGTGCCCCGGTATCGTATCACCATCACACTTCTATATTTACCGTTTTTCTTAGTATGATCCTTTTGGTAATATCTTGATTTAGTATAATAAAGTTTTAGTATGATCTAGTTTTGAGTTTTGCTTTATGATCCTTCTATGTAATCGAGTCCGTGAGCTATATATAATAAAGATTAGTTTTGAGTCGAGGGCTTGGTTATCTTGCTATGATCTTGAGGGATAAAGAAAGAATAAAAAGAAATAAAAAGATCATATTGATCTCATGGAGAGTAATGACTTCACATATAAAAGAGTATGATGAATAAAAGTTGTTGAGAGTTGACAAACATAGTTTTAGTCATCGTGGCAATTAATAGGGAGTAATAAAGAAAGAGAGGTTTTTGCATATAAATATACTATCTTGGACATCTTTTATGATTGTGAGCACTCATTAAAATATGACATGTAAAAAAGTTGATGTTGGACAAGGAAGACAACGTAATGGGTTATGTTTTCTTATATCCGAAATAAAGTATATTGTCATGGATCATCCGACATGTTGAGCTTGCCTTTCCCCCTCATGCTAGCCAAATTCTTTGCACCAAGTAGAGATACTACTTGTTCTTCCGAATATCCTTAAACCCGGTCTTGCCATGAGAGTGCACCATATCTACCTATGGATTGAGTAAGATCCTTCAAGTAAGTTGTCACTGTTGCATGCAATAAAAATTGCTCTTTAAATATGTATGATCTATTAGTGTGGAGAAAATAAGCTTTATACGATCTTGTGATATGGAAGCAATAAAAGCGACGAACTGCATAATAAAGGTCCCTATCACAAGTGGCGATAGAAAGTGACGTTCTTTCGCATTAAGATTTTGTGCATCCAACTATAAAAGCACATGACAACCTCTGCTTCCCTCTGCGAAGGGCCTATCTTTTATTCTTGTCTTATACCTTATACAAGAGTCATGGTGATGTTCACCTTTCCTTTTTATATTTTATCCTTTGGCAAGCACATTGTGTTGGAAAGATCCTGATATATATACCCAATTGGATGTAAGTTATCATAAACTATTATTGTTGAAATTATCCTTGAGATAAAAGGTTGGGAGGCAACATTATAAGCCCCTATCTTTCTCTGTGTCCGATTAAAACTCCATACCCATAAATATTGCGTGAGTGTTAGCAATTGTGAAAGACTAAATAATAGTTGAGTATGTGGACTTGCTGGAAAGTTCTTATATTGACTCTTTCCGATGTTATGATAAATTGCAATTGCTTCAATGACCGAGATCATAGTTTGTTAGTTTTCAATGAAGTTTCGATTCATACTTGACATTGTGAATAGATTGTTACTTTAGTATAAGAAATTATATGACTATATATATATATATATATATATATATATATATATATATATATATATATATATATATATATATATATATATATATATATATATATATTGCTGTTATAAGAATGATCATGATGCCCTCATATCCGTATTTTATTTTATCGACGCCTCTATCTCTAAACATGTGGACATATTTTTCGTTACCGGCTTCCTCTTGAGAACAAGCGAGGTCTAAGCTTGGGGGAGTTGATACATCCATTTTGCATCATGCTTTTAGATTGATATTTATTGCATTATGGGTTGTTACTACACATTATGTCACAATACTTATGCCTTTTCTCTCTTATTTTACAAGGTTTACATGAAGAGGGAGAATGCCGGCAGCTGGAATTCTGGGCTGGAAAAGGAGCAAATATTAGAGACCTATTCTGCACAACTCCAAAAGTCATAAAACTCCAAGGAAGTCAGTTTTGGAATATACTAAAAATATTGGGCGAAGAAAGCACCAGAGGGGGCCACACCCTGTCCACAAGGGTGGGGGCGCGCCCTACCCCCCTGGACGCGCCCCCTGCCTCGTGGGCCCCCTGGCAGTCCTCCGATGCCCATCCTTGGCTATATGAAGTATTTCGCCCTGAAAAAATCAGAAGTAAGCTTTCGGGACGAAGCACCGCCGCCACGAGGCGGAGCTGGCAAAACCAATCTATGGCTCCGGCGGAGCTGTTCTGCCGGGGAAACATCCCTCTGGGAGGGGGAAATCATCACCATCGATCCTCTCATCGGGAGGGGGTCAATCTCCATCAACATCTTCACCAGCACCATCTCATCTCAAACCCTAGTTCATCTCTTGTATCCAATCTTTGTCTCAAAACCTCATATTGTTACCTGTGGGTTGCTAGTAGTGTTGATTACTCCTTGTAGTTGATGCTAGTTGGTTTATTTGGTGGAAGATCATATGTTCAGATCCTTTATGCATATTAATACCTCTCTGGTTATGAACATGAATATGATTTGTGAGTAGTTACGTTTGTTCCTGAGGACATGGGAAAAGTCTTGCTATAAGTAGTCATGTGAATTTGGTATTCGTTCGATATTTTGATGAGATGTATGTTGTCTTTCCTCTAGTGGTGTTATGTGAATGTCGACTACATGACACTTCACCATTATTTGGGCCTAGAGGAAGGCATTGGGAAGTAATAAGTAGATGATGGGTTGCTAGAGTGACAAAAGCTTAAACCCTAGTTTATGCGTTGCTTCGTAAGGGGCTGATTTGGATCCATATGTTTCATGCTATGGTTAGGTTTACCTTAATACTTCTTTTGTAGTTGCGGATGCTTGCAATAGGGGTTAATCATAAGTGGGATGCTTGTCCAAGGAAGGGCAGTACCCAAGCACTGGTCCACCCACATATCAAATTATCAAAGTAACGAATGCGAATCATATGAGCGTGATGAAAACTAGCTTGACGATAATTCCCATGTGTCCTCTGGAGCATTTTCCTTTATATAAGAGTTTGTCCAGGCTTGTCCTTTGCTACAAAAAGGATTGAGACATCTTGCTGCACCTTGCTTACTTTTATTACTTGTTACCCGTTACAAATTACCTTATCACAAAACTATCTGTTACCGATAATTTCACTGCTTGCAGAGAATACCTTACTGAAAACCGCTTGTCATTTCCTTCTGCTCCTCGTTGGGTTCATCACTCTTACTTATCAACAGGACTACGATAGATACCCTATACTTATGGGTCATCAAAATGTGGCTAAAAATATTACATCGCATACCTCGAAGCCTGTTAGTAGGCTGGTGAAGGCTTCGTTCAGCCCGCTCTTGGCGGACTGAACCTTCTCAACCACCACACCCATCAGGGTGCGGTGCTCCTCCACGATGGAAGCACGTCGTAGTGCCTCCATCATAGAGTTCTGCGCCTCTGGATTAGTGGAGGTCGCCGCCGGAGTCGGTGCTCCCCCTCCTTTGAAGGGGGTTGCCCGCTCAATTCTGGAGCCACATGGGTCTCCGGAATGGTGTTCGGCTGGGGGCGGACTGGTCAGGGCCCCCGTCGTCGGTCTCCATGGGGGTTGAGTCCCCCATGTTCTCGGCAGCCGACGCATAACCCTCTGGTGCCGTCTTGGCGCCCCCCCGCACCTCTTCGTGGCACGGCGAGGTCCTTTGGGATAACACCTCTGTGTCATCCGCGGTGGGTGGCGGAGAGGCTCGTGGAGGCGTTTCGCTCTCCACCATCTCCGGCGCCAGTGAGTTCCCCGAAGATGATGATAGTTGGGGGAGGTCACGGGCCGGACTGAAATACATATTATAATATGTTATCCTACAATCATAGAAAACCAGATATATGTAAAGATACTTACGATGCGGCCTGGGGCTTCACCCTAGGGCACTGCTCAGGGATGGCTTCGACATCCGAATCTGAGCCGTCCGAGAGGGATATCTTCCCTCACTTGGACGCTGCCGCCTCCGGGTCTATAGAGGCCGCCCATTTCTTCTTCCTCCCCTTAAGGGGAGAATCACTTTCTGCCCCTCCTCCTCTTCGTCTTCATCTCCCTCGTGGGAGGAGGGAGCTTTGGTCTCTCCGGACACAACGTCTGAAGTGCCTTTACGGCGGAGGCCACCTTTGGCCTCCTTGCTCTTCTTCTTGGCCTTCTTCTCCGGCACCTGATACGGCGCCGGGACCAGCATCCTCGTTAGCAGAGGAATAGCTGGGTCTTCGGGTAGCGGAGCCGGACACTTGATCTGATCTGCCTTCTTTGCCAACCCTGATTGAAAGAGGGAAGTCTCAGCATACCCTTTGATTTTTGAACTGAAGTTATGTTCGGAAACTAAATACTTACCAGGGTGGCCGGATGTGCACTGACGATGTTGATGTCATCGGTCGTCTCCGGCCACGTCTTCTTGGCCTTGAAGAGCAGCTTATAGATCTCTTTGTGCGTTGCGTCGAAGAATCACTGCAGGGTTGGCGGCCCTTCCGGATTGAACTCCCACATATGGAGAGACTGGCGCTGGCAGGGGAGGATCCAGCGCAAAAGCATCACCTGAATCACGTCAGTGAGACTGGTGTTCTTCTCTATCATATTTTTGATGCGCTTTTGCTGCATCATCACTTCGTCGGTCAACGCCCAATCCAGACCCTTGTTGGCCCACAACGCGAGCAGCATTGGGGTCCGGATCTAAACTCAGGAGTGGCTGCCCATGTGGCACCGCGAGGTTCGGTGATGTAGAACCACTCCTGCTGCCATATCTTGACAGTCTCCATGAAGGCCCCTGTGGGCCTGGTAACGTTGGGGAGCTTGCTCACCATGGCGCCGCCGCAGTCCGCGTGCTGCCCGTCGACCACCTTCGGCTTCACGTTGAAGACCTTGAGCCATAGACCAAAGTGGGGGGATGCGGAGGAGCACCTCGCATACAACGATAAACGCCGAGATGTGGAGAAAGAAATTTAGGGCTAGATCGTGGAAATCTAGCCTGTAATAAAACATGAGGCCGCGGACAAAAGGGTGAAGAGGAAACCCTAGTCCACGGAGGAAGTGAGGGATAAACACCACTCTCTCGCTGGGCTCCAAAGTAGCGATGACTTGCTTTTTGGCAGGGATCCTGTGCGGGACGTGGCAGCCAGGCACCCCGCTTCCCGGAGCTCCTTGACGTCCTTCTCCGTAACGGAGGAGGCCATGCACTTTCCCTGAGAGCCGGATCCGGACATGGCTAGAGATGTTGGAGGCGGTGGGAAAGATTGAAGCTTGGGCGCTGGAGCTCAAAGGATGGGAAGGCAGAGGAAGGATGAAAGCATGGGGTAAAAAGATGGATCTTTATCCGCTTATATAGGCAGTGAATATCAAGCACCCCCCAAGCCTTAAAACTTGCCTATTCCCAAGGGGTCGTGCGAATGGCACGGTTGGATTACCCAAACCCGTATGATGAGAATCCCACAATAAAGGGACACGATCTCTGCTTTGACAAGACGTGTCAATAGAGGTTGTGCCTCGAAACGCGAAGCGGGAGGCCAAAAAACGGTTCAAAATATAAAGAGGCCAGACGTAATGTTTCGCCAGAAAAGCTGTCAGTAGATAGACCTTATTTTGATTAAAGTGTTGTGCCTTTATGGTTAAGGGTTGTGACTGTTATACAGAGCCGGATACAGATCTCTCATTCAGAAGATTGCTTTGAAGTGTTCGGAGGAGGAACCCGCCTTGCAATGCCAAAGACAATCTGCGTACCGAACACATCGTCATTGAAAGACTGGTTCAGGGGCTACTAAGGGAGTCCTGGATTATGGGGTCCTCGAGTGTCCGGGCTATGTGACATGGGCCGAACTAATGGGTCGTGAAGATACAAGGTAGAAGGTCTTCCCCCGTGTCCGGATGGGGCTCTCCTTTGCGTGGATGGCAAGATTGGCGTCCGGATGTGTACTTTCCTTTCTCTGTAAACCGACCTTGTACAACCCTAGGCCCCTCCGGTGTCTATATAAACCGGAGGGCTTAGTCCATAGAGGCTATTAGAATTCATACAGGCTACATATCTAGGGTTTAGCCATTAAGATCTCGAGGTAGATCAACTCTTGTAACCCCTATACTCATCAAGATCAATCAAGCAGGAAGAAGGGTATTACCTCCATTGAGAGGGTCCGAACCTGGGTAAACATTGTGTCCCCTTTGTCTCCTGTTATCTTCGATCCTCAGACGCACAGTTCGGGACCCCCTACCCGAGATCGGCCGGTTTTGACACCGACAACAGTCCATATTACATCATCTATATCTATACTACTAATAATCTACATGTATATCTATACTACTAATAAAAGAGCAAACATGAATTACCCAACAGATACAACACAAAGTGTACACAAGATTACCAGAGGAGTTCGATCAATCACATCTGACAGCCCATATTACATCAATGGTCAGCCACGCAAACGAAAAGTCTAGATTAAATGTTCTGCCGGGGCAGACTGCCCCGCGCACCCGTTGTCCTCAGTTAGCGGGATCAAGGGATTTATATCCCCTAATTTGGTCTCTTCCCTCATAACAAGTTGTCTCTCCTCCTCTGCTGCCCCGCAGATGCGAGCGCAGATTGCCTCCCCTGCCCGTCGTTCCTCCTCTGCTGGACGCTGTCGCGAGCGCGGGTCGACGTCGTCGCTTCCCGCTCCTCTTCTACTCCCACGGGTGCGAACAGGGGACTCAATCACTGGCATCCGCTCCTCCTCTACTTCCCCAAGGATGCGAGCATAGGCCGCCATGGCTGCTTCCCACTCCCCTCTGCCGCCCCATGGATGTGAGCTCCACATCTGCTGCCCCATGGATGTGAGCGCGAGGCGTCGTGGTCGCCTGCTGCTCTCCTCTGCTGACCCACGGATGCGAGCGCGGGTTTCCACTGTCGCCATGTTGAGGCCCTCGCCACCAAGCCAGAGAACTTTGATCAGGTACGAACTTTGACCACATTTTCCTTTACCTTAACATTAAGCCCCCTGTTGGGTGTAGGAAGTAACTCACGAGAAACAAACCTTGGTGGCTCATACTCTGTAGCAAATAAAGCAATCTGGTTTCATGAAACACAAACTATCCCCACATATTCAATTATTAAGAGTACCACATTTTTAAGAATCTGCACTTGCGACAACAAAATTAATAATGACCAAAATGATGGACATCAGACAAATCTCATGGGCAGATTCCTCATGGCAGATTTGGGTCAAAATTCACAAATACAAAGAGTAGCAAAAAACATGACTACAATGGTGCTCCTATTTCTTAATTAACTGAGTGCAAATAAATACAATGGCCTAAAATATATAGTTTATGTGCTTTCCGTGAAACTTAATGCATGGCAGTGAACATATCTCTAATCTGTTATGTTATATAAGCACATAATTGGGAGGACTCACATCCACCTTGGGTAAACGAAAGAATTAGCAACATAATTTAGGAGATGCCTATCTTTCGTAGCATGGAAGTCAGAAAGTCAACAAGTTCTCGATTAACAAGACCCTAAGCATGTCTTTTCCCTTATTGGAAAAAAGTGACATCCCAATTGATAATAGGAAAAGGTAGACAACATCCAGAAAAAGGTAGGATCGGCTCCTCCACTCCTGCTTCTCTGAATTTCTACATGCTAAATCCAGTACATGCTTTTCTGGATTTCTACAACCTAAGTTCAGTACATCCTTCTCTGAATGTTGGCCTACCAATTCATATGTATTCCAGTCTTGAGAGTACCGTATGCAATTCATTTGTCCCAATGGATTACCACATTTTTATGTTAGTTCTAGGCCATTTGAATGAAAGGATTGTACAAAATCTCAGAATGGGGTTATCAAGCATCACCATCAGAGGAGGCTAAGTGGAGAAACCCAAACTCTTAAAAAGGCGGCAAGCGAAGAGAACGTACCTCAGAATGGGGTTGCTTGCTATTAAGAAAGTGAGGTGCGCTTGGTGTGTTTACATCATCCAGTGAATCCAAGCTTGCTTTCCTTCACATATGCACAAGAAGGTTTCACAAAAAAAAATAGCAATCAAGGAACATTTCACAATCACAATTAGACTAAGCAATGAAGATGTACCTGCACTATAACTAAAACACTAGAACCCAGCTTCCTGTTGTGCATGTCCCATAGTTGTTTCTGTCAGAGCTAAACCTGGATGAATTTTGAGTTACAGAAACTACGCAAATGCTTGTTTAATGCCTCAACGATTTGGAAAGTTTTCTACTCCCTCTGTCCCATAATATAAGATGTTATTACATCCAATATGTGTGTATATAGGATGTAATAATGTCTTTTATTATGGGACAAAGGGAGTACTTCAGAACTACATAGTTCGTATTAATTCACAACGGTGTCTTGTGTTAAACTAGTTCAGATAGTCAACATTGCATCTTGTCAGAAATAAGAACACAAATTAGCTTTAGCATCCATATTTACATGTAAGAATGTTCAGAACAAGCAAGACTAATCAAATATGCCTTATTGATATGGCATTATATAGAGATATTATGTACTACAAAGACTGCAATTGATTACATAAACTACATATTGGTATGGTACATGGAGGTATTATTCATTGTGAATAAGCTACAAATAAGTACCAGCTTAAGACTGCAATTGTACCAGTGTAAAAGAGCAGTTTCCACAGCCTATAAATTGCATGAGCAATTGATTACACACAAACTTTTTTGCTGCTTCGATCACAATTATGCACAATAGCTAAAGCGGCCAAGGCATAGGCTTGTGGCGGTCGTAGCGCGAGGCATGGGGTTGTGGCTATGGCGGTGGCGTCGAGGCACAGGCAGCGCCATCGGACAGAGCCGAACCGAGCAGAGGGGATGGCGAAATACCAGTTACGGGCGAGGTGAGGAGCGCGTCGACCATCCACTCTAGAGCATGTCGTACTTGGCCACACGGTGAGGCTCGTGAGATGCCCAACCCATCGGAGCAGGGTGTCTTTGCCGGCGCTCGCTCAGACTCCGCGTCTTGTCCCGCGGGAGGAGGAGTTAGGCACTGTAGAGCCCTCCATCGCTCGCGTCAAGTTTGCGACCGAGGATCTGGTGGAGACGAAGTGTGCGCCTCCGTTGACGGAGGTGGAGAGGCAAAGGGAAGGGCGGCCGTCTCAACAGCAGTGGGGACTGGGGAGGGGGGTCGCTGCCGAAGCAGCGCGCAGCAAGGGAGGGGAAGGGTCCCTGCGCCGACGGCGGGATCGGTGGGGAGGGCGGAGGCGCTGCTTGTACTCTATTCGTGCGAGATAGAGAGAGAAATAGAGGGAGTAAAATGAAGATGAGAGTGTCAGTGGTGTGCATGGCCACGGGTGTCTTATCTTTTTATTAATATTTTTCTGACTCCATCATTCAGGCCACCAGGGCGTGCTTTAAAGGTTGTGAATGAATAATATAAAGAGCCCGTTGGTAGTTAAATTCTAATTTAAAATTATTAAGATTTTTGGATAAAAATTTCATTGAATAATATATGTATGATGAGGATGAAGCTATAGAAATATAGTCCCTCTGTACCACATGACCACGGAAGCGATTTTGGTACACTAAAAGTGAAGCAACAAACAATATCTATGCCACCGCACATAGAAGTGGACCTTTATTAGAGAACAAATAGGGTACAATGTTGCTAAATATTTTGTTTTTAAATTTTTGCTTCAAACTGGGATTGAATTGTTTTTCTTTTTGAAAACTAATAATAATATATTTTCATGCTTTGTCGATTTTAAAAATTGTCGTGTGTGTGAATCGTACATTTTTTTGATGGGTAATAGACCATATTTCTCATATAATGGTCATATATCATTTACAATGAGATGAGAAATAAAGTCCAGGATCGAATCTTCCCATGAACTAGGAGATCGACTACTAAAAAGATTTTCTAGAGAACCAACAACTTGGTTTGCTTTGCGGAAGCAATTCTTAAAGTTTATTTTGGCCAAGTCCGTCACAAATTGCTTACACTCCGTAATTACTGCCACATCCGGATCCAAATAATCATCCATCAATTGTACTGATTCTACCACAAACATGCAGTCCAACTGTTTTCACGCTTTTGCTACCAATATTTTCTGCAAGAAACATGACATTTCTGATAGCAGTTTCTTCCCGTTGAATCATCATGCTTACACCGTAGGCCCATGATATCCTATTTAGGTGAAAAAGAACTAATAAAAGTCAACTCAACAAAAAGTAAATAGATTTCATAAGAACTGCATTATATTTGAGAGATGTGCGTTGCACATGCACGCTTACTAGTAGAGTAAAATTGTTCATCAATCTATATCTATACAACTAATAAAGGAGCAAACATGAATTACCCAACAGACACACCACAAAGTGTAGACAAGATTACTAGAGGCATTCGATCAATCCAACTAAATCACATCTGACAGTCCATATTACATCAATGGCCAGCCACGCAAATGAATGGTCCGGATTAAATGTTCTGCCGGGGCAGACTGCCCTGCGCACCCGCTCGTCCTCAATTAGCGAGATTAAGGGATTTCTATCCCGTAATTTTCTCTCTTCCCTCATAACAAGTTGTCTATCCTCCTCTGCTGCCCCACGGATGCGAGCGCAGATCGCCTCCCCTGCCCGTCGTTCCTCCTCTGCAGGCTGCTGCCGCGAGCGCGGATCGACATCGCCGCTTCCCGCTCCTCTTCTACTCCCACGGATGCGAACAGGGGACTCAGTCATTGGCGTCTGCTCCTCCTCTACTTCCCCAAGGATGCGAGCACAGGCCGCCATGGCTGCTTCCCACTCTCCGCTGCCGCACCATGGATGTGAGCTCCACATCTGCTTCCCCGTGGATGTGAGCGTGAGGCGTCGTGGCCGCCTGCCACTACTAGGGAAAAGCCTAGCAGTAGTGCTGGTTTTTGGCCTAGTAGTAGCCCGGGGGACCGCGCTACTGCTACGGCTCTACAGCTAAAGGTTAGCAGTAGCGTTGGTTTACCCACGCTACTGCTATAGCTACTTAGTAGTAGTGCTTCTTGCAGAAAGTGCTACTGCTAATTACTAGTAGCGCATTTCTATGCCCGCGCTACTACTATTATTCTGTATTCTATTTCTTTTTTATTATATGTGAAGGAAATATGCCCTAGAGGCAATAATAAAGTTATTATTTATTTCCTTATATCATGATAAATGTTTATTATTCATGCTAGAATTGTATTAACCGGAAACATGATACATGTGTGAATACATAGACAAACAGAGTGTCACTAGTATGCCTCTACTTGACTAACTCGTTAATCAAAGATGGTTATGTTTCCTGGCCATAGACATGAGTTGTCATTTGATTAACGGGATCACATCATTAGGAGAATGATGTGATTGACTTGACCCATTCCGTTAGCTTAGCACTTGATCGTTTAGTATGTTGCTATTGCTTTCTTCATGACTTATACATGTTCCTATGACTATGAGATTATGCAACTCCCGTTTACCGGAGGAACACTTTGTGTGCTACCAAATGTCACAACGTAACTGGGTGATTATAAAGGTGCTCTACAGGTGTCTCCGAAGGTACTTGTTGGGTTGGCGTATTTCGAGATTAGGATTTGTCACTCCGATTGTCGGAGAGGTATCTCTGGGCCCACTCGGTAATGCACATCACTATAAGCCTTGCAAGCATTGTAACTAATGAGTTAGTTGCGAGATGATGTATTACGGAACGAGTAAAGAGACTTGCCGGTAACGAGATTGAACTAGGTATTGAGATACCGACGATCGAATCTCGGGCAAGTAACATACCGATGACAAAGGGAACAACGTATGTTGTTATGCGGTTTGACCGATAAAGATCTTCGTAGAATATGTAGGAGCCAATATGAGCATCCAAGTTCCACTATTGGTTATTGACCGAAGACGTGTCTCGGTCATGTCTACATTGTTCTCGAACCCGTAGGGTCCGCACGCTTAAAGTTTCGGTGACAGTTATATTATGAGTTTTTGTGTTTTGATGTACCGAAGGTTGTTCGGAGTCCCGGATGTGATCACGGACATGACAAGGAGTCTCGAAATGGTCGAGACGTAAATATTGATATATTGGACGACTATGTTCGGACACCGGAATGGTTTTGGTGAGTTTCGGACATATACCGGAGTACCGGGGGGTTACCGGAACCCCCCGGGGAATTTAATGGGCCAACATGGGCCTTAGTGGAGAAGAGGAGGGGCGGTTAGGGCTGGCCACACACCCCCTCCCCCTCTAGTCCGAATTGGACAAGGAGGGGGGCGGCGCCCCCATTCCTTCCCCCTCTCTCCTTCCCTCCCTTTCCCCCTCCTACTCCAACTAGGAAAAGAGGGAGTCCTTCTCTCGGTGGGAGTAGGACTCCTCCATGGCACGCCCTCCCCTGGCCGGTCGCCTCCTCCCCCTGGTCCTTTATATACGGGGGCAGGGGGCACCTCTAGACACAACAATTGATCTCTTGATCTCTTAGCCGTGTGCGGTGCCCCCCCCCCCCCTCCACCATATTCCACCTCGATCATATTGTAGAGGTGCTTAGGCAAAGCCCTGCGTCGGTAGCATCATCATCACCGTCACCATGCCGTCGTGCTGACGGAACTCTCCCGTGAAGCTCTGCTGGATCGGAGTTCGCGAGACGTCATCGAGCTGAACATGTGCTGAACTCGGAGGTGTCGTACGTTCGGTACTTGGATCGGTCGGATCGTGAAGACGTACGACTACATCAACCGTGTTGTGCTAACGCTTCCGCTTTCGGTCTACGAGGGTACGTGGACAACACTCTCCCCTCTCGTTGCTATGCATCACCATGATCCTGTGTGTGTGTAGGAAATTTTTTAAAATTACTACGTTCCCCAACATTATGTCGTATTCATACACCATTATACAAGTTTTCATACAGTAGCAATTTAGAGATTTTTTTTACATCATAATAAGTTATGGATATAATCCATGACTTGGTCACTTAGGATCCATCCACTTGAAACTAATCCACGGTTCTTTCACGCAATGATATAATAACTCATCATCATCATATCATTAACAACTTATCATCATAATACATCATTGTCATATAACAACTCCTCATGATCATCATTTTCGTCAATGAGACATCATATAGCAAGTTGGTCACTAGTCATAATCACAACTCCTCCTCATCATCATCAACTCTAACACATTGTAGCACATAATAACACATTGTACCTAGGACCTACTCCTCTCTCATAGGACCTACTACCCTCTGTTAGGTAAAATATAGCATAAAACAAGATAGGCCCTAACTCTCCATTATGGAGAATGGAGATTATCCTGTCTCCAATTCTTGTGCTTCGCACAATGTTGCTCCCAAGTAGCTCCCTACGATTGACCATACATTTTTTCCAATCTTTGATTGTCATGTCTCCATCGGTTTTAGAAATCCGGTATGAACAGCAGTGATGCGTAGGATGACCTGGCCGTAAGCTCATAACATCAAGGCAACCTTTTAAAAACATCAGATGAGGCACACAATCCTCCGGGGTTTTCTGCTGAAAAACATAGTAATAACTTCATAGTTAGTAATGTAGTTTAGTTTTAGAAGAATTTATGCAAAAGATGCACGGATGTCATAATAGTAAAAAATCTTACCATGCCATCTCCATGGATGTTACCGTAGTTCAACACGTGCACTAGTGGCACGTCTTGACCATAATGTGCAGGAGTTTGATAATAGGTATTTTGAAATAAACAATATAAATTACTTAATAACTATGTTTGAGAAACTCACATAGCGGTAGAATTGGAAGTGTATCAACAAGGACCCAAATTTCCATATTGTCTTTGTCGATGTCAGGATCACCAAGATCCATGGTGACAAGCATACCCTCATGAAAATCATACGTCTTGCAAAGTGCTTCCCAAATCGGGCAACCAAAATGGGATACGCTCTCAGAATTGTATAGATTTACAGCAAAATCCATACCATGATGGGTCCTTAGGTGTATTATCTTTGTTTCCGTACTTTCATGATCTTCAAAATCCATCCTCTCCAAGACATAGCGTCTTGCATGGCATGGAATAAGCTAGTCGAATTGTAAAAGACGAAAATTACACGTTGAAGAAGCAGAAGTCGTGCTTAATTACGAAAAAACACTTGTCGTCATTGCGTACCGTTTCAACATCGAAGGTCTCCTAGAGCTTAATGCTGAAGCGCCGACCTTCTACCAGGTGAGGCCTATCACACAGAACCCCGGTCATCGCCGCAACAGTCGCACTCCGCCGGGAGACTTTTGTCGTCTGAGGACGACATTTCCTATGTTCATAATTCAAAGATTAAACTTGTACAATTAAATATATGTACTACAAAAACTAAATTATATCATTATTATTCATCACGGGTTGACTATCGGTCTGTCAGGATTCTCCTTCCCCGACAGACTTAAAGTCAACTCAAAATGTCGTTTAATTGTCTTTCTAGCAAATCCGGGGCACTCAATATTTCCTATATATTCTAGCACAAATCATGCTTAAATTCACAGAAAAATCCGGCATGACCTTTGCTAAAATAGGACATATCGAGCGCCTGAAATTTCCTGGAACGAAAATGAATCAACACTCCGGCAAAACATAGGCCACTCGGATTTTCCCTGCGATACAAAGATGTCCCTTCTGTCATATATCAGAATCAATTATCATAAGCATTCACACATGAGCATAAACTGGTGCTCATTGCATTTCAATGGTTCAATATTGACAAAAACATTTCAATATATCTTAGAACCCGAACATTTCATTTGGTTAAGAAGCATAACTAAATACCCTAGTTCTACTCTATTCAACACCGAGGAGTAGAGAAGGAGGAGGTAGACTTTTAGCTCACCGACTCGGGTGTAGAGGAAGTAGCTAGAGGTAGCTCGGATGACGATCACTCCAAGGAGACACGACTCTACAAAGCCTGCATATTCCACCGAGTGAAAAATTTCGATCATCAAATCTCATATGGCATTCTTTGATGACAAAGTGATAATGAGGTAAAAATAATTAAATTTTCCAATACATTTCTATATTGAAAAACAAAATTACACAAAATTTCTATACCTATTCACTAGTTTTCTATCCTATTCAAAAACAAATATTCAAAAAACCTATTCACTACTTTTCTATTACTAAAATTTTCTATTACTAATCTTTTTATATTAATTACTAAAATTACAAACTATTTTTATACCTAATTATATTACTAAAATTTTCTATTACTAAAACTATTTATATACCTAATTACAAACTTGTAGAGGAAGGGAGGAGGGAGGAAGAGAGGGAGGGAGGTAGGAGGGAGGGAGGGAGGAGAGAGGGAGGAGGCCGATATGGCGGCATATGGAGGGGGAGGAAGGAGGGAGGAGGGGCGGCGTATGGAGGTGGGGTGGTGACTGGAGGGTGAGGAGGAGGAGGAGGAGGGAGAAAGGAGGGGGAGGAGGGAGGAGGATGGAGGAGGAGGTGGTGGTGGGAGGAGGGAGGAGGGCTGCCGGAGGGAGAAGAAAGGAGGGCGGCCGGAGGGAGGAGGAGGAGGTGGGAGGAGGAGGGAGGAGGAGGGAGAGAGGATACCTTGGGGGCGACGGCAATGCGGCGGCGGGGGAGGGCCGAACTTCGGCGCGGCGAAACGCACGGGAGTGTGAGAGTGGGAGTGGAGAGGGGAGAGTGAGGGGCAGCCGGTTGGAGAAGATAGGATGGGCTTAGCAGTAGCGTGCTTTTGGATAAAGCGCTACTGCTAAACGCCATAGCAGTAGCGCCTTTTACTAGAGCCGCGTTACTCTATGCCTATAGCAGTAGCGCCTTGTGAGAAAACGCGCTACTGCTAAGGCAAAGCATGTAAAAATAAACATAAAAAATATATTGGTCATCAATGATCTTTTTGTGTACAATTTAAATTGTCAATATGAGTCCTCACCGGTTTAGTAACTGGAGAAGACTCATATTGCGGCCACAAATCATACACAAAGAGTTCAATGAAGACTAAGTGGTTGTGATGGTTTGAGAAGTATAACATATTTATGGTGGTAAACACCCTGTTCGCGGAGCGAGGTGGTACTAAACTTAGTTGCAAGGAGTGGACTAAACTTAGAAGTAGCAAGCTTTGGAGAAAAGCGTTATTGCTAAGCTCAATAGAAATAGCGCGTTTATTAGACAGGCGCTACTGTTATACCTAGTTTGGCGACAAGGTCGTGTCAATTATAGTAGTAGCGCTCTTTTCTCCTAACGCGCTACTGCTAAGTTTATATCATCAGCGTGTTTTATTGTCATGCGCTACTGATGAGTAGCAGTAGCGCCTTCTTTTAAACCGCAGTGCTGGTAAGATTCTGTGTATAGGGTTTTCCCTAGTAGTGTGCCGCTCTCCTCTGCTGACCCACAGATGCGAGTGCGGGCTGCCGCTGTCGCCATGTTGAGGCCCCTCGCCACCAAGCCAGAGAACTTTGATCAGGTACGAACTTTGACCAGATTTTTCTTTACCTTAACAAGACCCTGAGCACGTCTTCTCCCTTATCAGAAAAAAGTGACATCCCAATTGATAATAGGAAAAGGTAGACAACATCCAGAAAAAGGTAGGATCGGCTCCTCCACTCATGCTTCTCTAAATTTCTACTTGCTAAATCCAGTACATGCTTCTCTGAATTTCTACAACCTAAGTTCAGTACATCCTTCTCTGAATGATGGCCTACCAATTCGTATGTATTGCAGTCTTGAGAGTACTGTATGCAGTCCATTTGTGCCAATGGATTACCCCATTTTTATGTTAGTTTTAGGTCATTTGAATGAAAGGGCTGTACAAAATCTCAGAATGGGGTTATCAAGCATCACCATCAGAGGAGGCTAAGTGGAAAAAACCAAACTCTTAAAAAGGCGGCAAGCAAAGAGAACATACCTCAGAATAGGGTTGCTTACTATTAAGAAAGTGAGGTGCGCTTGGTGTGTATACATCAGAATCCAAGCTTTCTTTCCTTCACATATGCACAAGAAGATTTCACAAAAAATAGCAATCAAGGAACATTTCACAATCACAATTAGACTAAGCAAGGAAGATGTACCTGCACTATAGCTAAAACACTGGAACCCAACATCATGTTGTGCCTGTCCCATAGTTGTTTCTATCAGAGCTAAACCTGGATGAATTTTGAGTTATAGAAACTATGCAAATGGTTGTTAATTGCCTCAACGATTTGGTAAGTTTTCTACTCCCTTTGTCCCATAATATAAGATGTTATTACATCCAATATGTGTGTATATAGGATGTAATAATGTCTTATAGTACGGGAGGAAGGGAGTACTTCGGAACTACATACTGCTAGCAACCGGATATACAATTCGTATTAATTCACATCAGTGTCTTGCGTTAAACCAGTTCAGATAGACAACATTGCATCTTGTCAGAAATGAGAACACGGATTAGCTATAACATCCAGATTTACATGTAAGAATGTTCAGACCAAGCAAGACTAATCAAATATGCCTTATTGATATGGCATTATATAGAGATATTATGTACTATAAAGACTGCAATTGATTACATAAATTACATATTGGTATGGTACATAGAGATATTATTCATTGTGAATAAACTACAAATAAGTACCAGCTTAAGACTGCAATTGTACCAGTGTAAAGAGCAGTTTCCATGGGAGGGCCGTTTTGGCTCTTGGGATCATATGCTCCCTAATGAACAGTAAATTGAAAATAAATAGTAAATAAAATTTAAAAATTCTAAAAATTTTCGTAGATGTTCTTGTTAGTGTAACAAGAATGCTTGCCAGTTTTCATGCGAAACGGGATGACGGTAATTTGTCGGTGGAAAAAACAAAAATAAGTGTATCATTTGGAGGCAACATTTGTCGTTCAACTTAGTTTTTTTGCACAGATTGAAATACTTAAGCTTTCCTCCTAAAAATTTGCAGGTAGCGTTTCGGTGTGACAATGATCACATGTATTCTTTTTCAAATTTTTTACATATGGAAAAAACATTTTTCACGGGCAGGAGCATATGCTCCCAATAGCCGAATTGGATTTGTATGTTTCCACAGCCTATAAAATTGCATGAGCAATTGATTACACACAAACATTTTTGCCGCTTCGATCACAATTATGCACGATAGCTAAAGCGGCCAAGGCATGGGCTTGTGACGGTTGTAGCGCAAGGCGTGGGGCTGTGGCTACGGTGGCGGCGTCGAGGAACATGCAGCGCCATTGGACAGAGCCGAACCGAGTAGAGGGGGATGGCGAAATACCAGTCAAGGGCGAGGTGAGGAGGGCATCGACCATCCACTCTGGAGCATGTCGTACTTGGCCACACGATGAGGCTCGCGAGATGCCCAACCCATCGGAGCAGGGCGCTCGCTAAGACTCCACGTCTTGTCCCGCGGGAGGTGGAGTTAGGCGTTGTAGAGCCCTCCGTCGCTCGCGTCAAGTCCGCGACCGAGGATCTGGTGGAGACGAAGTGTGCGCCTCCATTGACGGAGGTGGAGAGGCAAAGGGAAGGATGGTCGTCTCAACAGCAGTGGAGACTGGGGAGGGGCGGTCGCTGCCGAAGCAAGCGCGGCATGGGAGGGGGAGGGTCCCTGCGCCGACGACAGGATGCAGTGGGGAGGGCGGAGGCGCTTCTTGTACTCTGTCCGTGCGAGAGAGAGAGAGAGAGAGAGAGAGAGAGAGAGAGAGAGGAGGAAGATGAAGATGAGAGTGTCAGTGGTGTGTGTGCCCACGGGTGTCTTATCTTTTTATTAATATTTTTTTCCGACTCCATCATTCAGGCTGCCAGGGCGTGCTTTAAAGGCTGTGAATGAATAATAGAAAGAGCCCATTGGCAGTTAAATTTTAATTTAAGATTAATAAGTTTTTTGGATAATTTTTTTTGAATAATATATGTCTAATGAGGATGAAGCTATAGAAATATAGTCCCTCTGTACCAGATGACCACAGAAGCGATTTTGGTACACTAAAAGTGAAGCAACAAACAATATCTATGCCATTGCACATAGAAGTGGACCTTTATTAGAGAACAAATAGGGTACAGTGTTGCTAAATATTTTGTTTTTTAATTGTTGCTTCAAACTGGGATTGAATTGTTTTTTTGCAAACTAATAATAATATATTTTCATGCTTTGTCGATTTTAAAAATTGTCGTGTGTATGAATCGTAATTTTTTTGACGGGTAATAGATTATAGTTCTCATATAATGGTCATATATCATTTACAATGAGATGAGAAATAAAGTCCAGGATCGAATCTTCCCATGAACTAGAAGATCGACTACTAAAAAGATTTGCTAGAGAACCAGCAACTTGGTTTGCTTTGCGGAAGCAATTCTTAAAGTTTATTTTGGTCAAGTCCATCGCAAATTGCTTACACTCCGTAATTACTGCCACATCCGGATCCAAATAATCATCATCAATTGTATTGATTCTGCCTAGACCAATGCTCCACAGGGCATTTTTGTATTGTTTCATCACTACATATTTTCGTTCTTCCGTTTAATATTGTTTAATCACTATATATTTTGGTTCTCTCGTGGCAATGCACGGGCATTCAACTAGTCTTAATAATGATGGTGGCTAGCGATCTTGTTCCTAGCAATAGGACCTTGGTTCGATCCCTCACACATACTATTGTTTATCCGAATTTGTGCTACCGGGTGTTTAAGTTTTGCCTCTGTTATTTATCTCTTTAAGTGTGGCGCCATGCCCTCGGTTCGATCCCTCACACATACTGTTGTTTATCCGAATTTGTGCTACCAGGTGTTTAAGTTTTGCCTCTGTCGTTTATTCCTTTAAGTGTGGCACTTCCAATCTGACGACTATTTTTCACTTAAGCAAGACGTACGGGATCTCTCGCACTACAGTAACGGACCGGCCCACTAGCGCATTTTTCTCTCCAAAAAATAGAGTAAAACACCATGCCCTCGCGAGTCTTGATCCTAGGTTCTCCTTGTTTCATCAATGCACTACTAACCACTACACCACCATCAACTTCATGTTCAATGTATAGAACTTGTTCTACTGAAGGGAGCCAAGCCAGTTTTCTCCGGGTTTTTTTCGTTTTGTTTTGTTTTTATTCTTCTCTGAGTTTTTTCATTTGTGTCTTCGCTTTTTTGTTTTTTCCCTTTGGTTTATTTTATTTCTTTTTTATTTTTTATTTTTTATTTCTTTCTTTTGTTTTTCTTTCTACAATCTTATATACATGATCAACATTTCTTCAAATACTTGTTCAACATTTTTCAAATACTTGCTTGGTTTTCCTTTTTCTTATCCATTTTTAGGTTTTTTCTAATGTTTGATTTTGCTTTCAGTCTATATTTTCTTATATGTCAAAAATTCCTTTGAAATAAGCGTTCAACATTTTACGTATACATGTTCAACATTTTCTGAACGCTTATTCCACATTTTTCAAATAGTTGCTGAGCATTTTAATACTTATTCAACATTTTTCAAATACTTGTTCAATATTTTATAAATAATCATTCAACATTTTTAATACATATTCAATTTTTGAAAATACTAGATCAACATCAAAATTTTAAATACTTATTCAACATTTTTCAAATACTTTTTCAATATTTTTCAAATTCTTATTAATCATTTTTATTTCTTGTTCAATGATTTTCAACATTTTCAAATACATGGTCAACATTATTTAATGTGTTTTTGAAGACATATATATATATATATATATATATATATATATATATATATATATATATATATATATATATATATATATATATATATATATATTTTGAAGTTTAAACAAAAGTAAAAACAAAAACAAAACATAAAATGTGGAAAAAAACAAAACATAAAACAGGCTGATGTTTCCCGCGTGCATGCGCCGCCCCAAGTGGCAGTTCCCTTCCACGAGGGGTTGGCTCATGTCTCGCTTAATGCGAGACATAGGGCACCCCCAACGCACGGACGGGAGGGACGCGAGCCCTTGTCCTCTTCGTGGTGGCCCTCGGTCGAGGACACAACGCGCCCACTTTGCCCCTCATTCCCGAAACCGCCCGCACTCCCCTCCCCTTCGTCCTCCATGGCAGGCACCCTGAAGAAACCCGCCGACCAGGCCACCACCACTGCCCGCCTCGTGAAGAAGAAGAGGAAGAAAGAGTGGTCGGAGCTCACGCCGGTGGAGGTCACGCGGCTTGACATTGAATCGGCAAAGAGGAGGGCCCAACGGACCATCGCAGCGGAGAAGGAAGCCAATGCCGACTACTATGCCGAGGTCGCGGCCGCGCAGTAGACCACGCAGCACAAGGCCTCCATCGACCACAACGAGGCTATTGTCGCCAAGGCCACGTAAGCAGCGACTACGCATGCCCTCATCCTACTAGGCTTATGCCAACCCGGGCCGGACATTCTATTTGCCGCCGCCATGGCCGCGACGAGCACATGCTCGTCGGTTGTTCGCCCTCCGCAATACCGGTCGCCCAGCTCCTCCATAACATCGGAGACAGCCGATTTTCATGTGTCGAGTCAGCATGCTCAGACCCGGTCACCAAGAGGAGGAAGCTCAACATGCAGGAGGCCGCCCAATCGAAGAAGCTCGCGGTCGAGGCCACCAATGTTGACACCAAAGCAAAAGAGGTGGCACTAGAAATCATGAGCGCAGACTTGCGTAGGTGTCATGTTTAGTCTGGTGCTACTGTATCGAAGGTGGTGCGACATTAGCGGGAGGCAGGCAGTATGGGATGTCTTTGTCTTCCATTGTCTTCTCCAGAGGTACCCGGCTATCCAGGCGTCGGTATATGGATAAGGGCGGATGGTACAGACGTCTTCAACGACGAGTTAATGCACTTCGGTGGAAACACAAGATCTCAGATCGGGCTAACGACGCGCGCCTGCATTGTGTCCTTACTGAAGGTGGTGGATTGAAGTTTGGCTTTGGGGATGAGAATCCGGAGTTGAACCTTGTGGTGGACTCACCATCATTGGTGCATATGCGGCGATTCCTTCTTGAAGGCATAGCCTAGGAGTTGTGTATTTTTCGTTTCTGATGTGTCTTGTAATATAGGTTTAGTGGCTATCTGGGGGAGTTACTGTCGCAAGATATGAGGCCACAGGTATTTTCCGCTTTATTTCTGGGTCAAGGTTGTTCGGTTGCTGGATTTTGAATTATTAATAATATATAGCTGCATGCATCGTTCTAATGTAGTGACCGGGGGTTATTCTCCTTGTCAAAAAAATCGGTGATGACATTTACCTCTACCTTTTCTTTACCTTTCATGACAGATATGAGTTCATCAACCTTAGCTGTCAACTCTGTGTTCTATTCTTCAACTGCATTGTCTGTTTTGGTGGTAGTTCTTTCAACATGCCATTGGGCATGGTTCTTTTGCATATCATCAAGTAGCTTCTTGACATCATCTATGAGCATACCAATAATAGTTCACTCGTGCAGCGATTAGCAAATTCACATAATACCAAAGTCATGTCTAAGTGAGGAAAAAAACCAAAACCCTGAAGTGATCAAATCCAAAATCGACAAACTACAACAATGATCATATCTGCACCAACCATCTCATGAAACCACAAGGACAACGAGGTTATTCAAGAGCACCGCGCTCACCGATTCTAACCACCAAAGGCTAGATTCTACATTTTTACCTAGAAGAACCAGTCTGAGCATATCTGAGCAATGCTATCAGCAAGATAACGACACAAAAAACGTCGTCATTGCCATGTATAACCAACTCGGGTGAGACCTAGGTTTCACCCCGGAGCTCAAAACTGGGTACTCGAGAAGTACCACCATCGGAGCCAGTCATGGGTTGTTGCCATAACTTTTCCGCAATCCTAGCAGTTGGGCTAGAAAAATGACCGCCGCCACTGCATAATGATACCCTGTGCACCAAGTTGTCGTCCATAAATTGCATCTCGCAATCGAAGGCAACCACCGAATCTAGAGAGAGTAACCCTCGCGAAGACCTTTTGGCGGTGATCACAATCCACACCGAGGTCGCCGCCGCAGGCCAGAGTATCCAAAGGACTCTAGAGGCTTCCAGAAGACATCCACGGAGTCCAAACTGAATAAAACTTCCGCGATGATTTTTCTTGGACTAGAAGACATCCACGGAGCTTGGAGAGGGGGCCAGAAGAGCCCTGGGGGACCCACAAGCCCTCAGGCCGCACACTAGGGGCGCGCCTCCCTAGTTTGTGGGCCCCCCGGGAGTCATCCAACCCAAATTCTTGCACTATAAATTCCCAAATATTCCCAAACCAATAGAAGGGTCCACCAAAATACTTTTCCGCCGCCACAAACCTCTGTTCCCATGAGATTCCATCTTGGGGCCTTTTATGGCACCCTGCCGAGGGGATTCGATCACGAAGGGCATCTACATCAACTATATGGCCCTTCTGATGAAGCATCAGTAGTTTACCACAGACCTACGGGTCCATAGCTAGTAGCTAGATGGCTTCTTCTCTCTCTATGATCTTCAATACCATGTTCTCCTCGATGTTCTTGGAGTTCTATCCGATGTAACATTCTTTTGCGGTGTGTTTGTCGAGATCCGATGAATTATGGATTTATGACCAGATTATCTATGAATATTATTTGAGTCTTTTATGAACTCTTTTATGCATGATTAATTATCTTTGTATTTCTCTTAGAATTATCGATTTGGTTAGGCCAACTAGAGTGGTTCTTCTTGCAATGGGAGAGGTGCCTAGTTTTGGGTTCAATCTTGAGGTGTCCTGACCCTGTGACAAAGTCGGGGTAGTGAGGCACGTATTGTATTGTTTCCATCAAGGGTAAAATATGGGGTTTTCATCATATTGCTTCAGTTTATCCCTCTACATCATGTCATCTTACTTAAGGCGTTACTCCGTTCTTATGAACTTAATACTCTAGATGCATGCTGGATAGTGGTCGATGTGTGGAGTAATAGTAGTAGATGTAGGCAGGAGTCGGTCTACTTGACACAGATGATGTATACTATGCAACTTTATTCTTGTAGACTCGTGTTGGGCCTCCAAGCACAGAGTTTTGTAGGACAGTAGCAATTTTCTCTCAAGTGGATGACCTAAGGTTTATCAATCCATGGGAGGTGTAGGATGAAGATAGTCTTTCTCAAACGACCCTGCAACCAAATACAAGAAATCTCTTGTGTCCCCAACACACCCAATACAATGGCAAATTGTATAGGTGCACTAGTTCGGCGAAGAGATGGTAATAAAAGTGTAATATTGACGGTAGAAATATATTTTTATAATCTGAATAAATAAAAACAACAAGGTAGCAAATAGTAAACGGGCACAAAAACGGTATTGCAATGCTTAAAAACAAGGCCTAGGGTCCGTACTTTCACTAGTGCAATCTCACAATAGTGCTAATATAATTGAATCATATAACCACCCCTCAAAGTGCGATGAAGAATCACTCCAAAGTTCCTATCTAGCGGAGAAAATAAGACGGAATTGTTTGTAGGGTACGAAACCACCTCAAAGCTATTCTTTTCGATCAATCTATCCTAGAGTTTGTACTAAAATAACATGAAGCTATTCTTTCCGATCGATCTAACCAAGAGTTCGTACTAAAATAACACCAAAGCATATTCAGATTCATAATATTCAATCCAACACAAAGAACTTCAAAGAGTGCCCCAAGATTTCTACCGTAGAAACAAAGACAAGAACGTGCATCAACCCCTATGCATAGATTATCCCAATGTCACCTCGGGAATCCGTGAGTTGAGTGCCAAAACATATATCAAGTGAATCAATACGATACCCCATTATCACCACGAGTATTCAATTGCAAGACATATATCAAGTGTTCTCAAAACCATAAAAGTATTCAATCCGATAACAACGAAATCTCAAAGGGAAAAACTCAACTCATCACAACAAGATAGAGAGGGGAAAACACCATATGATCTGAATATATTAACAAAGCCCACGATACATCAAGATCGTGACATCTCAAGAACACGAGGGATAGAGATTAAACACATGGCTACTAGTACAAACCCTCAACCCCTCCCTCCTCATCATGGTGGCCGCCGGGATGATGAAGATGGCCACCGGTGATGATTTCCCCCTCCAACAGAGTGCCGGAAAGGGTCTAGATTGGTTTTCGGTGGCTACAGAGCCTTGCGGCGGTGGAACTTCTGATCTAGGTTAACCCCGAGGGTTCTGGAATTTTTCGGAATTTATATGGTAAAGAGGGGGTGCGAGCGGCCACCGAGGTGGGCACAACCCACCAGGGCGCGCCTGGGCCCCCAGGCACGCCCTAGTGGGTTGTGCCCCCCCTCGGGGAACCCTCCAGGTCCTGATCTGGCCCATCCTGGGTGTTCTGGTGCATAAAAAATCTCCAAAAAGTTTCGCGGTGTTTGGACTCCGTTTGATATTGATTTCCTACTATGTAAAAAAAGCGAAAAACGACAACTGGCACTGGGCACTGGGTCAATAGGTTAGTCCCAAAAAAAGATATAAAGTTGCTATAAAATGATTGTAAAACATCCAGGAATGATAATATAACGGCATGAATACTTCATAAATTATAGATACGTTGGAGACGTATCAGCATTCCCAAGCTTAATTCCTACTCGTCCTCGAGTAGGTAAATGATAAAGGAAATAATTTATGAAGTGTGAATGCTAGAAAGGTGCGTAAGTTTGATCAATGATAATTTCAATCAATTTTCCTAGCATCATAACAACAATTCTTTCTTACAAAACTTCTCATGTTATAGTAGCAACCAATTCACACGTTAAGGTCCAAACAATGAATTCTCTTGAAACTCAACAACCTATGTTCTCAGTCACCAAGCAATTGTAATTCAACTTATTCAACCGAGTTTAAGTAAGATCTCCACATACTCAACCATCATATGTTCTTAAATGATTGATAACACACACCGCATACACATGAGCAAAATGTTTCAACCAGACACATAGAAAGATAGTGGCTTATAATTTCGCCTCCCAACGTATTCACCTCAAGGGTGATGTCAACAATAATAACTCATGCTACCCATATCCAACTGGATATATGTGCCTAGATCTTTCCTCACCACATGATGCTTGTCAAAATAGAAAAATAAAAAGGAATAGAGAGAAGAACTTTGACTCTTTGCATAAAAGTAAATACATAAAAGTAAAAGATAGGCCCTACGCAGAGGGAAGCAGAGGTTGCCATGCGCTTATTTGTTTGTATGCTCAACCCCTTAGTGCAAAATAACACCACATTGTATTGCCCCTTGTGATGGCAACCTTTATTATGCAGTTCGTTGCTTTTATTCTTCACCATCACAAGTTCGTACAACACTCAATTTTCTCTTACACTAAATGATCTCACACTTTTAGAATCAATTTTTATTGCCTTACTGCACCGATGACAACTTACTTGAAGGATCTTGCTCAATCCTTAGGTAGGTATGGTGGACTCTTGAAAATAAGATTTGGGTTTAAGGGTTTTTTGATGCACAAGTAGTATCTCTACTTGGTGCAGAGTTTTTGGCTAGCAAAGATGGGGGGGGCAAGTACCACATGTTGAAGGATCTATGACAATATGACTTCTATGTGAATATGAACAAACATAAACCATTACGTTTTCTTCCTTGTCCAACGTCAACAATTTTGGCATATAATATTTTGATGGGGGCTCACAATCAAAAAATATTTCCATGATAGTGTATTTATATGTGAAAGTTCTCTTCCTTATACTAATTATTCGTGAATTGCTTGTATGACCAATATTGTGATTTTCAAGCCTCAAAAGATTTCACTTTCTAAACCCAATGTGAAGCTACCACTAGGCATGATATGATTTCAACTTCATGGCATTCAATTTATTCAACAATTTACTCATAGGATATAAGTGAAGCACAAGAGTAAATGACATAGAAAAGAGCTTCGTTGACGGGATGTGAATGCCGCTTACCTAACCTCCCTGGCAACTATTTGAGGACTCTATTTTATTTAAAAACTTTCATATCTAAGTATTTTTATTAAAACAGCAAGTGAAATGAAAATAAAATGACATTCTAAGAATAGCACAACTCATGTGAATAAGCAAAAAACTTAGGCTCAACCGATACTAACCGATAATTGTTAAAGAAGAAAGGTGGGATGCGTACCGGGGCATGCCCAAGCTTAGATGCTTGAGACATCTTGAATATTATCTTGGGATGCCTTGGGCATCCCCAAGCTTGAGATTTTGTATCTCCTTAATTCTTCTCATCTCACGGTTTTCCTAAATCTCAAAAGCTTCATCCACACAAAACTCAACAAGGACTCGTGAGATAAGTTAGTATAAACCAATGCAAAAACCTTATCATTCTATACTGTAGCAAATCACTAAAATTATTATTCAACATTTCATACTAAATGCCTCTGCATATTTAATACTCCTATTCTCAAATAGAATCATTAAACAAGCAAACATATGCAAACAATGCACACATAACAGCAATCTGCCAAAACAGTACAGTCTGTAAAGAATGCAAGAGTATCAATACTTCCCTAACTCCAAAAGTTATGAAAATTTTCCACACTGTAGAAAATTTATCATAGCTCATTTTGCAAAAAGTTTCAATATTTTATCACATTCTGACTTTTCTAGGGAATTTCTGCAACAACGGTAAACTTTCTGTTTTCAAACAGCAACATGTATACTTGCAAAATAAGCATGGCAAAGGCTATCATTGCCACTTTTATTGAAATAAAAGATGAAAAACATTGTTCTAAATAACAGCATGCAAATCCTAGCAAAGGAAAATGACGCTCCAAGAAAAACACATGATCATGTGACGAATGAAAACATAGCTCCAAGTGAGGTTACCGATAATGTTGAAGACAAAAGAGGGGATGCCTTCCGGGGCATCCCCAAGCTTAGTTGCTTGGATCTTACTTGAATATTACCTTGGGGTGCCATAAGAATCCCCAAGTTTAGGGTCTTGTCACTCCTTATTCTCCTCATATCGATATGTCATCCAAAACTTGAAAACTTCAATCACACAAAACTTAACGAAACTTTGTGAGATAGGTTAGTATGGTAAAGAGCAAACCATTTCACATTGCTACTGTCAAATACAAGATTCATAATTTTTTCCACACAATGCCTAATGTAGCATATCATTTCCACAATTTATATTGAGCAATATAAGCCATAGAAACTAGAAAACAAGCAAACTATGCATTGAAAACAGAATCTGTCAAAAACAGAACATCCTGTAGTAATCTGTAGTCCAACCATACTTCTGCTACTCCAAATATTCTGAAAGAATAGGAAAACCTGGGTAATTTGTATATTAATCTTCTGCAAAAAGAATCAGCATTTTATCATGCTTCTGTTAAAAATGAGAATTGTTTTCCTGAGCGCAAAAGTTTCTATTTTTCACCAAGATCAAATCAACTATCACTGTAACCCATCCCAAAGGTCTTACTTACTTGGCACTTTATTGAAACAAAAACAATAAAACATGATTATTACATTAGGCTAGTCATGTGAACACACAAAAACAGTAGGTAAAAGTGTTGGGTTGTCTCCTAAAAAGCGCTTTTCTTTAATGCCTTTTAGCTAGGCATGGTGATTTCAATGATGCTCGCATAAAAGATACGGATTGAAACATAACAAGAGCATCATGAAGCATATGACTAGCACATTTAAGCCTAACCCACTTCCTATGCATAGGGATTTTGTGAGCAAACAATTTATGGGAACAAGAATCATCTAGCATAGGAAGGCAAAACAAGCACAACTTCAAGATTTTCAACACATAGAGAGGAAACTTGATATTATTGCAATTACTACAAGCATAAGTTCCTCCCTCATAATAATTTTCAGTAGCATCATAAATAAATTCAACAATATAGCCATCACATGAAGCATTCTTTTCATGACACAAAAGCATAGAAAAAGTATTACTCTCCACACACTGGTGCGCGTCGGTCCTAAACAAACGGTTTTTTACCCCTTTCCGCGACGACATTTGGAACCGTTGCCAAGTGAGTGTGTGCGATAGGGTGTCCTTCCCACACGGCCCAAAAATTGTCGGGGAAAGGCCCTCCTGGGACCCAGGTTGGGGCCGTGTGCGATCGGGTGAGGCATCAAAACCCAATCATTTCCGTAGGTATGTACATCCCACACGGTGAATCCCAAAAATCATTTCCGTAGGTATGTACATCCCACACGGTAATCCAAGAAAATTATTTCCGTAGGTATGTACATCCCACATGGTGAATCCCAGAAAAACATTTCCGTTCGTATGTATATCACACACTGTCAATCCAAGGAATACGTTTCCATTCTTATGTACATCCCACACAGTCAATCCAGGGAAAACGTTTCCGTTCGGACGTAAATCCCACACATTTTTATGTGTAGGCTCGTGTGCGAAAGGTGTAACTATCACACACGGTCTTCCTTGGTTAACTGTTTGCTTTTATCAACTATATCACACACGATTTGATGAAGAAAACTGTGTGGCATTGGGTTATCCATCGCAACCGCTTTTACTGCTAGAACCGTTTGCAAAGGTCCATGACACATTTAGCAGGTTTATTAGTTTACAATTAATAATTCCAGTATTACGCAAATTCACATTTCATATCGAACAGTTGTTTGCCAATTTCATATCAGGCACATAAATATATTATAACATCACAGTACGGTAGCTACATGAAAACAGCACAATACAACACATAGCTAGTTCAACTTCATAAGAACAATATATTCATTTCCCTAATCGAGATCATCCAGGCTTGCCTTATCCACCTCTGGTTTCAGTTCAGTAAGAACCCATTTTGCACGGGCCAACTGGGAAAGTGCCTCCTCCTTCGCCAACACCATCTTAGCAAAGTCTTTTTAAAAAATCTGAGCTCATTCTCCACCTTCAACTTTTTATCCCGCATCTTGAATATGCTTCAGTGTTGACAAGACTTTCTCTAAGCCTAGTTGTGTTCACTTCCTCATACATGCTGCAGAGCTTTGTTAGGCACATCTTCAAAGACTGTGGCCACTCTTGATCAACCCACTCCAAGTAAGAACACTTCCGTTCATCCTATAATATTTAAAACTAGATCAGTAACAATTGTAGGGGAAATGGGTTTATAGCAACATAGAAAATCACCAATGCTTATTTTGAAAAACTAAAGAAACATGTTAATTATGACATATCTTCTCAAAAAGATCAACGTGCAAATGAAATAATTGGTACTGAGACAATAACCAAATTCTGGAACATCAGAAGCTATAATTAACTACAACGACGCTACAAGTTCTTACTCATGTACAATAAATAACAAATTGAACATTTTATGAGGAAGGTAAATATAACTGCAACAGCATAGCGACAGTGTTTGGATGACAGCAAATTGATACTAACAGGTGTGTACATGCACAAATTTAGTAACATAGAACTAATAGCACTAAGGCCGTCCACTATGTATGCCAAAACTGGTGTAAAGACAACTGTTGCTACATCTCGCACCGGTGCCCTGAACTGGCGAGCCGATGCAGCGGAAAAAAAATCTGGGATCCGGACTCCGGAGCATGTAGTTGCTTTGATGCCCAGTTTCTTCGTGCCATAAAGATTTAGTATTTTACTGCTTGGCTGCTCGGATGTGTGGATCAAAGTTGGCTGCACAAACTGCTGAAGCGGTGCCAAATAATTTTCTAATGGCACCCCTGATGAGATGGCAACAATTTAAGATACTAGGTACAAATTGTGACACTGTCTTAGGATGCGTTTGGTTGAAGGTGTGGTATGAATGGGTTGGGACCGTGACAGTGTCTGAATCACATCTAACAAATGATTTGTAACAACGGAAGAGGGTCTAACCTTCTCTGCACATGCCAGTTTCTTCCTCCCAGTGTCCATAGAATCAAAAGCAAGTAGCTTCACGCATGGAGATTGATGGTGACAACGAGCAAATAGATCTTCAGCCACCCCGCTCCATTCGTTGCCACTGATGGTCTTAGGGAGCTACAAGAGGAAGAAATGACTCAAATCGACCTCCGGGTAAATATCCTTCATTCCAAGTCATAGCCCGAGAGAGAGAAGAGAGGCATACCCCGGTGGTGAAGGAGTAGTTGCCGGAGGAGGAACCGTTGGAGATGTCTTTGAAGAAGACCATGGCGACCCCGGCGGTAGGATGCGAGACGGAGAGAGCGAGGAAGCGGCTATAGCCTAACAAGGAAGGAAGGAAGGAAGGAGGAAACAGGGGAAATGTGACTTGTGGTCGGGAAGAAAAGTGGGTGGGGAAGGGGGAAGGGGGGCGGGGGTAGATATTTTGGCGGTAGGCCAAAATTTTGGAAATGTGGAGGGAAACTTTGCGCGCAGTGCCGCCGGACCATTCACTTTGAACGATTGTGTGCAACGCAAACGATTCTTCTGCTTTACGCGCATGGGATGAGTTTTATAATTCAAATTTTGGTCTCAAGGCATGGGCACATTCACTTTGAACGCGTGTGATGCCGCCGGACCATTCACTTTGAACAATTGTGTGCATCGCAAACGATTCTTCTGCTTTACGCGCATGGGATGAGTTTGATAATTCAAATTTTGGTGGAAATTTCACTGGGTACATCATTGCATAATTTAACATCACTTGCTAATTTGGGCACACAAAAGAGCATACAGCAGACAGACCACACTTACTGAATTGAGCAATTTTAGTAATTACACAGAGCCAGTTGACCTAAACATTGCTCTAACAAAAGACCAGGATTAAAAACAAAGCCTAAGTATGCATAATTAAAAATCCGCCGCTGTGCCGGCCTATGCATCGCCGGTATGAGATGAGACGTCGATGACTTGTCCTGGCGACATGCCGCCGTTGGTGGACTCCGCGTCTCCCTGCTGAAGTCGACCTCGTCCTCGTCCTCGTCCTCGGCGCCGCCCTCAAGGTTGTAGTACTCGTAGTAGTGGCTGCGCCAGAGCTCGCGTTGGTACTCCACCGCCGATTCCTCGACGGACAGACTCTTCTCAACCTCGACCTCGGCCACGCGCAACTGCTCCTCCCGGCGCTCCTCGATCTCCACCGCCTCCTACATCTCCAGCTCCCGCTCGGGAACCTCATGAGGAAGCAGGTGCTCCATGGCCACCGCCGCCTTTTCAGACGTGGGTTGCATGCTGGAGTCTGAGGTGGCCTGGAATATCTTCGCATGTGCATCCTCGATCTTGGCGTGGATGGCCTCGACCCGGTCCAGGGCGACATCAGCGGCACGGACGGCAGCTCGAGCGCTCTCGGTGTTTGCAGCCGCCATCGCAGCAGCTGCAGCTGCCGTCTCGGCTGCTGCAGCTGCCCTATCGGCTGCCGCAGACGCCCTCTCGGCGGAAGCGGCCATGCTCAATGCGGATGTGGCGGCACTCTCGGTGTAGGCGGTCGCGCTCTCGGCGCAGGCGACCGCGCTGGGGGCATCGTACGGGCCTTCACGAAGCGTTTCCATGGCGTCATTTTTGCAAGAAGGTGGTGCGGGAATGGGGAACGGGATTCGTGGATTCGGGGGTTGCCGGCACTAGAGCAGACGATCCGGCGAAGGTTAAGGAGTGAGACTTAAATAGACCCAGATATTTTCATCGCAAACAGTTCCTAGAAAACAACTGTGTGTGATGTTGTAGATATTTTTTATTAGCTGTGAAAGACGAATTTGGAATAAAGTGCCAACGGATGGTATTTTAAATGAATGAGAAATTTTGTAGTACTAATACAACTGTCATGTCAAATTTTGGAAAATTTCAGGGGTCATTTGACCTTCTAAGATATCTAAGTGATTTTCTAGCCATTTAATGACCCTAATTGAAATTTGAACTACATGTATATGCAACAGCTAACCGTAATGGTTTGAAAACTCATATTTCGTGTACTTGTGTGCGATTTAATTCCATGTGCGGTAAATTGGAAGGAATTTTCAAACATATTGGTCTAACGGTTATGACACTATTAAACATGGAGTGACATGGCATTTTAATTTCAAAAAATAAAAAAAAATCAGAAACACATGAAACCTTGGTTGATGTAATGTCATGCCACCAAGATGATGTGGTAAAAAATTGGGCATGTTTGACCAAAGTTTGGACACACACCCTTCACAAATCAGAGCAACTCACTAGAAGGCTTGTGGTTCCGAGAGGGAACAATGCATGTTTAATGACGAACGGGAGATAGCTTCCTCTTACGGGCTTCAATTTTTTTCTATGACTGACGTGCATTACTACAACTGTAATATGGAATTTTTGAAAATTCTAGGGGTCATTTGACCTTTTAAAGACATTTAATTGATTTTCTAGCCATTTAATAACCGTAATTCAAATTTGAACTACATCTACATGCAATGCGTAACCGAAACGATTTGAAAAATCATATTTGTGTACTTGTGTGCGAGTTAATTCCATGTGAAGTAAACTAGAAGGAATTTTCAAACATATTTGTCTCACGACATGGACACATATGCATGAATACGTATGCATGGAGTGGCATGGCATTTTAATTCAAAAAAATCAGAAACACATGAAACCCTGGTTGATGTAATGGCATGCCACCAAGATGATGTGGTAAAGAAATTGGCATATTTGACGAAAGTTTGGACACACACCCCTCACAAATCGGAGCAACTCGCTAGATGGTTTGTGGTTCCGAGAGGGAACAATGCATGTTTGATGACGAACAGGAGATATTTTCCTCTTACGGCCTTCAAATTTTTTCTACGTCTAACGTGCACTACTACAACTGTAATGTGAAATTTTGGAAAATTCTAGGGGTCATTTGACCTTTTAAAGACACTAGCAAAAATGCGCGTGCGTTGCACCGGGAGAAAAGAATATCACACCGCGTAAGCATAGCCTATTACACCAGTAATTCTTTAATTTATGACCCACATGAACTATTCTCAACATGAAGAGTCATGCTTTCAGTCAGACCATCTTTGCAAAATGGCTAAGAAATGTTTGCATTGTTTAGTTCGCGGCTTTGCTATTTTATTCCCTCCTGCACTGTGCTCTCCACTCACGATGATGGCGTACTTTTTGCCCGGTGTTAATGCGAGGCATATATAGGACCGGGAATCTATTGGGTTAACTATTGTGACCAGCTTGCTTCAAAAATAAGAAAACTATTGTGACCAGTTTATTAACCAAGAACCGAGAACATGGGTAATTGATTTTCTAAACTTGGGACATTTTCCCCATGGATATGTAACGATCTTCTCAAAATCTAGAACAGTTTTATCCTAAACCTATTTTTCTCTTAAACCTAGAACATTGTCCTACTTAATCTTAATTTATACAAAGACTGCAAGTCTTGTAGGTAGAATCATAAATTTGCAAATTAGAATAAAAATGAGTCATTCTAGTGAGCATGCATGTAATTAGATAGTATCGGATGTAATGTAATAGTGGAGGAGACACATTCCCTCCCTTGACCAACCTGATTATTTTCTTTACTGGTCCTTATAACTTATTTAAAATTACTTCATTATGAATTAGGTGTTATGCCAACCACATAAAAAATTAACCTAGAGGCTACAGCAAAAATCCAAAATCAAGCAATGATGGACCTGAGAGGCACTAAGCTTAATTGTTCCTGGCAATAAAGCTAGAACCACTTGTCCTGAAACAGATCTCAATAGGGAAAATAACAAGAGCAGCGATATGGGTCATACCGGCATATGCTCCTATTATCTGGACCGGTCATGCGGAGCGATTGGTCACCTGACTCGGCATTTATTGGACCTGCTGCAAGCGCTGGAAATTCCCGTATTGCGCCTGGGCGTATGAGACGAAGCAACGCGAGGCATATGTCCGGGGGTACAAATACGTAATGCGCGATGGTGGACCCCTAAGAGGACGGAGAGGGTAACAGATGGTCCGTGGGACCAGGTGCTGCCTTGTACCTGGATGATGGTACAGAATTTTTCCCCGTGCACCGATTCATTGCGTGCAGCTCCTGCGTTTACCTCTCTGTTCTGCTAGTGTGTGTGATCCATGCCGACGCGACGGCGACGGCTGCGGGAGACGGGGCGGTCGAATTGGGTGGAGCAGTTGTTTTCCGGACGATCCGGTGGTGAGGTGCGCTTCGCTGCCTGTTCTCGTCCCCTTCCTCTCTCCTTCAGCTGCTCTCTGTCGCTTTATCCTCTCTTTTTTTGTATACGAGTTATGTGCGGTTTGGTTGCTGATTTGAAGTGTGCGTCTTGGTAGGTTACCAATCTTCCAATAACATATCCACGCTGCGCCACCGGATCTAGGCGAGGGGAGCGAGGTGGGTAGCCGTCGGGATGAGCTTGCTCCTGAATCTTCTGTGGTGGCGCGAGTTCGCAGCTGTGGAGATGCTGGGGGCGCTACAACAAGCGTTGTGAATGCACCTTTAGAATTTGGTGAATCTACTGTCAAGCCAGATCCAAAAGCCCCTGGGTGGATTAGGAGGTAAAAATCGGTCTTTGTTTTGCTGTGTTTTGTTCCTGTCTGGCTTACACATGAAGGCTTGTACTAAAGGAAAAAGATAACTGAAGAAAGTAACATATGGGGGTGGGGGGCTAGGCTGGACTGAATAACAAATCTGAAACATACCTGATAGCATGTTTGTGCTCTGACTTATTGTGCTTCGAAAAATGTTATTGGTTAAAGGCAATGGCCTCTGGATTAAAAAGATAAGTACCCTAGTTTGTTGGTAGAAAGAGCAGCTAAACAAGCACTGTAATCGTATGCATGGAAGCGGAATTGAAAGAAAAGAAACACCACCGTAGCTTCGCATACCAAATTGAAGTTCGATATTTTGGCACAGCGATGCTAATAGCTGGGCAAATTTGCAAGTGTTGTGCGTGTACAAGTGCTATATATGTTCAAAACTGGACTTAACATTAGTGAGGTGCCATACAATCGTTGCATGCTTGTCTTGTGGTTTCTTAGAGAAGGGTCGAATGTTCTTCGAATGTCCATCTATAAAAACGGCATGCTGCATGTGTGACTGTGCGTGCACATAGTTGGTTCTTCTATTCTTGTAATCGAATAACCACTGGAAATTATTGACCCGTAATTATTGTTTGCATCAATTTCTGTGTGTGGTTGCCATTGCTAATTTGTGTGTTGGCATTTGTTGTCCTCGTTAAAGAGAAAATTTCGCCTTTGTGCATGGATACAGGGTCAAGGTAGGTGCCAATCTGACGGAGCTCGCCCTATGCGCTAGAAGCTCTTGAGAAGACAATTAGAGGTTCTGTAGAAAGGGTTGGCAAGGAAGTTCTGAAGCCATAATTGGGAACAACTTTTAACTCATTGAGGCATACGATTTCTACAACCTGTATTCGTAGGAACATGGTTTTGGAATCAAATACGGGAAGACCAGGCTGAACCAGACAAAAAGGAAGACGATGCAGAAAACTGTTTGCGGTTGCTCGAACATTGTAATTTCAGTTTTTTTTCTTGAAGAGGGGGAGAAATCTGATACAGTAATTAGTGGAGTCATTAACCTGTGGTGAAAACTATGGAACGGGGGAAGGAGAACACGAGGTCTTGCCGCCGGTGCCGTACACATGTTGCCGGCTTGCCGTTCGCATGTGTTCTTTCTGTGCCCGGCCACACCACACTTGTTGCATTTTGCTTCCTACCTGGGTTGCTTTGGGAGATCCCCTCTTTCTGGGCATGCATGGTTGCCTACATTTACTTGGGTCGTGTACTATGGCTGCTACCTGGTTTAAAAAAAATCAATCCAGGGTTTTGTAAGAGAGTTGAGCGTGGCGAAGTCTGTGAATTATGTGTTTGGTTCATAAAAGTTGTTGCCATGTGTGCTACATGCATCACACATGGCAACACTTGGTAGCATATGAGTTCAAAATTTGAGTTGAGGAGAGAGGGAAATGAGCGTCTGGGCATTGTCCAGCTGATACGCTCCATTAGACACACTTGTAGTACCGGTTGCCAGGTTGTTTTCCGCCAAGGGAGATGATGCTCAGCACCCGACAACCACACCTATGGCATGCGATGATTTGAAGAAGCTGTGTGTGCAGGACTCGCAGACGCCATTGCTAGGACTGATTGACTGGGTGAAGAGGGGAAAGGAGGCGAAGAAGCTGTGTGTCAGGGACTTGCTGCTCGTGGTTCTAATGGTGCTAGTGACGCATTAAATTGGGCTTCACCTGCCCTGGCTTCCACCGTGTATATGCCTAGACACCGGTCCATCAAAAAGTGGCAAACGGCCAGACTGTAGAGGACCAGCGTGAGTCCATCAATAAATGATGCCCCTGCTCCAGGTCAGAAACACTGTATAAAATGATCCCTCCAAACATCAATACGGTTCTTTATACCTCTGGATGTGCAAACCCCTAGGAGGATCAAGGGTGAAGATAATATGACTATATGGTAGTACGACCCATATTGAATTTTATGAAAATAACTAACTTGTGGCGTACGCGTGATTTTATCAGATCAAATAATTCAGGTGGTAAGCCGAGTTGTTAACCCAAATTCCCAGAATTTTACATGATTGAATGCTGCTCTATAGACTAACCATGACTTACATAAAGCTACCCAGCGTAAAACGAACCTTCGTCAAGCGTTGGAGAGGGGGATATCATCCCTGCGCCACGACCATGGCTCGTCAAGATGAGCTACTTGAGATCAGACACAGCTATAAAAGAATAGGGCAACGGCACGGAGTAAGTTTCCTCTGCACTCATATTTTCAGTATACAACACCCATGATGGAGTCTTTGAATCGCAATAATGGAGCTTTACAGATTGTGTTACATCTAACTTGAACAGCGGTGACGACTAATGGATCCCTTCCAAACAGCAGGAAATCAAAGATCTCGGATCTGACGAGGTGTGAATCCTGATGATGTAGCCTGAAAATAGATCACAAGCATATGGAAAAAGGATCACTAAACATCATGAGCTATTAAAAGTGTACGAGGAGAAAATCTGAAAATAATAGTCAATTATTTTATAGAACTTACACTTGTTCTTCGGAACAAATGGTAACAATCATGATGTCATATTAGAGCTTATTCAGGACATTTTTTTTACTAAAGGGAGTACTATGTTTCAGAAAAATTGTCAAACTATGTCTACACATTTAGCATACTATTATCTCTGTCATCTCAACCTACACTGCTCTAAACCTTGTTAAAATCCTAACCGTCAAAATTTATGCCATGACAATATCTAGGACTTGGATGTTAATGGCTAAAAAGCAGTTTTGCTAAGTCCCCAGTGGTGTTGTACCAAGAATATGGTGGAGTGCTTGAATCCATCATCAGCGTCGACAATCAAAGTCAGACACTGGTCACCAGTCACGCACTGCCTCCGATTCTGAAAGTGGTGAGGACAAGCAGACCAGACACGAAGTTTGCGGTTGTGGCTGTTGGATAAACAGCAACTAAGCTTTACTGAGGGCCAACGGCCAGTACATATACAGATGTGGTAAAGTGCAGAAAAGCCCCTTATACAATGGGGATGTACACAAAGAACTATACACATCTAACACCCCCCCCCCCCTCAAACTCATGGTGGATCAACAACACTGAGTTTGGAGAGGAAAAACCCATGCTGCGCTCGAGTCTGTGCCTTCGTGAAGAAGTCAGCCAATCAGAACTCAAGGGCACATAGTGAAGAGCGAGAGTCCGATCATGCATAGCAAGACGCACAAAGTGGGCATCCACACCGATGTGCTTGGTGAGCTCATGCTTCACCGGTCACGCTGCAATAATCTTGATAGCACCGGTATTGTCGGACAAGAGAGGAGTTGAGGTAGTAGCAGCACACAGCAAAGTCCTCAAGTAACCACCGTAACGAGATCACCTCACCACAACATAGCCATGGCTCGCAACTCAGCCTCTCAGACTCGAGCGAGAAACTGCAGTCTGCTTCTTTGTCTTCCAGGCAATAAGAGGTCGAGGAGATCTCAATCCCAAGAAAATAGCGAAGTGGACCAAGATCAGTCATGAGAAACTGGTCGAGAAGGCGAGCCTTAACAAATGCAATGTACTCAGAGTCGTCACCAGTGATGATCATGTCATCAACATAGAGAAGGAGAAGAGTCCGACCACGAGAAGACGTATGAACAAACAACGCGGGATCATGATCACTGGGCAAGAAACCAGCGGCAGTCACCACAGAGGCAAAGCGCTCAAACCAGGCGTGAGGGGCCTGTTTAAGACCATAGAGGGAGCGCCGAAGTCTACAGACCATACCATCAGGGGTATAGTACCCCGGTGGTGGCTGCATATAGACCTCCTCACGCAACTCGCCATTGAGAAAGGCGTTCTGGACATCAAGTTGAGAGATAGACCAATGACGAACAGAAGCCACAGCAAGGAGAGTGCGGACCGTGGCCATGTGGGCCACAGGAGCAAAAGTCTCATCATAATCGCGTCCCTGCTCCTGTTGAAAACCACGGGCCACAAGACGAGCTTTGTAGCGCTCAAGAGAACCATCAGAGCGAGTCCTAATCTTGTAGATCCACTTGCAGGTGATGGGACGAACACCGGAAGGGAGAGGAACCAAATCCCATGTGCCAGAGCGCTCAAGGGCAGCAAGCTCTTCGGCCATTGCAAGTTGCCATTCAGGCTGAGTCATGGCAGTCCGATAGGAAGTGGGCTCAGCAAGAACAAGGAGACCATACCGATCAGGAGAGTAGCGATCAGGCGGGGGGCGAGGCCGAGCACGGAGGTTATGAACCGGGGGAGGCGTGAAAGGAGGAGCACCAGCGGTGGAAGGCGCGTCAGGAGAAGCATCCTCAGAACAAGGGCGACGGGTATAGTGGAGAGGAAATGGTGAGAGGGGTTGACGAACGGGAGAGGATGGTGGAGATGTGGAGGAGGAGGATGGGGAAGATGGTGTCGGTGGTGAAGAAGAAGGAATGAGAGGTGTAGGCGGAGGAAGTGAAACATGAGGCACATAGCAGGGTGTATCGGGGATAAGAAGAAAGGAAATATCGTCCACAGAGAAACTCGAGGAAGAAGGACTGGGGTAGTAAGAGCGAGACTCATCAAAAGTCACATCACGCGAGATGCGCAAACGACGACCAACAGGATCCCAACAGCGATAGCCCTTGTGCTCATCACTGTAACCAAGGAAAACACACTCAACCGACTGAGCACTCAGTTTGGTGCGTTCTCGAGGGGCAAGAAGAACATAGCACACGCATCCAAACATACAAAGAGCTGAGTAGTCAAGAGAGCGACCAGTGAGACACTTCATAGGAATACCACCCTGCAGAGCAGTTGATGGCTGAATGTTGATGAGATAGGTGGATGCGGAAACAACCTCAGCCAAAAAATGGGGTGGAAGGGAAGCAGCAATCATCAGTGCACGAGCCATCTCAAGCAGACGACGATGCTTTCATTCTGCAATGCCATTCTAAGCATGAGCACCAGGGCATGAGAACTAAGCAAGAGTACCCTGTTCCGCGAGAAAACCACACAACAGCTGAGAGATATACTCTCCAGCGGAGTCAGCACGAAAAGTGCGGATGGGCGTGGCAAACTGGGTGTGAACCATGGTAGCAAAACGTTTGTATATAGGGAGAACCTCGCTATGAGATTTCATGAAGTAGAGCCAAGTGTAGCGAGAGAAATCATCAATAAACAAAACAAAGTAGCGATGACCACCTTTCGAATCAAAGAGAGCAGGACCCCAGACATCAGAATGAACTAAGTCAAAAGGACGCTGAGATACAGACTCACTAGTAGGATAAGGTAACTGAGTCTGTTTTCCAAGTCTGCAACCATTACAATGTAAGGAGACATCTCCAGATACAGACCCTAAGAGGCCCTGACGAACTAAAGAAGATAAGCGAGAGCCACGGATATGACCAAGGCGATGATGCCACAGCTGGAAGGACGCAGGCGAAGAGGCAGCAAGAGCATGAGAGCTGGCAGAAGTGGTGGCAGCGGAAGGAACACATACCTCCCAAAGGCCCTCTGACTCACGGTGTCGGGGGCCAGCACCAACCAAAGCCTTGGTGCGACGATCCTGAATGGAGTAAGAGTCGGTATCAAGAATGACACGACAACCAAAATCAGTAAGTTGGGCAGCGGAAAAAACATTCATGGTGAGGCGAGGAACATGAGAAACACTCGGAACAGAAAAAGATGGAGTGAAAAGAATACCACGACTAGCAACAGGAAGAGATGTGCCATCGGCAGTAAGAACATTAATAGGCGAATCAAGAGGTCAGAGAAAAGACAACGCAGAAGAATCAGAAGACATATGAAAGGAGGCTCCAGAATCTAAAACCCACGAAGATGTACCTGACTGTGTAGATGCCGGTGGTGGTGAGAGTGGGGATGCAGTCACAGCAGCAGCAGAAGGAGTCGACGAGGAGCCTGAGGAAGCAAGAAGACGCTTGAGGCGAACAATGTCCTGATCAGTGAGTGACGGAGTCGAGGAAGACACAGGAGTCCCATCGGAGGAGGAGCGCCTCTGGTCACGCTTCTTCTGACGACAATCAGACTCTGGGTGACCTGACCGGGAGCAATAACCACAGACGGTGTCACGGCGCGACGTTCCTTCTCAAAGATATGGAGGACGGCTCACCCCTTGGAGGAGTAGGCAGGAGCGGCGGAGCAAGGGGGGCGGCAGACGACACAGAGCCCGGGCGGCCAACACCGCGAAGCGTATAACCCACCCAGAGCGGCGAAGGCGGGTCTCTCAAAGACGAAGCTCAGTAAGTACCTCCGAGATAGGAACATGACCACGAGCAAGCAAGTGAGCCCGTCGGGGCTCAAACTCAGAGCGAAGACGAGATAAGAACTCATGAACCCTCTGAAACTCCAAGTCAGACCGCGTAGTCTGACAGCAACGGCAAGTGCCACAAACAACAGTCCTCAGTGAGTCAAGTTGACTCCAGATGGCAGAGCACTGTGAATAGAACTCATCAACAGACGAGTCACCCTGCTGAAGAGCATGCTCCTGACGCACCACAGAGAGGTAGATAGCATCTTGAGAGGGCTGATAGCGCTCACAAAGATAGGACCACATCGCTGCAACCGTGCCGAGACCCATGAACTCCGAGGCAAACTAAGGAAGAACACTCGCAGTGAGAACGGCAGCAGCTCGAGCATCATCATTGCACCACTGAGTGTAAGCAGACAGATCATCCCGGTAGACAGAGAGAGCATCAGAATATGCGGATACCTGCTGATCATAGGCATCAACTGCAGCATCATCAAGAGCCTTGGTTGCATCCCGATCAGCCTGCGACGCATCAGCAGCAAGTACCGGCGGTACCGGCGGCACAGGAGCCACCGGGGCAACAGGGCAGGGCGGACAAGATACCTCGCCAGAGAGAACGCCCCACAGCAGAAGGCCGCGCATATGAATACACATGAAACCCACAAACTCAGCATAGTTGGTGCCATAAAAAATAACCTGTTGGGGAACGTAGCAGAAATTCAAAATTTTCCTACGTGTCACCAAGATCTATCTATGGAGAAACTAGCAACGAGGGGAAGGAGAGTGCATCTACATACCCTTGTAGATCGTTAAGCGGAAGCGTTCATGAGAACGGGGTTGATGGAGTCGTACTCGTCGTGATTCAGATCACCGATGATCAAGTGCCGAACGGACGGCACCTCCGCGTTCAACACACGTACAGCCCGGTGGCGCCTCCCACGCCTTGATCCAGCAAGGAGAGAGGAGAGGTTGAGGAAGACTCCATCCAGCAGCAGCACAACGGCATGGTGGTGATGGAGGAGCGTGGCAATCCCGCAGGGCTTCGCCAAGCACCAAGGGAGAGGAGGAAGAAGAGATGCAGGGCTGCACCAACGAGAGGAGAAGTTCTCATGTCTTATGGGCAGCCCCATGCCTCTATTTATATAGGGGAGAGGGAGGAGGGTGCGCCCCCTCTAGGGTTCCCACCCCTAGGGGGGGCGGCAGCCCTAGATGGGAAACAAGGGGCGGCCAAGAGGGGAGAGAGGGAGGCGCCCCCTAGGGTGGGCCTTAGGGCCCATCTAAGCCTAGGGTTTCCCCTTCTCCCCTTTTTTTCCTCTTAGCTGCCCCTTGGGCCCTTGTGGGAGGCGCACCAGCCCACTTAGGGGCTGGTCCTCACCACACTTGGCCCAAGCAAGCCTCCGGGTTGGTGGCCCCACTTGGTGGACCCCGGACCTCCCGGTGGTCCCAGACATTACCAAATCGCCTCAAACTTTTCCGGTGACCAAAACAGACTTCCCATATATAAATCTTTACCTCCGGACCATTCCGAACTCCTCGTGACGTCCGGGATCTCATCCGGACTCAACAACATTCGTAACCACATATAAGCTTCCTTTATAACCCTAGCGCCACCGAACCTTATGTGTAGACCCTACGGGTTCGGAGACATGCGAACATGACCGAGACGTTCTCCGGTCAATAACCAACAGCGGATCTGGATACCCATGTTGGCTCCCACATGTTCCACGATGATCTCATCGGATGAACCACGATGTCAAGGACTCAATCGATCCCGTATACAATTCCCTTTGTCTAGCGGTATTGTACTTGCCCGAGATTCGATCGTCGGTATACCGATACCTTGTTCAATCTCGCTACGCAAGTCTCTTTACTCGTTCCGTAACACATCATCCCGTGATCAACCCCTTGGTCACATTGTGCACATTATGATGATGTCCTACCGAGTGGGCCCAGAGATACCTCTCCGCTTACACGGAGTGACAAATCCCAGCCTTGATTCGTGCCAACCCAATGACACTTTCGGAGATACCGTAATGCACCTTTATAGCCACCCGATTCCAGGACGCTTTGGTACACCCAAAGCATTCCTACGGTATCCGGAGTTGCACAATCTCATGGTCTAAGGAAAAGATACTTGACATTTGAAAAGCTTTAGCATACTAACTACACGATCTTTGTGCTAGGCTTAGGATTGGGTCTTGTCCATCACATCATTCTCCTAATGATGTGATCCGTTATCAATGACATCCAATGTCCATGGTCGAAAACCGTAACCATCTATTGATCAACGAGCTAGTCAACTAGAGGCTCACTAGGGACATGGTGTTGTCTATGTATCCACACATGTATTGTTGTTTCCGGTCAATACAATTATAGCATGAATAATAAACGATTATCATGAACAAGGAAATATAATAATAACTAATTTATTATTGCCTCTAGGGCATATTTCCAACAGTCTCCCACTTGCACTAGAGTCAATAATCTAGTTCACATCGCCATGTGATTAACATCGATAGGTCACATCGCCATGTGACCAACATCCAAAGAGTTTACTAGTGTCTTAAACTAGTTCACATCACCATGTGATTAAGTCTCAATGAGTTCGGGGTTTGATCATGTTTTGCTTGTGAGAGAGGTTTTAGTCAACGGTTCAGAATATTCAGATCCGTATGTACTTCGCAATTCTCTATGTCATATTGTAAATGTTGCTTCCACGCCCACTTGAAGCTATTCCAAATGGTTGCTCCACTATACGATCCGGTTTGCTACTCGAGTCACTCGGATAGGTGTTAAAGCTTGCATCGACGTAACCCTTTACGCCGAACTCTTTATCACCTCCATAATCGAGAAACATGTCCTTGTTTATTCCAAGGACAATTTTGACCGCTGTCCAATGATCCCCATTCCTAGATCATTCTTGTACCCCTTGACTGACTCATGGCAAGGCACACATCCGGTGAGGTACACAGCATAGCATACTATAGAGCCTACGCCTAAAGCATAGGGGACGACCTTCGCCCTTTCTCTCTTTCTGCCGTGGTCGAGCTTTAAGTCTTAACTTCATACCTTACATCTCGTGCAAGAACTCCTTCTTTGATGATCCATCTTGAACACCTTCAAGATCATGTCAAGGTATATGCTCATTTGAAAGTATTATTAAGCATTTTGATCTATCCTCATAGATCTCGATGCTCAATGTTCAAGTAGCTTAATCCAGGTTTTCTATTGAAAACATCTTTCAAATAACCGTATATGCTTTCCAGAATTTCTACATCATTTCGATCATCAATATGTCAATAACATATACTCATCGAAATTCTATAGTGCTCCCACTCACTTCTTTGGAAATACAAGTTTCTCATAAACTTTGTATAAACCCAAAATCTTTGATCATCTCATCAAAGCGCACATTCCAACTCCGAGATGCTTACTCCAGTCCTTAGAAAGGATCACTGGAGCCAAGATAACTTTTAGCATCCTTAGGAGCGACAAAACTTTCTGGTTGTATCACATACAACCTTTCCTTACTAAAACCGGTAAGGAAACTCATTTTGACATCCATCTGCCAGATTTCATAAATGCAGCTTATGCTAACATGATTCCGACGGACTTAAGCATCGCTACGGATGAGAAAATCTCATCGTAGTCAACTCCTTGAACTTGTGAAAACTCTTCGCCACAAGTCGAGCTTCATAGAAGGTGACATTACCGCCCATGTCCGCCTTCTTCTTAAAGACCCATTTATTTCAATGGCTTGCCGATCATCGGGCAAGTCCACCAAAGTCCATGCTTTGTTATGATACATGGATCCTACCTCGGATTTCATGGTTTCTAACCATTTGTCGGAATTTGGGCCCACCATCGCTTCTCCATAGCTCGTGGGTTCATTGTTGTCTAGCAACATGACCTTCAAGACATGATTACTGTACCACTCAAGTAGTACGCATCCTTGTCACCCTACGAGGCGTCGCTGACTTGATCCAAACTTCATGATCACTATCATAAGCTTCTACTTCAATTGGTGTACGTGCCACGGAACAACTTCCTGTGCCTGCTACACACTTGTTGAAGTGACGGTTCAATGACCTCATCAAGTCTCCACCATCCTCCCACTCAACTTTTCGAGACGAACTTTTCCTCGAGAAAGGACCCGATTCAAGAAACAATCCCTATTGCTTTCGGATCTGAATTAGGAGGTATACCCAACCGCTTTGGGTGTCCTATGAAGATGCATTTTGTCCGCTTTGGGTTCGAGCTTATCAACCTGAAACTTTTCCACATAAGCGTCGAGCCCCAAACCTTTAAGAAATGACAGCTTAGGTTTCTCTAAACCATAGTTCATACGGTGTCATCTCAACGGAATTACGTGGTGCCCTATTAAAGTGAGTGCGGTTGTCTCTAATGCCTAACCCATGAACGATAGTGGTAATTCGATAAGAGACATCATGGTACGCACCATATCCAATAGGTTGCAACTATGATGTTCGGACACACCATCACACTATGGTGTTCCAGGCGGTATTAATTGTGAAACAATTTGCACAATGTCTTAATTGTGTGCCAAAACTCGTAACTCAGATATTCATCTCTATGATCATATCATAGACATTCTATCATCTTGTCACGATGATCTTCAACTTCACTCTGAAATTACTTGAACCATTCAATAATTCAGACTCGTGCTTCATCAAGTAAATATACTCAATATCTACTCAATCATCTCATGAAGTCGAACATAACGATATTCATCAGATGCCTCAAGACTCATTGGACTGCACACATCAAAATGTGTTACTTCCAACAAGTTGCTATCTTGTTCCATCTTATTGAAACCGAGGCTTTTCAGTCATCTTGCCCATGTGGTATGATTTGCATATCTCAAGTGATTCAAAATCAAGTGAGTCCAAACGATCCATCTGCATGGAGTTTCTTCATGCGTATACACCAATAGACATGGTTCGCATGTCTCAAACTTTTCAAAACGAGTGAGTCCAAAGATCCAACAACATGGAGCTTCTTCATGCTTTTACACCAATATGACTTACATGGCGATGCCACAAGTAAGTGGTACTATCATTACTATCTTATACTTTTGGCATGAAAATGTGTATCACTACGATCGAGATTCAATAAACCATTCTTTTAGGTGCA